>OY796656.1:4089578-5289578 GCA_963680705.1 Rhagium mordax
CCCCATAGACGGCTTCTTAACGTCCTTCAAGCCTCCAAAAATAACGCTGTATTTGCCTTCGGTAAAATCAGAAAATTGTTTCTTATTAAAGGCGTCACCCTTTTCGGTAGAAAAACCTTATTATCCTCCAGTTCAATCAATATGCTATCGCCAAATTTTGTGGTCACTACTTGAGCTGATAATATTGGCTGAGGACTGTTTATTGGTAAGTCGGACACCTTAACGAGTGGTTTCGTTTCTAAAAGCGCAATTTTATTCAGTTCTTGTAAATTAGCCATCTAAAAATATTATACATTCATGATTTGAAATTTAAACCAAAAAGATTAAAATGTACTCACTTTGTAATTAATAGCGCACACTAGAACACCAAAAAAAGTATGAAATGTACTGCTGAACTATGAAGCGTACAGACTTATTAACTGCTGAACTATTCAGACTATAATAGCGATAATCACACTAAAACACCAAAAAACTATGAAATGTGCTGCTGAACTATGAAGTGTACAGACTGCTGAACTATTAAGCCTAGAATAACGATACGCTGACTTTTATATCCTTTCCCCCTCCCCATACTTCATTGCGAGTCAGCAAAAAAACCGTGAGAACGCTTTAACCTTGAACGCTAGCGGTCGGCCGGAAGCCATTAATCACACACCATCAAAGACTTCTTTGTTCTAAAACTAGAGCGCTTTAACCTTGAACGCAGGTGTGCGTATGACTCATCATTCTTAGAAATGGATGTTGCTCTTTTAGTCACGTACTCACCACCCACACGCCGCACTCCTTTGATCTAGCCGCCTACAGACAAGTCTCGACAAGTCGCTAGCCTTGAACGCACACGTGTGCCATTCTTAGAAATGGATGTTGTTCTTTTAGTCACGTACTCACCACCGGAAACCATTAATCACTCCTTTGATCTAGCCGCCTACAGACAAGTCGCTAGCTTTAACCTTGAACGCAGAATGACTCATCGATTACGCCGGAAACCATTAATCACAGCTTGTTTACATATATCTGACAGCTATTCTTGGAACCACCCACACAGACTCCTTTGTTCTAAAACCGCCTAGAGACAAGTCTCAACAAGTCGCTAGCTTTAACCTTGAGCCACCTACATTAGTTTGTTCTCTACCTATGAAGACATCCTCTAGGTCTTCAGCAGGTGGGAGTGGAGGGGGTAAATGGGAACAAAAATGTGCAAAATGAACCTCCATAAGAAATAACATGGGATTTTGGTCTGATACGCCCATAGCCTATCTACTCAAGTTCACCCTGAGTTATCGCCTGGCTCATTCCGTGGCGCACTCGATAAAAATGGAGATCGTGTTTTGTCTGCGCCGCAGCGCTTATTTGAATAAATAAGCGCTAGATATGTCACATTTGACTTGAGATATCGTGTCGTTTATCACTTGTATTACCAGTTGGCCTTATATGTGTGTTGGAATGTACGTAAACAAACAGTTTTTTAATATCTGGGAATGATATCATTAATTGGCATGGGAATCGTCGATGGGATGAGTCACACGCAAGCTAGGTTCAGAGGTGTTTTCCGCGCTGTATGGAAATTGTAAACCGAAATGGCATTTCTTATTAGGCATTCCCATGGAACATTTTTAGTTCAAATGCATTTTTGCAAGTGCTTACGAGTACACCTTGTCCAATGCCAAATTGTGACAAATATTCCAATTCCTCCACGAACGCCGCGTTCTAGCAGTTAATAATTAATATTTTAACACGTTTATCGGGCCAAATAAACGAAATCGACGAGGAAACAAAAACAAGTGCAAGGTCTATAAATCACCTTGGAAGCATCGGTGAAAAATTGGACAAATCAACCGAGCAGGGCGAAACAATGTTCCTAAAAGCCTCACTCTATACTTGACCCAGATAGAAGGGAACTTATTTATGTAATGATGCAATTAATAATAGAAGCAATCAGAACAGCAAACAATTTAATTAGTGCTTCTTTAAGGTAGGTGTTTGAATAATTAGAAAATAACGTTGGAAAATGTTTCGAGTTTCGAATTAATTTATCGTTTCATAAATATTTAAACTTAATCGCGCCTGTCGTATCTTATTTAGCTAGCATCGCGATCAATGACAATTAAAGAAAAAAAATGTGTAGTCTTATTTTCGTTCACAAGTTTTGGTTTTTCAGTCACTTTTAAAAACACCCTCTATAATTAACAAAATAGATCGTTAATATTTGGTCGCGACGCTCCTCGACGCATATTAATCGTGCGCGTGAGACAAAAATTTACCTGATCATTAATTTCGGGCACGAGTCAGCTATGACGGATTACTTCCCGAATTCACAAAACAAACGGTTGGAAACGTCTGAATACATTTATCTATGTATCCGTGTTTGCCAACTGGCTACTCGTAAGGACAATTGTTTATTCCTTGTAGATTTGATTTCGAGTTATGCTAATCGCCAAGGTTTACGTGCGGTAAAATTTTCACTTATTCACATCTAGTTCACCAAACAGGTTACCCAATTTTAACGTTTAGGAAATACTGGCGAGGCTGGCGACCCACATTTGGACATTATGTTTACTCGTTAGAGAAGTAAGAACCTAACTTCTGAATAATAAAAATGTATTTTATTTTACATGTTTTGGTACCTGTAAGTTTATTCTTTAAAATTGATTTAATTGGCCACAAAATAGTAATTAAGTGTTTTATCTGGTCTAGTAAACGCGTATTTGTATGTACTGTCATGTATTTATAATAAAATAAAATTAAATTCAATACTTTAAAAGAAAAATAAAAATTAAAAAAAAAATTTTCATATAGAACTTCACTCTGAATAAAGACAGCAAATAACTTGCTTTAAAAAAAATAAAGGTTTAAACTTATAGTTTTAAAGGATACCACTCCGAGGAAACTCATCTTCGTTGCAGAAACACCTGTTACGGGATAGCAGTAAGACGGTTCATCAGATGTGGCTCGTACCACCTAACACAGTAAATCAAAACCACAAAATTGATAAATAAAATAACATTAACCAGCAGAAAGGTAATATTAATCAAGTCAATAATTCACTAGTGTCAAACAAGCAGTGATTTATAAAGAATGAGCAAAGTTGTAATTTTATCTAGCAAAAAGTCTAACGTAGAAAAACGTAGCATTAATACTTGATATTAATAATTAGGATTTAATTTTATGTAAAACTGATCGTCTATGCCACCAGGATAGACACATTGTAAATTAAAACTGTAGAAAGGTATAGCGAAGTGAAATTTAAAAATGTAGTGCTTCATCGTAGCCAAGAACGGCAAGTGAATTTGTGTTTTAACGAAATATGACATATTTTATATTGGATATGCATAGATCGGTTATGAGACCTAAAGTTCAAAAATTATTACATATAAGAAAAATATTTCAAAAATTACAAACCCAAAATGACAGTTTGGCATCTAGTATCCTCAAAGAAAAAAAATTCAGGATCACCATGGAGACGGGAACAAAAAAGAAGGTTGTTGAACAACCAGCTCTGAAGAGGCGTCACGTAATTGAAGTCGTTCCTGAAAATAAATAAGAAAATTGTGATAGAATCGAGAAAAACCAGAGGAAAATCAATACTCACCAGCTAAAATTAATAATTTGATCGAAGTTGAACTGGCTACACCAGAAATCAACAAATAGAAGAAAGAAAAAGCAGGTACTTACCAAGAACGATTATAATCGTTGGGTACTTACATAGTATATAGTGGAGGACTTGGCGCATTAAATAGTTTTGATTAATTGAGAAAAGCACAGAATATCTGGCAAGACAGCCATTTTGACCACGGTCATCAACTTCAGTGAAGGCAGTAGGTTCATAAGTTCGTTAAAACCATAGAACACAAATATCAGATAGACTGCTTATTACTTATAAGATGAGTTAAGGGGGACATTTTCTTTTAAATCGTTCAATTAAGGATTTCATTTGTTAGTAGATTTTACATAGATAAGTTATCGCAGGCTCGTAGCTTAAGAATTCATTTACCAAATTTGTTAAATGAATAAATGAAGTAAATTTATGTCTGGTTTGATAAAACGATGAATTTTGCTCATTCTAACAATCAGAACAGTATCCGTGCTTAGTAAGGGCGACATCTGTGAGTCCTGCTGAAGAACTACACGTATGCTGTATAACCAGTTCTAGCTCAATAATTACAGGTCCCTGCACTTCATGCCATACCAACTTTTAAATATAATCACTAGAAAATAAAACAAAACCTATTGACTACATAATATTCATTTATTAATAAAAATTACATAAGCTATAGAATACGAAAGGTAAGTTTCCTCCACTAAATGACCCCAAAGAGACCCTGAAAAAGAAAACAGGAATTACGGAAAACCTGAAAGTAAGTTATTCGCTTCGCGCAGTACACACAGTCGTTTATCAACGCAAATAGACTGGTCGCTGTGTGTAAGGAGCAGATATTAGTATTTTGCATCAGTAGTACGGGTGGACCAAGCCAAAAAGGGTCACAATTAAAATAAACTAGTAAATAAATTCTAAAATTAACTTAAATTACTATACTTCCTAAATAAAATAAATGCTAAAGACTGCTATTCGAAAACTATTCTTCACCTACCTTTTCAACAATTTAAAATAATCAGATATTTATAAAAAAAATCCCCGTAAAAAAATCACAAAAATGTTTGGCATACAACGTGGGGCATAGAAAGAGAAAAACTATCAATAAAATAAGATATTTATATTTTACAAAAATTTCCCCTATCACTACAATTAAATTGGCGCCCAACGTGGGGGCCAAGCAAACGAATACAGGTTAAACAATTAAAATAAATAAAAATATATTAATTTATAATTAATTTGGGATTTGAGAAACGATTTTGACTTTCCTACTACCATTTTTTGTCTATTTCACCCGGACTATATATTTATTTATTTACTCGCCAAAATTGTATTATCCTGCTTCCCTATAGCTGTGCTTATACATAGGTATCGATTAAGATTATGAATTACCTCAAGGTTTGTCTCTTACACTGAGCGGCCAATTCTTGTGTAATATACTTGAATTTTAATGATATTGTGTGGAACGTTAGGTTTGAAGTGGTTCTTATTCATTGTTTTTCTTGGCGAGACTCAGTTGGCAGCATAACTTTATTATTTTTGAGTGGTAGTAAACGTGATTTTTTGTTAATAAAGTATGTAATAGTAACAATTATTACTGTTATATACTCTGGTAAAACAGTAATTTATTTTATATTTCATATCGTAATCGATATCGAAATAAAACTGCAAAAAAAATTTTATAATATGTAGGCTTCGATAATTTGAGAATCAATAGAAATTGTTGTTAATGTGAAATTTCTTAATAACTCACATTAATTTCACATTTTCTGTTGATTCCCAAATTATCGGAAGTACAATTCGGACCACCCTGTATATGGCTTAAGAAATATAATAATTAAATCGTATTTACTTATTTATAAACACACTTAAATTGACACAAGCGCATTTTAATTTAATCTTCTATTTTATTATTTCTGCTTGTGGAAATTATCTTCGGTTTTGCAACATGGCATTTTACATTATCGGCGCCTCGGCACCTCCAGATGAAGGCGGAAGAACAAAATCATTGGAACTAATGCGACAGAAATAAAGCACCAATAAAACCTTCTTACCACTATTTAAATGGGTATAGAAAAAATGCTTTTATAGCAGTAAAAATAAAAATTAAATTACTGGGGAAGAATAAATTGTTTTATAAATAAGGCTTCAACCTCCTAATTGAAGCCTACTTTTATTAAATTCAATCTTTGGAAAATTAAGGTTATCAACATTTATAAGGATTTCAAAAATGATTAAAAAAATAAATAATAAATACAACGAAAAGTACATAAGAACTAAAAAGTATGAACAATTTTATTTACATGGTCGCATTTTAACATTATTTGTAATAATTGGAATCTATCGCAACATTGTTTACAGTTCACAATCAAAATATCGCTTAAAAATAGCATAATGAGCCATTTCCTGATTTTGTACGGTCGAGTGAATGCGACACCAGGTTGGGAGTTTATTAATGTCGTTCCTAATACAACCGAAGTGATTAACGGACGTAGTTTTTAAATTTAGAGGAAGTAATTTATGTCGAGGATTTTTTTGGCCATCTAATTGGGTGCTTAAGAAAACCAACCCAACGTTACAGGGTGAGTCGCGTGAAAAATGTGGAATAGGAAGTTGAAATTTGGAACTAAAACTTAATGTTTTCAGCAAAAAATCCAATTTGGTGCACCGGTTTAAGAATGTACTTCAATTTACTTACTTAAAATCTTAAAGGATATTTTAAACACATTAATTAATTTTAGTAATTTTTTTATTTATTTTTTTTTTTTGTTTTGAATTATATTTCAAAAGCTGTTCTAGAGTGCTGTGATGCCTAAAACATATTTTTTCTGCTACCGATCGTAAAGCATTAACTTTCCGCACGCTGTAGAGTGCGTAAAGTTAAACTTTACGCAGTAGTGCGTAAAGTGTTTTTACCTTACGCACTAGTGCGTAAAGTAACATACTAAACAATTGCATACCTATTAGAGCACCTATAATAATCGTATCTTATTTTGAAAATGTTAAATGTGGTTTTTTAATTTTATGTAGTCCATTTATTTAATATCACGGTATATTTAAAATATACCTACCTAATTTTCAGTATTCTTTAACAATAATGATTGAATTTTTTACATTTCTGAATTTGTACACCTGTTGCACTATTTGTAAAACAATACTCATTGCCTTTATCACGTTTATTCATCTGACAAGAATGTTAATGTTTGATGATTTTAATAGCTCTTACACATGTGTTTGAATTTGACTCATTTCTCGCATTTCTTTACATCTCAATTTATGATCAGTCAGCCTTCATAACGTATTCCATTATAAATTGAGTCACTAGAGCTTGGCCATATTAGGTACTTTACTGGCGTCTTTTGTTTCAAAACCGTGTCTGTAACAACAAACTTCCACCCCAATTGTCCCTTGGTTCGGTGAATGTTCCATCGAAAGGCAGGTCCAAACCTTGTGGTGTGTGTGGTGATATGTGAATGCTCGTTAGAACATTTTTCTTCGCTTGCCTATCCTTTACTTCCACTTTCTTTAATTTCCTTTCCCACTTTCTTATTCTTTCCGTGTCTTTCAGTTTTATTAATTTGCTGTTCCTGCCCTTTGCTTTCTTCTCCTATCCACTTTTCTATTTTCATTTCTTTTCCTTTTTCCTTTCCTAAAAGAGTATTGCTCTCGTAATATTCCCATCTTACTCTTCAATATTGCCAACGTAATCGACCTCTTGCCACTAACAATTAAGCAATGATCTCAACGTTTCATAAAGACTGTATAGTCATTATATTTACAACTGTGGCCATTCCCAGAACTTAACTGGCAAATACCTAGATATTTTATGAACGTTGGTGTAAATCAGAAAATTGCCACGCTTTAACCAGCGAATTAGCATTATTGAGTGGGCGGCATGGCGAAGGGTTAGTCATCGCGTATAACGATTTTCATTAAAGTTGATTCAATTAATATTTTTGTTGGAATAAACAGCGTTGAAAGTAGGTTGGTGGTCAATAGCACATTGTATAGGATAATTATATTAAACAAATGCATGGGTATGTTTAAACCAGTGTTTCCTAAGCTATTTCGAAAATGGAAACGCACACCAACCTGTTTTATCAGCAACTTTAAACTAAGGTCAGGCCAGTCTACTGTCAACTGTGCACCTGTTGCGTTATTTATATTTAAGTGTGTTATATCATGTAATCAATGGCACTCAAATGGCCTGCACACATAGTACTCTAATAATTTTAAGTCATTTCGAAGATAGAAACGCCCAGCAACCTATTTTATCAACATCTTTATATTATGGCCATGTCAGTCTACTGTCATCTGTGCACCTGCTCCGTTATTTGTATTTAAGTGTGTTATGCCTTGTAATCTTGCGAATATAATGTTTTTGTGACACTGGCGCAGTTTCCACATTTCCACCAGTTTAATTCGACGCAGATTTCGCCAACAAAGTTGGCATTATATATAATTACTCCAAAAAAACTACTAAACGGTTTTAGTCTCTAGATTATTATATTTCTAAGAAGGAAATTTTAAGACAATAAAACTGATCTGTTTAAGGTGTGGAATGTAAAGGAGTGCATTATGCACTTATATTTGTTAAGCAATCCTATTGTTTGGTTTTACAATTTCTCATGCATTTATCACGTCAGCGTTGGAATTTTTATTATGTGTCACTTGGTAGGTTATTATCTATGTTGACAAATCACCAGTTTCTTATCCGGATTAACTGCATTATTATGCTCGGAATAATATTTAAAATGAAATATTTGAGCAGCTGGCCTTAAATTATTATTCTTACTTAATTTTTTTTAAGGAAAAATAGAATAACTAATTAACACAAATTTTTGGTCTAAATTTTTGCTGAAGTGATATTGACGTAGTTCCTATTATGAGATACGAATATCCTTTCCGGAAATGTATTTCGCCTACGACTGCTGCAATATGTGGGATTACATTGAAACCAAACAGTGAACAAGTCAGCTCGTTTAAAGTATTTAGGCCATGAAAGATCAACAGAGAACATTGTTGCAACGCAATGCTCAAGGTATGTTTACCGATTCCTACCAGTACATACTTGACATTTCAGTTCACATCTAGAGTTCCAGTATTGACAGTGAGAATTAGATCATTTTTGTTTTTTCACAAGTGTGTATATTTACAAGGTGGACCATAATATATCCTGTGATCTTAGAGATACAAAATTTATTAATTTTTTACAAAATTACAAAATTAAAATGAAAATGAAAATGATGAAGATTCTTTTCTAGAAGAAACTACTTGGGAAGTAGAAATCGTCGATGATGATGAAGAATATAAGAGTTAATGTTTAAATTGTGTTATTTTAACAATTCTTTTTACTTTTTTATTTTTTACTTTCAAAAAAACGCCATTTTGTCCATATTGCCCTATTATTATGACGATTTTTAGATAGATATTTTTTCTTTCATTATTTACACAAAACACTAGTTGAAAACACAAACATAATTTGGTTAGCTAAATTAATGGAGTTTTAATTAATTTTATCCTTATTGAACATACCTACTAAGTGATTTTATTGTTGCGTTAATTTCTCACGCAATCCCCGTTGAATGAATGTTGAGGATTGTTGAAGACTTACTGGCATCAGTCAACTTCACAAAAGATGTTCCGCACAAAACCAGAGATGTTATCAGATTTAGAGCCCGGTAACCAAGACGACGTTCTCTGCCAACGCAACGTTTAATTACTCCTGCGAATACACATAGTTTTAGTTCGGCGGGTGCTCCACGGTGCAAAGCCATCATCGGTTTTATGAACCGTACCAGAGCTCATTATCGACACGTTTAGTCGAAGTTTAACTCATTACAGTGATTACCCTAGCACATTAATCGAAATGACGCTCTGATTACCCAGCCAAATCTAAATGTCAATCGATGTAAATACCAGTAATCAGTCCTCCCGATGAAAGAACGTGGCTCGTCATAATTGTCTTTGATATTTATATTTGCGAGTATATTTGATCCAGCTTTTTCCACTAGGAATTTGACTAATTTAAATTACATATTTATAAAGTATTGTCTCATCATAATTGTCTTTGATATTTATATTTTCTCCAGCTTTTTTCACTAGACATTTGACTAATTTAAATGCCATTTCTATTAAGTATTGTCTCGTTATAATTGTCTTTGACATTTATGTCTGCTCCAGCTTTTTCCACTAGGAATTTGACTAATATAAACTGCAGCTCTATGAAGTATTGTCTCGTCATAATTGTCTTTGATATTTATATTTGCCCCAGCTTCTTCCACTAGGAATTTGACTAATTTAAATTTCCCTTCTGTGAATTATTGTCTCGTCATAATTGTCTTTGATATTTATATCTGTTCCAGCTTTTTCCACTAGAAATTTGACTAATTTAAATGCCATCTCTATTAAGTATTGTCTCGTTATAATTGTCTTTGACATTTATGTCTGCTCCAGCTTTTTCCACTAGGAATTTGACTAATTTAAATACCATCTCTGTTAAGTATTGTCTCGTTATAATTGTCTTTGACATTTATGTCTGCTCCAGCTTTTTCCACTAGGAATTTGCCTAATTTAAATACCATCTCTATTAAGTATTGTCTCGCCATAATTCTTTGATATTTATATTTGCTCCAGCTTCTTCCACTAGGAATTTGACTAATTTAAATTTCCCTTCTGTGAATTATTGTCTCGTCATAACTGTCTGATATTTATATCTGCTCCAGCTTTTTCCACTAGGAATTTGACTAATTTAAATTCCAGCTCTATGAAGTATTGTCTCGTCATAATTGTCTTTGATATTTATATTTTCTCCAGCTTTTTCCACTAGAAATTTGACTAATTTAAATGCCATCTCTATTAAGTATTGTCTCGTTATAATTGTCTTTGACATTTATGTCTGCTCCAGCTTTTTCCACTAGGAATTTGACTAATATAAACTGCAGCTTTATGAAGTATTGTCTCGTCATAATTGTCTTTGATATTTATATTTTCTCCAGCTTTTTCCACTAGAAATTTGACTAATTTAAATGCCATCTCTATTAAGAATTGTCTCGATATAATTGTCTTTGACATTTATGTCTGCACCAGCTTTTTCCACTAGGAATTTGACTAAGTAATTTAAATTTCCCTTCTGTGAATTATTGTCTCGTCATAATTGTCTTTGATATTTGTGTCTTTGACATTTATGTATGTTTCAGCTTTTTCCACCAGAAGTTTTACTAATTTAAATTACATCTTCATAAAGTATTGTCACATCATAATTATCTTTGATATTTATATTTTCCCCAGCTTTTTCCACTAGAAATTTGACTAATTTAAATGCCATCTCTATTAAGTATTGTCTCGTTATAATTGTCTTTGACATTTATGTCTGCTCCAGCTTTTTCCACTAGGAATTTGCCTAATTTAAATACCATCTCTATTAAGTATTGTCTCGCCATAATTCTTTGATATTTATATTTGCTCCAGCTTCTTCCACTAGGAATTTGACTAATTTAAATTTCCCTTCTGTGAATTATTGTCTCGTCATAACTGTCTGATATTTATATCTGCTTCAGCTTTTTCCACTAGGAATTTGACTAATTTAAATTCCAGCTCTATGAAGTATTGTCTCGTCATAATTGTCTTTGATATTTATATTTTCTCCAGCTTTTTCCACTAGAAATTTGACTAATTTAAATGCCATCTCTATTAAGTATTGTCTCGTTATAATTGTCTTTGACATTTATGTCTGCTCCAGCTTTTTCCACTAGGAATTTGACTAAGTAATTTAAATTTCCCTTCTGTGAATTATTGTCTCGTCATAATTGTCTTTGATATTTGTGTCTTTGACATTCATGTATGTTCCAGCTTTTTCCACCAGAAGTTTTACTAATTTAAATTACATATTCATAAAGTATTGTCTCATCATAATTATCTTTGATATTTATATTTTCTCCAGCTTTTTCCACTAGAAATTTGACTAATTTAAATGCCATCTCTATTAAGTATTGTCTCGTTATAATTGTCTTTGACATTTATGTCTGCTCCAGCTTTTTCCACTAGGAATTTGACTAAGTAATTTAAATTTCCCTTCTGTGAATTATTGTCTCGTCATAATTGTCTTTGATATTTGTGTCTTTGACATTCATGTATGTTCCAGCTTTTTCCACCAGAGGTTTTATTAATTTAAATTACATATTCATAAAGTATTGTCTCATCATAATTATCTTTGATATTTATATTTTCTCCAGCTTTTTCCACTAGAAATTTGACTAATTTAAATGCCATCTCTATTAAGTATTGTCTCGTTATAATTGTCTTTGACATTTATGTCTGCTCCAGCTTTTTCCACTAGGAATTTGACTAATTTAAATACCATCTCTATTAAGTATTGTCTCGTTATAATTCTTTGATATTTATATTTGCTCCAGCTTCTTCCACTAGGAATTTGACTAATTTAAATTTCCCTTCTGTGACTTATTGTCTCGTCATAACTGTCTTTGATATTTATATCTGCTCCAGCTTTTTCCACTAGGAATTTGACTAATTTAAATTCCAGCTCTATGAAGTATTGTCTCGTCATAATTGTCTTTGATATTTATATTTTCTCCAGCTTTTTCCACTAGAAATTTGACTAATTTAAATGCCATCTCTATTAAGTATTGTCTCGTTATAATTGTCTTTGACATTTATGTCTGCTCCAGCTTTTTCCACTAGGAATTTGACTAAGTAATTTAAATTTCCCTTCTGTGAATTATTGTCTCGTCATAATTGTCTTTGATATTTGTGTCTTTGACATTCATGTATGTTCCAGCTTTTTCCACCAGAAGTTTTACTAATTTAAATTACATATTCATAAAGTATTGTCTCGTCATAATTGTCTTTGATATTTATATTTTCTCCAGCTTTTTCCACTAGAAATTTGACTAATTTAAATGCCATCTCTATTAAGTATTGTCTCGTTATAATTGTCTTTGACATTTATGTCTGCTCCAGCTTTTTCCACTAGGAATTTGACTAAGTAATTTAAATTTCCCTTCTGTGAATTATTGTCTCGTCATAATTGTCTTTGATATTTGTGTCTTTGACATTTATGTATGTTTCAGCTTTTTCCACCAGAAGTTTTACTAATTTAAATTACATCTTCATAAAGTATTGTCACATCATAATTATCTTTGATATTTATATTTTCCCCAGCTTTTTCCACTAGAAATTTGACTAATTTAAATGCCATCTCTATTAAGTATTGTCTCGTTATAATTGTCTTTGACATTTATGTCTGCTCCAGCTTTTTCCACTAGGAATTTGCCTAATTTAAATACCATCTCTATTAAGTATTGTCTCGCCATAATTCTTTGATATTTATATTTGCTCCAGCTTCTTCCACTAGGAATTTGACTAATTTAAATTTCCCTTCTGTGAATTATTGTCTCGTCATAACTGTCTGATATTTATATCTGCTCCAGCTTTTTCCACTAGGAATTTGACTAATTTAAATTCCAGCTCTATGAAGTATTGTCTCGTCATAATTGTCTTTGATATTTATATTTTCTCCAGCTTTTTCCACTAGAAATTTGACTAATTTAAATGCCATCTCTATTAAGTATTGTCTCGTTATAATTGTCTTTGACATTTATGTCTGCTCCAGCTTTTTCCACTAGGAATTTGACTAAGTAATTTAAATTTCCCTTCTGTGAATTATTGTCTCGTCATAATTGTCTTTGATATTTGTGTCTTTGACATTCATGTATGTTCCAGCTTTTTCCACCAGAAGTTTTACTAATTTAAATTACGTCTTCATAAAGTATTGTCTCATCATAATTATCTTTGATATTTATATTTTCTCCAGCTTTTTCCACTAGAAATTTGACTAATTTAAATGCCATCTCTATTAAGTATTATCTCGTTATAATTGTCTTTGACATTTATGTCTGCTCCAGCTTTTTCCGCTAGGAATTTGACTAATTTAAATACCATCTCTATTAAGTATTGTCTCGTTATAATTGTCTTTGACATTTATGTCTGCTCCAGCTTTTTCCACTAGGAATTTGACTAATTTAAATTCCAGCTCTATGAAGTATTGTCTCGCCATAATTCTTTGATATTTATATTTGCTCCAGCTTCTTCCACTAGGAATTTGACTAATTTAAATTCCAGTATTGCTAATTATTGTCTCGTCATAATTGTCTTTGATATTTGTGTCTTTGACATTTATGTCTGTTCCAGCTTTTTCCACCAGAAGTTTGACTAATTTAAATTACATCTTTGTAAAGTATTGTCTCATCATAATTGTCTTTGATATTTATATTTTTTCCAGGTTTTTCCACTAGAAATTTGACTAACTTAAATGCCATCTCTATTAAGTATTGTCTCGTTATAATTGTCCTTGACATTTATGTCTACTCCAGCTTTTTCCACTAGGAATTTGACTAATTTAAATTCCAGCTCTATGAGGTATTGTCTCGTCATAATTGTCTTTGATATTTATGTCAGTTCCTGCTTTTTCCACTTCCGCTTTTAGATACATGCATGGCCACAATGTCTATCGAGAACTGGGTTCGACCCCCAGCTTCGGCACTATTCAAGTTGGTAGATAATGAAAGTGCATCTGTCCAAATGCTGTCTTTCTCCTGGAGGATTGTCTTTGAATTTTCATATACTTGACATATCCAATATCCATATTCACCAAACTTGTTAGTATATTATCGATTATAGCTGAAAAAGGCCAGATGGCTGCGGAAATTAACTAGCATGAGAATTTATTATGTAATATCGTTACTTGCCATTATACATACACCAGCCCCGTTCGGTTATGTAATAATGAAAGGCTGCGAATGTCACAAAATTAATCGAGTTTTGAAAATATCTACGCGTCCCACGCGGAATAGCGACGATTACAGAGCAAGCAGGTACGACTGGTTAGTGTTTATGTTCTCTGCCCACAGACTGGCTGTTATTTAGATGATATGATTGTTTGTTTGTAGTTGTATAGAAATTATCAGTTTCATGTTTCATGCATGAGTAGTGTGTCGTAAGCAGGATCTCATTGCTAACGGGTTTTTTGTGCAAAATTTTTCTTCTAAGTTATTGTACTCTGCATTATAAATATATTGAACCTGAATGTGTATTAACAATTATATTTACAATAAATGTCCATTTTGAGTGGTATTTATTTATTTTAAAAAAAATATGGCGATGCATTTTTTCCCAGAACACCGTGAAAAGTTAGCTATTAATTATTTTTCGATTAAAATTGTTCACAATTTATGGCGTAGTCATTATTGGATTACAGCAAATTGGAGTCACAATCCAAAGGGCGTTAGTACCGTTAAAATGGTGTATCATTGGTTGTTTATGCTGCTTTATGCCAGGTGGCTTACTAACTACCGTTGTGTTACATACCATAATTGCCTGATAATTCATATGGACAGTCATTGGGCATGACCTTTGCGTTGTGTTGTGGATAAAACAATTTTATTATTGATTTTATCACTGGCAAACTACGAGCAATAAAGCCGAAGTTGTGATATAAATTATTCTGGTGAATACTTTCTAGGATTTATTTAATCTATTATTTCGCAAGTCACTCGTTTTTGTCACGTTGATTGAATTTGTACTTTTTGCTATTACCGAAGGACAATGCACAGTCTGTAAGCCGATCGAGAAGCATTAGTAATACCGAAGTTTCTAAATTTAGAAAAAGTTCTACAAATTATTTAATCGGGATTAACTGATGTCGAGCAAAAGGAATTAAATTGCGAACGTTAAAATTAGATTTTTATCTATCGTTCCGTTGGATATGTAAACACATTTATTTTATCGATAATTGATGTTTCGTAGGACTTGAAAAGTGACATTGGTGTAGGCGGATACAAGCCTATTTTGTTAATTGCCGTTATATATATATTATCAAGTATCTCCAGAGCATGCCAGTTTAGTCAGCGAAAGGCTAAATGCTGAAATATGCAATCAATTTCGTCGAACGGAAAGAACTGCCCAACTAGCACGAAAATTTTAATATTCCACTGAAGGGTTATATGATGTTGAAATTATTTATTTCATATTAATCATGCATGAAATCACAAAATTTTGTATAACAAATATTTTAGTTTGAATAAGAGAGGAAAATGTAATTTTATAAATTTATTTTGTGCAGACCTTCGATTTTGGCGAAAATTGATCGTTTATTTAAAATTCGCCCAAAGTGTGGCAAAACAACAAAATACATGTTTTCGATCATTTTTGTATGTAGTTTCATAATTCAGTATTAGAATTTAAAAATCGCGTACACAGGGTGAATTTTTTCATAGGAGCCTAAAAATAAAAATTAGTTGAGCCGGCCCTGGAATTTTCTGTCTTTGATTATGCATGTAAATTGACAATTAATGGTATACTATATACCCACAATACGAGCTGATTCTAGTGATTAGTTTAAAAGATATTAAGAAGTATTGGGCAAAACTCATAAATCACCCTGTAGATCAATAAAAAAAAGGCTCAGGCTTTTTTCAATAGTCATTTCTAATTCACCTAAGTGAACTCTATCTACCATAAGATTTTGTCCCTTTCCTCGTGAATCACCCTGTATATGATTTTATTCGGATGTTGGAGCCTTATAAAATTATAAAAAAATGTATTTATTATTTATTGTTTTCTTAGGTCTTTTTGGTATTGGGAAATATATCGTATAAGTAAAAATGTTTTTTAGGAATGCTATAAGGTAGTGGCGGTAGATATAGCCCGGACGGTCATATGGCCCGATGCCCTTAAATTTTAAACTAACCGCCTCAAACCCAACTTCTTGACGTTCAGTTTCTTTCAATACGTTTAAGCGTCCTCTGTAAATAACAAGCCGAACTTCCGGCAATATCGGCAATACCGGCTAGTTTACATTATGGCGTCACAACAGGTGTTCGAATAATAAAGTTTAATGAAAGTGTTTTGGTGAAATCATCGGGAAACATTGAAAAACAAACCTAAATTTTGGAGGATCGACACTCTAAGTTACATGTTACATAGTGACATATTTATTTTACTTAAAAATTTTGTGAAAGAGTTTTTTCTTGTTGCTCATAATGTGCACTACTCAACTGGTCATATGGCCCATGTATTTATTTCGTCACATTGTTTAAGTATTTTATCTTGATAGAAAATACTTACTTTACATTAGTGGAAAAAATTATTTTGCATTTTTTTAAAGGGCTCAGATTTATGTTAATTCTGTAAGTGCCATATTTTCAGATGGGTTTGATGATATGGCCCATTGACTTTTTCTACAATTTTATTTTTTATTTTTAAATTTGCAATCTTTTTTATTTTTTTTTGTTGTCAGTCTATTTGTCTATTATGTCTAAGCTCAATTTTCTTAATGAACCGTTCAATTAAAATAAATTTTTCTAGGACCATAACTCCAACCCTGGTTGGGAATATGGCCCATTGACTGCATTTAAAAAAAAATTTTTTTTGTTTGTTTTACATTTGATTTTTACAAAGTTTAATTTTTTTCCTGAAAGCGAAGGTGTTTACGCTTAAGTTCCTGTAAGCATTGTTATTTTTTTTAATAAAGTTTTCGAGAAATAAAAATATTTTTTTAAGTGGGTCATATATGCCGCCATTGCCTTATTACAAATAGAAGTAGTTAAATTAAAAACACTTTTGTGCTAGTTTGGTAATGTCAGAATCGACTGAATATCAAATAAATGGTGCCACAGGGTTCCATACTGGGCCCTGTGTTGTTTTTAGTATACGCTCTATTATTATTGCATTTATACACGCCACATTCTTCATTTCAAATAAAGCAGGCGAAAATTTAGAAGCAAACTCATAGACATCCAGATTATTGTTGGTAGAATTAAAAGTATCCTTGAATTTTGATTTGAGAATTTCGTTACAAAACGTTTACTTAATTAATACCAAGTCACATTTCTTTATATTAAAATTCGCCCCATTAAAAACGTTCGGGGCAAATAAATTCGGTGGCTGTTCGCCGCCCTCGGAGCTTAAAAACTTATAAAATAAATGTCCCTAACTATCATCTTCAGAGAGTATGAATTGAGCGCGACAAAGTGGGCGGGCAACGAAAAAACAAAGAACCTTTTAAAAGTATTCCCTTTGACTATCGACCCTCGTCCCGGGAGAATTAAAACCACGTTTTCCTCGTCGCGCCGCGCGTCGGGGTCTCGTCGCGCCGCGCGTCGGGGTGACAGGAACGCCGGTGTCTGCCTCATTTAATTGATGCACGGGGGCCTCACGCATTCGAAAATTAACCAACCATGTGCTCCGGCAGGCCAAGTTCTGTTGACGATTTTCAAACCGCAAATCTGATCACGCTTAATGTAAGTAGTTTTACGAGTATTAATTATTTTTGTAAACAAGCGCATTGGTACCCTACGATGGCTCTGAAGGGCCACAGTAAAAATTTAAAAAAACTAGAAATTTCTACTTTGAAACTAGAAATTTCTACTTTAAAACTAGAAATTTCTACTTTGAAAGCTAGAAATGTCTACTTTGTAAGTAGAAAATCGAAAACTGGAAATTTCTACTATTTCTAGTTTTAAAGTAGAAATTTCTAGTTTTAAAGTAGAAATTTCTGCTTTGAAACTGGAAATTTCTACTTATAAAGTAGAAATTTCTGTTTTCAATTTTCTACTTACAAAGTAGAAATTTCTAGTATTCAAAGTAGAAATTTCTACTTTAAAACTAGAAATTTCTACTTTGAAACTAGAAATTTCTACTTTAAAACTAGAAATTTCTACTTTGTAAACTAGAAATTTCTACTTTGTAAGTAGAAAATCGAAAACTGGAAATTTCTACTATTTCTAGTTACAAAGTAGAAATTTCCTCGGAAATTTCTACTTTGTAAGTAGAAATTTCTAGTTTTAAAGCAGAAATTTCTAGTTTTAAAGTAGAAATTTCTACTTTGAAAACTAGAAATTTCTACTTTGTAAGTAGAAAATTGAAAACTAGAAATTTCTACTTTATAAGTAGAAATTTCCAGTTTCAAAGTAGAAATTTCTAGTTTTAAAGTAGAAATTTCTAGTTTTAAAGTAGAAATTTCTAGTTTTTTTTAATTTTTACTGTGGCCCTTCAGAGCCATCGTAGGTACCACTTAAGTATATCCTGCTGGATTTTTTTTTTTTAATACCGTTTTAATATTCGCAAACGTATTACAGTTCAATTTTTTTTTACCTCAGCCATTTATTTTACCCAAATACCTATAAGCCTTTAAGAAAATTATATCCGTGTATTGTCACTCGGGGAACTCGACGCCCCCATTTGTAATCATATCGCCCCGCAGACAGCGGCACAGGCATTGCTTTGTGACGGGTTTTATCAGGGCGGGTTGATTGATTGATGGGTGAAGTGACAAAGAGTATCGAACAGGGGCCTCTAAGGTTGCAATAGTCAGCTAGCCTAGCTATTCGAGGGTAGATGGAGAGATAAGGACAAAACGACACAGATTGAATGTTTCCATACTATTATGGAATTTGTAATTAACGATTTTCGTGGCTGATTCCGATGAAATATCGCGCGAGATCGGGGGAAGCCCAGACGGTGATGGTTTAATTCGTGTGGGGGAGTGCAATTCGTACAAATGTTGCGGATTATGCACCCCGTTTGTATAATTCATAAGTCGGCCGATACAGGAAGCAGGGAGTTGGGACGTAGTCTGCAAAAAATCATTTGTAAAGATTAACTAAGTAATAACTGGAGAAATCACTCCGGTTATACGGTTTTCGAGTTGTCATAGCGAACGCAACTATTTATTTATTTTATTAGTTTTTTTGCTCTATGCTGGCGTATCCAGAACCCGGATATACGCAGAGACAACTGCCCCTAATCGTAAATTTATATATTTGTATATAAACACACCGACACCTGGCATATTTCAAAAGCACTTTTGAGGTTTGTAAAACCCATCATACCGACACCGAAACAAACAAAGCTGGAACTAGAATTAAAAAATCATTTGTAAAGATAAACTAAGTAATAACTGGAGAAATCACTCCGGTTATACGGTTTTCGAGTTGTCATAGCGAACGCAACTATTTATTTATTTTATTAGTTTTTTTGCTCTATGCTGGCGTATCCAGAACCCGGATATACGCAGAGACAACTGCCCCTAATCGTAAATTTATATATTTGTATATAAACACAACGACACCTGGCATTATTTCAAAAGCATTTTTGAGGTTTGTAAAACCCATCATACGGACACCGAAACAAACAAAGAAATATTGCTTTTGCTAATTTATTATATATCGAGGAGAAAGTGGTCCAGGTGTTGCATTTTAATAACGTAGATAAACTTTTATTTCACTTTTTCGTTCACTATTTCAGAGAGTGAATTACCATACAAAGCAACGTCCACGACGTATCCCCGAACAATGCGTTTTTCTTTTGTTCCATTGTAAATCGAAAGTATCGAGCGTGAGTGAATAATTGTTTACTGTCGGTTTCTAATGAAATAGCAAAAAAAAACGAGGAAGCTATTATGTATCCAACGAAAATTAAAATACGCTCGTATCAGGAAAGAACACCTAGCACCTAACTTACCTTGCCTCGAGCTTTCTATTGCCTAGGTGTATCATTCATTTCTAACGTAACAGCTATTAAAAAAATCTTGATATGTCGAGGTCTACTACTTACTACTGTTGAATAATTTAGAACGTTCCACCTTAATGGACACGGGTGAACTTCCTGTGTTATTTTACTAGATCTAATGCAGCGGAATGACTGTAATATAATAACTTTTTTTTGTCCGTGGAGAGATACACATCTTATCCTTTTTTATCTGCTTATTCAACGCTGGTCGAAGCACCGCAGAACGCACTCGATTTTAATTCAAGGTACTATGATGGCCATCCTCTTAGTCTTAAATTGTATCCTTTAATAGCATTACATAATTCTCAGGGAGCGATACGTGTCTCGTTATAATTACGTTATATTTTTAGAACATTTCCATACAATTCCAATTTAAAGTGTGGCATTGTTTCCCTCTGTTCCATTTGTTTTCTTTGTATACAGCATAATTGAATATAATTCCAGGACGTAATATTTTCCCCGACGCCATTATCAATTTTGTTTACAGCTCCATCTCCTCACACATTCATCTGCAAGAGTGTTCCGACACCCCCTTTGTTGTACATCCGAACGACAAACAGTCAAACAAAATTCCAATTATCACATAAACACTTTGTAATAATGTAAACGACGAAAGTCGAGCCCGATAAGAGGAGAAACAGAAATTCAGATAAGGAAGCTTACCAGATAAGAGATCTCTGCCCCACATAACGAGGCATTTGAAACTCTTGGCAATAAACTTCTCCGTATGTCTATCTCTATCTTCCTGATTTCCATTGTGCTGGAATTCGCGCCACACTCCGCATTTATTATCATCCGTTGACTCCTTTGAGATGCATTGGAGAGCGCGAGGCTCTGATCCAGATACTTCTGGGTTGATAAGATTAACTCCTAAGCCGGGAATTGATCAGAAGCGTAACGGCATTTCATGGATTTTTAAATTTAAGGATGTATGCGGTGGTTCTGAGTAGGTTACTGAGGGGCGGCGGTGCTTTTTATGACGGTTTCTCGGACGTTGCTGTTAAGCGATTACACACGTCAAATCAGCAGGCCATCAAAACGTCGATTTTCTACGCGGTAACAGAATTAATTCTCGCGATTTTTGGGCTGGGCCAGAAATAACGACGACGACCTGATAACTTTGCTGGTAAGCGATTACACACGTCAAATCAGCAGGTTACCGCTAAAACGTTAAGCGCGTAAATACAGAACAATTCGAAAGTACATAGAAAAGGAGGGGGTTGTTAATACCACAAATGCCACATTGTTTAGGAACACATTGGATATGTTATATACATATGGTCTAAAAGTTATTTGTGGCATCATTAAATTTTTTTTTCTTTTTTGGGATTCATTACCACATTCTCTACTGTAATAATTAATATATATAGATGTACAATATTTTGTATACCTATTGAATCTGTTATAAATATATTCCAGACTGCATTTTACTTTCGACGAACGTCCTCGGAAATGGTTCAGTAAACGTATCTAAATTATTGAGAAAGTATCTTCCACATCTGTGCATAAATCTGATGGCCTACATTTCAACGGTGCAAAAGTGAGATACATAACGAAGCTATTCGGTCTTACTTTCTAAGAGATGCATTTGTGAATTTGAATGGATAATGTTAGTTATCAGTTGGTCGATATCTATCCATTCATTTACATTTCTTTTGAACTCGTCAATCTGCGGCTACGTGAGGTTTCACCAAGGAAGGATGTAGATGTTCCATATTTATGAATTGCAAAGAAAGAATTGTTAAACCAACAGTAGTTTTTGGTCTATAATGTTATTATTTTTGTCGAAACAAAGAAAATAGGCGCTAGCCACTTTTCGTTTACCTGTCTGTATGAACTCCTGACCTCCTGGGCTTATTGTGGTCTGTTTCTGTGAATCTATTCCACCCATCCCAACACCTCTTTACTTCTACTCAAATAGTGACTGGAGGAGATTTGATGTTTCCAGTTCTGTTTGGGTCTGCTCGTAAAGCTAAAGCTCTGGATCCTTTTTGCATAGCCTACAAAGTGCTTCTTAGTAGAGAAGAGTTCTGTTAGAAGCCCCATTACTATTCCCAACTGAAATCTTTTCTTTACGAGCAGTTTTTCTGTTTATTTGGGACATGGTATGTTTTCATGTCGATTTCCTCGCATATTCCTTCAGTGGCTGCCATGTTTGTCCTTGACCCAGTATCTGCTGGCTCCTTTCGATGTGGGATCTTCTACAATATTCACTATCCTGTGTCCTGATATCTTGTTTCATGGACCTCCAAATACTGTATGTTACACGCCAAGTGCTCAGCCAAAGGAAAAAAACAATTTAATTCAGTCAAAATTCCAAAAAGGAAAGTTACAAAAATCCATTCTCCTGCTCAAAAACTGTCGATCATGAAATTAACGGAACGTTTGGGGGTGTGCCACTTTTTTGTATATTTGGGCATTGATTACAATGGTCAAGGGTAATGTTAACTGCGTATGTATGTACGATAACGATTTGCTGAAAACTAACCAAAACAAAATAAATAAATATGTCATTATTGGGCCTGAGGAATAAACAAGAAAAAAATTAATCATCAGCAGGGCCAAGATTAAATACGAAACATATTCAATAAGCTGAAAAATTATCTGTTTGACGCCCAGAAACCCGTGACTCGGCACATCAATATTTCAGGACGATAAAAGTGGCATTATCTGGCAGGAATTTATTAAAGTTGTAACAGTCGAAGAACCAAGGTTAAAAATTCCATAAATAATAAAGTCTAATTTATCTTATCGGGACAGGAAAATATAAAAATGCTTTTAATGAAGGTCCTTTAACAGATAACTTTAACAAATAGCTTTCAGTACAGAGTGGATTCGAAATTACACAAAAATTAACGACCAAATTATTTGTCAGTTCTTTGCTGAGAAGTGGTAACTCTTATACCTTCTCCTTTAACAGGATATGGACTTTTGGGCACGGTTCTTTCTCCTGACAACAGTGAGGAAAAATCTATACTAAGAGAGTTCTTATTGCTTCATAAAAACCAATTTGCCTTCCATCTACCTTATTATAATAGAATTGAAACGACGTTTGTGGCGAAATAGAGGTTTTTATGCGTTCAAGACGATTAGAAGAAGCATTTGGTAATAGAATGAACAGCAGAGTGAAGAGGTTTAGATCCTCCAACAATAAGATGAATTTGTTTATGCTAAATAGTCGAAAAATAACTACTTTATTGGGAGGTAATTGGATACCGATAACTGTCCATCAAAGAAAGCCCATGGAGCGGTTCTGTCGCTCTTGTTTTAGTCCTTAGTTATCGATAACCTCGCAAAATTATTGGTCAATTATGAATTTGATGTCCAAAGTTAGAGCGAATTTTTTTTGGAGGGGGGGGGCAAAAATCGAAGACAGCCCCATAGGGGCTGTACCCAAAAAAAATTTTGGAAATTTTTGGGTACAGCCCCTACGGGGCTGTCTGCAGTTGGAAATTACGTTTTTTTCGTTTAATGTAAAAAAATGTCAGTGTCAATCATCGAGGAGGAACCGAAAATGATTACCATCAAAGCTCCAGAGGATTACAACTGAAAAAAAGATAGGTCATCTAGTACATAGAGGAATCTAAAATGGAGTGCCGACGTATATGGCCAATAACAAGGTTACCTTGATATGGGTACCAGGACGTGAAAGAGTAAAAAGGTAGTGAGATTACCCACTGAAATGCTGTATCAAAAAATTACAATATTGAGGTTGAAAGGTGTAGTCGTTGTTTGCAGCCCACTATTACTTTACTTATTTAAAGATGTACTCCTCCAAAGACTTCGGTTTTAATACTGTGATGTATTTACCCCCTCTTTACAGGTATCTGTAGTATGCCCTTTCATAGTAGGTCCCTAAGCTTAGTTGTTCAGCAATCGTCCAAGAGATGGCGTCGGTGGTACGGAAACAAATGAGAAAACAAAACCATCGTGGAATGTTCTAAATGAATGGATTGTTCTAGAAGGTATATCTCTGGGCAAATAAAGGCCAAGATATTCCATTACCATTAGATGAATATAGGAAAGTGAACTGATGAACAGAACAGAAAAGGAACGGTGACTAGTATTGATTAAAAGTGGCTAATTAATGGGTTAATAAATCAGTGGTTTAGTGTTAGTCTTGTTGCAATTATTGAATCTACGTTTGTGGTGTAAACACGTAATGATACCTTTAAAAGTAAGAAATATGTTTTCCGATAGCTGAGGATTGTTGGATGGATATATAAGAGATCCAAGCGTACTTACTCACAAAAGGTCTTTCTAGGTAAAGATGAAAAAAGATTACTCTCGCCCCAACGACTCACTTATAATCTAATCTAAATGATTGATTAAGGAATGAAGAAGATACGCAATACAAATGGTAAAATGCGAGGTTAATTCTGGCCGCGAGATTATCAGTCAGTTGATGGCATTCCTGTGATTCAAGTAATATGCTTTTGATAGACCTATGTCGTGTCTGGTTTTACATCATTTATAATCTAGTGGCAAGACAAATTTAAGGTTCAAGCATTGAGTAAAAAATAATAAAGAGGCGCAACTGTCAAGGTTTCGAGATTTTAGTGTTGTAGTAATAATAACTTCATGATTGTCTTAATTTTTAAGGGCTATACAGTCACATTACATGCCTTCCCGTAGCACTAAAAATTGATGACAATCATGAAGGTATTGGCAAAAAATACAATACTAAAATCTCGAAACCTTGACAGTTGCGCCTCTGTTATTTTTTACTCAAAGGATCAGATTAATTTTAGTTTAAAATCATTAATGTAGTACGTTCTATCTGCAGCCGTTTCTCAACGATTGTTTGACTTTTGTTAACCGTCACATAATTTTAAACTAAAATCAATGTGAAAATAAATGTTTTGTTACCAATAGATCATAAACGATATAAAACCAGACGCGACACAGGTTTATCAAAAGCATACTACGTGAATTACAAGAATGCCAGCGACTGATAATCTCGCGGCCAGAATTGTCCTCGCATTTTACCATTTGCGTTGCGCATCTTCTTCAATCTTTAATCAATGTCTAAATCTAATTACACCAAAAATCTGGCTGGCCAGAGAGAAGTATTTATTTTATTTAAAGTGTTCGTTCGACTTTTTGAGTGGTTTTTAATGTTTGCTATAAGACATAGAAACAGATGGAAAAAACTTGTTATTCTCTACTGTTTTGTTGTCAAATATTGTTTATCATTCAGTAAACAGATATGACCCGGGCACGCCAATTGCACCAATTTAAAATTTTATCGAAATATATTTGGCTCGATTTTTTTATTACGTTAACGGTTCGTCATACGCGTCGAAATTGCTATCTCCCCAACCAAAATATGCTTTTCTAAGTAGCCGACTCGATGGAATATAGTTTATCTAAAAATTCTTATTATCTGCTATCAAGACATACAATCGTATTTATTATTTATATCTGTCCTAGTCGCACGTTACAGGTTAAGAACCCAGTTTAGTGCGTTTTCTCACGTAACCAACATTGCGTTCCTTTTCCCTGTTCTCGTGGTGCGTTGTGGCGTTATTGTGCGTTTGACTTTTACATATGAATATAGACACATGACTGGGCAATCGTGCTATACCGTCCCCAAATTTTTGGACAACCTGCTATTGTTCGTCCACATCCGGAGGAAAGGTAAGCGTATCTTCTGGCACCAAAACCTTCCTTACATGTCGACGATGTGTTTCAATTTGTGTTGTTGCCGCCGGCATATTTACTGGTTATTCGTTCGTAATAAACAAATAATTCAACATTGAGATAATGGGTACTGATAACCGAATTATTTATATAAGGTTATCTTTAAATACCGTCGAGTATTAGTGGAATGGTGACAAAATGTTTAGATCGAAAAATTACCTGGAACGACTTGTCGGTTAGGGTTTTTGTTGTAGAATGCCCCAGGGTTGCATACTGGGGCCGATTTCATTCCGTATCTACAATAGAGACTAACGGATATCACCTCGTGCGTTCTATTTGTCGAAATTATGGGAAACTGGCAATGAAATCGTGTACGCCTATCTTAATTTCTGCTGTTTTGAAATGTAGATGTGTGTAGCGATGTATCTATAGGAGACATTTTTTTTTTTAAGAAAAAGTATGTCATAAAACTGACAGAATTTTTTTCTTCAACAAAAACGTTTTTGTAATTTCACCTATATGCAAAAAATATTATTATTATTATTATTACCAAATACTATTATTATTACAAGGAATCAGCATGTAAATAAAGCTGTGCCATTGAAGAATCCAACAAAGGGAATTCTCAAATAATAAATATAACGTGTCGCACCAGTTTTGCCTACGGGCGTATTTCTTCCTTTGATCTACAGTTGAGTGCATTGTATCATAAGCGGCAACGTGGAGTTATTGCAAGCTGTATCCGGAAGTTGGTTTAATATATTTGCACAGATGTGCAGGGGAATCTGGACCGTAGAGGAAATTTTTACATGTGGGATTGAGGTTTAACACAAGGGTAATCGCCAATTATTACATAATCAATGTAACACTTAAGCCGGTACTAAATTAGTAATAAATAAAAAAAAATAATATAGAAATTTTTTGTTACAAGTGAAGCGGTCTATCAGCCTTTTTTATAAGTGCACCATTTTCAAAAACCCTCCGTACTATATCAGCGAAAATAAACAACAACTGTATTTTCCTTAACTTATTTATTTGAGAAACTTCGTACATTACCTTATAATTTTTTTTCAACATTTTTAATGTTCCATCCCATGCAATGACGTATTCTTACCCCTAAACCGAATTGCATCTACTACGCCCCTGCACTCGACCGACTGAGTTTACGATTTCCTTCTTTTTCAGGAATCCCCGGTCTACCAACGTCAGGAGTTACGATGCGGGAGAAGAAGAGCGGCGCCCTGTCTCGAATGCAGAAGCTCAGGAAGAGGCTGTCACACTCCTTTGGACGATTATGTAAGTTGAATCTTGCTTATTATGACGCGTTTAACTGTTTAACTTCAGAGGGTGTTTCGCTTAACCGTTTCAGTTTTAAACTGTCATTATAAGTCTTTGAAACTTCATCGCTGTGAAGGATACTTACTTTACATTATGTTGCTTACACGCAAACTTTTACTTACTTCCTCGGTTCCTTAAGTACGTCTGGACGGTCGGGGCTGCAGACTGGAGCTGAACTATTCTGTTTAGCTTGCGGACTCCTGCTATGTAAGAATTAAAATGGCAAAGTGGGAGAAATCGCAGTAGATCAACTCGGTCGAAAAAATGGAATTTTTACCGTTTTACTAACGGTAACCGAGTTCTTAGATTCTCCAACTAAGTATATGAAAATGATCAAGTGCTATAACGTATAAAGTACCAGTAGCGATAACCGACAAATAATCTATTCACAAAGGTGTGAAGATATCTATCGCCTGTTGCTTTTGCTGTCGACTTGCCTCGTGTGCCTCCGCCTGTTGAAATAGGGCGCCAGTTTCTGTTTATAATGCAGAAAATCACTCCCCCGGGTAGCTACAGTGAAGACACGGTAATGTCCAGGGTCAATTAGAAATTAGCGGCACATGACTCATAAAAAAATGTTTGCCTAATTACCGCGACAGGAATTTTGCTAAAACTAAATACTCCAGTTGTATCTGCTTGTCTGAATCTCCACATGGTGCAAACACGTCGTGTTTAAATAGGAGAATATCAACTTCTCCAATATTTGCCTAGTAATATGTTTGTTTATCTAAATTAACAAGTGGAATTGTTTTCGTATACCAGCACCAGCAAATAAACGTTTAATTAGTTTACGTTGAAATTTTTAAATCCTAACCTAACCTTGAATTATGAAAATCAGATAGCGGAGCGACTAATTAAAATTTTACGTTATTCAGTGACAGTACATGATGTTCGAGCGCCAATGTGTGGCAGCTTTGATGAATCGACTCGTATTAATAGATTAGTTGTAATCTTAGGTTAACAATCATTTATCACCTTATACTTTGATCAATGTCTACTTAACACATAATACAGTCTTACAGCCGGCTCTGTACTGAAACACAGTGAAGGTGTCCATCAATCAGAATCTAATCACATTGGAATGCTGAAAGCAGCTCACAGGCTTTGTGGTGGTTTTAATAACTAAATTTATGGCCAGGATAGATGCCACAAGACAGTCCTTTTAAACTACATACATACCTCAAAATTGAGATTAAAAGAATTACCTCCTCACCACAATAAACATCTTGATATAATCTCTTCAGCCTTCACTGTTTATTTTTCACTCTATTTGCCAAATCGATACTGATTATATATAGGATAGGTATCAGAGGTAGGGAATGTGCCCGGCGCCTCCACCATATGGAGGTACATTTTTTTGCTGCCACATACCATTAAATTTTCTGCGTAAAATGAGAATATAGTTCGTTTTCCTGTGAGGAAATCTGCGGTAATTTGCAGACCCAATTGTCGCGACCCAAAATGCCTTAATAATTCCTCTCGTTGCGTTGTATATTTACTCGGAAATTCCCGGAAACACCTATTAAAGTAATTTATCTCGCAATAAACATAAACTATTATTCGCGGGCCGCTTAAAAGGCAATCCATCTAAATTTTACAAATTGCAAGGCAAAGTGTTGAGTAATTTTCTCCGCGCAGCAAAGAAGTAGTTTAAAACCAGCGGAATTACAGTGAGCTGTGACTCGGGAAGAAATAATACCCTCAGTATTAACTGTTCTTTGTTGGAGAATCCGAATAAAGAGCATCTGCTGGGAGCGGGGCAGCGCCGACGAATTAGAAGTAAATCAAGCGGGCATCGCCAATAGAATGCACAAATGATATCATTAGTTGCGATCATAAATCAAGCTGGGCGCACAGTAATTTGTGCATTAGGTTGCAGCTTTGCCTCGTTTTGTACGGCTTGCAGTGCCAGAAGGACCAATAATGTCTGAACATGCAGTTTCCGCAATTTTTCCACGTGGCAAACGCTGCCCCTTCTCGCATAGTAATTGTTTGAAAGACAAAGTGGCAAATGATGAGCGTGCAGCAATTTATTCGTAATTGATCTTTTTTTTAATAGAAAATTCATTTGAAGTCGGAGGCATGATAAAAAAGAACAAAAGATTCATTCATTTCTGTTATCATTTAAGTTAAGTCACTATGCTTTAATGTTAATGGTTGTTGTTGGTCTGCACCAGCAATTGGGTGAACGCCATCATACTTTCCATACCGCAATTTACCCAGGATTCCATAGTATACTTGCGTGTTTTCACTAGGCGACGTAAAGTTACGAAAAAATAACACAACACAGAAACATGTTCAATTATCAGCATATTTGCAGTTCCGTTTATAAAAATAATTAAAGAGGGAAGTCTAAGGATTGCGTTATTAGAGATCTATAATTTTTCTTTTAAATGTTTTACCATCTGCAGTGCAAGTACAAGCAAGCAAATCAGGGACATAACCATAAGTGGAAGTATGTGGAAATTTGGTGGTAGTATTTGGTATAAGTAAGTATATGGAAGATTCATGGAAATGTGTGGCAGTTTTTTGGAAATATATAGAAGTTTGGTAGAAGTGTATGGAAAATACGTGAAACATGTAGGTAGTAAATTTTTGAAAGTATGTGAGAGTTTGATGGAAGTGACAAGCAGTGTTTGAAGCATTTGGAAGTTTATTAGAAGTATATGTAACAATTTATGAAGTATTTGGAAGTTTGTTAGAAGTATATGGAAAGTACGTGAAAGTCTGTAATAATTTGTTGAAAGTGTAAATGTAGCAGTTAGAAAGTATGAGGTAGTTTGACGGAAGTAAATAGAATGTTCGTGAAAGTATGTGGCAATTTGTTAAAAGTATGTGGAAGTTTAAGTATGTAGCATTTTGAAAGTCTTTAGTAGTTTATTAGAAGGACATAGAAAGCATATTGTAATTTGTTAAAAGTGTGTAGAAGTATGTACCTCAGTTTTTTGGAAAGCATATGAAAGTTTGGTAGAAGTATATGGAAAGCACGGGAAAATCTGTGGTAATTTCTTAAAAGTATGTGGAAGTATGTAGTAGTTTTTTGGAAAATATATAAAAACTTGGTAGAAGTATGTGGAAAGTATCAGGCAATTTGTTAGAATTATGCGAAAGTTTTGTGGAAGCATGTTTTTAGGAAGTATATAGATGTTTGGTAGAAGTGTATGAAAAGCACGTGAAAACATGTGGGGTTTTGTTGAAAGTGTGTGGAAGTTTTATGAAGGTGACTAGCAGTTTATGAAGTATTTGGAAGTTTGTTAGAAGTATATGGAAAGTACGTGAAAGTATATAATAATTTGTTGAAAGTGTGAATGTAGCAGTTTTTGAAACGTACATGAAAGTCAGTCGGAAGTAAAAGTATGTGGAAGTTTAAGTATGTAACATTTTGAAAGTCTTCAGTAATTTATTAGAAGGATATAGATAGCATGTGGTAATTTGTTGAAGTGTGTAGAAGTAAGTACTTAGCAGTGTTTTGGAAAGAATACGAAAGTTTGGTAGAAGTATATGGAAAGTACGCGGAAGTCTGTGGTAATTTCTTAAAAGTATGTGGAAGTATAGTAGTAGTTTTTTGAAATTATATAGAAACTTGGCAGAAGTATATGGAAAGTACGTGAACTTACCACATACTTGGTAATTTCTTTTTAAAAAAAGTATGTGGAAGTATGTAGTAGTTTTTGGAAAGTATATAAAAACTAGTAGTAGTATATGGAATGTACGTGAACGTATGTAGTAATTTGTTAAAAATATGCGAAAGTTTGGCGGAAGCATGTAGCATTTCTTTAGAAAGTATATATGTAAATGTTTGGTAGAAGTATATGAAAAATACGTGAAAGTATGTGAGAATTTGTTGAAAGTATATATGGAGGTTTGATGAAAGTTAGTAGAAATTTTTTTAAATGTATACGAAAATTTGGTAGAAGTATATGGAAAGTATGTGGTATTTTTTAAAGGTATATGAAAGTTTGATGGAAATATGCAGCAATGTTTTCAAAGTATTTGAAAGTTTGCTAGAAGTATGTGGCCATGTGCTGGAAGTATCGTGGAAGTATGTAGCAGTTTTTTTTTAAGTATATGGTAATTTGTTACAAATATGTAAAAGTTTATGGAAGTTAGTGGCAGTTTCAGAAGTGTTTGAAAGTTTTCTAGAATCATATCGAGTTTGTGAAAGTTTGGTAATTTGTGAAAGTAAGTATATGGAAATTCTAGTTTACCACCTTTTTTATATTATAATACTTTCAAACGTCCATTCGGTTCGGATCTCTGGTTCCAATGACAATTTTTTCTAAGTTTTTGAAATATTTAGAAGTTTGTGAGGATATGGAGAGTATGTGAAAGTACGTGAAAGTATGCAGCAGATTTTGGGAAGTATGTGGAAAATATGTGGTAATTTGTTGAAAGTATGTGAAAGTGTGTGGTAGTTTATTGAGGGTATGTGGAAGTTTGTTAGAAATGTATGGAAAGTATGTGGCAACTTGTTAGAAGTATGGTGGAAGTATGCAGCAGGTTTTTTTCCAGTAGTATATGGAAGTTTGGTAGAAGTGTATGGAAATTAGTTATAAACATGCAAAAGTTTATGGAAATTACTGAAATTAGTAGCAGTTTTAGAAGTATTTGGAAGTTTGTTAGAAGCATATAGAGGGTATGTGAAAGTGTGGTAATTTGTTGAAAGTATACGGAATTTTTAGTTTACTTTCAGATTTTTTTAAATTATAAGCTTTTCTGACGTTCATTTGATACAGATCTCTGTGTCTAATGACTATGTACGAGAAAGTATGCAGCAGAATTTTAGAAATATAGAATATACATGAAGTGTGTGGTAATTTGTTTAAAGTGTGTGAAAGTTTGATGGAAGTGTGCGGCAGTTTATTAAGGGTTTGTGAAAGTTTGTTGAAGTATATGGAAAGTATGTGGAAATTTTTTAGTATGGTGGAAGTATGTAGCAGTTTTTGGAAGTATAGGAAAGTTTGGTAGAAGTGTATGGATAGTATGTGGAGAATATGTGGTTATGGTAGTTTTTTTAAATAGTTAGTAGCAGTTTTAAAAGTATTTGGAAGTTTGTTAGAAGCATATAGAGAGGATGTTAAAGTGTTGTAAGCTCGGTTGTAAGTCTATGGAATTTTTAGTGTACCACCAGATTTTTTTATATTACATTTAAGTCTTTTTGACGTTCATTCGGTACAGATCTCTGTTTCCAATGACAATTTTTTCTAAATTTTTGAAAGTTTGTTAGAAGGATATGGAAAGTTTGTGGAAATGTTGAAAGTATACGAAAATTTATTAGAAATATATGGAAAGTACTTAAAAGTATGCAGCAGATTTTGGGAAGTATGTGGAAAGGATATGAAAATATGTGGTAATTTGTTGAAAATATGTGGAAGTTTTATGGAAGTATGTAGCAGTTTATTGGAGGTATGTGGAAGTTTGTAGCAATGTACGTAATTTTGGTAGAATTATGTGGGAATTTGTTGAACGTATGTGGAGATTTGGTGGAAATGTGTAGTAGTATTTTTGAAGTATATGGAAGTTTAGTAGAAGTACGTAGTATGTGATAATTTGTCAAACGTGATGTGAACATTTGATGAAAATACGCAGCAATATATTTAAAAGTACCTATGTTTGGTAAAACTATATGGTAATTTGTTGTAAGTATGTAGCAGTTGTAGCATCGTATATATTTTTTGTAATTAACGAAACATACAGGAACGAAATAATACACACATAAGTCTTCATTTAAGGTACGTTGCAGTCTTGTTTCCTAGTCTCATGCGTATTGTATTAATTTAAAAATATCACGGAAACCGGACGGCGGGCGATGCAAGCCAGTGTGTGCATTGGTTCCTTAAAAATGTTGATATTAAATTATTTTTTTGCGAGCGGCCGGCGGTTTCCTTTCCAGAGACCCGCAGACTGAATGAAATATTCATGAAACGCTCCGAGTACGGCATAAAAACCGTCATAACGTTATCATAAAATATAATGGCCTGTAGTAAATTCGATATTGCTGCATACCTAATGTTTATTATAAATAAAAAAGAGATTTATTTATGCCTGTGGAATGCCGTTATAAGCCCGTACAATGGCAGCAAGAACGACTGTAAATCAAATGAATAATCGATAATTGATACCGACAAGATTTATTCGGTAGCTGGAGTCCTATAACAATCATTTTTATTTATGCCAGTCCAGATGCAATGAGTTATTTCTTGTAATAAATCAGTTTTATTTGATTCAAGTATAATGAGAATATTTCAAGAACCTAAATTTCTAACCCAAACATCATCGCTTCTAAAACCCTCTCCTACTTTTCCACACCAAAATCCCTCTTCAGAATCCAATAAATTGTTCTCCAGTGTCTTCTTGCTTCTTCGACAGATAAGTTGCATGTGCGCCAGTTGAAGGTGTTAAAGAATCAGCAAACTGTCTTGCAGGTATGTCCCTTGCTGTCATTGAAAGAACAATTTTCTGCTGTGGATGCAGCTCAGAGACCTTTCCAAAAAATCACCAATTCCAATAGCAGAGAAATCTCGCTCTCAAACAAACAGAAAAACTTTAGGATACTTACCGTTGATCATCATCATCAATTGTTTTCTAAGCTGACCTGTCAATGGCTTGTACCAAGAAAAAGTTGAAAAAAGGATTTATCTCCAAAATTACTGTCGTTTAACAGACGAAGTTCCAAAAGGCAATGCAATGCCTCCCCAGCCATTAAAACCATAGATATCCTCTTCGTAAAGATGAAATATTTTGAAGCTTTTAGATACTGATCATCACCTGTTAAGTCGTAATGGATTTATTTCATAATGCATGTAGGTACACATATTGCCCATTAGATCATAAAGCAAATGACGTGGGACGGGCCCAACTCCGCAAAATTCCATAATAAAACATTTTATGTATCTCCTCCATTTTAAATGCCTCGTATTTTTTTACCGAATCTTAAAAGCATCCGCCTCGGCCAACTTTCCTCCGCTATATATCTCAGCCTCCTACGCAACCTCGCGGACAGGTCCGATGATTAATGATATCGGACGCTCCGTTGTTTCTTTCTTACGTAACACGACGTTAAAAAGCTGTGAAACACATCTTGTCATTGTCTTGAGCGACATGCTATCACCGCTAAACATCTTTGGCATTATCTAAGTGCGCTATAAAAAGTGGCATAGATAAAACGCTCGGGCTAAGGTCGACGTATATCATTTGGAGGAACTGGTTTCCGCGGACTAACAGAAACACTTTAGAGGACAAAGACCGCGCGGAAGAGTAACGAGCATTAATGGATTGTTTAGTCGGGGCGTTGGGCCGATTTATCTCTGTAAGAGCACTTTTGTCGAGAAAATGTGATAACGAACTGGCGTACCTAATAATGCTTGGTGACCAATAAACAATTTTTGGAAAGTTCAAAACTTAAATGAAATTGGCGCCCAACGTGTGGCCCGATCTGAAATCTCTTTCCAATATAGTGCGATTAGAATCTCCTTGAAGTAAATTTTCATGAGACAGTTCGTATTTAGTTTTGCGAACGATATTGCGGATTTTACAACATATTTATACGATTTCGTCAGAAGTGGGATATTTAGGCAACTTCCGCTTTGCTGTGACTTTATACAATTAATAATAAGTATCAAGTATTATGACTATTGCTTTTATTAATTGCGATGCCAAGCACCTTCATTTATCCTTGTGCGCGTTAAAACCGATCCGGCATTGCTAAATTTCCAGCGATTTGATTTCTCTGTCTGCTGACAGTCGTAAAAAGTCCTGCGTGCGGTGTTCGCAGTCCTCAAGATAAACGAATCCGTCTTACGGAATCAGATCCGGCAAATTCGGTAAATTGTCCAACTTAGGGCCGTTCATCACCCAGTGTAACCGTTTATCTGTGTCGCCTTCGGAATTATCTCCACAAAAGGGCCTTGTGTTGCGAAAAATTAATTCCTCTGCCCCTCATGCGACGGTCGGTGTTGGGGTCAGCTGGACGTGCGAAACGTGATGCGGTCGCAAAAATCCTGAGTTATATCTCGGTTAATTGGCGGTATTTTACGCTGCGGGCGTGCACCGGCTGTTTCTCTGCCGACTGTGAGATTCGTGCGACTGCAGGCAGGCGGATTTATTGGCGATCGTTTTTGCCTTTTTGCATGCTCTTAAGTTAATTAATAAAAAGTGTGTGCAGGCAATGGCTTGGAGAAGGTAAAACATGGTAAAACCAGAAAGTCTTAAAATTCCTGCAGTGACTTGGTCAGAGAAGCCAAGGTGTTCAAATGGATGGAGAAAATTTTTATCAAAATTCGTTCCGATTTGGATCTTGATGAACATCCGGAGGTGTAAGAATCACTCGGAATGGCCTCTGAAAGGACGAGCTTGCGTGTAGCGTATTATCAGCAATACTAGCATAGAATTGATTATTGCTTAAAGTAAGTCGTTAACGTGAGGAAGAACCAGAGCGGGCGCTAGGCTGATCCTTGTGGAACACCAGAATTGGTGATGGCCAAATCCGCCCTACGCTTTTACCATCTACAGTCGACGATCTTTACATTTAATTTCATACTCCGGATGGACCATCTTGAGAATAATTTTACTGTTTCTTGGTTATTATAATATATTTTGTATTCGTTTTGAGACTATAAGGGAAAAGGTAACTGTTATCAACTTGTCATTATACAAACAAGTTGAAGGCGCCGTAAACAGGATGTTGCTTTTAATGTGTTCATTACTCATCAGAATATCCATTTTATAAATTAATTCCTTTGAATATTGTGCATGATTCAGTGCTTTATGGGTTACTGACTAGTAGCACTCTAACCTTTTATGGTTCCAAAGAATAATATTATATTAGTCGTCTCTTTATCTGTTCATTTACTAGCTAGGTTTTTATCACTTTGCTTCGTTTATCCCCTTTATTTTTCTAAACAGTCGATTGCTTTTATTTGCCTGCCATTCAACTGCATGTGGATCTAGCGTGAATGATTGTTAGATATAAATAGGTAATGACAAATGTCGCCGTTAGATAAGTAAGACCGCATATGTTGTAATAACAGTAAATTGTAAATTATTAGTTGTACCATTTGGTGACGCACGGTAGTAGATAAAGTGGCAAGTCGGAAGTGCCGAAATATCAACAGTATAATTCATTTCTATTATTAAACTGAATTTATTGCTCTGCTAAGGTCAAGTTCAAAGTGGCGAATAACAAAATCTGCTTTATTTCGTGAACATCTGGAGATGATTTAGCGTCTCCGTCTAATTAAGTTTTGTTCAGATTATTTCATTAAGTAATAAATTAGGTGTTCTTTACTGCTCCTAATATATATATAAAGGGAGAAAATTTGGAAACATTTGAAGTTCCTATTAAAAAGATGTCAATTAGGCGACAACCGATGTTACCATCCTAGTAATAGGAAATTTACGTTACTTCCGGAATTATGTAAAGAACCCTCATCGCAGTAGGTGAATGGCTTGACCAGAAAGGATTATCCATAAATTCAGGTGGTGACATTCATATAGAAAAGGAAAGAAACTCCAGGTTCTGGAAAAATTGATTTGTCGAGATAGATGATTGCAGGTGAGCAATAAAGTGAAATATTAGGAACGGACCTTACTGACACCAAAATTGAATTAGAGTTCAGTTAGATAGAGTAACGATCAAAATCACTCCAAAAGTAGATTGGAAGAAGAACTGGCGACTAAAGAATGGTGCACTGAATGTACCAAACGGTTTGTGGTAGCAGGAGGTAAAAGGAGGGATTAGGAGCGGCTAGAAACACTTTCACCCGAACCTAGACAGTATTTTGTCCGAATTCTAATCAGGAATCAGGAAAAGGCAAAGAGGCCATCACTGATGACGCCTCTAGAAATCTGGAGGTAGCAGAGCCACGCTTTAAAAACAATAAGAGACTGCCTGGAGGCTCTGGCGAAACTGACAGAACGCAACATGTAACGCTCTATACTTACGTAACCTTTTTAGACGGAAACTCGGGCGCCAGTTCCTTAATTTTTAAGTGTAAGGAACAGCACTTTTTTGGTTCTCCTATGGGGAGAACGTTCTGGTGTAGCTAAACAGATGGAGATACGGAATATCCAGGGGTCGTAAGCTGAATGTCCGTCAAATGGACGTCGACAATTGCTCAAACGGGTTAATCAGAAATAAATGACTGAAATAATAACTCGTGAATTTTACCTCTTTATACCAACGTATTTATTTTTTAACGCATTAATGAACAAATCAATTGAATCTAATATTTCAGCGAATTTGTAGTCGAGTATGTACAAATTTTAAAACGATAATAAATAGGAGAGCTGGCAATCAAGAATCCGATTTTATTTCGGAATTTTGGATAACCGGTGTCTGTTTCCGCGGCTTGAAACGATTTCGGACGGCAAGCAAACGAAATTTCCAACAGGATATAAGATGTGAATATTTTGAGTTTTTGATGTTTCAACCAATTTTTGGGCTTCTTCTAAATCTTTTCAAACATCAAAAATTCCAAATATTCAAGGTTAAAGAGAATCTGAAGCTCTTCTACAAATCATCGGCTCCACGGAAGCCTTGGAACCAAAAAGAGTTTAAGCTTCATTCAGTGGTTCATTTCTAGACAAGGATGATTGGATTTGTTGGTTGTATGAATGAAGTCGTAAAGGAGCAAATTTTAATCATAACCATAATTTTTCTTCTCTTTTGAGAAGATATTGGTGCTAATGAATAATGGAAGCAAATGACGATAGGGAAACATTTTTTGGAACTAAGCGTTTACTTTTACACATTTCAACCATCGTGTAACATAAAAAAGCGTTATAACGGATTCCAAATTAATGCTCTTTAGATAGAGAAACGACGGCATTAACACAACAATCACCGTTTCGTATACGATTAGGAGGTTACAAGGTAGAATTAGTTCGCAACAGTTACTTTAGAAAATCATTCAGTTTGCGAGCAGTCGATGTGTTTCGGTCAATTTAACTTCTGGCACACACAAACACACATCAACCGACACTACCCGGCAGCAATGATAGTTATCCAATTTATTTATATAAATGGCGGTTAGTGACCCACGATTCAGACAGCGTATAGTTAGCAGATATGTAGGAGAGGAGGAGGATTGCGACGGTCGACATAGGCGCCGTATGTGGCTTGGGAGGGGGCATAAAATCGAATTAAATGTTTTAAAAAAAAATCTCGGATCCATTTCTTCAATAGTATCAGTGTCTGCCCTACGTACTATTTTTTTCTTAGTTTTATATGAAGCTTAAATGGTTATTTTCCTAACAAGTGCGGAAAGTGGTACTTTTCCGCACGCGACTGCCGTGTGCGGAAAAGAAAGTTTCCGCATGGGTTAGGAACAATATTTTTCCTAGGAGCGTGATCATATTTTCAAAATGTAATTATAACTTACCCAAAAATGCAAATAAAAATATAATTACTTTTCCGCACGCATTTTAATTTAGAAAGTTGCACTTTTCCGCACTAGTGCGGTAAAGTACAACTTTCGGAACTAAAATGCGTGCGGAAAAGTGGTATTTTCCGCACGCTCGTAGGAAAAAATATATACCTACACCCAAAAACTATTTTATTCAGTTTAATTATGTAAACGTACCATTAAGCCTCTTATATATGATGAGTTGATTGCCAGTCCACCAGGGGGTGGCTATATTTGGCCTTCCTCGACATATCCGAAGGAATATTTTGAAATTGCTAAAGCAACAGTGCGACGCTCGTAAACCGTGGAATGTTGTGTCTGGTAATTACCATAAACGCTCCCGCAATTACCAGTTTCATTCATGTTTCGAAGGATTGTCATTGAGAAGCATATCTTCCCAAGGAATTATGCGGCTCTGCAGCACATCACGCGACTACTTACGTGTCGCTATGGTGTTATTCTCTAGCAAATGGCAAAAACTCGTTTCGGAATAATCTGTGCATGTTAGCGAGATTATGGTGTGTGAATGTTAAGAGTATTTTCACTAGAGATTAGAAGTGCTCAGGCACAGTTTTAGAGTAACAGTTATGTTTACATCAAAAGGAAACCAAGCCAGCGAGTAATTTTAGGAATATCGAATATTTTTGACGTGTCCAATAAAACGCTTTCTATAAATATAATTTGCATCAAATATTACTAAGCCTCAATAATTGGTTTGTACTAAAGAATGACAGACATTAAACACTTGACAGTTTACATAAAATTTCTTTTTCTTTTTTTTTTATATAGATCCTATTTTCAGCGACACAAGTATTTTATGCAAGGAACTGATACCACTCGACAGACTGCCTCATTTTAGGAAATATTTTTAAACGAACAATTTTCCAGTCTTCAATCATTTGCGCACAAAAGTTATTAGAATTGCATTTTAAGTTCGTATTCAAAAGCTGCTGTTCCAACATGTATTCCGTTTATTAAGATTATCGTCTTACACCTCAGTTACGCCACTGCTCTCACATTTGAACGATATAAACACTCAATCTGTGTCTATCATCTCCCAAACAACAGTTAGTTCGACTGGATAAAAATTGTGTGTCGTATTTGTTTGTATTTTTTGTTTGTAAACAGACGATAAGCGACGGGATATGCGATAGGTTTATGAACTACGAGGAGGGAAACAGAAGCGTATCGTGTATCCGTTATTTTACAAATAAGGATAACATTTCTATTATACATATAAGTAAATAAATAAACATTTTTAAATCGGTTATTTTTGCGCCTCAGGCTTATCAAATGTCACACCTAGCTTGAGAAATGGTGAATCCATAAATTTGAGAATCAACAATATCGTTAACGGATTAGGGAATGTATAAAATATTATCACAAAAATGAAATAAATGAAAGAAGTAAAATAATTGAAATAATTGAAATAAATTAGATATAATTGAAGAAATTAAATAAAATGAAATAAATAAAATCAATAAATCAATAAAATAAATAAAATCAATAAAATAAATAAAATAAATAAAATAAATAAAATAAATAAAATAAATAAAATAAATAAAATAAATAAAATAAATAAAATAAATAAAATAAATAAAATAAATAAAATAAATAAAATAAATAAAATAAATAAAATAAATAAAGAAAATGAATAAAATAAATAAAGAAATGTTATTGTATGTATTTTTTTACGTATAAAAGAAGCATATTAAGAAAAATGGAATTAGAAAGTAAAGTAAGGAAAGGGAAATGCTAAAGAAGATACAAAATTGCCTTCTTTTGGATACACAAAGGAGCACTTTTTTCTTATGTTTTCGGATTTACTGAATTCGAATCTGACCTTTAAAATTACCATAAAACAAAATAAGCAAATAAAATAAAACAAATAAAATAAATAAAATGAAGTGAATAAAATAAATGAAATACATAAAATAAATGAAATGTTTTGTTTGTTTTAAAAATAAAATAATTGAAATAAAGCAATAAAATAAATAAAATGAAATGAAATAAAATAAAATAAATAATTGATAATTAAATAATAAATTCATTTGTTTTCGGATTTACTGAAATTCGAATCTGACCTTTAAAATTATCAAAAAACAAAACAAATAGAATGAAGTAAATAAAATAAATGAAATAAATCAAATACACGGAATAAATTAAATTAAATAATATGAAATAAAATAAATAATTGATAATTATATAATAAATTCATGTTTTCGGATTTACTGAAATCGAATCTGGCCTTTAAAATTGCCAAAAATGAAATAATTGAAATAAGTGAAATTAGGGTGAAATAAATAAAATAAAATAAATAAATAGAAATAAATGAAATAAAATAATTGAAATAAGTTAAAAAAATTAAATCAAATAAATTAAAATAAATATATGTTATTATTGTTGTTTTCCTAGTTTGTTTGCACTTCTTTGTTCTATTTGTTGCAAAATGAGTGTAGCTTATGATGTCACCGAAAATCTTTTTTTAAGATTGTTGATAATCAACCACAAGGAAATGAGTAAGAAATTTTTTATGTATAAAAGAAGCATACTAAGAAACAAAGAATTAGGAAGTAAAGTAAAGCGGGATGTAAAAGAAGATAAAAGAAATACCTTCCTTTAGGGAACACAAATGAGCACTTTTTTCTTATGTTTTCGGATTTATCGAATTCGAATCGTACCTTTAAAATTGCCAAAAAACAAAATAAATAAAATAAAACAAATAAAACAAATAAAATGAAATAAAATAAAATAAATAAATTAAATTAAATGAAATAAATTAAATCACTTTTTTATATTTTCAGATTTACTGAATTCGAATCTGCCCTTTAAAATTGCCAAAAACAGAATAAATAAAATAAAACGAATAAAATAAATAAAATCAAGTAAGTAAATAAAATAAATGCAATAAATAAAATAATTGAAATAAAGCAATTATGTACCTAAAATAAATAAAATAAAATGAAATACATAAAATAAAATAAATAATCGATAATTATGAAATAAATTCTTATGTTTTCGGATTTACTAAATTCGAATCTGACCTTTAAAATTGCCAAAAATGAAACAAATGAAATATGTAATTGAAATAAATGAAACTGGATTAATTAAATTATGTAAATAAATAAAGTAAATAAAATAAATAAATAAATAAAATAAATAAAATGAATAAAATAAATAAAATAATTAAAATAAATGAAACAAGTGAAGTAAAAATGAAGTAAATAAAATCAATGAAATAAAGCAATTGAAATAAACTAAATAAATTTAATAAAGTAAAATAAATAAATAGAATAAATATGTATTTTATTATGTTATTATCGTTGTTTTCCAAGTTTGTGTATACTTCTTTGTTCTATTTGTAGCAAAGTGAAAGTAGTTTATGCTGTCACTGGAAAATTTTTTTTAAACATGAAATAAATTAAATTAAATATGAAATAAAATAAGTAATTGATAATTACAAAATAAATTCATCAAAAATTAAATAAGTTAAATAAATTAAATTAATATGTACAATAAAATAAATAAATGGAAATAAATGAAATAAGTAAATAAAATAATTGAAATAAATTAAAAAAATTATATCAAATTAAAATAAAATAAATATCGTTATTATCTTTGTTTTCCTAATTTGTCTATACTTTGTTCTATTTGTTGCAAAATGAAAGTAGCTTATACTGTCACTGAAAAACTATTTTTAAGATTATTGATAATCAAACCACAAGATTAATATTCAAGAGGAAATGAGGAATACATTTTTATAATAATTTTTTACGTATAAAAGAAGCATATTAAAAAAAAAGAATTAGGAAGTAAAGTAAGTAAAGGGAAATGTTAAAGAAGATACAAAATTGCCTTCTTTTGGATACACAAATGAGCACTTTTTTATGTTTTCAGATTTACTGAATTCGAATTTGACCTTTAAAATTGCCAAAAAACAAAATTAGTAAAATAAATGAAATACATAAAATAAATGTTAAAGAAGATACAAAATTGCCTTCTTTGTGATACACAAATGAACACTTTTTTCTTATGCTTTCAGGTTTACTGAATTTGAATCTGACCCTCAAAATTGCAAAAAAGCAAACTAAATAAAATAAAACAAATAAAATGAAGTAAATAAAATAAATGATATACATGAACATGAAATATACATAAAATAAATGAAATAATTGAAATAAAGCAATTAAAATAAATAAAATAAAATAAATAATTGCTAATTATTTAGTAAATTCTTGTTTTCGGAGTTACTGAATTCGAATCTGACCTTTAAAATTGTCAAAAATGAAACAAATGAAATATGTGATTGAAATAATTGGGATAAATGAAATTGGATTAATTAAATTTATAATTAAATATAAAATAAATGAAATAAATAAAATACTTAAATAAAATAAATAAAATAAATGAAGTAAATGAAATAAATGAAATAAATGAAATAAATGAAATAAATGAAATAAATGAAATAAATGAAATAAATGAAATAAGTGAAATAAGTGAAATAATAATAATAATATATCTTTATTTTAGCACAAGTAGCTATTTCATACATACACATTACAGTTACATAAAATATATATATATAACATCGAGTCTAACATAGTAAACATAGTAATATATACACATAAGTGAATATTGTGAATAAGTGAAATAATGTTTTCGGGTATACTGATCTGATCTTTAAAACTGCCAAAAATGAGGGGAAAACGTAAAAATTGTTGATGTACTGATTTCTATCACTTTGAGTTAATTACCTATTTTGACATTAGTGAAACTAAAATTATATATTATTAATATGACTTCTAGGGAAACTGTTGTGTCTAATTATACACACAAAATGTACTTAATTGACCATGCAACTAGTGCGAGTGCATCAAAGCTGGCCAACGCCTGCCAGCAACCAATCAATCAAAACATTTCACCACGAACTGCGGTATATCTACGATGAAAGGCGTCAACTTTACGATGATGGTAATGGCACCATATCAAACAACGGCCTATGGCGTAATTGAATGGTGCACAGGGTAAATTTGTGGCTATAAACCAATCAAAGTCCGCAGTAAACACATCGCTATAGAGGGCAATCGTCTGGATTGATACATAAATCGCAAGCGTCTCGACGTGTTCCGTTCCGGTTAACCGAATCAATCAAGAAAGGAGTAATCGCGGGGGAGAGTTGTTTTGGAAAATTGGTACCATCGGGGCCAGATTGACCGTTCAGACGCGATTTTACGATTATAACGTGATTATACCCCGGCCGACCCTTACATTTAACATCAATAAAATATCTTTGAGTAGCCACTTAAAACACAAATGGTTAGAGGAAAGTGAGAGAGAGGACAAATTCTAAGTTGATTTTTTAAACAAATGCAACAGATAATTATCATTAAAGCATCGCAATTGTTATACGCGTCCGACAAATTCACGTTTTTCTACAAGAAATATAAAAATATAAGTAGGTAGACTGGATAGGACAAGAGAATTACCCGATTTGACTCCACTCGATATTTTTTTAGGCGGCAGGGCAGTGGATTTTATGTATATGTACAGTTTGCTCTATCTAGTAGGATATTTGCAGTTTCTTGCAATTAATCTCCCTTCTCTATATTATCGTTAAAAAAATATACCTACCTCGTTATTTCGTAGCTCATTAGGCGCCTTTGTGCCGCGCCGTAATAGTAAGTTGAAATTGTCTCGAAACTATTTCAATTACTTTGAAAGTGTAATATACAAGTTGGTACTTGAATACCAAGACATCAGCTTTCTGAGCAAGGCTCAAACTTGCATTTAATGGCAATTTCAAGTTTACCGACTTCGCTAACTTCTTACTTACATCAATAAATTGGCAGTTAAGCTCGCACAATGGGGCTGCTCTAGGATTATGATTGATTGATGAAGTGACTTCGGTTCGCAGTTGACGAAAATTTGCATATGTTTGAATATAGGTGTACAAATGATGAATTATTAACGTGCTCAGATCGCAGATACAAAACTCGCAGATCGATAGATTTTAAAAGTGTTTTTTTTATCATTTATTTATCACCCTATATACGTTGATGGTACTATTTTTAAGCAGCTATCCACAGTGAATTACTTTTTATAGATTGGTACGCCTTCGTTTTGAATAATACAAATGCCTGGTATGTATATAACTCCCTGCCGTGGGAGTTAATAAAATATTTTTATACATCAATCTCATGATTAAACTGCTTGCTTGTCTAGATTGGATATAGATTAGCGTTGATAATGCAGATCGATTTTATTAAAATGTAATAAAATTAGGACGCAAGGTTCGGTTTCTAAAAATAGCGAAAACGCTTAATAATTGTTTTTATATGTACGGGGTGGGCGAAATGCGTAGGTACTTTAACGTTACTCCCGTTGAGGAACAGAAAAAATGCATATTTATCACCAAATATCTTTGGCCTCCTCTTCCGTTCGTTTCTAAAAACGAACGAGTTTATTAACAAAACTGCTAATTTTTACTATTATTATTATTCCTCAGTAGATTCCCTGTTTTATTTGTTTTAATATAACGACAAAACTCGGACAATAAAGATTTTTAATGGGGTCGAGCAGATACTTCCTAACTGACCAATCTAATATTTTTTGCTAGCGCAGACAAATAAATTAAGAACGAGAACATTTGGTAACTTAATTAAATTCGAGACTGCGATAGAAAGCAAAAGAGGTTTTATATTGCTTTCACAGTAATGATATTTTTTTTTTCCCGAGGAGACAAACCGTTTTCAACTTCAAAAAGCAGCCGGGAATGTAATGACAAGCCAACGTTTTAATTGACCTTGAAGAAAAGAGAATAACCTCGTGATTAATAAGATGCGTTAATATCAAATTCAAAATGTTACAAGTGAGTTAGGAAATTGATTGAAATTGATTCGATTTTGATTCGATTTGATTCGACTTCATCGATTTGATTGGATTTGTATTGATTTGACTGGATTCGATTGGATTGGATTGGATTGGATTTGAATTGATTCGATTCGATTCGATTTGATTGGATTTGGATTGATTTAATTGTAAAAAATTTAAAATGTGAATTATCTCCAAACTATTATTCAATTCGATTGAATTAGATTTTGATTCGATTTTGATTTGATTTCATTTGATTCGAATTGATATGATTTGATTTATATTGGATTGTTTGATTGAATTGGATAGGATTCGATTCATTCGAATTGACTACACTCGACTCGATTGGATTCGATTTTGAATCTATTTGATTCGATTTTGATTCGATTTGATTGATTTGATTGATTTGATTGGATTTGGATTGATTTGAATGGATCTGGATTGATTCAATTACGAAAAATTAAAAATGTGGATAATATCTCCAAACTATTATTCAATTCGATTGATTTAGATTTTGATTTGATTCGAATTGATTTGATTTAATTTGGATTGATTTGATTGAATTGGATTGGATGCGATTCATTCGAGTTGACTACACTCGACTCGACTCGATTGAATTCGATTATGATTCGATATGATTCGACTTGATCGACTTTATCGATTTGATAGGATTTGGATTGTTTTGACTGGATTTGATTGGATTGGATTTGATTGGATTGATTCAATAACAAAAAATAAAAAATGTGGATAATATCTCCAAATTATTATTCAATTCGGTTGAATTAGATTTTGACTCCATTTTGATTTGATTTGATTCGAATTGATATGATTTGATTTATATTGGATTGATTTAATTGAGTTGGATTGGATTGGATACGATTCATTCGAATTGACTACACTCGACTCAACTCGATTTGATTCGATTTTGATTCGATGTGAATCGACTTGATCGACTTGATAGAATTTGTATTGTTTTGACTGGATTCAAGTGAATTGGATTTGAATTGATTTTGATTGGATTTGGATTGATTCAATTATAAAAAATTAAAAATGTGGATAATATCTCCAAACTGTTATTCAATTCGATTTTGATTTGATTCGAATTGCCTTGATTTGACTTAAATTGGATTGTATTGGAATGGATTCGATTCATTCGATTTTGATTTTATTTGATTTTGATTCGATTTTAATTCGATTTTGATTCGATTTGATATGACTTGATCAACTTGAACAATATGATAGGGTTTGGATTGATTTGATTGAATTGAATTGGATTGGATTGATTTCGATTGATTTGAATGGATTTGGATTGATTTGATTGGATTTGGATCGATTTGATAGGATTTGGATTGATTTGATTGGATTTGGATTAATTTGATTGGATTTGGATTGATTTGATTGAATTTGGATTGATTTGATTGGATTTGGATTGACTTGATTGAATTTGGATTGATTTGATTGGATTTGGATTGATTTGATTGGATTTGGATTGACTTGATTGAATTTGGATTGATTTGATTGGATTTGGATTGATTTGATTGGATTTGGATTGAATTGGTTGGATTTGGATTGATTTGATTGGATTTGGATAGATTTGAATTGATTTGAATTTATTTTAATATAATTGATTTTAGTGGATTTTAATTGATTTGGATTGATTTGATTGGACTTGGATTTTGGATTGATTCAATTACGAAAAATAAAAATGTGGATAATATCTCCAAACCGTTATTCAATTCGATTGAATTGGATTGGATTGATTTGGATTGATTTGAATGGATTTGGATTGATTTGATTGGATTTTGATCGATTTGATAGGATTTGGATTGATTTGATTGGATTTGGATTGATTTGATTGAATTTGGATTGACTTGATTGGATTTGGATTGATTTGATTGGATTTGGATTGAATTGGTTGGATTTGGATTGATTTGATTGGATTTGGATAGATTTTGAATTGATTTGAATTTATTTTAATATATTTTAATTGATGTTAGTGGATTTAATTGATTTGGATTGATTTGATTGGCTTTGGATTGATTCAATTACGAAAATTAAAAATGTGGATAATATCTCCAAACCGTTATTCAATTCGATTGAATTAGAATTTGATTCGATTTTGATTTGAGTCGAATTGGTTTGATTTGACTTAAATTGGATTGTATCGGAATGGAATCGATTGGATTTGATTTTGATTTTGATTCGATTTTGATTCGATTTGATTCGACTTGATCAACTTGATCAATATGATGGGATTTGGATTGATTTGATTGGATTTGGATTGATTTGATTGGATTTGGATTCATTTGTTCGGATTTGGATTGAATTGGTTGGATTTGGATTCATTTGATTGAATTTGGATAGATTTGAATTGATTTTAATTTATTTTAATTGATTTTAGTGGATTTTAATTGATTTGGATTGATTTGATTGGATTTGGATTGATTCAATTACGAAAAATTAAAAATGTGGATAATATCTCCAAACCGTTATTCAATTCGATTGAATTAGAATTTGATTCGATTTTGATTTGAGTCGAATTGATTTGATTTGACTTAAATTGGATTGTATTGGAATGGAATCGATTGGATTCGATTTTGATTTTATTTGATTTTTATTCGATTTTAATTCTATTTTGATTCGATTTGATTCGACTTGATCAACTTGATCAATATGATGGAATTTGGATTGATTTGATTTAATTGAATTGGATTTGATTTAAATGCATTGTATTGGATTGGATTGATTTGAATTAATTTGAATGGATTTGGATTGATTTGATTGGATTTGGATCGATTTGATAGGATTTGGATTGATTTGATTGGATTTGGATTGATTTGATTGGATTTGGATTTATTTGATTGCATTTGGATTAATTTGATTGGATTTGGATTGATGTGATTGAATTTGGATAGATTTTAATTTATTTTAATTGATTTTAGTGGATTTTAATTGATTTGGATTGATTTGATTGGATTTGGATTTATTCAATTACGAAAAATTAAAAATGTGGATAATATCTCCAAACCGTTATTCAATTCGATTGAATTAGAATTTGATTCGATTTTGATTTGAGTCGAATTGATTTGATTTGACTTAAATTAGATTGTATTGGAATGGAATCGATTGGATTCGATTTTGATTTTATTTGATTTTTATTCGATTTTAATTAGATTTTAATTCGATTTTGATTCGATTTGATTCGACTTGATCAACTTGATCAATATGATGGGATTTGGATTGATTTGATTGAATTTCATTGATTGAAGTGAATTGGATTTGATTGAATTGGATTTGGATCGGATTAATTTGGATTGATTGGATTTGGATTGATTTGATTGGATTTGGATTGTTTTGATTGGATTTGAATTCATTTGATCGGATTTGGATTTAATTGGTTGGATTTGAATCGATTTGATTGGATTTGGATAGATTTGAATTGATTTGATTTGATTTTAATTGATTTAAATTGATTTGATTGGATTTGGATTTATTCAATTACGAAATATTAAAAAATGTGGACAATATCTTCAAACTATTATTCAGGGATATATATTACAGATGTGTGCAATGGAAGTGCCGAACCGCAGAACGATATCTGATTCCATAGTGCAGATATCGAGCTGCAAGTGCTAGCGAACGTGAAAAAATTAGTATTTTTGTTAGCAAAATTTCATAACGCTATGGTAAAAAATGATTTATAGTTCATTCCTGCTCGCCTTGATTACTGTACCTTGTACATCCACATATTTCACGTCTTGTTCGCCTTTGTGCTATAAAAGCGACACTTCCGCATTTTAAAATTAGTAAACAGAATTTTTACCGCCCGGAAAATAAAAACAGCAGAATACAAACAGAACGTGCCGGGGAGCCGACATAAAATATTAACGCCAATGAATTTCAGTCTCTGTGTTCCCAATCGATCGGCGGTCCATCGGCTGATTGGTTCTTGTTTATTGTGTGCTGTTCGGCCGTTCAAATCGTCAGGCGACAAAAGAAACTCGCAGTGACACATGCCGTGTGCAATATCCGCGAAAATGGAAACAAAAAATTCCTGTCTCTGGACATGAGTGATGGCGATGGCCCGCAAACGTAGGGATTAGGTGTAGAAGTAATCGGGAGAATGAGGAAAAAACCGGACAAGAACGCGAGCAATCCGAACTGATTAGTTCTGAATGAAATGTATAATGGAAATGAAAAAGGACTGGGAAAGAAAGGACATGCTGAAATTGTGGGATGTTTTTATAAGAAAAATGATGGGAGAGTGGGAGGTGTAAGGACGTTTTTGGTTTATCCCAACGATCTTGCGTGATTAGGTTATTTGCTCCTCATATACATGGTATACTATTTGGTACTTATTTGGTCAAATTAAGTAATCCAACACTTCGACGATTTCTACAAATTGTTGCTCCAGCTCGAGTATCTTAAGTGAGCAATAACTGTTTGTTCCGCGAAAGTCTAGAGCTCGCTTTTTACATTGAATATAAAGGATCGTAATTTTTCGCTACAAAACCTAAACATTTTTCACGGAGCTTGCTGAAAAATTACTGGCGTCTTATCTGGCATTATCTGATTTAATCAAATAAGAAGTATAAGTAAAAAAACATGTTCTGAAAAAATTACTCCCACTTGTATATCCCGGCGGCGGTTATGAGAAATATTTTGTTAAGCCTGGCGAATTACGTTTTATACTTTGCAACTTTTTTAATTTCGGAGCAGGACTTAGAGAAAAACAATTTGTATATTAAACAGGAGCTTAAATTAGAGCCGGGATTTTTATTTATTATCTTACGTCCTCATTCTTATTATTTTATGAAGATATTTTCTTATTTACCTCAACCTCTGTAGAATATGCTAACGTATATGTAACATACAGATATTCTAAATTCAGTTTATATGTTCATAGTTCGGAGTCCATGCTATATTTTCTTATTTTATAAACATAGCAAAGTCTGGTAAAGTTCTGAAATAAATATAGTTTTATGTTTCATATAAGCATGGCAAGATGCATCGATATAAAGAGAAATTGGACTTCTGGATTATTATATTGCAGTATGAGGCCATAAAGATATTTTACATGATGTTATGCAGTCTCGAGTTAAAGGATTTTATTAGGTTGAAACGCCATGCCAGTTAGATTTATGAGTTTTTCTATTTAAAACCAGCATTAATAAATATATCAAAAGTCTGCGTGTTCGCTACTTACCGCAAATATTAAACATAAGTGATTGCATTTGATTAAAAATACACAGGGAACGAGAAAGGAGGATGTTAAAAAGTTAAGAAATTGGTACCACGGAACCTAAATAAACTGTTTTTTTTGTTTTTTGGTGTCAATTCATATAGTAAATTTTTGACGGCAGGGAAACGCTATTTTTGTTTTCAAGTTAGTAAATGAAAACTTTCTTAGTAAATACCATTATTTTTAACAACAGAAATATTTCTTCTTTAAAGCTAATAAAAGGAAAACTTTCTTAGGAAAGCGAGTTGTTGACATAAATGAGAAAGAATGTATCTGTTTTAACGTCGGTAAATGAAAAACTTTCCTTGATAAGTACATTTTTGACGACAGGGAAATACTGTTTCTTTTTTCAAGTTAGTGAATAGAAAACTTTCTTAGAAAATGCGAATATTTCTGACAACAGGAAGATTATTTCCTCTTTAAATCTAGTAGGAGGAAAACTTTCCTAAACAAGCGAGTTGTTGCCATAAATGAGAAAGAAAGTATTTGTGTTAATGTCAGCAACTGAAAAACTTTCCTTGATAAGTAAGTTTTTGACGACAGGGAAATACTATTTCTGTTTTCAAGTTAGTAAATGGAAAACTTTCTTAGCAAATGCGAATATTTCTGATAACAGGGAAAGATTGTTTCCTCTTTAAAGCTAGTAAAAGGAAAACTTTCCTAAACAAGCAAGTTGTTGACATAAATGAGAAAGAAAGTATTTGTGTTAATGTCAGTAACAGAAAAACTTTCCGTGATAAGTAAGTTTTTGACGACAGGGAAATACTATTTCTGTTTTCAAGTTAGTAAATGGAAAACTTTCTTAGCAAATGCGGAATATTTCTGATAACAGGGAAAGATTATTTCCTCTTTAAAGCTAGTAAAAGGAAACCTTTCCTAAATGAGCAAGTTGTTGACATAAATGAGAAAGAAAGTATTTGTGTTAATGTCAGTAACTGAAAAACTTTCCTGGATAGGTAAGTTTTTGACGACAGGTAAATACTATTACTGTTTTCAAGTTAGTAAATAGAAAACTTTCTTAGAAATGCGAATATTTCTGACAACAGGAAGATTATTTCCTCTTTAAAGCTAGTAAAAGGAATACTTTCCTAAACAAGCGAGTTGTTGACGTAAATGAGAAAAAAGTATTTGTTTCAATGTCAGTATAATGAAATAAGTACTTTCCTTGATAAGTAAGTGTTTGACGGCAGGGAAATACTATTTCTGTTTTCAAATTAGTAAATGGAAGAACAAGCGAATTTCAGACTCTTTAAAGCTAGTAAGAGGAATACTTTCCTAAGCAAGCGAGTTGTTGACATAAATGAGAAAGAAAGTGTCTGTTTTAATGTCAGTAACTGAAAAACTTTCCTTGATAAGTACATTTTTGACGACAGGGAAATACTGTTTCTGTTTTCAAGTTAGTAAATGGAAAACTTTCTTAGAAAATGCGAATATTTCTGACAGTAGGAAGATTATTTCCTTTTTAAATCTAGTAGAAGGAAAACTTTCCTAAACAAGCGAATTGTTGATATAAAGAGAAAGAAAGTATCTGTTTTAATGTCGGTAAATGGAAAACTTTCCTTGATAAGTACATTCTTGACGACAGGAAAATACTGTTTCTTTTTTCAAATTAGTAAATAGAAAACTTTCTTAGAAATGCGAATATTTCTGACAACAGAGAAAAATTATTTCCTCTTTAAAGCTAGTAAGAGGAAAACTTTCCTAAACAAGCGAGTTGTTGACATAAAGAGAAAGAAAGTATCTGTTTTAATGTCGGTAAATGGAAAACTTTCCTTGATAAGTACATTTTTGAAGACAGGGAAATACTGTTTCTTTTTTCAAATTAGTAAATAGAAAACTTTCTTAGAAATGCGAATATTTCTGACAACAGAGAAAGATTATTTCCTCTTTAAAGCTAGTAAGAGGAATACTTTCCTAAGCAAGCGAGTTGTTAACATAAATGAGACAGAAAGTGTCTGTTTTAATGTCAGTAACTGAAAAACTTTCCTTGATAAGTACATTTTTGACGACAGGGAAATACTATTTCTGTTTTCAAGTTAGTAAATGGGAAACTTTCTTAGAAAATGCAAATATTTCTGACAGTAGGAAGATTATTTCCTTTTTAAATCTAGTAGAAGGAAAACTTTCCTAAACAAGCGAGTTGTTGACATAAAGAGAAAGAAAGTATCTGTTTTAATGTCGGTAAATGGAAAACTTTCCATGATAAGTACATTCTTGACGACAGGGAAATCTGTTTTTTTTTTTCAAGTTAGTAAATAGAAAACTTTCTTAGAAAATGCGAATATTTCTGACAACAGGAAGATTATTTCCTCTTTAAATCTAGTAGGAGGAAAACTTTCCTAAACAAGCGAGTTGTTGCCATAAATGAGAAAGAAAGTATTTGTGTTAATGTCAGCAACTGAAAAACTTTCCTTGATAAGTAAGTTTTTGACGACAGGGAAATACTATTTCTGTTTTCAAGTTAGTAAATGGAAAACTTTCTTAGCAAATGCGAATATTTCTGATAACAGGGAAAGATTGTTTCCTCTTTAAAGCTAGTAAAAGGAAAACTTTCCTAAACAAGCAAGTTGTTGACATAAATGAGAAAGAAAGTATTTGTGTTAATGTCAGTAACAGAAAAACTTTCCGTGATAAGTAAGTTTTTGACGACAGGGAAATACTATTTCTGTTTTCAAGTTAGTAAATGGAAAACTTTCTTAGCAAATGCGAATATTTCTGACAACAGGAAGATTATTTCCTCTTTAAAGCTAGTAAAAGGAATACTTTCCTAAACAAGCGAGTTGTTGACGTAAATGAGAAAAAAGTATTTGTTTCAATGTCAGTATAATGAAATAAGTACTTTCCTTGATAAGTAAGTTTTTGACGGCAGGGAAATACTATTTCTGTTTTCAAATTAGTAAATGGAAGAACAAGCGAATTTCAGACAACAGAGAAAGATTATTTCCGTTTTAAGAAAACTTTCCTAAACGGGCAAGTTGTTGATATGAATGAAAAAGTATCAAAATGGCTACAAATGGAGCGGAAAACAGGAAGATGTAAAATGGAAATTATTTGATCTCGACCGGTAGGCGAACCTAAAATAATTATGATTTTCCTTGAAGACTCTAGAAAAATCGAAACCCGCAAGAAATTCGATCTAAATTGGGAATATAATTTTTTGAAAAAAATCCATGCTTCTGCATCAAAGAAAATTTCTCTCTTAGTTCATTATTAAAATTGGATAGTCTTTCAAGTTTACAACATCTGTCGGAACCAATTATCTATACCACCCCACATTCCCAATTCCACCGTTTAATATTTTAACACGGGAAGTAATTCTTTTTTATAGCTGAGACTAAAAAGGACGTAAATATTTAACCGTCAACATGTCGTAAGCCTCAAGATGCCAGTCGTACAAATTAAATTCGCATTAATATTTCATCCCGAATGTTTAACAAGGGTGCCATCCAAGTGAAGTCCTAATAAAATTTTCAGGGACTCTGTAACTCCTCTCGAGGCAACGCAATAAAAAACGGACCGTTTCTTGTGCCGCGGGAGGCTTTTAATAAACATCCGTCGTAATTAAGCGGCTCAAATCCTGCTGCATTCACGGAAGGTACACGTCGGTAATAAAGGAGGCAACCGCCATGTTTTTTTACATATAAATAATTGATGCAACCAACAAATGCAGATTTGGCGTTTCTGTTTCATCGAATATGTCGTTAGTATAAAAAGGAATTAGACTGGGATTCACGGCTGATCCTTGTGGGATACCAAAACTAGAAGTAAATTTTATATAATAATTTAAAAAATATGACGTTTTAAGTCATTTTCCAAACTAAATCAACAAATTATTTTTACAAAAATTCAAAAAATCAATATAAATGAAAAATCGTGATTTTGAATTTTTTTTTCAATCATGAATGAAAGGTTGCGGTTATTTTCCTATTCCAAGAAGACTTTACTTTTATGTTGCAATCCACGTGCATTTTTGCAGTTCTCTTGAAACCCAACCTCGTCGAATGAAACGTGACAGATGTGCCTCTGCCAGAACAACGGGCGCGCTAAACGAACACATAAAAATATGAAATTCAATAAAGTTGTCAAGTGTCGCTGAACCAGAAATATCAGGTGACGTCTAGAATGGTTTCGCAATCATAAACAACGACATTATTACGAAATATATAGAGCATGCTTTCTGCCACCTGGCAATTATTTTCCTTCAATGCTTCCGCAATATATTGTTTGTCGCTGTGATAAATCGATCTTGCTCCAGCCGAATAATGCGGCGCGAGAGGCATGATTTATGTACACCGCTATGGAAATCAATGGCGTTAGTTTTTGGATAAATCACAGGGATGGATTTCGTCGTCCATTGTACCGGATTGTTCCAAGCCACTAGCGTCACTGCTCCAGTTCCAGTTTCACGGCGTGCATGGTAAACTTTGCCTTCAAGGCGCCGTAAAATAGAAGCGTTAGGTCTGGTGATCTTGGTGGCCACTCGTTTCAATTTTTCAGTCGATTCGTTCGGGAATTTTGCATTTATTAAGCTATCGTTGAATAGATCCGCCTTAACCTGAAAATAATGCAAAGAGAGCGAGTTGTATTGAGAATAGTACAATAGATGCTCCTTACGAATGTAATGTCGCAATAAACCGTTAAATTAAATCTGATCTCACTCGCAGTAATTCCATATCAGAAACTGGCGTTCCACTAGACTAGTTCTACTATTCCGTGCGAGATAAAACAACTCGTACAGAGAAATGCACCTGTTTTATCTCTTGTTTCACTAGGAAAATCAGCGGTGTCTTTACATGGATAAAGAGTACACGGAGAACGTTTTAAAACAATCTTGTTTGCTATAAAACTTAATGTAAAACCAATGCAGGTCAGCAATTTGTACTTTCTTTTATCGAGACGATTGTAGTTTTTTTCTTCGATTCCTTATTGCAGGTCGGAACGAGGTTTGTGGGATTAGAGAAAATGCGGTGATGTTTTTTTTTTTTTTGTTGGTGATTATAGGTTCAGTTGACATGGCTTTATATCCCAGTGACGACAGGACTGAAGAATGAAAATAGCTTTGTCTTTTGTTTTGAAAAATAATGAAAATTTTTGGATTCGGCCTAGAATCAGGGTTGATAAAAATTAATACCATAGTTATTTTTTTAACTTTTATGGCTGAAATAAACTGTTCTACATTTTATTTATCTGAAGTTTAATTAAAAAAATTTACAATTGACCAACAAACCCTTCATAACAAATGTACATCGTATGTAAACCAGGATGGAGATAACGCCCGGTATGGTTTCTTTCAGTTAAAGTTAAAGTATCGTAAATAGAATACGTGACAGATCGTGGAATTGCAAAAGGGACATTTCTTTTAAAACATCCTTGTAAAACTTAGTAAAAGTGTCAGACCCAAATTATAAAATATGTTTACCACCCGTAGTTAAGATATACCATCATAGCAGAGCAATAACGTTTATAAGACAATTTACAGAGGTCCAGGGATATTCGACAATTGTAAGTTTAAGAGCTACCTATCTCTTTGGAAAAACCTAAGGATACAGCTAAATCGGTACCACATGTTTGAAATACGGTTAAATAATCATAATCATAATCATCTTTATTCACCACGTCAGATACAAAAGTTTGTATATATAAAATAAGGGTGTGCGTAATATTAAGATAGGTAGGAATCTATATACACCTGAGTTAGATTTTGTCCCGAAATGGAATTAAAGGAATGAATATTCAGAATGGGTTTCGCTCAGCTCGAGTTGCGAATGCAGGTGCTATATAGAAATAGTTTTATATGACTATGTGTCATGATTAGGTTAATTAAGTAATATTATTAGTGTGGTAAATTATTATATTAGCGTGGTCAAGGCATGTGCCATAAGAATAATTGTCCACCGTAACTTGGCAGATAGCGCTACAGGTTGGGTGGAACTTAAGTACAGTCGGGGACGGGTCGAAGTGCAATTGGGTAAATCGCCTAACGACTTACCTACCCCCTCAAGTGTAACCGCCCTTCAGGCAACCTGATGTGCTAAATCTTAAAGCTTTTAAAAATCACTTTTCGTTTAATTTTTCGACTGACAACATCGTCTCTAGTTTCGCGAGTAAGAAATAAAGTAAAGATAGTGTAGTGACTGTTCTGTGTTTTCTGATTTTGTTTGTCTGTGTAATCATTGTAGAGTCAGTCATTCATTTTTGTTTTGTTTTGTAGATTTAATTAATTAATTATAATCCAAGTATTGATATATTGAAGGAACTGTTATAGTAAAAACTGGTTATCAAAGTATAAAATAAATGTCTTTTTATAAATAGTAAAACATCTCAACAAGACTGTTATATTGGTATATTTTTGTATTTATTTATTTTCTTTTGTTCCAGGTAAGTGTTCATCAATAAATATTAGAGCGGAAGTTTGGTATTAGAAAAATATCTGTAGTTATTGAAGGGTCAACACAAAGCAAGTAAGTTCCCTTACTGTTAGTTTACATTCGAGTCTATCCCCGTTCTTGTTTCAACCAATATTGCATGGCCAACCGAATAAAGAACTCCCGTATAAATTTAAATACAAAGTATCTTTTATGCCTCGGTGTTTTTTTTTTTTTATTAAAACAAGGTTGCGAGCCTTTGAAGAGCTCTTCGCGTTATAGATTTAGGTCATGAAAAGATTGTAATATCGAGGGTGCTTTCGTAGTTTTATGCTCTGTAGTGGCATGTAAACCCAATTTGGGTTTTACAGCGTGGTTAACAAATCAGATTTTTCGACCTGCCCGCCGAGTTCTATCGTCAGATTTTAATAGTAGTATATGTACAGTTTTGTGGAATACCGTCAATCATTAATGATCACCATTGCTTCTTTAGTCGTTGTTCCTTTAAACCTGTTTGAATTGGGGCGAATTCAAATGAACATTTAATTGAGTCACCGTCAGAGCCCATTTCGATCATTTTACCTGACTGAACAAAAGGGTGGTCCCCCAGCATAACTACGCCAGTGGCTCAAACTGTCTTCTTTCACCGAGAGTAATCCGATGCTAATCCCACCGAACGGGTCCATTGAAATGTAAATCGTATTTACATACCATTAAGTGGTTTAATTTATTTATTGTGTGGCCTGATTTTTTACGTAACAAGAAGTCTTGGTTGAAAAGCGAAACGATGAGTTGTAGCAGCCCATGAATCGCGGATTGGCATTTTTAAGAAAATGGAATAGGCTTGTTACCTTGTGAAGGAATTACACCTAGAGCAATACCCGAAGCATCGGCTTCAACAAGCAGTTGAAATTTATCTATATATATGTAAGGGATGAAGAACAAACTGAGCCGGAGATCAGCTCGTTGCAGGTCATGTCTGCTGCAAAAATTTTTTTTCATAGGCAGGCCCATTTGGTGGAGTGGTAAAAAAAACAGATGTTTCCTAATGCATTTTATTCTATAGAGCGTGCTCAGCTTGACCGCCCTTTATTTATTATTCCTGTTCGTAATGAAAAGCACTGCTCCTGCAAGACATTTCCACACATCACAGTTTATTCTATAAAACCGTTTATGTTCATCTGGCGCGCAAAGTCAACACATTAAACATAACCAGCCCATTACGAGGGTGATAAATATCCGTAAGTGAAGTAAGTGAGTGCTCTTACTAAAAATAATACCCCGTATCGGACGAAGTGAATTTTTATGTTCTCGGCGGGTCCGAGAGGGATTTTAAGAGTGCATCTGTCGGCTGCCACACGTACCAGGTCCTCTGCCTGCAGCTTAATGGCCCAATTTGTCTCCTTCCTACCAATTACCTCTACAAGATTAATAATTAACAATTAATCCGGCATCGCACGCTAAAAACGGCAGCTGAGTAAACGAGCCACTAATTGCATTTTGCTCGTGTACGTGTTTTAGCTAGCCCCCCTACCCCTCCACGTCACCTCTCGATCGGTTTGTGTGTGCGACGTTTTCCAATCCCCCTGCGTATTCCAATGGAAAATCAATGCCGATATGCGTGTAATGAGGTTTGCTAAGCCAGACACTTTTCCTTGTAATTCACCTTAAATTGATGGTGTATGAGGGATTATGTCCAAGAGGGTTTTAATTGGCAATAGAATACACTATATTCTCCAGAATGCATTAATACGAAGGAAAATCCTGCCAATTGTGCTTCCCGTGGTATAATTTGTTGTCACATGGGCGGCGCCATCTTGGTTACATCCGGCTCGAAGGACCAATGTATGATAGTTACCGATATATAGCAAAGGGATGATAGAAGAAAGTTACAAGTTATTTATTACTAAATATTTCAAATATTCCCCTCGGTCGGAATTTCGATAAAAATAACATTTGCAGCCGCCTAAATATCCTGGAACATAAACTGTTTATTGTTTATAGCGCTCCGGAAAAATTTAAGTAGCCTTTTTAATTTACCTAATAGTTTTGGTGTGCTTCTGTTTATTTTGGTTGCACCTCCGAGTAGACGGTATTATCCGGTTTATAATCAATCAACGGCTGATTCATAAAGCAGGCAATGTTTGCTCCGATTCAAACCATGGTGCAGTGTGGGGTCTTTGCCCGTTTTAACACAACGTGTAATTTTTATGTAATCGTGCCATATTTGAACCGTTTTCTAATTGTGTAACGTATGTTTAAATATCCCGTCGAAAGAATACGTTAATGTTCGGATGTGTGAAAATAATCACACATATGTTGTGACTCATAACACGGCGAACATATGTATCGCATGCCTATGTGGGGCAGCGGCGTAGGTTCGGTTAATTAGTTAAAGGTTAAATTCAATCAGCAGTTTTTGTGGAATACCACGGTATTGTCCATAATTCAGTACTTAAGTAGTAACGTCATATTCCTGGACTAAAAACCAGTCAGTTGTTTTTTACCAAAGTTGCATCGATGTTTCGCCAAGTGTCATCGAATTATTCACTAATTAATTAATAAAAAATGTTCAATTGACTGGTTTTTATTCCAGGAATTTGCCGTTCGATCGATTACAGTTAGTTGTGAGGTTTTTGATTTTGTCACAATCGTAGAACATTTTTTGTTAATTAATTAGTGAATAATTCGATGGAACTTAGCGATTCACCGTAATAACTGTAAAGAAAACGGTTAAGTCGAGTGGATTGGGGTCCAGAAATTTGTCGTTAGGTCGATTAAAATTAGTTGTGAGGTTTTTGATGTTGTCGCAATCGTTGAACATTTTGTATTAATTAATTAGTGAATAATTAGATGGAACTTAGCGAGTCACCGTAATAACTGGGAAGAAAACGGTTAAGTCGAGTGGATTTGGGTCCAAAAATTTGTCGTTCGGTCGATTAAAATTAGTTGTGAGGTTTTTGATGTTGTCGCAATCGTTGAACATTTGTTGTTAATTAATTAGTGAATAATTCGATGGAATTTAGCGAGTCACCGTAATAACTGGGAAGAAAACGGTTAAGTCGAGTGGATTGGTGTCCAGAAATTTGTCGTTCGGTCGATTAAAATTAGTTGTGAGGTTTTTGATTTTGTCGCAATCGTTGAACATTTTCTATTAATTAATTAGTGAATAATTCGATGGAACTTAGCGATTCACCGTAATAACTGGGAAGAAAACGGTTAAGTCGAGTGGATTGGCTTCCAGAAATTTGTCGTTGGGTCGATTAAAATTAGTTGTGACGTCTTTGATTTTGTCGCAATCGTTGAACATTTTTTGTTAATTAATTAGTGAATAATTCGATGGAACTTAGCGATTCACCGTAATAACTGGGAAGAAAACGGTTAAGTCGAGTGGATTGGTTTCCAGAAATTTGTCGTTGGGTCGATTAAAATTAGTTGCGAAGTTTTTGATTTTGTCGCAATCGTTGAACATTTTCTATTAATTAATTAGTGAATAATTCGATGGAACTTAGCGAGTCACCGTAATAACTGCTAAGAAAACGGTTAAGTCGAGTGGATTGGGGTCCAGAAATTTGTAGGTCGGTCGATTAAAATTAGTTGTGAGGTTTTTGATTTTGTCGCAATCGTTGAACATTTTCTATTAATTAATTAGTGAATAATTCGATGGAACTTGGCGAGTGACCGTAATAACTGGGAAGAAAACGGTTAAGTCCAGTGGATTGGGGTCCAGAGATTTGTCGTTCGGTCGATTAAAATTAGTTGTGAGGTTTTTGATTTTGTCGCAATCATTGAACATTTTTTATTGATTAATTAGTGAATAATTCTATAAAACTTTACAGCAAATTTTACATTGAGCTAGGATTTTTTAAATTTTTGTTTATAAATAAAGTTTTACAGTATGAGTGTTTACACAACTAATTAGCGACAAAAACAGCTAACAAATTTCACGTATGACGTTTTGAAATCTAACAAATTTCACGTATGACGTTTTGAAAACAAACAATTTTTACTAATGTGGTTCGCTATCTTTATATGAAGTTAGCACCTAGTTTTTTTTTATCAAAAGGTAATAGTAGCTTGCACTTTACCCAAAACAGTACTGAAGCGGTCGGTCGTCGATGTAGACTAATTTTTAATTCCAGCTGTCGGGAACTCTTTGAGTTCTACTGCATATTATAATATCATCAAAGTAGACAGCATCTTGAAGACATTTTGACCATTAGCTGCTCCAAACGCTAGTTGTTTGAATCAGTTCTATAGCTGCACAAAAAGTTTATCAAATTTAACAATAAAAAATTTCGCCGGGACCCGCCACTGTCACTGATATACACAAGTACCGACTATTATTAGTTACTTTTTTGTATTAATAACTTGTTTATTTAAAAACGAACATGAGTAAGTATTACCACTACCAATAATACACAAACATATTAACGGCTCGCCGAGGCGTAGGCGAAGTCTATTAATATTTCACATCAAAATATACCAAGAATTTTTACAAATTGCCTATTTATATCACAGATATGGAGTGTATCAATTAAATATGTATAAGTCGTTGCGTAAGTAACAATTTAGTATTATATGGAGAATCATAATTGTTAACGCTACGTGCTACGTACGAGGAGGAGGATGTGATTTTTGCAGCGAAAATAGAAATAAACACGTGGGCGTATGGATATGAGGGGATTCCCACATATTACGTGAGAAGCGGGTGACCGAGAGAAATAATATTCGAACTTAATGCCAAGTTTGAGAACGAGGACCTATTTCCAGAAAGCGATCTGCGTCAGGAATGTGACCAGACGTTCTCTACGTCATTGTTATTTATTTACGTTTTAGTATTGGTCCATGGGGTTCAACTTCAAGTGAGTCGCTTTAGAGATGATTCTTCCTCTGCATGTTCTTTTGGTTGATAATTAGCGAAAAATTTGAAAAAAACAACTACTTTTCTTAACTACACGTTATAAAACATTGAATTACAAAAAAAAAATGTTGAGACCACTTTAGAACGCGATTATTGTTTCCACAATGTTCTCTTATTTCATGCTGATACCAGTGGAAAATGGACTTTTATTTCCATTCTTCTATTTATGACCGAATCTAGTTTTTTATTTCCATTTTAGTATCAGGATTTCCATCATCCCTTAATAAAATTATGCCCGACAGTAAAACCCCACTGTTTGTATCATTATTACTTGTAACGTCTCCTCCTGCATCGAGCTGAGCCGGACTTGTGCAAACAGAAACAAAAGCGAATCAATCTCGCGGACAAAAACAATAATGTCTCGTAGCGTCCGGCCATTTCTCGTAATAAATAAACGTCCCCGGGGAGGCTGGAGAATATTTGACTTGGCCGCATCTATCAGGGAAAATTGAAGTGTGCGAGAGAAGCTCTTAGAGAGTAGTCTTTTTTAATGTTTCCTTGTATGAAGATTGATGACAGCAGTCGAGAAAATGGGCTGAATTGCTACCCAGCGCCGCCTTTACACTCCTGCCGGGGAAGCGAAAGATTTGTTTTACTACTGTCAAGTATTTTCATCCCCGACGGTGGATTGTAATTTTATTAGCGAACCGCAAAAAGTGCCCCAGTTTGTTTATTAAAACGGACGTTTACGAGGTTCCTGCCCGGAGAGGCTGTTGCATTTGGATCAAAATTGTATTAAACAGCCGTGTCCACGTTTCGAAGCGTTCGGGCTATTTTTAAACACGTCCGTTTCACTCATTCAAGTCTCGTAAAAAATTGGCGCCCAGCACACATTTCTCTGTTCAAATAGGCGAATCGGTGATCTAACCGTTCAAACGAGTTATTTATTATGTGTTCATAATTAATTAGCATAAACATATCGTTTTATATAAATACAGCCAGATATGTCCGGTTAATTAGAAAGACTGGATTTTAATTGAAAGGAAATCAAGATGGATGGCATTTTTAGAAGAGTGGCTTCTTATTTCAATTTATGTTAAGAATCTTTAGTTGAATTTTAAAATAAAAGTTTATATACAGATTTGTACTTTTGCGCACCAATTTTTGACAAGTTTGAACACTACAGGTGATCGTACCTAGTTATACTTAACTGATTCGTACTTTTATTAAGTCAGTTCTAATAGGTTTGTACCGAGGTTTGTACTTTTACGTACCAGTTTTGTACTTTTACAGGTTTGTACAACCATAGGGGTTTCTACCAAGTTTGTACTTTACAGGTTAGTTAACAGATTTGTACATTTACACGACAGTTTTAACGGGTTTGTACTTTTACACAAGTTTGTACTTTTACAGGCCAGTTTTTGTACCTTTACAGGTGTTTGTACCTAGTCTGTACTTAAACGATTTGTAATTTTACGTGCCAGTTTTTAACAGGTTTGGACTTTTACAGGTTTGTACACTCACAGGTCTTTTTACCAAGTTTGTACTTGACAGGTTAGTTAACAGATTTGTACGTTTACACTTCAGTTTTAATGAGTTTGCACTTTTACAAGCCAGTTTTTAACAAGTTTGTTTTTTTACAGGCCTGTTTTTAACCATTTTGTACTTTTACAGGTTTGTACATTTATATTCGTTTCTACCAAGTTTATACTTTATAGGTTAGTTGACAGATTTGTACATTTACACGACAGTTTTAACGGGTTTGTGTCGGGGTTTGTACTTTTACACCAGTTTTTAACAAATTTGTACTTTTACAGGCCAGTTTTTAACAAGTTTGTACACTCACAGGTGTTTCTACCAAGTTTTCTTTTACGTGTCAGTTTTAATGAGTTTGTACTTTTTCAAGCCAGTTTTTAACAAGTTTGTACTTTTACAGGCCCGTTTTTAATAGTTTTGTACTTTTACAGGTTTGTACATCTATAGGCGTTTCTACCAAGTTTGTACTTTACAGGTTAGTTGACAGATTTGTACATTTACACGACAGTCTTAACGGGTTTGTCTCGGGGTTTGTACTTTTACACCAGTTTTTAACAAATGTGGACTTTTATAGGCCAGTTTTTAACAAGTTTGTACACTCACAGGTGTTTCTACCAAGTTTTCTTTTACGTGCCAGTTTTAATGAGTTTGTACTTTTTCAAGCCAGTTTTTAACAAGTTTGTACTTTTACAGGCCCGTTTTTAACAGTTTTGTACTTTTATAGACTTGCACATCTATAGGCGTTTCTACCAAGTTTGTACTTTACAGGTTAGTTGACAGATTTGTACATTTACACGACAGTTTTAACGGGTTTGTCTCGGGGTTTCTACTTTTACACCAATTTTTAACAAATTTGTACTTTTACAGGCCAGTTTTTAACAAGTTTGTACACTCACAGGTGTTTCTACCAAGTTTTCTTTTACGTGCCAGTTTTAATGAGTTTGTACTTTTTCTAGCCAGTTTTTAACAAGTTTGTACTTTTACAGGCCCGTTTTTAATAGTTTTGTACTTTTCCAGGTTTGTACATCTATAGGCGTTTCTACCAAGTTTGCACTTTACAGGTTAGTTGACATTTACACGACAGTTTTAACGGGTTTGTCTCGGGGTTTGTACTTTTACACCAGTTTTTAACAAATTTGTACTTTTACAGGCAAGTTTTTAACAAGTTTGTACACACAGGTGTTTCTACCAAGTTTTCTTTTACGTGCCAGTTTTAATGAGTTTGTACTTTTTCAAGCCAGTTTTTAACAAGTTTGTACTTTTACAGGCCAGTTTTTAACAGGTTTGTACTTTTATAGGTATTTGTACCTAGTATGTACTTAACTGATTTGTACTTTTATCAAATCAGTTCTAATCGGTTTGTAACCTAAAACCAAATTTCAAGCAATAACAACTTTTTCTCATTAAAAATTGCACATTTTTATGATTGACTTCCACTAATTAATTCTGAATAGCAATATTCCTTAATATTTTCTGCAATATCTTGAGGCTGACGCCATTACTACATCAGAATGTATCCCTTTGAAATTTTAAAGTGCCACATCCATGCCATGCCTCAAAGATCCTCCATCATGTTATTGTACGGATCCTTTGTACCGCGTCGCATTATATCTGTAATTAAATACTTCACGTTGAAGTTCGGCTGCCTTTTACGGTGTTTTTACTGCATTTCTCATAATCGCGTCGCATGTGACGGTGCGGCAGGGTAACCGGCGGAGATAAAACAAGAACGAATCAATCTTGGGGTGGAAACAATAGCCTGGCAGTTTCAATGCGCAATTCTTGCCTGATATTTACAGAAAAAGCGACGTCGCTGTAAGAATGCCAACCAGACGTTTTTCGAACAGTAATTGTTGTCTGGGGTTGGTTTTTAGTTTGTAAAGACGCGTCATGTGAACTATTGGAATTGTTTGGGAATGCAGATACGAATCGAACATTTTCACTCGATTAGGTTTTTGCCGTAATCTCAGTATTTCATCTGCAAACGTATCAACGCTTACCGTTAATCAATAATACATCATTAATGATAAAGCCGTGTTTCGTCACTAGCTGGGAACCCCCGTATTAGCACCACTTTTCCTCGTTCGCTATCGTTGCCCTTCAATCAGAAATTGTTAATTTTTGTTACGTTAGGCAACCCATAATACATAGGTATTTAATCAGAGTTCGGTAAAAGTGTGATTCAAACGTCTTTCTTTAGGGTGCAAGCAAGCAAGCTTGGCAAGATGGAGTACAAATAGAATAGCTCTGCTACATTTTATTATTGTAAAGTGTCCCATATTTGTTGCTACTCCCATTGACAATCAAGGTAATCTTATGCAATACAATTAACAAGCCTCATAAAAACAAGACACGTACGAACAAGATCAATAGACAATGAACAGGGTACACCGTAAATGTTAACTACTTTCACGTTAATTCTTTACACTCCAGCGTGTTGCAGCAATGCATGCTACATGCAACTGGAAGTGGCGAAAGCGAGTTGTGCAGGAAGGGACGAGTATTTACACCCCCCCGGACACGTAAATGATAGATTCTTTTTCGATTTCTCGGAAATTTATTTATGAGAAAAAATAGACCAGCTGTATGCGAAGAAAGGCAATTTTAAATGAACAAAGGAACTACTTTCTGCAGCCGAGAATACAGAGATCTAATATATTTGAATAATTTGATTTTGACGGGTGGAAGGTTGCCGACGCGTGTGGTCTGGAGATTTTTATATAAAGGAAATAAATAAGTTTCTGCACTGCGACAATATACTCTTGAGTCACTCCACGAAACCCACATTTTTTAACAAAGGATTTTTCTGAATTCACAAACGAAATCAAAATACTGTGGTTTTTTTTTGCCACAGCTATTATAAAATTGTTTTCCCATTTACTCAAACGCCCATAAGTCTAAGATTTCTAAGTACGGTCTGTACCAAAACAAAACCTGTAAATACTAGCCTGTTATAGTACAAACCTGTTAACCGACCTGTAATGTACAAACTTACGCCTATAAAAGTACAAACCTATTAAAAACTGACCTCTACATGTACAAACTTATTATTAAAAACTGGATTGTGAAGGTACAAACCTGTTAGAACTGACTTAATAAAAGAGCAAAACAGTTATAACGTTATAACCTATAAAATTTTAACTTGGTAGAAACACTTGTAAAAGTACTAACTTGGTAGAAACACCTGTAAAAGTACAAACTTGTAAAAGTAAAAACCTGTTAAAAACTGGCGTGTAAAAGTACAAAACTGTTACTACTTGACCTTCAAAAATGGGTGACCTGTCAACTGAAGTACAAACTTGGTAAATGTAAAATCCTGTAAAAATTTACCAGTAAAAGTACAAACTTGGTAGAAACAGCTGTAGAAGAACACATCTGTAAAAATTTACTTGTAAATGTACAAACCTATTAGAACTGATTTGGTAAAAGTACTACAAACCTGTTCATTGACCTGTAAAGTACAAACTTGGTAGAAATAGCTGTAAAAGTACAAACCTGTAAATATTAAACTGTAAAAGTACAAATCTGTTAGAACTGTTAACTGACCTGTAAAGTACAAATTTGACAGAATAACCTGTAAAAGTACAAACCTTTTAAAAAGTAGGCTGTGAAAGTACAAACCGGTTATATCTGACCTGAAAAAAGTACGACAAACCTGTTAAATGACCTGTAAAGTACAAACTTGGTAGAAATAACTGTAGAAGTACACATCTGTAAAAATTTACTTGTAAATGTACAAACCTACTAGAACTGATTAGGTAAAAGTACTACAAACCTGTTCATTGACCTGTAAAGTACAAACTTGATAGAAATAGCTGTAAAAGTACAAACCTGTAAATATTAAACTGTAAAAGTACAAATCTGTTAGAACTGTTAACTGACCTGTAAAGTACGAACTTGACAGAAAAACCCGAGGGGTCATCCACTTCCGGAATCAGTGTACATCATGTCCGGAATACTCTCGGAATACTGGGAATACATTCGGAATACCCGGAATGCTCGGAATAATCCGGAATACTCCCGGAATACCCGGAATACTTTCGGAATACCCGGAATACTTTCGGAATACCCGGAGTACTTTCGGAATACGTAGGAATACCGGGCATATTTACAGGTACAGGGTGTTTCCTATAAAACTATACCCCCCCTTATTTCGGTCAATTACCACCGATTTTAATTTTTCAAAAACCGGTCTAACACAGAATTTTCTGTAGATTTTGAATATGCTATTACTTTTTTTCCTACTTCAACCGTATACGAGGGGCAGAAAGAAGTATGGTTTTTTTAAATGAAACACCCTATATATTTTTACATATTTGGATTCGCCTCATCTTTCTGATTACAAATATATATGACACTTATATATTTGCTATAAAAATGGCGTAAATAATTGAATTTAAATTTAGGGCGTTTCCTTCAAAACTATACCCCCACCCCCCTTATTTCGGTCAATTATTAACGATTCAAAATTTTCAAAACCTACACAGAATTTTTCGTAGATTTCATATTTGCTATTACTTTTTTTCTCCCTTCAACGGTATACGAGGGGTGGAAAAAAGTATGTTTTTTTTATGGAATACCCTGTATTTTTTTACATATTTAGATCCACCCTACATTTCTGATTATAAATATATATATAATACTTATACTATATGTAAAAAAATACAGGGCATTCCATAAAAAAAAACATACTTTTTCCACCCCTCGTATACCGTTGAAGGGAGAAAAAAAGTAATAGCATATATGAAATCTACGAAAAATTCTATGTGTAGGTTTTGAAAATTTTGATTAGTAAATAATTGACCGAAATAAGGGGGGTATAGTTTTTAAGGAAACGCCTCAAGTTTAAATTCAATTATTTACGCCATTTTTATAGCAAATATATAAGTGTCATATATATTTGTAATCAGAAGGACGAGGCGAATCCAAATATGTAAAAATATATAGGGTGTTCCATTTAAAAAAACCATACTTTTTTCTGCCCCTCGTATACGGTTGAAGTAGGAAAAAAAGTAATAGCATATTCAAAATATACGGAAAATTCTGTGTTTGACCGGTTTTTGAAAAATTAAAATCGGTGGTAATTGACCGAAATAAGGGGGGGTATAGTTTTATAGGAAACACCCTGTACCTTGGTAGAGTTTTGCAAGTAATAATTGATGACAGGTGTTTGACAAAATTTTTGAAGCAGGGTTTGGAAAATTTTGTATGGCCACCTCGATGGCCACGTAATGAAGATACAGGTTTCGTTAACAAAAAATTTATTTTCCATGGTCCAGTCACCCTGCTTGGAAGTGGGCCTTTCCAGATAAAACGATCAGATAAAAAATACAAGAATATAAAATTATGTCAGAATTAGGTAAATAAATAAATTTTTCCTATTAATGTATTTTATTTTCAAAATTAATATGAATTATACTTACTTATACCGGGTGACCATGGATTATGGTAAATCCCCGCCATTTCCACAATTTTTGTGCTATCCAAATGAAATTTTGCAGCAGTAATGTACGTCCAAAAAAACAAATGCACCTGTCAAAGTTACGTCTTTTAATTGTTTCTTCCATGACTAGTGTGATAAATACGAGGATAAATAAGTAGTATAAAATGACGTGTTGTGTTCGATGATTTTTTCCCTTTTTTTATTACTTGCACATTGCAGATTTGTCAACGATGGGCACATCGATGGATTTCATACAAAATGTATTATTTTATGGTATCGGTTTACCATTATGATATCTTTTGGGAAATTGCGAGGGAAATTGGTCAAAATGGACAAAAAGTGATTTGGTCAAATTTGAATACACGCCAACACGCCATTTTTATATTTTTTTTGTCGATATAATGTTTTGGGAGTTATACCAGTACATTTGAACCAAATTAGACCAATCATGGCATTCTAGATTAAAAAATTAAATTGGCTCTAAAAAAATCAAGTGGGCTTAAAGAGTCCCCAAAATAGTTCTATCGTACTCAGAATTTTCTCAGTATTCCAAAAATGCAATAATATATAGGGTGTTCCATTTAACATTCCAAAGTTGAGGTCACTTCCGTCGAAACCGGACGTCGAAAAAAAATAGGATGGGCCAAAATGAGTCTTTTTGGACGTACATTACTGCTGCAAAATTTCATTTGGAAAGATAGCTCAAAAATTGTGGAAATGGCGGGGGTTTACCATGATCCGTGGTCACCCGGTATATTAAGAACCAGTTTTGTAGGTCACTCATTGCTGAAATAAGTGTACATTTTGTCCGGAATACTGCGAAATATATTCGGAATAACCGGAATACATTCGGAATACCCGGAATACTCGGAATACTCCCGGAATACCTGGAATACTCCCGGAATACCCGGAATATGTTCGGAATACCTGGAATACCTCGGAATTCCCTGTAGTATTCCCAAAACGGGAATCAGTGTACATTTTTTGGGGTAGTGGATGACCCCTCGGAAAAACCTGTAAAAGTACATACCTTTTAAAAACGTAGGCTGTGAAAGTACAAACCGGTTATATCAGACCTGAAAAAAGTACGACAAACCTGTTAAATGACCTGTAAAGTACAAACTTGGTAGAAATAACTGTAGAAGTACACATCTGTAAAAATTTACCTTGTAAATGTACAAACCTATCAGAACTGATTAGGTAAAAGTACTACAAACCTGTTCATTGACCTGTAGAGTACAAACTTGATAGAAATAGCTGTAAAAGTACAAACCTGTAAATATTAAACTGTAAAAGTACAAATCTGTTAGAACTGTTAACTGACCTGTAAAGTACAAATTTGACAGAATAACCTGTAAAAGTACAAACCTTTTAAAAAGTAGGCTGTGAAAGTACAAACCGGTTATATCTGACCTGAAAAAAGTACGACAAACCTGTTAAATGACCTGTAAAGTACAAACTTGGTAGAAATAACTGTAGAAGTACACATCTGTAAAAATTTACTTGTAAATGTACAAACCTACTAGAACTGATTAGGTAAAAGTACTACAAACCTGTTCATTGACCTGTAAAGTACAAACTTGATAGAAATAGCTGTAAAAGTACAAACCTGTAAATATTAAACTGTAAAAGTACAAATCTGTTAGAACTGTTAACTGACCTGTAAAGTACGAACTTGACAGAAAAACCTGTAAAAGTACAAACCTTTCAAAAAGTAGGCTGTGAAAGTACAAACCGGTTATATCTGACCTGGAAAAAATACGACAAACCTTTTAAATGACCTGTAAAGTACAAACTTGGTAGAAATAGCTGTAGAAGTACACACCTGTAAAAATTGACCTGTAAATATACAAACTCATTAGAACTGACTTGGTAAAAGTACTGTAAATCTGTACAAAGTGTGTAAAGTACAAACTTGGTAGAAACCTGCAAAAGTACACACCCGTTAAAATCTGGCTTGTACAAGCACAAACCTGTGCCATATAAAATAATTTATTCTGTTCCTTTTAGTATCTTCTCCGTACTTAAAATGAAAAAAATGTTATAAAATTTTTTTATTGCACATTATGTGTTCTATGAATATTTTACAATAAACGCACTATTTTCGAAAAGACTCCGGATATTTGCGTTGCGTCATAACGACTCCAAACCGTAATACAGAAGCACTTTTCATCTAGCCATGAATATGCAAACACCAACAAAAGGGCCGCTGCACGCACTTAATATAAACCTCTACCCGTTTTAAATCCGTGTCGTTTCTGGATAAAATTGCGGGTTCTTACCCCGTGACTAAGTTAACGAGGTGCATAAGAAGATTTCTTTGCTGAAATATTCATGAGAGCGTGCCGGGCCTGAGGCCTTCCGCGTACGACAGTCGAGTTGAAAATTGGAACTCGCAAGAGATCGAGGGACTAATTGAATAAAAAAGTGAACGTACACTCCTCCAGTTCGCAGATGCTGCTCGAGAATAATTTATTTCACGCGGCGCTATCCTCCTAACTCCTTTTTATAGGACGGTTGAGATTTTTACGGGATTTATGGAATTTATTTTATGGCGGCGCGGAGCCGCATAAAGTCGAGATTTCGAAGCGAACGGTGGACCGTCCACATTATCGACAACGGCAGATGTTTCAATATCGAGAGCCTCCGGGTTTGTTGCGGTTTAGTAACACTTGCGGCGAGGTTGGCAGTTTATAGATATGGGCGATGTGGGGTTTGCAAACTAAATTTATGCGACCTCGAGTGCTGCAGGTAGAACAGAGTGGATTTGGGTACAGTCTCATTTATATAACAGGCGATGTGTGTTAGTGTGTAACGCGATACAGAATTTTCGACAGGTGATTGATTGATATAGATACAGTGGTCAGTAAGAAACTGACAGATCCAATATAGAACGGTATTGCGTGGATTTGTTACAAGGTGTGCCAACACCAGTGCAGGTCTCTTCTAGAGCTATGAATTACCAGACATTGGAAAGTACAAACTTGTAAAAATTTAAACCGAATAATTGACCTGTAAAATTACACGTTTGTAAGGAATTGACCTGTAAAAGTAGAAACCTATTATGAAAATGAGCCTGTAAATGTACAAACCTGTTAAAAACTGGCCTATAAAGGTACAAGCCTGTCAACTGACCTGTAAAGTACAAGTTAACCTGTAAATGTACAAACCTGTTACAACTAACCTGTAAAGTACAAATTTGGGAGAAACGCCTGTAAGAGTACAAACTTGTACAAATATTTAAACCGGATAATTGACCTGTAAGAGTGCAAACTTGTACAAATATTTAAACCGGATAATTGACCTGTAAAGTACAAATTTGGGAGAAACGCCTGTAAGAGTGCAAACTTGTACAAATATTTAAACCGGATAATTGACCTGTAAAAGTAGAAACCTATTAGAAATTAACCTGTAAATGTACAAAAATGTTAAAAACTGGCCTATAAAGGTACAAACCTGTCAACTAACCTGTAAAGTACAATTTGGGAGAAACGCCTGTAAGAGTACAAACTTGTACAAATATTTAAACCGGATAATTGACCTGTAAAGTACAAATTTGGGAGAAACGCCTGTGAGAGTGCAAACTTGTACAAATATTTAAACCGGATAATTGACCTGTAAAAGTAGGAACCTGTAAATGTACAAACCTGTTAAAAAGTGTCCTATAAAGGTACAAGCCTGTCAACTGAACTGTAAAGTACAAATTTACCTGCAAATGTACCAACCTGTTGAAAACTGGCCTATAAAGGTACAAGCCTGTCAACTGACCTGTAAAGTACAATTTGGGAGAAATGCCTGTAAGAGTACAAACTTGTACAAATATTTAAACCGGATAATTGACCTGTAAAAGTAGAAACCTATTAAAAATTAACCTGTAAATGTACAAACCTGTTCAAAACTAGCCTATAAAGGTACAAGCCTGTCAACTGAACTGTAAAGTACAAATTAACCTGCAAATGTACCAACCTGTTGAAAACTGGCCTATAAAGGTACAAGCCTGTCAACTGACCTGTAAAGTACAATTTGAGAGAAACGCCTGTAAGGGTACAAACTTGTACAAATATTTAAACCGGATAATTGACCTGTAAAGTACAAATTTGGGGGAAACTCCTGTAAGAGTACAAACTTGTACAAATATTTAAACCGGATAATTGACCTGTAAAGTACAAATTTGGGAGAAACGCCTGTAAGAGTGCAAACTTGTACAAATATTTAAACCGGATAATTGACCAGTAAAAGTAGAAACCTATTAAAAATTAACCTGTAAATGTACAAACCTGTTCAAAACTGGCCTATAAAGGTACAAGCCTGTCAACTGACCTGTAAAGTACAAATTAACCTGTAAATGTACAAACCTGTTAAAAACTGGCCTTTAAAGGTACAAACCTGTCAATTGACCTGTAAAGTACAAATTTGGGAAATACGCCTGTAAAAGTAGACAAACTTGTAAAAATATAAACCGGATAATTGACCTGTGAAATTACACATTTGTAAAGAATTGAAACCTACTAAAAATTAACCTGTAAATGTACAAACCTATTAAAAACTGGCCAGTAAAACTTGTTAAAAACTGACCTGCAGAACTTTCGGTACTTTCTGACCAATGTGACCTTAAGACTGCTACAGTTTTAATGGGTTTGTGCTTTTACAGGTTGAAACAAGCCTGTAAAGTACAAATGTGTACACTGATCTGTAAAACTACAAACCTGTTACAAACTGACCTGCAAAAGTAGAAAATGTCAGTTTTTAACAAGTCTGTGCTTTTACAGGCCTGTCTTTAATAGGATTCGACATTTACAGTCCAGTTTTTAATAGGATTCGACTTTTACAGTCCAGTTTTTAATAGGATTCGAGTTTTACAGTCCAGTTTTTAATAGGATTCGACTTTTACAGTCCAGTTTTTAATGGGATTCGACTTTTGCAGTCCAGTTTTTAATAGGATTCGACTTTTACAGTCCATTTTTTAATAGGATTCGACTTTTACAGTCCAGTTTTTAATGGGATTCGACTTTTGCAGTTCAGTTTTAATAGGATTCGACTTTTACAGTCCAGTTTTTAATAGGATTCGACTTTTGCAGTCCAGTTTGTAACAGGTTTGTATCCGTTGCTGCCGTTTTAATTCGATAGTAAACCAAATGATAAACTTAACAATTGCTAAAATAAATATTCATATTTCTTAGGCAATTCATGCCGATCCTAAACCTCTCCCCCTTATTACTAACGGTTAAAGCTTTTACCTTCGGACACGCCCCGAACATAACTCCATTTGCTCGACTCTCAAGTTTCAAATTTGCATGGAAATGTTGAAATTACGGGGATTATAATTCCGTTCATCGCTGGTAATAGATAAATTGGGAAACTGCATGTAAACATTCATCCTTATGGGTTTCATATTCCAGAATTGGGTTAGGAAATTATTATGCGGATATTTGAATTGCAAATGGAAATTTCGGGCGATTGGATAGTGTCATCATCAACGTGTAGTCTTCAGAACATGTCGTGAAGGTTTAGATACCCACATTACCCACTTAGCATACACAAATAAGCACAATCGTGCATTGCACGAATTGTTATGTATGGGAACGTAATGTTGGATAATATGTATTTACTTTTTGCATAAATTGTTTTCCTGCTTTTTTTCTACAAACGACAATTATGTGAGTTCTAAAAATATACTAAATCAGCAACACATAATTATAATATTTGTGAAATCCATCATGGATCCAGCGAATCTTGACAGGAATAACAAACAAAGTAAACAAATAGGTTGTTGATGTAATATTGTTAATCGTTCGTTGAAATATTGCTTACGATTGACCAACAATGCGTAAAAGCTGTGTTTTGTAAATACAAAATCCATAATAGTGGAGCTCCCACATTAGATTCTCGTATATGGCATGAGGATGAATCTATTGGGGACGTAAACCTCCTGCTAAGCCTGCTTCTGCTCTTACATCTGTTCCCATTGCGACATTGGATACTGACAAATACGCCACTGACGTAATGGCCTATTTATTTTTAAATATCAACCACGTTAAAGTTATAATAATAATAATAATAATAATAATAATAATACATTTATTATCCATCAGACCAACATACATTAAGGTATTGGATTCGTCAAAAGTACAGTAAATGATGATATTAAACCAAAATTAATACCGACAAAGTAGAGATAACGGTCAAACGGATAATTCTTATTTTGTCTCTACCCGTAGTTGAAATACATCATAATACAAGTGTTGTACTTTCATGAGTCAGTCCTAACAGGCCTGCATTTACAGGATAGTTTTTAACAGATTTATTTGTTTTGTACATTTACGAGTCAGTTCTAACAGGTTTGTATTTTGAAGGTTAGTTTTTAACAGATTAATTTTTTCACTAGTGTTTTTAACAGGTTTGTACGTTTATGAGTCAGTCCTAACAGGTTTGTATTTACAGGCTAGTTTTTAACAGATTTATATTTAATAGGTATTTAAAGCCTAGTTTTTAATATAATTTACTAGTCAATTTTTAACAGGTTTGTACTTTTATGAGTCAGTACTAACAGGTTTGTACATTTACGAGTCAGTTTTAACAGGTTTGTATTTTGAATGTTAGTTTTTAACAGATTAATTTTTTCACTAGTGTTTTTAACAGGTTTGTACCTTTATGAGTCAGTCCTAACAGGTTTGTATTTACAGGCTAGTTTTTAACAGATTTATATTTTTACTAGCCAGTTTTTAAATGGTTTGTACTTTTATGAGTCAGTTCTAACAGGTTTGTAATTACAGGCCAATTTTTAACAGATTTATTCTTTTAATGGGTTTGTAGATCTACGAGTCAGTTCTAATAGGTATTTAAAGCCTAGTTTTTAACCTAATTTACTAGTCAGTTTTTAATAGGTTTGTACTTTTATGAGTCAATACTAACAGGTTTGTACATTTACGAGTCAGTTCTAACAGGTTTGTATTTCGAAGGCTATTTTTTAACAGATTAATTTTTTTACTAGTTTTACTAGTCAGTTTTTAACAGGTTTGTACCTTTATGAGTCAATCCTAACATGTTTTTATTTACAGGCCAGTTTTTAACAGATTTATTTTTTACTAGTCAACTTTTAGCAGGGTTCTATTTCGATGAGTTAGTTCTTACAGGTTTGTACTTACAGGCTGACTTTTGACAGATTTATATTTTTACTAGTCAGTTTTTAATAGGTTTGTACTTTTATGAGTCGGTTCTAACCGGTTTGTATTTAGAGGCTAGTGTGTGATTAATGCGCGAATTCTACGATATCAGTTAAATAGGTCCAACAACAGTTGTTTTCGGAGTAACTGCTCATCAGCCTGTTCCGTACTGATGACGGCAAATAGTTAGAAACTGCAAACTGACGCGGTGTTTGTACGTTCCTTACCTGGAATTAAATTCCTTAAATTAACAACTTCTAGTTTATTACTGTCAGCAACTCTTCCTTTATTATTTCTTAAAATAGAAATACAATTATTCTTAATGCATGATACATTTCAGTACTTGAGTAGGTAGGTATTATGCAACTGTATATTGCGCAATATGCCTGAATTAAGTCCACCGCCTACTTATCGTTATTATTATTATTATCCACTTATAGTTGGGCAAAGGCTTTCAACGATTCTTACATAAAAATAACGCGACCGGGTTAACGAACCTGTACTAATGAACGTAAACGTTTCTGATCTTCGCCACCACATATTGCACAATCCTCACAAAGTTCCCGCCCACGCGGGTCTCGTTTAATTGATGCGACTTTAATTAAGAAACTTTAAGCTGATCCATCAATCCCGTGGCAGTAAAACCTCGCGCTGTTGCTATAGCACCTGTGGTATTGACCGAACGTAAGCGATGACATACGTTCTCCCTTTCACATTACCTAATGAAACGCCGGATACAAATTGGACGTGTAATGGTGATGTATTTTTCAAGTGTGCGATCCTTCTACTTGATGTTCCGTAATTATTCTTGACGTTTTGACAAATTTGTATTAGGTACTCAGTAGTATTTGTTTTCGACCTAAACGAGATACTTTTATTAAGCCGCCAAGCGTGCCGCTCCGGAAGTTTTATTTTGGAATATCTTTCGGCAGCTCCTGATGGCGCATCACACGTCTATAATAACCTTTATTTATTTGCGTCAAAACGTTGAGTGAAATAATTATAAGGAGATCCAACGCTGCGTATCAAGCAAAGAAAGAATAATTTGTAAAAATAGTACAAACTTCTGGTAAGAACTAGCCTCTAAAAGTGCTAACCTGTTAAAACTGTCTCATAAAGTACAAACCGTAAAAGCACAAGCCTGTTAAAACCTGACTAATAAAATTATAAATCTGTTAAAAACTAACCTGTAAATACAAATCTGTTAGAACTGACTCATAAAAGTACAATTAAAAACTGACTACCTAGTAAATATATAAATCGTTAAAAACCTGACTAGAAGAAGTATAAATCTGTTAAATATTGACTAATAAAACTATAAATCTGTTAAAAACTGATTAATATAAAATATAAATCTGTTGTAAACTAGCCTGTTAATACAAACCTATTTAAACCGACTTGTATAAATGTGGTTGTGTTAAAAACTAGCCTGTAAATACATACATTTTGAAACTGACTCATTAAAGCACAAACCTGTAAAAAACTTGACTAGTAAAAAAAAATCATCTGTTAAAAACTTGCCTGTAAAATACAAGCCTGTTAGAACTGACTCATAAAAGTACAAGCCTGTTAAAAACCTACTACGTAGAAAAAATATAAATTTGTAAAACTGACTAGAAAAACCATACGTCTGTTAAAAACTGACTAATAAAAATATAAATTAAAAACTAACCTGTAAATACAATCTTATGAAAATACAAACCTGTTAAAACCTTACTAATAGAAATATTAATCTGTTAAAAACTAGCCTGTAAGTAAAAACCTTTGGAAACTGATTCATTAAAGTACAAAGCTGCTAAAAACAGGCTAGTAAAAATATAAATCTGTAGAAAACTAGCCTGTAAATACAAGCCTGTTAGAAATGACTCATAAAAGTACAAACCTGTTAAAAATCAACAAGTAAAAATATAAATATATTAAAAACTAGCCTGTAAATACAAACCTTTTGAAACTGACTCATTAAAGTACAAACCTGTTAAAACCTTACTAATGAAAATATTAATCTGTTAAAAGCTAGCCTGTAAATACAAACTTATTAAAAACCGACTGCCTAGTAAAAATATAAATTTGTAAAAAATTTATTAGAAAAATTGTCAATATATTAAAAAGTGACTAGCAAAAATATAAGTCTATTAAAAACTAGCCTGTAAATAAAAATCTTTGGAAACTGACTCATTAAAGTACAATGCTGCTAAAAACAGACTAGTAAAAATATAAATCTGTAGAAAACTAGCCTGTAAATACAAGCCTGTTAGAAATGACTCATAAAAGTACAAACCTGTTAAAAATCAACAAGTAAAAATATAAATATATTAAAAACTAGCCTGTAAATACAAACCTTTTGAAACTGACTCATTAAAGTACAAACCTGTTAAAACCTTACTAATAAAAATATTAATCTGTTAAAAGCTAGCCTGTAAATACAAACGTATTAAAAACCGACTGCCTAGTAAAAATATAAATTTGTAAAAAATTTACTAGAAAAACTGTCAATATATTAAAAAGTAACTAGCAAAAATATAAGTCTGTTAAAAACTAGCCTGTAAATAAAAATCTTTGGAAACTGACTCATTAAAGTACAATGCTGCTAAAAACAGACTAGTAAAAATATAAATCTGTAGAAAACTAGCCTGTAAATACAAGCCTGTTAGAAATGACTCATAAAAGTACAAACCTGTTAAAAATCAACAAGTAAAAATATAAATATATTAAAAACTATCCTGTAAATACAAACCTTTTGAAACTGACTCATTAAAGTACAAACCTGTTAAAACCTTACTAATAAAAATATTAATCTGTTAAAAGCTAGCCTGTAAATACAAACGTATTAAAAACCGACTGCCTAGTAAAAATATAAATTTGTAAAAAATTTACTAGAAAAACTGTCAATATATTAAAAAGTAACTAGCAAAAATATAAGTCTGTTAAAAACTAGCCTGTAAATAAAAATCTTTGGAAACTGACTCATTAAAGTACAATGCTGCTAAAAACAGGCTAGTAAAAATATAAATCTGTAGAAAACTAGCCTGTAAATACAAGCCTGTTAGAAATGACTCATAGAAGTACAAACCTGTTAAAAATCAACAAGTAAAAATATAAATATATTAAAAACTAGCCTGTAAATACAAACCTTTTGAAACTGACTCATTAAAGTACAAACCTGTTAAAACCTTACTAATGAAAATATTAATCTGTTAAAAGCTAGCCTGTAAATACAAACTTATTAAAAACCGACTGCCTAGTAAAAATATAAATTTGTAAAAAATTTACTAGAAAAACTGTCAATATATTAAAAAGTAACTAGCAAAAATATAAGTCTGTTAAAAACTAGCCTGTAAATAAAAATCTTTGGAAACTGACTCATTAAAGTACAATGCTGCTAAAAACAGACTAGTAAAAATATAAATCTGTAGAAAACTAGCCTGTAAATACAAGCCTGTTAGAAATGACTCATAAAAGTACAAACCTGTTAAAAATCAACAAGTAAAAATATAAATATATTAAAAACTAGCCTGTAAATACAAACCTTTTGAAACTGACTCATTAAAGTACAAACCTGTTAAAACCTTACTAATGAAAATATTAATCTGTTAAAAGCTAGCCTGTAAATACAAACTTATTAAAAACCGACTGCCTAGTAAAAATATAAATTTGTAAAAAATTTATTAGAAAAATTGTCAATATATTAAAAAGTGACTAGCAAAAATATAAGTCTATTAAAAACTAGCCTGTAAATAAAAATCTTTGGAAACTGACTCATTAAAGTACAATGCTGCTAAAAACAGACTAGTAAAAATATAAATCTGTAGAAAACTAGCCTGTAAATACAAGCCTGTTAGAAATGACTCATAAAAGTACAAACCTGTTAAAAATCAACAAGTAAAAATATAAATATATTAAAAACTAGCCTGTAAATACAAACCTTTTGAAACTGACTCATTAAAGTACAAACCTGTTAAAACCTTACTAATGAAAATATTAATCTGTTAAAAGCTAGCCTGTAAATACAAACTTATTAAAAACCGACTGCCTAGTAAAAATATAAATTTGTAAAAAATTTATTAGAAAAATTGTCAATATATTAAAAAGTGACTAGCAAAAATATAAGTCTATTAAAAACTAGCCTGTAAATAAAAATCTTTGGAAACTGACTCATTAAAGTACAATGCTGCTAAAAACAGACTAGTAAAAATATAAATCTGTAGAAAACTAGCCTGTAAATACAAGCCTGTTAGAAATGACTCATAAAAGTACAAACCTGTTAAAAATCAACAAGTAAAAATATAAATATATTAAAAACTAGCCTGTAAATACAAACCTTTTGAAACTGACTCATTAAAGTACAAACCTGTTAAAACCTTACTAATGAAAATATTAATCTGTTAAAAGCTAGCCTGTAAATACAAACTTATTAAAAACCGACTGCCTAGTAAAAATATAAATTTGTAAAAAATTTATTAGAAAAATTGTCAATATATTAAAAAGTGACTAGCAAAAATATAAGTCTATTAAAAACTAGCCTGTAAATAAAAATCTTTGGAAACTGACTCATTAAAGTACAATGCTGCTAAAAACAGACTAGTAAAAATATAAATCTGTAGAAAACTAGCCTGTAAATACAAGCCTGTTAGAAATGACTCATAAAAGTACAAACCTGTTAAAAATCAACAAGTAAAAATATAAATATATTAAAAACTAGCCTGTAAATACAAACCTTTTGAAACTGACTCATTAAAGTACAAACCTGTTAAAACCTTACTAATGAAAATATTAATCTGTTAAAAGCTAGCCTGTAAATACAAACTTATTAAAAACCGACTGCCTAGTAAAAATATAAATTTGTAAAAAATTTATTAGAAAAATTGTCAATATATTAAAAAGTGACTAGCAAAAATATAAGTCTATTAAAAACTAGCCTGTAAATAAAAATCTTTGGAAACTGACTCATTAAAGTACAATGCTGCTAAAAACAGACTAGTAAAAATATAAATCTGTAGAAAACTAGCCTGTAAATACAAGCCTGTTAGAAATGACTCATAAAAGTACAAACCTGTTAAAAATCAACAAGTAAAAATATAAATATATTAAAAACTAGCCTGTAAATACAAACCTTTTGAAACTGACTCATTAAAGTACAAACCTGTTAAAACCTTACTAATGAAAATATTAATCTGTTAAAAGCTAGCCTGTAAATACAAACTTATTAAAAACCGACTGCCTAGTAAAAATATAAATTTGTAAAAAATTTATTAGAAAAATTGTCAATATATTAAAAAGTGACTAGCAAAAATATAAGTCTATTAAAAACTAGCCTGTAAATAAAAATCTTTGGAAACTGACTCATTAAAGTACAATGCTGCTAAAAACAGACTAGTAAAAATATAAATCTGTAGAAAACTAGCCTGTAAATACAAGCCTGTTAGAAATGACTCATAAAAGTACAAACCTGTTAAAAATCAACAAGTAAAAATATAAATATATTAAAAACTAGCCTGTAAATACAAACCTTTTGAAACTGACTCATTAAAGTACAAACCTGTTAAAACCTTACTAATGAAAATATTAATCTGTTAAAAGCTAGCCTGTAAATACAAACTTATTAAAAACCGACTGCCTAGTAAAAATATAAATTTGTAAAAAATTTATTAGAAAAATTGTCAATATATTAAAAAGTGACTAGCAAAAATATAAGTCTATTAAAAACTAGCCTGTAAATAAAAATCTTTGGAAACTGACTCATTAAAGTACAATGCTGCTAAAAACAGACTAGTAAAAATATAAATCTGTAGAAAACTAGCCTGTAAATACAAGCCTGTTAGAAATGACTCATAAAAGTACAAACCTGTTAAAAATCAACAAGTAAAAATATAAATATATTAAAAACTAGCCTGTAAATACAAACCTTTTGAAACTGACTCATTAAAGTACAAACCTGTTAAAACCTTACTAATGAAAATATTAATCTGTTAAAAGCTAGCCTGTAAATACAAACTTATTAAAAACCGACTGCCTAGTAAAAATATAAATTTGTAAAAAATTTATTAGAAAAATTGTCAATATATTAAAAAGTGACTAGCAAAAATATAAGTCTATTAAAAACTAGCCTGTAAATAAAAATCTTTGGAAACTGACTCATTAAAGTACAATGCTGCTAAAAACAGACTAGTAAAAATATAAATCTGTAGAAAACTAGCCTGTAAATACAAGCCTGTTAGAAATGACTCATAAAAGTACAAACCTGTTAAAAATCAACAAGTAAAAATATAAATATATTAAAAACTAGCCTGTAAATACAAACCTTTTGAAACTGACTCATTAAAGTACAAACCTGTTAAAACCTTACTAATGAAAATATTAATCTGTTAAAAGCTAGCCTGTAAATACAAACTTATTAAAAACCGACTGCCTAGTAAAAATATAAATTTGTAAAAAATTTATTAGAAAAATTGTCAATATATTAAAAAGTGACTAGCAAAAATATAAGTCTATTAAAAACTAGCCTGTAAATAAAAATCTTTGGAAACTGACTCATTAAAGTACAATGCTGCTAAAAACAGACTAGTAAAAATATAAATCTGTAGAAAACTAGCCTGTAAATACAAGCCTGTTAGAAATGACTCATAAAAGTACAAACCTGTTAAAAATCAACAAGTAAAAATATAAATATATTAAAAACTATCCTGTAAATACAAACCTTTTGAAACTGACTCATTAAAGTACAAACCTGTTAAAACCTTACTAATGAAAATATTAATCTGTTAAAAGCTAGCCTGTAAATACAAACTTATTAAAAACCGACTGCCTAGTAAAAATATAAATTTGTAAAAAATTTACTAGAAAAACTGTCAATATATTAAAAAGTAACTAGCAAAAATATAAGTCTGTTAAAAACTAGCCTGTAAATAAAAATCTTTGGAAACTGACTCATTAAAGTACAATGCTGCTAAAAACAGACTAGTAAAAATATAAATCTGTAGAAAACTAGCCTGTAAATACAAGCCTGTTAGAAATGACTCATAAAAGTACAAACCTGTTAAAAATCAACAAGTAAAAATATAAATATATTAAAAACTAGCCTGTAAATACAAACCTTTTGAAACTGACTCATTAAAGTACAAACCTGTTAAAACCTTACTAATGAAAATATTAATCTGTTAAAAGCTAGCCTGTAAATACAAACTTATTAAAAACCGACTGCCTAGTAAAAATATAAATTTGTAAAAAATTTATTAGAAAAATTGTCAATATATTAAAAAGTGACTAGCAAAAATATAAGTCTATTAAAAACTAGCCTGTAAATAAAAATCTTTGGAAACTGACTCATTAAAGTACAATGCTGCTAAAAACAGACTAGTAAAAATATAAATCTGTAGAAAACTAGCCTGTAAATACAAGCCTGTTAGAAATGACTCATAAAAGTACAAACCTGTTAAAAATCAACAAGTAAAAATATAAATATATTAAAAACTAGCCTGTAAATACAAACCTTTTGAAACTGACTCATTAAAGTACAAACCTGTTAAAACCTTACTAATGAAAATATTAATCTGTTAAAAGCTAGCCTGTAAATACAAACTTATTAAAAACCGACTGCCTAGTAAAAATATAAATTTGTAAAAAATTTATTAGAAAAATTGTCAATATATTAAAAAGTGACTAGCAAAAATATAAGTCTATTAAAAACTAGCCTGTAAATAAAAATCTTTGGAAACTGACTCATTAAAGTACAATGCTGCTAAAAACAGACTAGTAAAAATATAAATCTGTAGAAAACTAGCCTGTAAATACAAGCCTGTTAGAAATGACTCATAAAAGTACAAACCTGTTAAAAATCAACAAGTAAAAATATAAATATATTAAAAACTATCCTGTAAATACAAACCTTTTGAAACTGACTCATTAAAGTACAAACCTGTTAAAACCTTACTAATAAAAATATTAATCTGTTAAAAGCTAGCCTGTAAATACAAACGTATTAAAAACCGACTGCCTAGTAAAAATATAAATTTGTAAAAAATTTACTAGAAAAACTGTCAATATATTAAAAAGTGACTAGCAAAAATATAAGTCTGTTAAAAACTAGCCTGTAAATAAAAATCTTTGGAAACTGACTCATTAAAGTACAATGCTGCTAAAAACAGACTAGTAAAAATATAAATCTGTAGAAAACTAGCCTGTAAATACAAGCCTGTTAGAAATGACTCATAAAAGTACAAACCTGTTAAAAATCAACAAGTAAAAATATAAATATATTAAAAACTATTCTGTAAATACAAACCTTTTGAAACTGACTCATTAAAGTACAAACCTGTTAAAACCTTACTAATAAAAATATTAATCTGTTAAAAGCTAGCCTGTAAATACAAACGTATTAAAAACCGACTGCCTAGTAAAAATATAAATTTGTAAAAAATTTACTAGAAAAACTGTCAATATATTAAAAAGTGACTAGCAAAAATATAAGTCTGTTAAAAACTAGCCTGTAAATAAAAATCTTTGGAAACTGACTCATTAAAGTACAATGCTGCTAAAAACAGGCTAGTAAAAATATAAATCTGTAGAAAACTAGCCTGTTAGAAATGACTCAGAAAAGTACAAACCTGTTAAAAACCAACTAGTAAAAATATAAATATATTAAAAACTAGCCTGTAAATACAAAACTTTAGAAATGACCCATAAAAGTACAAACCTGTTAAAAACCTTGTTTGTAGTTTATTTGTGGCGGATAGTTAATATTCATTGAACTTAATTCTGGGAATCACGCCAAATTCTAAAAAATAAATAGAAATAAGAAAATTGCCAAAATATGTCAAGATAAAAGTGTAGTATCAAAGGCAAACCTCAACAGTTTGCCCCAGAAAACCACTGTATATAGTTCTAAATGAATATAAATACAATATTGTTATCTTTTATCTTGACATATTTTGGCAATTTTCTTATTTCTATTTATTTTTTAGAATTTGGCGTGATTCCCAGAATTAAGTTCAATGAATACTGTTAAAAACCAACTAGTAAAAATATAAATATGTTCAAAATTAGCCTGTAAATATAAACGTTTTGGACTGACTCATTAAAGTACAAATCTGTTAAAACCTGACTAATAAAAATATTGATCTGTTAAAAACTAGCCTGTAAATAAAACCCTTTGAACTGACTCATTTAAGTACAAACCTGTTAAAACTCGACTGTTAAAAATCGAGTAGTAAAAATAGAAATCTGTAGAAAACTAGCCTGTAAATACAAACCTGTTAGAACTGACGTATAAAAGTACAAACCTGATAAAGACTGACTGACTGACTAATAAAAATCTTAAAGATGGACTTTAATAAAAATACAAATCTGTTAGAAACTAACCTGTAAAACTGACAAACTGACTCATTAAAGTACAAATCTGTTAAAAACCAACTAGTAAAAATACAAATCTGTAGAAAACTAGTCTGGTAATACAAACCTGTTAGAGCTGACTCATAAAAGTACAAATCTGTTAAAACCGACTGCGTAGTAAAAATTGAAAAATGGTAAATAAAATATGAAAACATAAATCTGTAAAAAAACTGACTATAGTAAAAATATAAATCTGTTAAAAACTAGCATGTAAATTCAAACCTGTTATAACTATAAACGTTACGTGAACTTTATCTTTACATAATTATACATTTTTCTTCAAAACGCTTCGGCCAGAATAAAATTTACACATAACTATCCCTCATACGGCGACGCTTTATGCAACATTTGTACCCAATATAAAAACAGTTTTTCCTCCGTATACCAAACGGCCTGTTTATTCCGCCCACGCAAACGGTCCCCTGCTGCAAATGGGGTGTCGTCGGGCTTACAATAAATACTGAGGTACTTAAAAGTCAATCACGGAGTTCCAGCATCATCTGGACGTGAAGCAATCACCCGCAGCCGTTACCGCGATGGTCTACTAACTGCACTGACCGGAGTTAGACCGGCTTCCCACTGGAGAAACAACTGTTGGTTTACCAAATTAGGCTTGTCAGAATTTCGGCTACCGCCAGACAGGACGCAGGAGGGATTCTCTTCCTGCGAGGGTCTAAAGATGTATCGGTGATTTCTTGCAGTTCTGTTGCATGGGTTCCAACCTGAAATAAGGCGCTTAGAGACTTCGTTCATAAAATAGGATAAAAAACGTTTAACTGTTCCGATCCTTGCTGTTCGTGGAGATGCAAGCGTCTCATTTATGTGTCATTATTACAAGAAAAAAAATTAAACTGTTGATTCTTTTCAAGAGGAAATTGAAGATGTAATCGACGATGAAGAATGTAATATTTGATATTATTGTATTTAATTATTAAACATTAAGTTCTGTCTCCACCTGATAAAACACCATGTTGTTTTTAGAAGGAAAAAGAAAAACCGCCGCATTTAAATTTATAAAAGCTTCTCCATGGCTTGGATACGTGGTTCGTGCCTTTTTAATTCTTTTGCCTTATTGTTTTTTCTTATTCGAGAGTTATTGCTGTGTGGGATTCACGGAATCCCACACAGCAATTTGAAATACATTCGCCGTGGTTCAGATGAGACGTTATCCATTTTGCGATATGGAATTGTTCCGTTGTAGCAAAAAGTTGCGACTTTAAAAGAGTGCATACTAGAAATTGCACTTACACCAGAGAAAGTTGGAATCATTGGATTGGAATATTCTAATTCTGTCTATAAATGTTTCAATCGGGTATTTCGATGCCTAGCTCCCAAAAGTACTGTTGCTATTTCACACATTTTGATACAATTTATTTTATAGTCGGCTGGCCTTCTGGCGTTAAATTACTCGTTTAATTACGCGACGTACTCCTCTGGATTCCATCTAACCACTTACTTTGGTGTATTAATTAATTTAGTGTCCTCGGTCGAGGCGCCACATAAGGATGATTTTACTTTGAACTTTAACTTAACTCCTGGCTCTGGGAAACTAAAGGAGCCATTATTGTCGTCGAGGTTAATATTATCTTTAATTCTCATTTGGGCCTATTGTTCGTAGAAAGTTACACAACTAACTGATTTGCCATTTTGAAAGACTTGGTGTATGTTGCTAAAATCCAAGGCAATTATTAATAAAACAAAACACTTACAATAACCGTGAAATCGCTGATTATCTTTTTCTTTTTCAGGTAAGTGACATTTATGCTGAGTCATCCTCTTGTAAGTACTATAATTAACTTAATTATGCTTGTTGCAGCACCGTGAAAGATAATACAAAAACTAATTAATTTTTTACAAGCTCCAGACGGAAGTCTGGGATAAAAGTTTTTATTTTTAAACCGATATACATATTACAATATCATTTATCGAACATGTAGGATTGACAATAAATTCTAAAAGGGAATAGATACAACCAAGTCATATAATATTCAAGTATATAAAAAGTCTATAAACGGCAGTTTGTTTTTTTGTGATTTTATGACTATTTTAATTAAGCGCCACTCATTTTGAAACGCTCATAATGTCTCTTCTGGAGCACCTCTAAGTGGATAAAAATTATGTGCGATGAAAGTGGCGGATTTAAAAGATCCGCCTTTGAACTGTTTCACTGGAGGAAATGTATGTATGGAATATGTAGGGCTCCCGACAATTCTTGCTTAGATCTCACAAAAGTTTTAAATAGCAAGCGTAGAGGAACTTTTATATACGGCCGCCACAGTTATAGCTGCATGACTCGTAAAAGAGAATTTGAGATCAAATGTAACTCCAAGATCTGTCAGTACATTAGGCCGCACAGTGGGGTGGGAAAAAAATACCGGTCGAAAATCGCTGTAGACCTCAGAATTTATCGGATCATCTTATTTTTTTCTAAATATTCGTTTTTATATTCTTCATCAACTTCTCGAGCCGGATTTTTTATTTTAAGTTATAATTTTTTTATAATTTAGATCCAAAATTGATTTTTTATTAAAAAATATCCTTTTTTTTTCAATTAAAATCAGTCTACAGGTCACAATTATATAAAGAATCAACCAATTTAGTTTTAAATCTTTACTTTAAAAATAGATAATATAGATTTGCCGAAATAGAATTTTCGTTTCTTTTTTTTATTTTTTATTCTTGACAGCTGTCAAAAAATCAGTGTCAAAATTAAAATTATATAACTATGTTTTTGTAATTTTGAAAAATATGAATTTTTATAGAAAAAGAGATATAGAGTGTTTTAAATGTGAATATTTCTATTTCTATTTTTAAAATTAAAATAACGCTTTTGGCAGCTGTCAACTTTATGAGAATGTCATGTAATAATTATTTGAACAATTGAAAGTACTAAGCAGACATTTTTTATAGGTTCCGGAGGTATTAAATACGAAATTGTTTAAAAAATTATTGTATTTGTTGGTAACTGTCAAAATTGCTGTCAAATTTAAAAATATGCAAGTTTGCCTTCCTTAATTTTGGAAGCAATGTGAATTTCCATTAAAGAAAGGATTGAAGTGTTTTTTTTAATTTACTAGTTCCGTAATTGATATTAAAATACTTTAATTACTTTTGACAGCTGTCAATATTTCTGTCAACATAATAAAAATGCCATTTAATAGGTAATGATTTCAACAAATTGAAGTAGACAATTTTCCATAAGTTTTGTAGGTACTAAATACGAAATCGATGTCAAATAAATATTCTGATTTTTGGTAGCTGTCAAAACTACTGCCGAATTTAAAAATATGCAGGTTTATCATTTTCGTATTACTTTCGCATTCAGCACCTCCAAAAATGTTTGTTAATTATTTTAATTTGTTGAAATATAATAAAATGTCATTTTTCATAAGTTGACAGAAATTTTGACAGCTGTCAATAGTTACAACTTTAATATCAATTACTGAACGAAAGTTTTAAAACATTTTATGTATCTTCTTCTATGGAAATCAACATTATCTTCAAAATTACGAAAGATATACTTATAAATTTTTAAATTTGACAGCAATTTTGGCATCTACCAATCACCGTGATATTTTTTTGACATCAATTTCGTATTCAGTACCTCCAAAACTTATAAAAAAATATTTGTTAAGTACGATTACGTGTTTAAATAATTATTAAATGTCATTTTCATTAAGTTAAAAAATTTTGACAGCTGTCAAATGTGGAAACTTTATTTTATTATCTATTATGGAACTAGCAAATTTGAAAACACTTTAAAGCATTTCTTCTATGGGAATTCACGTTATTTTCGAAATTACGAAAGGCACACGTGCATTTTTTTAATTTGACAGCAGTTTTGGCAGCTACCAACAAACATAATAATTTTATTAAATTAATTTCGTGTTCGGTCCTCCAAATTATCTAGAAAAATGTCTTTAAGTACTAAAGTCATTTATAGAAATAATTATTAAATGGCATTTGTATTTAGTTGACAGAAAATTTGACAGCTGTCAAAAGTAAAAACGTTATTTTAATTTCAGTTATAAAAATAGAACAATTTAAAATCCTTTATATGTCTGCTTTTGAAAAATCACATACAACAAAAATCAGACAAACTTTTCAATTTTTAAATTTGACAGTGATTTTGACAGCTATCAAAGAAAAGAAAGAGGAAATGAAAATTCTATTATGGCAGATTTATTATCTATTTGTAAAGTAAGTATAAAGCAAATCTATATGTATTTGTGACCTGTAGATTCATTTTAATTAAATATAACGATATTTTTTTAGTGAAAAATCAATTTTCTAAGTTATAAAACATTAAAGCTAAAAATTAAAAATTTGGATTCAAATTAAAAAAAAAGAGAAATTACAATTGGATTAAAGTAAAGTTTGCATATACTAAGGTGGTCACATTATTCCAATTTCAATTCTGGGAGAAAGAAAATTATAAATATACTTTACTGTAAGAAATACAAAAGATCGTCATAATTTGAACTTAAAAATGTAACAACGGAATCTTAGTAGATATGCTATGGGGCTTCTGGCACACAAACCCCATGTAAATCTCCATAAAAGGAAAATTGGGACATTTTTGTCTGATTTTACCCCCCCCCTCCACTTTTTAGCTCCGCCCACTCTAGCCAATGAGAGCGAGCCCCGCCTAGGTAAGCTCCACCCAATCAGCCAATCAGAAAGAGAGAGACCTACTCCAGCTGATTGGTCGGAGTAGGTGGGGCTCCTTCTGATTGGCCGGAGTAGGTGGAGCTCTTTCTGATTGGCTGAGGTAGGTGGAGCTCTTTCTGATTGGCTGATTGGGTGGAGCTTACCTAGGCGGGGCTCGCTCTCATTGGCTAGAGTGGGCGGAGCTAAAAAGTGGAGGGGGGGTAAAATCAGACAAAAAAGTTCCAATTTTCCTCTTATGGAGATTTGGGGTTTGTGAGCCAGAAGCTCCATAGCATATCTATTGTAGAGGAGTCCTTTTGGATTAATCCATCTGGTGGGGCTTATTGCATATTAAATTATTTGCTTTCTACATTCGTAGTACTTACTTGATTTTCACCAGTTAAATGTAGAATTTGCAAATAAGCTCTGTATAGAGTTTTCAGTATTTAGAGAATACACTCACATTTTGACGTAAATAGTAAAATTTACTTTTACTATTTTATTTTATTAAATATTTACCTCTATGGATTTCTGACTCCTTTGGATTTCATTTCAAATGTAATAATGTTGATGTCAATAATTTTGAGGTGTTTTATGTTATCCTTTAGATACTTCATTTGCAGTTTCTAGAGATCAAATCAATAAGATAAATTGCTGAAAGTTCAAACCAACAACCACCACAGACAGATTTTAAAACTTTTACGTTGATCGTTTGAATCGATTGAAATACGCAGTTTATTTCAATTATCGACATATGAAAGAAAGTTTACACCAACTTAGCCAATACCGTTTATAAAAACTGCTGCCATTCCTGGCCCCTGAAATTGAGCCCTGAGGCACTCCAGACATTTGGACAAAATTGACATGGCACTTACAAACCGAAAGATAATAATAGACTACGAATTACGTTGACATAAGTTAGTTATTTGTTTAATAAATTGGAGGGGTTGTTGTTGGTTGCGTCGGTGAACATAAATTTATTTCCTGGATGTAATCTTGAAATTGTGCGTATCTGAAACAGTAAACAAAATATAATAAATAAACCTCTTATCTCAAATATGTGTGCGCTAGAAAATTTAGGTTTCTCTTAGTTAAACACAGCGGCAGATAAATATTTTGAGGATTATTGTCTATGTACATAATAAATAGAAACCATTGGGCAACCAGTTTGTCTTCTAATATATTCTTATTAATTCATGAAGTTTACTGTAGCCATTAACGTGTAGGCATATATACAGAATTACTCTACTTTCTTTGCTTGATACGTATTGTTTAAAATAACTTTATTTAGGTTTTGTACAAGCATAATAATAACAAAAATATCCAGTTTGATATATTTATAGTGTGGCAATCTTGTTAGATTTTTTAGATATAAAACTATTTTGGCCACGGCTGTGACTTTAAAGTGAGATTGCTTTCATTGACAAAGTCTATCCGATGCTGCAAATGCAAATTGCTCCCGCCTGCAAAATGAGCATAACTCCAATCAAAACTGCAACAAATAACAAAATCCGTAATTGTAATTACAACGGCCACAATGCAGACCAATAAAGCACACAAGGCCCCAAAATGCAAATACAAACACCAAAACGGTATAATTTTATTAAATCGCGTTGCCGGCGTTCGCTCCCACTTTATGAAAACGGTTAATGTATGAGAACAAACAAACCGCGTTAATTAAATAATTTTTACACACAACATCACTAACTAATAGATCCAGGCGTGCAAACACGGCAGACACTCAAGTAGTACGAGGAATGCGCGATGATAATGAATAAAAATGCAAATATAATGAAATGTAAGTAAAGGCGAAACAGACACGTTTAAAATTCCGCTAATTTGTATGCGCGACAACGGGCATGAATAATACACGAAATATAATATGTGGCGGATGTGCTGTGCTGTGTACATTTTTCGTGTGTATAGCGTGATGAAACCTGTTGAAAATACTAACTTTTCACTGAAAATGAACTTCCATTCGGTGTATTAATTTTTTTACGTCCCGAGAGATAACCATATCATGTTATATATTACTGAAAAGTACAAAGGGAACTGTTATCAAATTGTATAATAATGTACAGGGTGTCCAAGAAATTAATGAATTGCTGCAATTTCGGGATAAACCGAAAGTTAAATGGGTCACTTCATTTGTTTAAATAAATAAAAATTTCTAGCAAGGGCGCCAGCAAGTTCCACCTAGGTAACGTATTAGATGCCCTATATGTAAGGAATGAGACTCGGGGTCGATTTTGAATATGAAAAATATTAGATAAGTACGGAATTTGAAAAATAAACGCAACAAATTCTTCTGAACGTCCTGTAATCACCTTCGCTCTTTTTCTTATAAGAAGAGTTTTAAAATAGTCGTTTTCTGCCAACTGCTTATTCTTCGGAGCGATAGTGAATAGTAGAGAGCAATGGGTTATAGGTGTAAATAAAACTCTGTTGATTTATTTATTTTTTGTTGCCCACAATGTCTCTGGATGATGGCTAAGATCTACGCTTACGATCTACGCAAATGTATTTCATGAGGTCAAGCAAGTTTTTTTCCAAAGTTTCATAACTGTATTAAAAGGCGTCCTTAAAAATGTTCACAATTTTACACTCTCTGAATATTTGCAAATATACCTAATAAAGTCTATTTAGCGGTGTTATGGGCAGGTCATATAAACAGGTGAAAAGTGTTTTTATTTTTTGTCAACGATGAACGTAGTTGATATGTTGCGCGATAACTTGATTTAGGTTTGGGTTTAGATTTAATTTATTACGTTATTAGGTCAAACCTAACGTAACCGCGGTCAAACCGAACGTACATTTGACATTTTTTTAAATTTTGACCATTTTTTAACATTTTGACATTTTTTGACATTTTTTGACATTGTTAAGTCATGCCGTATTTTTAGTTAAGTTTGTTATTAGTTTATTTAATTTAATTTAATGTAATATATTAATTATGAGACTCCTCTTTCCTCGTGTCAAACGAACTGGCACTCACCCTGTATACGAGCAGCGTGAGCCGGGAGGAAGAAACGGTACGCTTACAATTCTCGTGCTGTAGTGTCGTCCGAGTAGGACATATTTCTCAAAAACCTCACTCATTATTAATATTATACTCAACATCTTATTTCCTTTTTTTCTCTTTCCTCTTATCCACTAAACTCCCTAATCTTTAGTGTTGTACTTAAACCATAGTGGTGCGTTATACAGTCCACTTCAGCCACCACCAAGCCAAAGGAACAACCGGCAGAAAAAGGTAGGTGCCAGTTCAAAATTGGACATCACTGTGGTCCTTAAATCAACATTTATTGGTACTTCGAGCCTAGATGGGTCTCATAATTAATTATTAATTCATTGATTAATTTTATTATTTAAATAATATTTAAATTCTCACCAAATTGCATGGTATTTGTAAGGGCAAGAAATAGCCATTTTTATCGCAGTTTTTTGCTCTCTCGCTGTCAGTGGATTTACCAGGCGGCTGATAAGCCACTTTGTTTACATTTAAACGTATATTTATAATTGTCATTTTCCACATTATTATTTTCATAAATAATGGCTAATAAAATAAAACAGCACCGTGCATTTAGAGACGTGGCACACGCTAGAATCATTGAGATGTACACGGTGGCACATAATGCATTAGAAGATGCCAATTTACATACAGCCCTAAAAATGCGTTTTTTAACTTTAGAGGAAACGTATAAGGAATTTAATACTCAACATACTAGTGTGCTGCATTATTTGGTAACACTAGACGATGTAGATATAGCAGCTGAAGAGGAGGTGCGTTTGGACGCAGATAAAAAATACTTTTCAATTAAAGGTCTTTATCATGATTTATTTGAAAGTAATCAGAATAATAGACAGCCAATAGCAACGCACTCCAATGTTAAATTGCCAAAACTTAATGTACCAAATTTTAATGGAAACTTAAAAGCATGGCCAACTTTTTCAGAATTATTCAACTCATTAATTCATAATAATTCAGCTCTTACCGATATTGAGAAATTTCAATATTTATTGTCTGTAGTCTCCGGAGAGGCACTCACTCTTGTAAAAAATCTTCCTCTTTCGGGTGAAAATTATAATATTGCCTATCAAAATTTAAGGAAACGTTATCAAAATAAACGCTTACTAGCCACTTTTTATTGGGAGGAACTTAACAATGCTCCAAAGGTATCTACAGAGTCATCTCGTAATCTCAGAACGTTGTTAGACACATTTTCGGATAATATAGCAGCATTGAAAAATTTACAGTTTCCAGTAGACCAGTGGGACTTTATTTTATTTAACATACTCAACAAAAAAATTGATTCGGAGACTCTTAAACGTTTTGAATTACAACATGGCTCCTGTGATATCCCAACTTACGCAAAGCTTTTTGAATTTTTAGAAAAACAATGTATTGCTTTCAACTCTTTTGATAATGTAAAATCCTCTCAGAAACTTAATAGTAATTTGCCTCTTAAAAAAGCCTCAACCTCCAATAAATTTAACTCAACTTCCTCATTTTTAGCTAATACTAATTTAAATATAACTAAATGCCCCTTATGTAATTTGGAACATTCTATATATACTTGCACCATATTTAACTCTAAAACCCCAAATGAGAGATATGAATTGGTAAAACAAAATAAGTGGTGTACGAATTGTTTAGGTTGCAAACATACCGCTCAAAGGTGCAACTCCACCTCACTGTGTAGGATATGCAATAAAAATCATCATACTCTTTTACATTTTGAGAAAACTTTATCTCCAGCTCAAACGCGTTTAGCACATGACAACCTGTCAGCGGAACATTCCACTCAAAATACTCCTATCGCCTCCACCTCGGCAATCAATTCTCTCTCAAATATACTCCCTATAAATTCGACGGTACTTCTTTCAACCGCACGAGTTGAAATTTTAGACTCCCGGGGGAACTATCAAATTATACGAGCTTTACTAGATTGTGCTAGTCAAGCTAGCTTTATCACGGAAAAATGTGCTCATCGGTTGGGTTTACCACGATCTAAAGTGTCTTGCTCTATTAACGGTTTAGGGAAAATGTCCTCAGTGGTTTCAGGTAGTGTTAGTTGTACCATAAAACCCCAAGGTCAACTAGAACCCTCGTTCATTATCGATGCTTTGACTTTGCCGCAAATCTGCTCGGACATGCCTACTACTCAAGTTTCTATACAAAATTGGAAACATCTTTCCCACTTAAAGCTAGCAGATTCTCAATTTAATGTTACTGGTCCCATAGACATTCTTTTGGGAGCCGATCTTTTTCCATTCATCTTAAAAACTGGTTGTTTGACCGGCAGTGTAACTGAACCTGCTGCAATAAACACCATTTTTGGTTGGATAATAATGGGAAGAGTCCACTCTAACGCTACACCTGCTTTAAATGCATTTGCCACATCATTTGAAATAATGATAGATTCTTCTCTAAAAAGGTTCTGGGAAGTTGAAGAGGTCCCTCATCAAACCTCTTTATCTTCAGCAGACAAACAGTGTGAAAAAATCTTCACTGAGACTTACGCTCGCAATAGTTCTGGTCGATTTATTGTAGCTCTTCCGTTTAGTATACCAGAACCGTTGTTTAAAAATACTCGCTCGCTCGCTTTACGTCGGTTCTATTCTCTAGAACGCCGCTTATTACAAAATCCAACTCTCTATTCAGAATACGTCGACTTTATGAAAGATTATTTGAATAGTAATCATATGGAACCAGTTGATAGTTTTTTTCCCTCAGATAAGCTTTATTATATTCCCCACCATTGTGTGCTCACTCCTAATAAGTCTACCACTAAACTCCGAGTGGTATTCGATGCCTCTGCGAAGTCTCCTCAAGGCCTATCTCTCAATGACACTCTTTTAGTAGGTCAGAAATTACAAAAGGATATCTCTGTCATTTTGTTAAATTTCCGTTTACATAGATATGTCTTTACAGCGGATATAAGGCAGATGTATAGACAAATTTTGGTCACCGAAGGACACCGCGATTATCAACGGATTCTTTGGCGATTTTCCCCGAATGAACCGGTCCAAGACTTCCGGTTAAGAACTGTAACTTACGGTGTTTCATCCGCTCCATTTCTCGCTCTCCGCTCTATAGTTCAGCTGGTCGCTGAGGAAAAAAATAGTTATCCTAATGCCGCCAAAACTTTAGCTTCCGATATCTACGTTGACGATCTAGTGACTGGTTGTAGCGAATTGCGCGCAGCTCAAAATTTGCAATTCGAACTCATTACGGTGTTGAATAAAGGTGGTTTCGAGCTACGCAAATGGGCTAGCAACACTCCCCTTCTCCTTAAAAATATCCCCGCTTTACATTGTCAACAAACCGCTTTATTTTTCGATTCAGAACATGACTCAGTTGTTAAAATTCTAGGATTAAACTGGAATCCCGCTCTTGATTCATTTGCATATCAGGTATCGGTTAAAGACAGACCTTGTACGAAACGGACAATTTTATCCGAAATTGCCAGAATTTTCGACCCTCTCGGTTTCTTAGCCCCCTTATCTTTCTTTGCAAAACATCTCATTCAACATTTATGGACCCTTGGTCTGGAATGGGATGAAACTCCGCCCTCTTATATAATAGAAAAATGGTCTCAATATAAGACAGAGTTACCATATCTCTCTCAGATTAATATTGCTCGTCATATTTCTCCAAACAACATACATTGTTGTGAAATGCATGGTTTCTCGGACAGTTCCGAAAAGGGCTACGCCGCAGCAGTATACTTACGGTTTTTACTTCCTGACGACACTGTTCGGGTGCACCTTATATTTGCTAAGTCTAAAGTAGCTCCACTGAAAACACTGTCAGTGCCCCGTTTGGAACTTTGTGCCACAGTGCTATTGTCAAATGTAATGGATTTTGTCCTTCAAACTTATGAGACTAAGCTACAGTTTGAAAAAATGTACGCTTGGACCGATTCCATGGTCGCTCTCTCATGGATCCAATCCTCCCCCCATCGTTGGAACACGTTTATTAGTAATCGGGTAAGCCATATTCAAGCGAAAATATCGCCAAAGCATTGGCATCATGTTGCCTCGCAGGACAATCCAGCAGATTGTGCCTCTAGGGGTTTACTGCCCTCAGACCTCGTTAACCATCCTCTGTGGTGGACTGGCCCAACTTGGCTCAGTCATCCTCAGGCTCTGTGGCCACGTAGCTCTCCCCCCGTTTCATCCGTTCACTTAGAAGAGGAAAAGAAACTCTCGCTTACTTCCTTCGTATCACTGAATTCGCTTGATTCTCTTCTCAATAAGTATTCATCACTTCCCAAAATTATGCGTATAATCGCTTACTCCCTACTCTTCATCCATAATGTTAAAAATCCACATAATAAGAAGTCTCCCCCTTTTTCAAAAGGCGATCTTCACGACGCTCTATTAGTTCTAGTAAAGCGAGTCCAACACACCACTTTTCATGAAGAAATTATAAAGGTAGAAAATGGAACTCGTTTGTCGAAACCCTTTCGAAAATTAAATCCGTTTATCGGAAAGGATGGTCTCCTAAGGGTGGGCGGTCGTCTTACACACTCTGAGTTGTCTTATGACCGCAAACATCCCGCACTTTTACCTCGTTCTCATCGCTTAACTGAACTCATTATTGAAAATTATCACCGCGAAAATTTACACCCAGGTCTCCAAACACTCCATTTTTTGTTAAGCCAACAGTTTTGGATACTATCCCCTAAGCGCGCTATTCGGCACACACTCTCAAAATGTTACAGATGCTTCCGGGTTAAACCTATACCTCTCGAACCTCCTATGGGTGATTTGCCTGCCTCTCGCGTCAATCAAGTCAAGGCCTTCCAATGTGTCGGTGTCGACTACGGAGGGCCATTCTCTATTACCCTAGGAAAGGCTAGAGGTATAAAGTCGCAGAAAGCATACATATGCTTATTTGTGTGTTTTGCCACAAAGGCACTTCACTTAGAATTGGCGTCCGATCTGTCTACAGATGCCTTTTTGGCCGCACTTCGACGCTTTATAGCTCGTCGAGGTCGCTGCACTCACATTTTCAGTGACTGCGGCACTAATTTCGTTGGGGCTCAGAAGTATCTGTCAAAATGCATGAAAGATGCCGTTGATAGTGAAAACATAAAATGGTCGTTTAACCCTCCCGCTGCACCTCATTTTGGGGGTTTATGGGAAGCGGGAATCAAGTCAGTTAAGACTCATTTGGCTCGGGTGGTTGGCAATCAAATTTTAACGTTTGAAGAGTTCTCTACCGTTCTCGCACAAATAGAGGCCATTCTCAACTCAAGACCTATTTGCCCAATTAGCTCCGACCCGGGCGATCTTTCTGTCTTGACCCCCGGACACTTCCTGACCCTCGAACCGCTTACCGTAATACCTGATCCAGATCTTTCTCACCTTCCTCTTAATCGTCTCAACCGCTGGCAGTTGTTGCAACGCCTTCACCAAGATTTTTGGCGAAGGTGGCACGACGAATACTTGCATACCCTCCAACAGCGCCATAAGTGGACACGAAATGAGAATAGAATTGACTCAGGTACGCTTGTATTGATAAAAAATGAGTTAACCTCCCCATTGCAGTGGCGTCTCGGCCGCGTGGTAACGCTTCACCCGGGCTCTGATGGTACCTCGCGAGTGGCTACTGTCTCCACTACTCAGGGTTTACTTCAGAGACCCTTTGTAAAACTCTGTCCGCTACCAATGCATGAACGCCATTAAAATACACTGTATTTTGGTGGGCGGTATGTTAAGTCATGCCGTATTTTTAGTTAAGTTTGTTATTAGTTTATTTAATTTAATTTAATGTAATATATTAATTATGAGACTCCTCTTTCCTCGTGTCAAACGAACTGGCACTCACCCTGTATACGAGCAGCGTGAGCCGGGAGGAAGAAACGGTACGCTTACAATTCTCGTGCTGTAGTGTCGTCCGAGTAGGACATATTTCTCAAAAACCTCACTCATTATTAATATTATACTCAACATCTTATTTCCTTTTTTTCTCTTTCCTCTTATCCACTAAACTCCCTAATCTTTAGTGTTGTACTTAAACCATAGTGGTGCGTTATACAGTCCACTTCAGCCACCACCAAGCCAAAGGAACAACCGGCAGAAAAAGGTAGGTGCCAGTTCAAAATTGGACATCACTGTGGTCCTTAAATCAACAGACATTTTTGACGTTTTTTGACATTTTGACGTTTTTTGACGTTTTGACGTTTTTTCGACATCGACATCAAACCTAACGTACCCCGCGGTCAAACCGAACGTACATTTTGACATTTTGACATTTTTGACATTTTTGACATTTTTGACGTTTTTTGACATTTTGACGTTTTTGACATTTTGACGTTTTTTCGACATCGACATCAAACCTAACGTACCCCGCGGTCAAACCTAACGTACATTTTGACATTTTTTGACATTTTGACATTTTTTGCCATTTTGACGTAACCCGCGGTCAAACCTAACGTAATCTGTATTCTGCATTTGTTGCCTGCGCATAAGTGAATTCCCGTTGGACCGTAGACTGAGCGGTAGCTGAAAGGCCCCTTGCTTGTGTTTTACTCCCGTAATATGAACTACACATGTGAAATGTGAATATCTAAGAAATATTATTATTAATTTGAATGATAAGTTACATACGGTAAGTTAACATGGAAATTGTATTGAAAATTTCATTTCGTTAAATATTACTTAACACTTAATTCCGGTTTTAGTCTTGATTTTCAGGGCGCATCCGCCGGTACAAGCAAGTAACGTTAAGACAACCGCTAATAAGTAATCTCAGGTCGCTCGCTACACATTTATAAATACCAATTCATCTATAATAACAGCCGTATGATGTTCAACTTCTTCCGCTAGATCTTCTTACGGTCCTCCGTTCCGTCCTGTTTAGAGCCAGCGGTATTCAATTAGGATTTTTAACATTCCGTCGGAGCATTTCTTGTCGTAGCTAACAGCGGATGATAGGCCTTAATCGAACTATTACCGTGCAGGTCACGGGCCACTGTGGCAAGGCCACTCGGCTAGTTGGGAGCCTTACCGGAAGAAGCGATCTCCTGGACATGGCACAATACACTCCGGTGTTGTCCTCCATCGTGCGCTGCATAATTTAAACCGAAGTGGCAAACGTTAGGTGTGGATGTCTTCGACAAACGATTTAATTTTAAAAATAAATTTCAAAGCTTTTTCGAAATTTTGTAATAAGTCCATCGTTAGATATGAGGGCGGCGGAGACAAAGAAAGTTTCTTAAATTCAAACATTTTCAGAAACTATAGACGCAAGCTCCATGATATTTTGCCAGTACATTTTGCTAAGTTCCTCTTAAAGGATTGTTGTTTAATACCAGACTTTTCTATACACTTCGGCCAACTTACCGATAAATTGTTCCAGTCGGGCGATAAATCTCGCGTATATCGAACTAATGCCAATGTATTTGCTCTATATTCAGTCAATGTTGCGGTTTGCGGTAGGGTCAAACAGGCTTACAGAAGTTAACTAAATTATGTGATAGCACTCAAAGCAATATTCGTAGTTGGTTAGCATTGCCTGATTTAATTTCCCAGCTCGGTTAATAACGAGCAGTTTTTATTTCACCTTCAACCAGAGATAATTCATTGACAATTATTAATATGCATACCGTAGGTATGCTTGTTTTTAATTTCTTCTCACGAGGTCGTTTAAAGCGTTTTTAAATATAAATGGTGATTTAATTAGGCGAGCGCTCTGTAAAACCCGTGGTCAGCGGTCAAAATCCTTATAAATTATCGTATTTAATTATAAATTCAACGAGCTGAAACTCTAATGATTCCTTTAAAACCAGTTGAAGCCAAATCAATGTTAAATTAATATAAATAAATTTTAAGTAGTGGCCAAAACGCTCGGTAAGGAAGGCCGGAGATGGGAGACAAATGTAAATACGCTGTAGATTTAAATGAAACAATTTTTATGCAAAAATAATCTTAATATGTAGTTATTATTTTTCTGCTCCCATACTTTAATGGCTATCATTAAATGCTCATTGCATAATATACTACTAATATTACTTTTTAAAAAATCAGGCAATCCAATAATCTCCCACTGTTGGCTAAAAAGGTGGTTGTTTTGATTCTTTATATAACTGATTTATAAACTTATTAAAAAATATCGTTTTATGTTCTTTGTTTTTTACGGGCGTCGTCGTCGCTAGTTTACCCAAAAATTCAAAATTGATCAGAGATTAACTTGAGAATAAACAACTAAGTACTGATTTTTTAAATAATTTGTGAGAGTCATACTTTTAAATATCGTCCTCGAAAATTAATTCTGATTTCCCTATAAACTGTAGGATTCCGTCTCCTTCACTAGTACTTACAGATTTAGATCTTCCAAGCTTTAAAGGGTGGCTTCAGTGACTTTAAAGGCGGTTAACAAGATTTTATTCATTAACGAAGCGGCGCAAAAAATAGCCAGTAATTATGTTTCATTTTAATTAGAAATGCTTACACTTCACCGGGGGATATTTCTAGCCTTGAGCTATTTGATCCAGAGCTTATTATAAATCTCTGCACAATTTAATAATTAGCGCTTTAAATTAATTAACTTGTGTATTTGCTTTAAATTAATTAATTTGTGTATTTATGTATAATCCTACTTATTCTATTGTTAAATGTTTGGAAATAATTTGTAATTTATATTTACACGTGAACGCTATATTTTATGAACTGTCGGCAGTCGTAAGCCGGTGTAAGAAATTTGCCCTAATTATTCTTGCGGGTGTATTTTAAAACCATCGACAGACCAAAACTGGAGATCGAATATCCAAAATAAGACAAATTTTTTTAACGATTTCTGTATCGCAAGGCTTTGCAACAATTTCTTTTTTATCACCTACTTCAATAATATAAAATTAATTTAAAATCATTTATGATGAATGCCGCCCCCTGCCCCAAAATATTTGGTACGCCACTGCTCAGTTAATTAACTCAAATAGGTACCACGTGGTTGTTTTTAATAAATATTTTGTTTGCCCACTTTAAATTTTTATTAAAACTTCTGGTGTGCCTGGCGCATTCGCCATAATAGACCATATTCCGTTGGTTAGGCTTATATTACCAAATTCAGTCTTTTTTTTATGAAACCAGTCACACCTTTTAGTCCCAGTCAGCTAGATTATTGTCGGAATGCCCACTTTTTACAAAACTGTTGATTACGTTATAAAATACTTAAAGACTTATATAAATAAATCAAATAACATGAAGGGCAAGGGTATGTATGTCTTGTCTTATTTTTGAATTTCTTTCTTTTGTTTTCACTTTCAGTTGTATTTTGTTTTTTCTTTCTCTTCTCTTTTCATTTGTTTTCTTCATTTACTTCAGTTTTCTTTTGTTTCCTCTCGTTTTGTTTCGTTTTAGGGCATGTATGTAGGTGTGTACGTCTTGTCTTATTTTTGAATTTATATCTTTTGTTTTCATTAGTTTTTTGTTTTTTCTTTCTTTTCTCATTTTCATTTGTTTTGTTTCATTTACTTTAGTTTTTTTGTTTTCTCGTTGTGTTTCGTTATAGAGCTTGTCTTATTTTGAATTTTTATCTTTTGTTTTCGGTTGTTTCTTGTTTTTTCTTTCTTTTCTCTTTTCATTTGTTTTCTTCATTTACTTCAATTTTCTTCTGTTTTCTCTCGTTTTGTTTCGTTTTAGGGCATGCATGTAGATATGTGTGTCCTGTCTTATTTTTGAATTTATATCTTTTCTCTTTTCATTTGTTTTTTGTTTATTCTTTTTCTCTTTTCATTTGTTTTGTTTCATTTACTCTAGTTTTCTTTTGTTTTCTCTAGTTTTGTTTAGTTTTAGGGCACGCATGCATGTCTTGTCTTATTTTTTAATTTATATCCTTTATTTTGAGTTGGTTTTTGTTTTTTTCTTCTCTTTTCATTTGTTTTCTTCATTTACTTCAATTTTCTTCTGTTTTCTTTCGTTTTGTTTCGTTTTAGGGCATGTATGTAGGTATGTACGCCCTCCCTGTCTTATTTTTGAATTTATATCTTTTCTCTTTTAATTTGTTTTTTCTTTCTTTTCTCTTTTCATTTGTTTTGTTTCATTTACTTTAGTTTTCTTTTGTTTTCTCTAGTTTTGTTTAGTTTTAGGGCACGTATATGTATGTCTTGTCTTATTTTTTTATTTATATCTTTTATTTTGAGTTGTTTTTTGTTTTATTTTCTTCTCTATTCATTTGTATTTCTTCATTTACTTCAGTTTTCTCTCGTTTTGTTTCGTTTTAAGGCATGTATGTAGGTATGTATGTCTTGTCTTATTTTTGAATTTATAAGATATCTTTCGTTTTCATTTGTTTTTTGTTTTTTTTCTCTTTACATTTGTTTTCTTTCATTTACTTTAATTTTCTTTTGTTTTCTCGTGTTTCGTTTTAGGGCTTGTCTTATTTTGAATTTCTATATTTTGTTTTCAGTTGCTTCTTGTTTCTTCTTTATTTTCTTTTCATTTGTTTTCTTCATTTATTTCAGTTTTCATTTGTTTTTTGTTTTCCCTTTCTTTCTCTTTTCAATTGTTTTGTTTCATTTACTTTAGTTTTCTTTTGTTTTCTCTCGTTATGTTTCGTTTCAGGACTTGTATGTATTGTGTTATTTTTTAATTTCTATCTTTTGCTTTCAGTTGTTTTTTGGTTTTTTCTTTCTTTTCTATTTTCATTTGTTTGCTTTCATTTAGTTTACTTTTCTTTTGTTTTCACTCGTTTTGTTTCGTTTTAGAGCATGTATGTATGTCTTGTCTAATTTTTGAATTTCAATCTTTTGTTTTCAGTTGTTTTTTATTTTTTCTTTTCTCTTTCATTTGCTTTAGTTTTCTTTTATTTACTCTCTTCTTTCGTTTTCAAATATTATTACTACACCATGCTACGTATTGCATTTATATCTAAATATATGTTTTCCTTCCTCTGTAAATCCAACTATCATATGTGAATAAATAATAAAACAAAAAAGAAAAGAAAGAATAAAATAATCTATGTAAAGTTTACTTCATAGAAACGAATAAAACCATGCTTTCCTTAACGTGACTGAAAAATGTAAACTTTATGAAACTCGTTTACATTTTCATAAACGTAAACAAATATTTACAGTACTACCAGCCATGAAATTGCAGAGAATAATAGTCGGGTAGCTTACGGTTAGTATTTGGCCGTGAATTTTACGCTTTCAAATTTAATTAGTTGTTGGTTGTAGCCATCAAATTAACTCCCTATCCTTGAAATAATACAAGCTGCATTAATGAAAAATGGAAAAATGTAAACAAGTTAATATATTAAAGACCAGCTTTGCATTGCTGAAATTCATTAGTGCGAAATGAGCGTTCGCTCGGTATGGGGCTTCGGAAGCTCGCAAAGGTCAAAGGTCAAGCAAATATTTGTTTTGCAGGAAATTAAATTCGGGATTAGGGTCAATGTTCCGCCCAAGCAGCCTTACGATTTTGAGATAACTCGCAGATTTGTATATAGACTAATGCTAGGGCCGATACGATGTGTTCACAAGGAAGTAAATCAAAGGTGTTTCGCACAATACGGATAAACTGTGCCCTACATCAAAGGACGAGGTTAGGCTATAAAAGGCATTAACATTGAGTGGCACTCACTGATGCAGTGTTGAGATTTTTTAAACGGTATTGCACAGGGTTATGCCTTTTGGGTGATATTTATCAAAAAAAATTTGAAAATTGAAAAAATATATCGAAGTCAAATTTTGGACGGTTGCAACTCCTTAAGAATCCATTTTTGAATACGAATAAATTGAATTGAGTCAACCTCTCTTCGACCCCTAGAATTTACCTTTAACATTGTGACTCAGTGTTTGCCTAGGTGTTTGCTTAATATGCTCGATAAAATACAACCCTCGGGCTAATAGCTCTGCGATTACCTATGCAACCAAGTTTTACAGTTTCGATAAAGCCACAAACCACGTTGATATTTCATACTTTACATCTACTATGCCTCAGCTTTACAAAGTAAAATAATTATTGATTCATTGACTGGGTTCCAGCACTATTCGGCTCATACACGTTTATTATTATTATTAACGGTTATTATTATCGCGTATTATGTACACAGTGTGCTGTATGCTGTACGCATATTTACACGTGATATTAAGGTCGGAAGTTAATTTTAATAATAGTCTAATGTGCGCTCGCATATTCATACTCAAAGGCGCACCGTGTGGATGTAACAACCGTTATAAATCAGCGTGACTTATTCTTATTACATAAATAACTGTCTAGCATAATTTGAAGAGGCAGTTTTATTGAAGTATTAAGTTTTAATGCGGGCCAGGGATTTATTAAAAGTCGTGTTCGCACCTTGTGCAGGAGAAACGCTTGTGTTAAATGTTTCGTATTTAAATCACAAAGGTGACAATTTTGTAATAAGTATTCCAGCCCCTATGGTATTTTTATTTCTTTTTTGTTTTTGTTTTGTTTGCTTTACTCTGCGTTGCTTTCCTCTTTCGTTTATTTACTTAGTTTTCATTTGTTTTCTTTTTATTTTTTTGTTTATTTTATATATTTTATAATATGTTGCATAAATAAATACATATTATGTAGGACCTACCATGTGAATGGAATTAGTATTTGTGTAGGTATATTAAAAGAAGGAAAAAAGATACTAAATAAATAAAATAACGCAAAGGGTATTTTCATAAGAGTGAATAAAAACCAAACTTTTCTTTGTGACTGAAAGCTTTTGGCTTTTTCCGCCTCCTCTCATTTTCTGATTCCGAATATAAAGTATTTTGTTTTGATTTGCTTTGTTTTCTTTTGTTGTTTTTTTGTTTTCTTGTTTTTTTTTTCAGTTTCTAAACATATTGCATAGGTATTATATTTATAAACTATGTAGATCTTGCTTTAGGATTGGAATTAGTATCTGTGTACAGTAAAATCAGCAATTCATCGAACTGATGTCACTAATAAAAAATTATAGAAAAAGGACTGTCAAATACTATCGTTTCTTTTTTAGCTGAACTGGCTATAAGAGCGTATGTCTTCCACAAGCTATGAACTACGCAAGCTCGTCCTGAAATCAGATAGAGAGCAATTTCAGGTGACATACGATGATAACGTCAGTTAAGAAAACCGTCAACTGTTAAATAAAACAAAGAAATAGAAAATACATAATTAAAATAGAAGGTTATTTTCATAGAAACTAATACAATTAAACTTTCCTTTATGTGATCGAAAGTTTTTGACTTTTTCCACCCATCCTCGTCTCATTTTAAATCTAAAAAAAAGTGTTTGCTTTTGTTTTTTATTTTGCTCTTTTCCTTTTCTTTGTTTTTTTATTTAATTCTCGTGTTATGCGTATAATATGATGCATTTAAATAGGTATTATGTAGATCCTGCTATTTGCATGGAATCTAGCTATTTATGATAAAGCAAAAAAAGAAAACAAATAAACAAACTAACTTATTTTCATAAAAATGGATAAAACTACTTTCCTTTATGTGACTACTGCCCCTGCTCTTATCGTTTTTTGAATCCAGATATAAGTGTTTTGTAAATTTTTTGTTTTACTTTGGTTTGTTTTGCATTGTTATATTTTGTTTTGGTTTCTTTTTTCCTTTTCTCTGTTTTTTTGTTTTAATTTGTGTTATACTTTACATGTTGAATATAAATGATGTGTCCTACCCAATGCATGGAATCTGTATCTGTGTATAATAATAAAGAAAAAGAAAACAAATGAATAAACTAGCTTATTTTCATAAGAAGGAATAAAACTACTTTCCTTTATGTGACTGAAAATTTTTGACTTTTCCGCCCCGTTTATCATACCTCAAATCCAAATATAAAGTGTTTCGTACTGTTTTATTTTCATTTGCTTTCATTTTGGTTTGGTTTATTTTTCCTCTGTTCTTTTGTTTGGTTTATTTTTTCCTTTGTTTTTTTTTTTTGTTACAGCTTGTTTTGTTATTAATATTATAATGTGTTGTGTATAAATACCTATTTTGTAAGTCCCATCCTATGAATGGAATTAGTATCCGTGTATAATAAAACGATTAAATAGAATAATGTGTTTTCTTAAGAAATGAATAAAACCAAACTATCCTTTACGTGACGAAAGGTTTTTGGCTTTTCCGCCCCTTCTCTCATATTTTAAATCCAAATATAAAGTATTTTGTATTGTTCTGTATTGATTACATTTATTTTTCTTTGCTTAGTTTCATTGTGGCTTGGTTAATTTTTTTCCTTTTTCTTTATTTTAGTTTTGTTATTTTACATGTAATATATTGTATATAAATACGTATCTTGTGAGTCCTACCTTATTAATGGAATTAGTATCTGTATAATAAAATAAAGAAAAAAGAAAACAAATATAAAAAATAAACTTACTTAAGCATGAATAATACTAAACTTCCCTTTATGTGATGGAAAGTTTCTGACTTTTTCCACTCATTCTCTCATATTTCAATTCCAAATATAAAGCGTTTTGTATTGTTTGGCTTTGCTTTGCTCAATTTCTTTTTGGTTTGGTTAATTTTTTCCTTTTTTGTTTTTCTTTGTTTGATTTAGTTCTGTTATGACATGTATTATAAGTCCTATGGAATTAGTATGTGTATAATGAAACAAAGAAAATAAAATAAAGTTTCTTAAGAACGGAAAAACCAAACTTTCATGTATCTAACTGAAAGTTTTTGGCTTTTTCCGCCCCTCCTCTCATATTTCATACCCAAATATAAAGTGTTTGGTTTCCCTTAGATTTATTTTGTTTTACTTAGTTTAGTTTTGGTTGTTTTTTCCTTTTTCTTTGTTTTTTTTTATTTTGTATAGTTGTGTTATACTCGTACGTACATTCTATATTGTGTACTATACGTATTTTGTTAAGTCCTATCCTAGAATAGAATTGTGAACCTATAATAAAACAAGGAAAAAGAAGAAAACGAATAAATAAAATAAACTTTCTTAAGAACGAATAAAACCAAGGTTTCCTTTATGTAACTGACAGTATTTTGCTTCTTCTGCCCCTTCTCTCATATTCCATGCGCAAATATAAAGTGTTTTGTTTTTCTTAGATTTATTTTGCTTTATTTAGTTTTGTTTTGGTTATTTTTTTCCTTTTTCTTTGTTTCTTTATTTTATGTAGTTCTGTTATTATACATGTAATATATTGTGTATAAATACGTATTTTATGTATTATAAGTCCTATCCTAGAATGGAATTAGTATGTGTATAAAGAAATGGAAAAAAGAAAACGAATATAAATAAAATAAACTTTCTTAAGAACTAATAAAACCAAGGTTTCCTTTATCTAACTGAAAGTTTTTGGCTTTTTCCGACCCTCCTCTCATATTTCGTACCCAAATATAAAGTGTTTGGTTTTTCTTAGATTTATTTTGTTTTACTTAGTTTGGTTTTGGTTATTTTTTTAATTTTTCTTTGTTTTTTTTTATTTTGTATAGTTGTGTTGTTATACTCGTACATGTACTATATTGTGTACTATACGTATTTTGTAAGTCCTATCCTGGAATAGAATTGTGAACCTATAATAAAACAAAGAAAAAAGGAAAACAAATAAATAAAATAAACTTTCTTAAGAATGAATAAAACCAAGGTTTCCTTTATGTAACTAAAAGTTTTTTGCTTTTTCCGCCTTTTCTCTCATATTTCATGCCCAAATATAATATAAAGTGTTTTGTTTTCCTTAGTTTTGTTTTGTTTTGGTTATTTTTTTCCTTTTTCTTTGTTTTTTTTTATTCTGTGTAGTTCTGTTATTATACATGTACCTAATATATTATGTATAGATAAATACTTATTTTGTAAGTCCTATCCTAGAATGGAATTGTGTATAATAAAACAAAGAAAAAAAGAAAACTAATTAATAAAATAAACTTTCTTAAGAACGAATAAAACCTAGGTTTCCTTTATGTAAGTGAAAGTTTTTGGCTTTTCCACCTCCAAATACGTCCAAATACAAAATGTTTTGTTTTGCTTAGATTTATTTTGTTTTACTTAGTTTTTGTTAATTGTTTCCTTTTTCTTTGTTTTATTTACTTTGTTTTGTTATACTAATATATAATATGGTGTTTATAAATACGTATTTTGAAAATTCTATCCTATGAATGGAATTAGTATCTGTGTATAATAAAATAAAAAAAAAATAAAAAAAAAGGAAACGAATAAATAAAATGAACTTTCTTAAAAACTAATAAAACCAAATTTTCCTTGTGACTGAAAGTTTTTGGCTTTTTTGGTCCATTCTCTCATATTTAAAATCCAAATATAAAGTCTTTTGTATTGTTTTGTTTTGCTTAGATTTATTTTGCTTTGCTTAGTTTCGTTTTGGCTAATTTTTTTCTTTTTCTTTGTCTTTCTCTTTGTTTTATATTACTTTGTTTTGTTATAAGTACCTACATGTCTCGGTACATGTATATTGTGTATAAATAAATATATAATAAATAAAAAAATAAAAAAAAACGTATTTTGCAAGTTCTATCCTATGAATGGAATTAGTATCTGTGTATAATAAAACAATGAAAAAAGAAAACGAATAAACAAAATAATCTATTTTCTTAAGAACAAATAAAACAAAACTTTCCTTTATGTGACTGAAAGTTTTTGGCTTTTTCCGCCTCTTCTCTTCTTATTTTCCAAATCCAATAATTAAGTGATTTTGTAAAAAAACTAGTTTGACAGCCGGTAAACCCAATAATACCGCATTTTATCCAGATTTTGTTATTTTCCTGAATGTAATGAATTTTCGTCTTTCAAGTCGTTATTATTATGAATTTACTCTCTCAGCTACCCTTACGGCGTTTGTAGTTCTGTGTAAACAGAGTCTGCTCTTATGATCAGATTATTCATACATAACTATGAAAAAATAAAATGTAAAGTAGCAGTTTTGAGCTTCTGAAATCTGAAATTTTTCCACACGTGGCAAAGGCATTTCTGAAAATATAATTTAACGCCAGTTATTCCAACCTTGACGTGCTATTCACCGGCTAGTTTTTTTGGCATTACTCAGCCTCTGCTTAAAATAGCGTTGACGTAGTATCTATCACTGCTAGACGTTGTGATAGTTATATAAACTAGTTATTTTGAGATAAGGGTGGTTTATATCTGAGGTGAGCTATTAAAAACTAGCACATTTTTTGTACTGGTCTGCGAAAATTTTACCGTACTAAGAAATAAATTTGAGCAGTTATGTCGCTCTTAAATTCGATCTCGGTAGCTTCCAAAATTGAATTCTGTCATAATTTTATGACATTTAATTTTCCGTCCTTTTATATAGCAGATAATTCAAACGTAAAATAATTTCTTTGAAGTTTTTAAACCGGCTCCGTCGCAGAGAGAGCAGCCATGTTGCGTTTAATTAATTTTAAGATCTGATATATCCCACGTCCTAAAAAACATGAAAATTAATTTTAAATCTGGATATGAATTGTGAAAATGGCTGTATGCGGTTTCAACGTTTTATTTCTAGAGCCCGGGATTGAAGTATTTCATTATTTGAATTTCGCCTTTTACTTTGAGAGTAATATATGATTGGCTCAGTTTTCTCAGCTTTACTGTAGTGGACAAGGGAAGAGGTGCCTCCCTTGCTACTGTTCTAAGGGTAGTAAATGCTTGCAAGCCCTACTAGAAATTGTTTGTTTAACTAACAGAATCTCTGATTATAAACGACTGACTGACTGAAAATTTTAAGTTTGATTAAAAAATTATTTCCTACTTTCTCATAATTCTTATTATTAGAGAGTGAATTTTAAATGCCGCAATGAGCTCTTACCTCCCTTAAACTGCTAAAATAACTTAATGTCCTTGGGATTAAACATTAAACGAAAAGGGGTGATCTTCCGATTACCGACTTTGCCCCTAATGAAATGTAATATTCATGTCGTTAATAAAGACGTTTAATATTATTACACCGGGGGGGGGGGGGAATATTGGTTAACACTTTTGCATATACAATAATTGAAATGGGATTTATATCGGCTGCATCGACTGAGCCCCTGTCTAGACGGCTAGAAATCACGTTGAGCTAACTCATTCGATGATGAATAACCGCCCTTGCAATCACTGACGCCATTATCCGCTGTCTAATCCTTAATCCGGCTGATTGGCACTTTGTTTAACCCCTCACGGCTGCATAGCGAAGATACAGCTATTTAAAGTGGTTTAAAGTTCAACAGTTCCGTTTGCTAACGTTTGTAGCGCGCGGATATTGCTGCATCAGCTTGTCCAAATTGTCTTATCCTGCAACCACTTCATTATGAGTACACGTCGCGGCGTGTTTTATCTCAATTAGTCCGCGCGGCGTATGGGAGGGCTTGTGAACTTCCTAAACAGCTAACACGAACTTTTGTCGATATTATTATGCTGAAATATGTCACAGATGCTGCTCCTTTACGTACAACGGACACACACTCAATATCCGAGTATAGTCATAAAGCGAGAATTGCTTTTGTGGCTTTCAGTCCCTTCCTACAAAATACTGTTCAATATTCGGTTCAATATCTTTTATGTAACATTTTATAACTTCCGAATTTCCTACGAGTTCCCCAGGGACCTGTTCTTGGGCCCTTGTTCTTTAACGTATTTATAGACGACTTTAATTTACTAGCGGATGCCTTTGTCTTATAATTTAAAGCTGGCGCTCTCTCCGTGGGGTGTCAGAGACCACGATGAAGACTGCCCAGCTTCGTTTAACCGAAAATAATAATAATAATAAGAGTATCGAGATTGAAGACCATCCCGGCTTGCCAAAATTTAATTGGCGAGTTAATTGCAGAAAACTGTCATCCCGGGATCCATGCGTCTCTTAGGCACACGACTCTGGAATCTACAGCAACTAACCCTGCGGGATGTGGGGAATGGCTGTAGTTTTTCGGCTGGCGTTCTGCCCATGGAGGTCAGAGGCCATAGAGAATTGTTTAGCATCGGATAAGAAGATAAAATTAATATCAAATTTTCTGATAGTCTCTATTTTTATTCTTGAACATAAATTTTGTATATAATTTAATTAATCGTTCACTTCCTTCAACGCTGCACCTTCCGTAACACGTACGTACGTAGATTATACTCGTTAGGTATATATAATACCGTTGTACTTATAGGTTTTTTTCGTAATAAACTGTTGTTAACCCAACTATTATGCTCCTATCGGCCGTTAGTTTAATAACGCCTTGAACAAGTACCAAATCGGTTATTTAGTTTCGGATTATGAGGCCTTAAGTTATTAGTAGAGGCTTGCGAGATTTACGGTCAAGAGCATCCAAGTGAAATAACATCAATAATCTCTTTTAAGTGGTTTAATATCGATCGAGTTTTATAATCCGTTTTATCAGTCCCAATAAAATCTGGCATAAATCCTTCGGTAACAGCTACCGAATTAAAATCTTCGTCGTAAATGTTTTATGTTAATGGCCTTGAGAAATAGGCGTAGTTAAAATATCGATCGGATAGAGATAGAGATATCTAATCGTTAACTGGCCTCAAAGAATAGTGTTATTGTCGCGAACTGATGATCGTAACTGAGGGGATAGAATGGAGTGTTAAAGTTGTATTTTTGGGGTTGTCGAGACAAGGCATTTCAGAGGTTGCCCTCTCACCCCTCAGGACTTCCCAGGTGGAGTGCATATCTCCGACCCAGGTTACTGTGACTCCCACAAATATTATATGTTTTGGTACTCACGTTATTTCTTCGGTAGAGGCTTATTCAACCAGTCATGACACTATTTTTCAAATAGTTTACATTGTTCCATATCGGAGTAGGAGCTGGTTTTATTGTATGTCATGTTATGTTATTCATAAACCTCAGGAAATTTAAATACTAACACCGTCTATGGATTTTCTGTCAGCGGCTATTAATGGATTCTTTTTATTTAAGCTAAAATTTTATAATCTAGTCAGCGTCGAATGACATTGACGCATAAAGGGAGGTCGTTGTCCTTATACTTATTTATATTCGTTCTTGGTGATTCAATATTTTATTTCTTTTTTTTTTTTGGCAGGTAATTTTACCTTGAAACAAGTTCCATCGGCCCCAGACAGTACGAAAGTTATGTATGAGATATGTTGTTAAGAATCTTACAGATTTAACTTTATCCTTGGCAAGTTGTTTTAATGTTCAACCTTAAATTATTGAAGTTTCAATGAAAAAGTATCATAAGCATTTCCCCTTTCTGAGGCATTCCGAGCGAAGTTCCTGTTTAGGAATAGCGTTGATTCATTTTAATTCAATTATGTTTCTCATTCACTGTTACGCTGGTAACAACTAAGGAGAAACTTATGAGAGATCGTCGCAAAAATAAATAATAATAATAATAATAATAATTTTTACTCAAAAAGTCTACTAACCTTGCTTTTCATCCGTTCATCCCCCTCATTATAGTTTTTTCCTAAAAATTCCTCGCATTTCCACCCCCATATTTAACATAGTTTATCGCCAACCCTTCTGACACCCTGAAACACACATACACAACGCCCCCAGCGCACATGATAAATCTTGTGTTTAGCCACCTGACTTACTGCGTGTGATAAATTCGCTAACGCTGGATTATGCGCGAGGCTTAAAAAAATAATTAATCGATGTTGGAGACATACAAGTAAGGGAGCTGTGGAAACCCGTTTTTTTTTTTTCGATATTTAAATTCTCCATTAACTCGACTATTCCATCCCTATCCCAGCTTCCGTGCCACGGCTAGTTTCCTGGCCTCTTGGACCATTGCGTCAATAAAAGGAGAAGACAAAGGAGGGCGAGATCCCTCAAAGGATCCGGTGCGTCCCCGTATCAACTTAATTGTTGTCATTGCTATGCCGCCGTCTTCGATCGCCTCTATTGTTCTGAGGACTCTAGAGTTCGGGTAATTGGTTCTCCTGCTGGTCATGACGGACGGAAGATGCTTCAAATGGATTAATTGACTGAGACAGGACGAGCCGTCAGGGCTGTCTTCTCGATGGCAACGGCACTGAATAAATTTTAATTGTATCGCCTCAAGGACTCGGGGGGATCGGATTTGCAAACCTTTAGAGATGTTTGACGCACGTTGAGTTGTTGGATTTTCAACTCCGCTCCATTAAATATTTTTCCTTACCGCAATCCGCCTTCAAATAAGTATAGGTATCCTGCATTGGTGTCATCCTGTAAGTACCGACGTTTGGTTGAACGAGTAATCAAACCAGAGCTCGTAATATTATTATTCAGTTTGCTTGCATTACATGACATATAAAACATTCGCCGGCTGGGCCTTACAATGTCCTGTTCATGGTGGTTATCTTTAGAAATGTTTGACGCACGTTGAATTGTTGGATTTTCAACTCGCAGCGAAATAAGTCCATTGAAGGTGTTGCCTAGCAAAGTCTTTGCTGTCGGTAACGTGTTGGCAGTCTGAGATAATAATAATAAGATTAGAATTAGTCATAAAGAAGTTTATAAAATAATAAGTAAAAAAATAATATGGTCTCACTAGATATGAAACAAAATAAGCGTAATTAAAATATTTTAACCTGCTAGGTTGGAACAATTTAAAGAAATATTCAAATGGCATCCTTAAATACTCATAATGCCCATTTTCGACATTAAGAGCGGTTTTTCCAACAGGATTTTGGTGCGTTTATATTTGGTGAAAGCCGGATGCAAGTAGAGAAATAATTGCATTTGCAACGAACATATTAAGGTGTCATATTTTTGTCCTGCAGTAGATATTAATAGCCAAAGGTTTTTATAAATTGCTTTTTTATTTTTCCCTCGATACGACGCTCGGGTAAATAGAAAACCAAACTTCGCCGATAAATCCAGTTAATAATCTAAAATTTCATTTATCCGATATCCTAACTACAAATGACGTTTGAAAAAAGTTGTATATAAATTCCATTTGGACGTTTCAAAGGACAAACGCAATAGAAACCAGCCCGAGGCCTTTGAAGACATATAATAGAAGGAAAATTTCTTATAACTTAATCCCCATTGGAGACCCTCCTCGAAGCGATTCAGAAAAGATCGAGTGTCCAATTCGCTTTATATATTTCACTCGCTATGTAAGCAGGCCAGGACGAGGACCGGTGGCAAATAGGGACATTTTTTTAAATTATTTTCGAGATGTAGCAAACTCGTGACCCAAAAAATTGCAAACATTGCAAAATTGATCTGGATGTGGTTTATGAGAATATTTTCTAATGCAGGAAATTTTAATATAAAATTTAAAATAATTTAAAAGTTAAATTTAAATGGATTTTTGAAACAGCTGCAATAAAATTTTATTTTTTAACAGCAGTACAGATTTCAATATTTGAAGCATATTATTAAGTTTCTTGGGCTGTTGATCACGAATCTAAAGTCAAAAATAAATTTTGACATAATGACAGCTGTCAACGAGCTGTCAATTTTCTTGAAAAATCCAAAGAGTCAATATTTGAAGCATATTATTAAGTTTCTTGGGCTGCTGATCACGAATCTAAAGTCAAAAATAAATTTTGACATAATGACAGCTGTCAACGAGCTGTCAGTTTCCTTGAAAAATCCAAAGAGTCAATATTTGAGGCATGTTATTAAGTTTCTTGGGCTGTTGATCATGAATCTAAAGTAAAAAATAAATTTTGACATAACGACAGCTGTCAACGAGCTGTCAATTTTCTTGAAAAATCCAAAGAGTCAATATTTGAGGCATATTATTAAGTTTCTTGGGCTGTTGATCACGAATCCAAAGTAAAAAATAAATTTTGACATAATGACAGCTGTCAACGAGCTGTCAGTTTCCTTGAAAAAATCCAAAGAGTCAATATTTGAAGCATATTATTAAGTTTGTTGGGCTGTTGATCACGAATCTAAAGTCAAAAATAAATTTTGACATAATATCAGCTGTCAACGAGCTCTTAATTTTCTTGTAAAATAAAAAAGTCAATATTTGAAGCATATTATTAAGTTCCTTGGGTTGTTGATCACGAATCTAAAGTCAAAAATAAATTTTGACATAATGACAGCTGTCAACGAGCTGTCAGTTTTCTTGAAAAATCCAAAAAGTCAATATTTGAAGCATATTATTAAGTTTTTTGGGCTGTTGATCACGAATCCAAAGTAAAAAATGAATTTTGATATAATGACAGCTGTCAACGAGCTGTCAATTTTCTTGAAAACTCCAAAAAGTCAATATTTGAAGCATATTATTAAGTTTCTTGGGCTGCTGATCACGAATCTAAAGTAAAAAATAAATTTTGACATAATGACAGCTGTCAACGAGCTGTCAGTTTTCTTGAAACATCCAAAGAGTCAATATTTGAAGCATATTATTAAGTTTGTTGGGCTGTTGATCACGAATCTAAAGTCAAAAATAAATTTTGACATAATATCAGCTGTCAACGAGCTGTTACTTTTCTTGTAAAATAAAAAGGTCAATATTTGAAGCATATTATTAAGTTCCTTGGGTTGTTGATCACGAGTCTAAAGTCAAAAATAAATTTTGACATAATGACAGCTGTCAACGAGCTGTCAGTTTTCTTGAAAAATCCAAAAAGTCAATATTTGAAGCATATTATTAAGTTTTTTGGGCTGTTGATCACGAATCCAAAGTAAAAAATGAATTTTGATATAATGACAGCTGTCAACGAGCTGTCAATTTTCTTGAAAACTCCAAAAAGTCAATATTTGAAGCATATTATTAAGTTTCTTGGGCTGTTGATCACGAATCTAAAGTAAAAAATAAATTTTGACATAATGACAGCTGTCAACGAGCTGTCAGTTTTCTTGAAACATCCAAAGAGTCAATATTTGAAGCATATTATTAAGTTTGTTGGGCTGTTGATCACGAATCTAAAGTCAAAAATAAATTTTGACATAATATCAGCTGTCAACGAGCTGTTAATTTTCTTGTAAAATAAAAAAGTCAATATTTGAAGCATATTATTAAGTTCCTTGGGCTGTTGATCACGAATCTAAAGTCAAAAATAAATTTTGACATAATGACAGCTGTCAACGAGCTGTCAGTTTTCTTGAAAAATCCAAAAAGTCAATATTTGAAGCATAGTTTTAAGTTTCTTGGGCTGTTGATCATGAATCTAAAGTTCTTATACTTTCTTAGATTTTTAAGGCTTATGGGTAGTTGTGTAAATGGGAAAATATTTATTATTTTTTAAAGATGTTTAGAATATTTTCTAAGGCGACTTCTGCAATATCTACACCATCTTCGTAAAACCCTGTATTTAACAAAATCAATATAGCATTCTGACTGATTCATTTTAATTATTATTATTTTCAATATTTTTGCGGTCAGAAATGGTTAAGCCGGCCCTGTCTCGGCAAATGTAATATCAGAGTTGTCTGCGGTAATATTATAAAGGGAACCATAGTCCACACAATGGCAGGTACCCACACACAATACGTTTACAGAATGAGATTGGCGATACGAGGAGGATTTGGGCGGACGAAAAAGAATCGCCGGTGCGAGAATGATGAGAATGCATGTGTATTGTATGAAAAATGGATTTTTACTATTCATCGCGCGGAGGGGCGCTCAAAGAGCTTAAACGCGACAGAAATTGGACTGATGAGTTTACATTTTTTTCGTACGTGTGAGTCTTTTTGCAAATTTCATCCCCCGTTATTCGCGTTGTGACGGACGAGGAGCAACGGTGAAATAGGGCGGGTTTTATTTGGATTAATGGGGATGCTGTTTATATACGTTAACTAGGATGATTTACTGCAGCAAGTATATTTTCGAGGAATGAAAATGAATACAGTAGATAGAATATAAAAATGTGTATTTTTTAATAAAAGTATAAATATCTTGAAAGCGGTTAGATTGAGGTATACCGGATATTACTCGAAATAGAATTGAATTTTGCTTCGTGGAAGACAAAAATATACAGGGTGTACCATTAAAAAAAATAAAAAAATTGAGTTTGATGTTTGATAAAATCGGTAATAATTTTGATGGCTTAATTAATTTTGTGTCTAAAGATTGACCTCGAATATAGGGACACCCTGTATACAAGTCACTTTCAAACATCGAGTCTAGATTTCGACGTGAAAGTGATTGCAACATTTCTATATATTTACATGGGTTGAGGTTAAAATAAATTGCATATTAAAAATACAATTAATTACACATTGTTTTTCATTCTTTAGTTGGCAGCCGGCAACCCACATAATTTATAATGGTTTTAGTTAATTAAATAGCTAATTATGCAATTAATTGCCTCATGAATTCACATTATAGTAACCTTTTAAACGAAAAAGTTTAAGCTGATGATAAATAAAATGTCCAAATCGTCCCACAAACATTTTTTAATATCCTACCTTATAAGCCAGGCCAATTTTTCAAAGGGTAAGGAAAAATTCGCAGCAAAAATTTTTAGATTATGCAATTTTGTCCCTATTTAAGCCAGTCGGCGGCAAGTCTGAACAAAATATCTGATAAATCAAACAGTAGCAGCGGATAGCAATTTGACATTTGATAAGCGGGCACAGGGTCATTTCACACAATTACTATGGTTACATACGTATAATTACGATTAAATATTCATGAAAATATAAATTACTCGATGTTTTGCTATCATGCTTTCGTGAATCCGGATATGACGCGCTGTAATTAATTTTGCTGATTTCAGTAGACGGCATCAAATAAATTACGATTGAATTTGCTGCAGGAGCGTTGGAACAAATACATAGTTGCTACCCGGCAATTAGTCACTAATATAACAACTGAAAAGGAAATTTTAAATTACCAGCTCTCATCTCTTACGACATTCCCATCCTTTTAAATGTGTATTGGGATAACATTCTTAGAGGCGGAATATATCAAGTTTATGGCACGGAAGATGAAATCTATGTAAAAATATAAAATTTAAGATAGAAAACTATATAAATAAAAACTATGTATAATCAATAATTGATCAGTAGAGATTTCTATAAATGAAATTTCTTTAATAAAAATTAAACAATACAAGCTATAAAATAAGTAAAAGTCTCCTCAAAGGTAAGTTCTCCAATCCAGGTGATTCCTTTAACGCCCTGAAACAGAAAAATAAGGGGTTTAAAGGTGACCCCAGTAAATATTTTATCTGGACCAGTACACTATGTTTTGTCACCTAAAAGTCGTGGATTCCAATTTGGTTGGCAGCTCAGTAACTTTACGACATTAAGATTCTCCCCCTTATTCTTACGTTTCCAACCCTAGTGAGCCGACTCGGGGAAGGTTAAAAAAACACAATGTGCCCCAGTGGAATGTATCTTGAAGCTTTCTAATTTACGTGAAAAGTCGCTCAATAAAAATTCCTTGAACCGCCACTGGACCAAGTGAACGTACCAGCTTGTTGTGTTCCAATCAACCGTCGCTTGCGTTAATTTAAATTAATTCCGCTATGAATCAGTAATGTTGGTGGCTTTAATTATGGATTTTTATTGTCTCTTGTCTCCTTTTTGGGCAAAACAAGGTTACTGTGATGTTTGCAACGTGTTTTAAATATAAACTAGGCTAACTCTTATTGACTTATTGATATCTTGTTGCATAATCTGATCCGATACAATAACTCCAGTCGAAAGTGCCATCCCTTATGTATGAGATGTGAAGCTGTCGCACGTCGCTGTTCAATTTTGTATCCCGTCGTTAATTCTGATTGCCAGCTCGTAGCTATTTAGCTATTTAAATTGGCCTTATTGGAGATTTAAAAATTAACGCCGCTACTGAGCAAATATATGAGTCATGATCCCCATGTCGGTCATAATTGGTAGACTAGTCGGAGGGAACGATATTATACAACGAATGTTGTTTTAACCCTTCTTGCCATTCTATTAAATCGTTAATGATTCGCCGAGGGTGGATGCCCCACCGTTTAAATATATGTGTTCATTTTACATCCTTTATAACTATAGGGATCTTGTAGGAGCTGTGCTTAGAAAAATAATATCAGTTTTTTCCAAAATTGAGACACCCTCAGTCCAGCTGGTCCATTTCTGGGCGATTTCTTAGGTTTTACATGCCTCGGGAACGCTTTTGAAATATTTAAAGAGAGGTTTCTCTTTGCTTATGGCAAAGTTTTGCCATAAATGTTGGGATAGACTGCCACAATTTTTTAAGCAAAATTTACATTTTCAGAATCAATAAATTTGAGCGGCCTCTTTTAGGTCACATACCTTGTAAAAAGTGCATATTTTGTCGTTACGATGCGATAAAAAACATCGTAAACGGTTTATTTCCTTTTGGGACGTAAAATTGAAACTTATTGTGCAGGAAAGTATTTCAGGAAAATAAAACATTTACTGTGTGGTTAATGTACTTGGCAACAAATTTACTGCTGACGTGAAGGAAACTACTGAAAACAATGTAATAAAGATTTTGCTTGTATCTCATAAAAATTTTTGTTGAAATATTGATTGGAGAACTCCTGGATAATTCCAGCGTCATTATTTGTGTAACTTTTCTTCCTGCTGTATGCGTTAGATATGTTCTTCAGTCTGCAGTAAACGTTTTTGAAAGTATTGTGTTACCTACCTCAAGGACATATTTGTTTGAATGACGCAGATGTAATATTTTTGTAAGTCGCTCTTTACGTCAATATCAATAAAATCATTGTGTTCGTCCACTTAATTTCGAGTAGATTTCGTTGTAGGGAATCATTAATAACGTTCGGCCGTCATAAAAGTTACCCACCGGAAGAGAAAACAATTCTTTTAAACAAAGGAAGGGGTTGGAAGTAAGCAGAACTTCTGAAGTAACTTCCCTTTCGAGAGAAGTTATCCGACATGAGTGAATGGAAATCATTAACGGGCAAAGAAAAACTGATCCGCTGCCTCGTGTGCGATAAATTTCGCTCGTTCCTTTCTTTCATTTTCCTATTCAATTCCTTTTCGGTTTAATTGCTCTTGAAATTAAGTATTGATTTATCCCTGACGGTACGCAGTTCGAGGACGTCTTTTTCACAGCAACCCCCGAGAGTAAGGGGTCTGTCATTAAAAAAATACGAGCAAGCTGGGAATTACAGAATTATTTGTTATATTTCTACTGTAAGACTTGATAAATAAATGCGCAGGTCGCACCCATTGCTGCGGTCACCAATTGCTGGGGCATGGGATAACACCTGTTATAGGAGCACAGAGTTGGCTTCCGTCTCGTTCTGCGTGCAACTGTCTTCATGTTAATTATTATTTATTTATTGTAGTGGTTCATTCTTTAGTGTTATTTATGATATAATTTGTGATTTGTCGCTTTTTATATAGTAATTTATTAAACTTGATCCAAAATTGATCGTCAATATTTAGTAATAACTAAAGCCAACCCTGTCCCATTCTCGATATTTCTCCGATTGAGCGGAGCATTTATTACGTATTTATAAAAATATTGTAATGTAATGGAGGATTTTGGGAAACTATAATTTTTGGGTTTTGAATTCTAATTTTATTTATTATTATAAGGTAAGTTTTTAAATTTAAATTTATTTTTCTAAAGTAGTTGTATATAGTTATTTGAATTATCGACTTTATAACATACGATCAATCCGCCACTGGGCAGGATTTTCCAATGTTTTTAACGATAAGCGACAGTGCGTATGATTTTAAGATAATTTAACGTAAAACTTACTAAAGGTTTGCTATAATTACTCTTTTACCTTTCAGGGCCTTTGGGGGTTCCCTTCTACCATCGAAGAAATATCTTACCTATAAATCTGCTGTTGAACAAGTTTTGAATAAAGATTATTTATATTTCGTGCAGGTTTTATTTCTTATTTGATTAGCAAGGATTTAATAAAGGATAATTATTATTTTGTCATTTGACAGCTAAATGTCTCTGCTCCTGCTGTAATTTAGATATCAAGCTGAGATGAATGTAAATGCTTTAATTACGTTAATTAAACATAGATAGAACTCAACAAGTAGGTTTATCTGTATGAAACAGTTAAGAGCAAAAATGTTTCTTAAACTTCCCTGCTCTAACGTAAACTAATCTAATCTACATCAAATATAGGACAGGGTCCTTGTGGATAATAACGAATTTAATAAAGTTAAGGTTTCAAATTTCAGTTCAGAGTACTCTCGGCACACTAACGTTACCGCGTCGCGTTATTTACTCTTGAATTGGCAGACCTGTTTTAAGTTTTTGACACTTGTCAAATGGTAGCTGGCAGTTCTACAATTTAGTGCCCCATTTACTGGATTTGCATAAACTAAATAGGCCTTGGATGTCCATTCGGATTTCGACCAATCAGGCGGTTGCTTATAATTTAGGATAAATTTTACCTTTATTTCCTTTGTTTACATAAGGCTCGTTGACCTCTCTCGCCTCAACAGGTGTCCTACAGCTGATTTATCAGATGGTTCTACGACATAATATCCTTTTTTTGAACTTGTATTTATCTAATGAGTATACTATACGTGAGTTTCTCGTTCTAGTTTTATTAGGAGGAATTTTCATTTTACCCTGGTTTGAACTGAATTTATTTTTTTAATTTTATTAATTTATTAGTGGGGTTTTGGTTACATGACAATATATACCTTATAAAAAACTGTTTAAAAAAAATCTTGTTGCAGGAAACGTTCTATTAGCCTTTTTAATAACCGACTCATTTTCCCCTATCTACTGGGGAGACCAAAATATAGTGAATGAAGTAAATAAAGAACTGGCTTTAATTAAATTTCTTTGTTTAAGTATTTTTTCCACCTTGAACAATTTCACCCACACACGCGGCTTTAACGGCCAATTTAAAGGCGATAAACTTGTATTTTAGCGCCCAGCGTCCTGGTGTATAATTCTACTGTATTTTCTAAAGTTTATGTCTCAGTTTACAGCATATTGACAGTAAACTCCTAAAGTTACTCCCACACTTGATAAAATTATTTGATTAACGTAAACATTTAAAAATTCTGTTTCCGTTTACCTGTACCTTTGTGTTATTTAATTATTGCACAGGCACTGATCTCAAGGATTTAAGAGCGTCCTTTGACGCCAGGTCAGAATAGAACGTATACTAAAAATATTAAAAAAGTTGCTTCCTCTTATTCAAATTTAAATTTATGCGAGGATTGACTACGAATAACTCCATGTTTTATGTATTTTATTACAATATCCATATTGATTAATAAAGGTCAACGTAACTATTTTGAATACCGCCGACATCTCCCATCCACGGCCTCTGGTCGTAAACGATCAATTTTACACGCACCCGTTTTAAGTTACACTCATTTGAATGATTTTTGTGTCTGGTTTGTCATTAATAATGTGTTTTGGCCAAATCCATTTGTACAGGGTGTCCCACGTGAGATCGCCTGGCCTTATCATTGGGCTAAAATAAAAAACCAAAATCCAATCTCATGTACTTTTTTTAAGAGGAATCCGATTCCAAGGTCGAATCACCCTGTATAGTAGATATTAACATAAACTTGTTTGTTAGTTGGAAATACTTGCTTCAGTAGAGACTTTAACGCTTTTTTGAAACACCCTGTAAACACACTAATCATCATTGTTTATTGTTCATCAGTAATTATGCATTATGCAACGATCCGTTACGTCCTACCGCAACAAAGCATAAAAATCGAGTTTACACCTCTGCCAAGAATGCGAATATGTGCGCCAGATTTCCTCATTCATCGCCGGCTTGATTAGTCATCCGGCGTGTACATTATTAATGAAGGTTGCAGAGAGCGTGGTATTTTTATTTTTATGTTTGTATCGTTTACGTTTGCGAACTTGTGTGCTTCCTAGAAAAACTTTTTGATGCCGATATCCCGGCCTGTATTCAATCACGGTGGGAAATTCCGGCATCGAGTACACAAACGCAGTTAATTAGTGTTTACGTTTGTGGAATGCTACCACCGGAATATTAGTTTGCTCGATTTCCTCGTGCTGCCAGCATCCTCACCAGGTCCAGGTGTTTCCTCTCGTTAGTGAAGTGGCTCGCGGAAATATGCAGATTTTGTCGCACGCATCGCGAGGTTACTTGTGGAATGTGTGATTGTTTTGTAGGGCCAATGATATTGGTAACACGTGTATGGACTTTATCGATTAGGCTAAAAATAGAATGTAGTCAAAATACGTTTATCATATTTCAATAAACAATCGGAGGCTGAAAAAGTAAGTAAATTTATAAAGATCAATAAACCGATTTGATGGCGCAGTAGACTAGAATATACTTAAACCAAATTGTAATATAGTGACAATCCTTCAAAATTTTGATAAGACCGGATAAATACCTTTAACATTTATCATATCAAGCTCATTATATAAAACTTATTATATATTATGAAACTATTTATACCAGACTCATTACTGATCTTGGCACTGAATGTCCCAGGACCAACTTCGAGTAGGCGACGGTCCACCCAAAGAGCTCACTCCAACAATACTAATAACAATAAGATTCAACCAGGCCCATTAGCCCGAGAGTGCAATGGACACGAAAACTCGATGGCCCTCCCAGACTAATGTTACCTTGTTAATAGTCCTTAACTCAGTAGCCAAAACAGAAACCCGGCCCACTAGACCTAGGATGCAATGGGCACGAGAACACGACGGCCTCCCCAAGAACTAGTGTTTACCATATGCCAATTAATTATAGTAGCCGAAACGGAACCATCAGGGCCCACTAGACCGAGGATGCAATGGGCACAAAACGCGACGCCCTCCTCGAAGAACTAGTGTTACTTCATCAATGACTCAGTAGCCAAACTCAAAAATCAGGCCCGCTAGACCAAGAGTGCAATGGGCACGAAAACTTGACGGCCCTCCCAAGAACTAGTGGTGGTAGCCTCCATGGAAAATGTTTGATAAAAGGAACACTTTCTGGTTTTTTTTTCAAAAAGGCGGCCAGAGCTGCAATATTTTCTACTTTATCAGAACTGATAAATTTTTCCTTACATAAGAGGTGCAAATTTATGAAATCCTCCAAAGTTTTGACGTACATATTGTCATGTATTTTAAACTATAAAAGAAAGTAAAACCCGACTATTAAATAAATAAAATCAAAAACAAACTCAGGTAAAAAGGATAAAATAGAATAATCCTCTTAATAAAACAAATAACGAGAAACTTACGTATGGTATACTGAATAGGTAAGTAGTAAGTACAAGTTTAAAAAAAGGATATATCGGAGAACCATCTTCCTAAATCAGCTGTAGAATACCTGATGATGCAAAAGAGGTCAACGAGCCACACGTAAACAAAGGGTCAACTACGCTAAAATAAACCAAACGTAAACAAAATGAAATAAAGTAAATGCATTATACTATGTTTCTTTAAAATAATCAATAACAAAACAGCTGTTAGTTACATGCTTGAAACAAAGTTTGAACGACTTTCAACACACCAGTTAAACAAAGAGGCATTTTATTTCTGTAAATTTCTTTTAAAATGTAATTAAATATTGTAAGACTTACCTGTAAAACCTCCAGTCGAGTCAAATGACGAGACACGATGTAAATTAGATCCTAAGAAGTGTTGTGTAGTGATATTCGAAAGGTTCAGTGATGTTTCGTCGAAGTGAACCAAAATTTCATCTCACGTAATATAAACAAATGGGTATCCACAAATTCGTTAGGGGATAAGGATGCTGAAAATAACATAATTTCATAGGAAAATTATATAATAAAGTTAAAAAAGGCAAAAATACAAACCGTAATGACAGATGGGAAGAAACTCATTTTCGTAAAAATAATGGGAACTGGCGCGTTAGCAGTAAACTTTCCAACTTATAAAGACTCCAAATTAAATTCATTCAGTTTACTTTTCCTCCATATACGGTGCCAGATTAAACGGACCCTTTCTATAAACAGAAAATCGTAGACTCTATTGCTTTTGTGGGATTACTGTAAATCCTTAATCGTTATTTTAGCCGGCACGGGACGGCAACCTTATTCAGTTTGTCACAAGAAATTTTCTGTAGGTATTTTCTTTGTTTTAGTTTGCTTCATTGCAAATTGTGTAGAAATTAAAAGAAACTTTTTATTATTCATTTTACTAAAGAACTGTATTATACTCGTTCGGGTAAACTCAAGGTAAATTTCAGAAAAAATTGTTCGCGAAATCCCATTTAGACATTTACGTCCGTAAATAAAAGTTTTCTCCTGTTTCGCGCATAAATTCAGAAGGGACGAGAAAGATACATCATAGAAAAAATAAAACTGTTAAGTAAAGATCATCTCGCATGAAAGTTCAGTGGATCGGAAAGACTTTTTATAGTTTAATCGAAGAAGTCATCCAAATATTGTAATATATCGAGGGGCCCTTAGAAAGCGGTGTGCCGCGTGCGGTATCGAAACTTCGATAGAGGTTAAGTCTTTCGTTCCGTAACTTTTTAACGTGTTTATCAAAAAGTTTACGAGAACGTTTACCCTCGACGCGGCCGGGAATGAAGGTGTCGGTTAATTTAAAATTGATGCGTGTATTTTTTTATTAATTGAGATTGGCTTTGCCTGGTTATAATTTTATGGGCTCTTCAAAGACATAGATTAAAACAAGACAATTTCAAATTTTTTTTCTTAATGAGGAATCGATCGCCAGCGCCGCCGCCGCGCCGGTATCAAAATATTTCGAATATCCCAGTGTGTGCTGATCCAGACCTTGGCATTCCGGTTAATTAATTGGATCTTATCAGGATCCAGCGGAATTTACCAAATGAAATATTTCTCACTTGCGCTAGCAGCGCAGCAGGCCTTTAGAGGGCGCAATTCTTCACCCTAAAGCAAAGCGGATCCCTGACTATTTGCTTTAAATTTAAAAGTAATTAATTAACTTTGCGAAAAGATTTTTTGCTAAACTGAATCATTGCGTTAATTAAACTTTAACACATCGGCGATTTATTGAACCGGGCGGCGCGCTGGCGTGTGTGAAAATCTGACTTAATATTTTCTGTAGGTATATTCAAACAAGTCACCTTGTAACATAATTCAACTTCCTTGACGATTCCGCTGTAGGTAACGAAGGTATATTTTAATAACAATCATTTACTACGCAATCATAATGCTATATCTTGTTTGTTCTCCATTCCATGTGGTTCCTAGGCGCCCATTATAATTATGTAAACACGAGTATATATCGTTTCAAGGTGTATTTACATTTACGCGCGTAGCATCATTATTTTGCGGCGCGAAATGTGCTCATAACAGTATTCTTTGGGAGAACTAGACTTTCAGGTTAAACGAGGTGATAACAGTGTGTGCGCGCGGGTGTTTACAAAATTGGTGGAAAGTGGAGTAACGGAAAAATTAGTAGCTCCTGTTGATTTAATTTAATGTGTGCAGCCGCAAGGACGAGCGATATGAGGACAGTGATAAAGGATAGCAGTGCGCTCACGTTCATTATTTTTATTAAATATGCAGGTACAGTTTAGTCGATAACGATGTGCAATAATGTGCAAAAATAGTATCTAAAGCAGTAGTTAAAAATAGGGTGGGCTCAGGTTTATTTTATCGTGCCCCATGTTGGGCGCCAATTATTTATAATTTGGATTTCGTCAAGGATTAATTTAGTTTTACATTTATTTCTCATTCCTTATAACAGCAATTAAATGAAGCTGTATCAAGCAGAAATTAATCCCTCCATGTTTCATTCAGCAAAATTTATACCCCACGTTAGGCGCCAACTAAATTACAATTTCGTTTTTCTCAAAGATTAACCTAGTTCTATATTTATTGCTCATTTACTGTATCTAGGTCGATATTTTACCATTGGAAATGATTCTGGTTTCGCAGTTTCATGTTGCATATTATGAAGCATGACGTAGGTAGAATGACGTTTCAAAACGATAGACGTCAAAATTACACTTTTTCGTTCAAGAATTCAACCCCCTCATAAGTAAAACTGGTGAAATTCTTCTCCTACTTGTATACGGTGCAAGGAAAATCACAAATCTCTCACTCTACTCATACAGATTTAATCAATTCAAAAAATCGCTGCAAAAACAAAAATCAAAGTTGGAATTATTGCCACCAACTTCAGAGGCAGTCGCTCAACATTCATTACGAGTAAACTACAAAATTCAGGAATGGCTTGGCAATGGAAAAAATCCACAACAGTGGGGGTAGAAGAAAATTAACGGCTCCTTACAACCTGTGACAACACCTTTTGTGCCAACCAGAATCAATATTGCAACTTATCTCCTGCAACCGCAACAGAAAAGCAGGTTTAAGATGCTCACAAATTTATGGAAATTGTCAGGGAGTACCTACGATGTCTACATTCATACATGGATAAAAATTATTGAGGATCTAAACGACGCAGAAGATTTAGATGCAATCGACAAGAATGCGGAAAGATATCGTCCAGGAGACGGATGCTATCGATTTTGATTTTCTTTAGATAGAAAGTATGTTTCATTCAATATAATATAAAATTTTAATCTACTCGAAAATCCTTACTTATACAATGATTATGTACTTTTTTCATTTTGCAGAATATACTCGCAGATAAACAAGCAAAAAATGAAGGAAAAAAATTTTAATAAAAAAGTGTCAAATTTCTCTATAAATGAAAATATGTCATTCTTATTTTTTTGAAAATTTCTCATGGTTGAATTGCCAATTTGTATTATGCAAGTAAAAATCTAGTTCATCCCACGGTTTTTCAAGTAGGCGGCTCAGACACACCCCTTACGGTTCGGGACTCTTCAGTTTCTTGAAATATATGTATTTTTAAACGTATATGTCAAGTTTCAACGAATTCGTTATGTTCTTGTTTATTTTGAACACTTTGCCTGTATTATTAGCTGCGTTTAATAATTTGCAGTTAATCGATACGGTATTTGTAATTTTTAGGAATCACTTTTCGTCTTCACGAAATTATTTTGTCCTAAAAAGCCAAACAGTAAACGAATGCTCACCTTTACCACCGGTTTAAAATTTTGGAATGTAGTTTTGTTGGGGAAATAATCCACATAAGCTACTTAATGAGGACGAGAATAATAATTCATTAGATCGAGTGTAATTCTAAAAATATGTAAACCGCTTGCCCTGATTTTATAAGCATTTAAGAGATAAGCGTCGTACTTGACATACTAATAACATTGGTACTACAATTGATTACATATTTAGGTGACTATTTTTAGTTTCTTTTATTATTCTGATACATGCACTATCATTTTTTACGATTTATAAATAATCCCGCAGACAAGATAACACAAATATTTCGTATGAGAAAAATGTGCGTTTCGAACAGTTTTCAATTTGTCATATAACCATGTCAGTGCTGTCTTCTTCCTGTTTTTATAAAATCAGGATCAGGATGATGACCATCATGACTTTCACAATGAACCCTAAAGTGTAAAAATAAAGAAGGTATTTTTTTCGAAAATAGATATTTGCGGAGATTTTCAGCACACACGCCTTCGGCGTGGTACACCCTGTATGAATGAAAGCATCCTCCAAATATGCGCACTTTAAAAATAAATTGACCTGCTGCCCCAGGATTTTTCTCAAATACCTAAATACCACGAATTTTTTACCATACTTTATGAATTCACTTTGTGGTAAGATTTATTGTCCGTTGCATCAAATTTATGCATCGAAATTTAATCTAAAGACGATTCAATGCTTGCATATACGATTGGTTTAATTTCGGTTAAAAAAAAAATAACAAAAAACGCATGCTCCAGGTGAGGCTCGAACTCACAACCCCGGCATTGCTCACGACTACTGCCTTATAAGTACCGTGCGCTAACCAATTGCGCCACTGGAGCGATGGAGATGAGCGATCCGATTGCCGTATTTGAACTTCGGCTATTGAATGGAATAACTCAAACTACAGATTATTTGTTTTTTAGTAGTTATTCTAAAACACGTTATTCTTATAGGCTTGTTTTAACGTAAAACGAAAGGAAATGTTATTTGCACGTTAAAATTGTAAATGAAAAAAAAATTACTGTATTTTTGAAAATTGTCTATTTCATTAATGTATAATATTGGTATAGGTACATATTTACATTTTTTAGTAATTACTCGCTTTGATTTACCTTAATTAATATGTATTGATAAACTATCATAAATGTTATCTCTTTATTATTTTTTCATATATTTTTGTTTTGTTTCAGGTAAGTGGTGGTACAGTGTGATCAAATCCCCTGTGGTAAGAAATTGAATCAAATACTTATTATTGTTTACCTAGACCGTTAAGTTTAATTAGGTATTATCATTTTATTTTATACCGCTGGTGCAAATTGATTGTTACCTGGAGAAAATGAGAAGTATTTTTATAGTTGAATGAATAGTGACAATTTTTAGAAATTAGGAACTAGAAAAGAGAAACGATTTTATTTTAATATGTGCTCTAAATCGTCAGGAACGCATATCCATGGGCGTCGCCAAGTGGGGGGAGGGCGGTCGCCCCCCTGGCTTTTGGCCAAATTAATATTCTTAATAGTTATAAGTGCCATATGAGGTATTTTATAGCACGCGTCTGAAGTTTACAAAACGAACCGAAGGTGAGTTTTCTAAACTTTATATAACGAGCGTTGATAAATAAATTGTCTTGCAATTTATTTTTAAATCCTTTAAGTATTATTTAAATTGACATCAAGCGTAAAATTGACGATGTAGCAGCTCCTTGCGGACCGCCAAATAAATATGAAATTGAACTCTGTTAAATTTTTTTATATCTGCAACACAACTGGATACTGACGCGAAGATGTAACTGCTATTTTTAAGTTTTAGCATTCACGACAAGTTTTAAAACCGACGGTGCCATCTGAATGTTCATGCATTCGATGCAATATGCACCCGATAATGTGACACTTTTATAAAGTCTCCTGCGATATTCCGGGAATATTTATTATTATGGCCGATATAAGGAAGACCCATTTCCATAAATTTATCTTAACCTAACCAGGTCATCTTCGACTTTATAGTGCAGGCAGAAACAGTGCCAAGACTACGTTGATGCAGTATATAAGGTATATTTTGTTTCTCTCAGCGATATTATCAGATAAATGTTTCTTTCGTGTGGACCGTAAACGTTACATTTATATCCCATTCATGCAAATGCGCCCCGTTATCGTATCTTTCTCCCGTCTTTTATTTTGAGGGCTTAATTTACGACAAGAGTTATTCGGGCATTAAGCAAGTGAAACCATGTTTTATGTCAAATATATAATTGCCTAAAACGGACGTCACTTTTTCTCACAAAATGCGCTGTTGCGAGGTACAAGAATAATTTTGAAATAACATCTGTCAATATTCAACTTGCCGTTTACGCTGTTTGACAAAAATCCAATTAACTCGTCCAATCACGTCCGCGCCTGGTTAAAATTTTAGACATTTAACGCAACATATGGCGATCAATCATCCCCGCACCCACACCTCTTTTATCTGGAGGTACACGAACCCGCCGGCCATGATGATCGTAAATCCGTAAAATTTATATCCGCGCCAGGACCTAAACATCTCCTTCGACCGCACGCGGTTTAAACCACCCTTATTGGGTTTGTTCATCGAAATTCGCATCGCGTTATTAGCGACTATTTGTCATTTCTGCGGCCTCGATGGTGATAGATGCCTGGCAAACACGACTTAATTAATGATGGTCATCAGCAATTGTTTCTCACGTCTTAATCGCAGATTTTGCCGGGGTTACGCTGGCGCAAACAATCATAATGGCTAATTTGCGGCGATTGTTCGGCGCCGAAATTAGGAAAGGGTTGGGTGTGGAGAGAATGCCAATACTGATGAATACACAAAGGTGGCAACCACCTGAAATTAAAAATGTTTTACCAGGCAGATGAGTTATGGCATCATCAGGTCTGCAGTAACCGTCATGAAACATGTTTATAACATTGATAAATAAGTATGCTGGGTAAATATTAGCAACTAGAAATTGTTTGGAAAAAACATAGTTATTTATAAATAGTCCATCGGATCGAAATGTTCAATGGTCCAAGAAATATAGGGAATTTTTAGAGTAAAATAGTGAGTTGGTAACACTGACGAATCAGAACTCGGTTCTATGAATTTTTTTGATTAAGATAATTTTATAAAACGCGTTGTAAATGGGAAGATTCCCTCTTTTATCCATCAACTGATGAACCGTTAGTTTTGCTGTGTGAAATTTGTGATAAAGGCACTTTTGGCTTGCTTTCGGCTAATCCGGAATAAAACACAATTTTACATTTTGGTTTAGTGTAATACGTTGGGTATTAAATTTATTGTCGATTTAATTCGGATTTAATAGTAAACTAATCGTCCAGACTATTCTGGGTAAGTTTAACAGTTTTTTTTTGTCTTTAAAAGACCACGTGTTTTATAGGTTAACTTAAAAGTAACTTTTCATGTAATGCATTTTAGACGATTTTGGTACGGCGAAAAACTGAGCAATACCACCAGCTTTTATTGAATTTTTGAGTATTTATTGGAATATATTTGGATTTCTGGACATTGAATATTTTTGGCGATTTTTTGGTACTTGATATTGGTATTTTGAATAACACAGAAGATAAGCCTAGCACATTTACCATCTATCTATATTCATTGTGAACATCATATGCATTAACATAAAACCTGAGACGAAGACTATATCCAACGAGAACTTTAGTTTTTCCTGAAGGCTCCCTAAGCGGAACGAAGGAATCTGTTTCTGGAACTGTTTGAAACTCATCTTTAAGTTAAGTTTTAGTTTTTGTACATTTATTTATATTTCAGCTTTTCATTGCAATCATTGCCTGTAAATTTACTAATAATTTCTTCCTTACAGCTAAGATATTTGTCTTGATCTATTTTTGTTATATATATTTTTACCAGACATTGTATTCAAAATCTACCCTAGACAAACCAATTTAAGTTCTCAATAATTGTTAGATTTCAAGGTTTTATAATCACTTTGTGAAATTACTATGGTCCGTAAATAAACCTTATATATTTTTTTAAATCAGACTTTTATTGTTCTCAAAAAGGATTTGTAATACCCTGGACCTCATTACTACGATTTTAGGTCGTATAACAAATGATTTCATTATTCACTGCAGAAAATAATGAACAAAGTTTCTATGACAACGTATCGGATATTTGTTAAAAATTTCATTAAAGTGGCCAAATACGAGCCGAAGGCGAGCGCTATTAACCACACTAGTAAAAAAAGCACCGTATAGTCACGTGTTATATACAAAATTGTTTGTATCGTGAAATATTTATATGAAGAGCTTTATTGTTAATAGCCCACGGGCGCCATATATCTTAGGACGGCCCTGGTAATAAGGGAAGTGGATTTAGATAATAAAGGAAAATATGTTTCCTTTAAGGATCTATAATTGCCATTTGGAACAATATTTCTAAGGACAAAAGGTTCCAATAAATATATTAGAATTTAAGAAAGAATTTTTCACAATTCCAGTTTCTAAGCGCTGAAAATTAAACGAAGTCTCGTTGACTCAGAACCGATTTTGATCATTTTTTTTTATTAATTTCGGAAAAAGTTTATAGAAACAATTGCCTGACATTAGATAATATAAGGTTTTCGGGGTCGCAGATTACGAATTTGACGTAAATACTCATCTAAAATAAAAAATGATGGATCCAAAATGGAGGAAAATGGTAAATTTTTTCTATTAGGATTTTATTTCTTATCTAGGGGCTTTTGGGTCGCTGATCTCAGATTGTATGTTAAAATTTATCAAAAATGAAAAACGACGTCTTTATAGTTGCAAAATAGCTTGATTTTTGAATTTCACGCGTTGCCTCTTATCTATTTTAGGCACACTGAAACCAAGATATTTCAGCGGAAGATAGGGGAAATATAATACAGAGAAGTATTTTCCAATCCCAATAACACAAGCACCAACATCCTAACAGTTATTTTTTCGAAAACTGTCATTAAAAGTTGATTTTTACACGAGGTATATTAAGTGTCAAAACGACAATTTTTTGTCTACAGAACGTAATAGTATTTTATATAACAAGTGGCTAAAAAGGTGTTTTTTTACGAGTGTAGAGTTTACAGTACGAGCCGAAGGCGAGTGCTATAAATCACACTAGTAAAAAAAGCACCTTTTAGCCAAAGCACGAATTAATTGTAATCAACGTTGAAGTTTAAACTTAATTTATGACAAGCCGTTCTTTTAACACATAAAAAATGTTAATAATAAATAAGTTTCTTCAGTAAAAGATTTAGTCAAAAATATTTAATAGTCGTGGATAAAATAGGATATTCTACTCGCAATATAATGGCTTTTATTCACTCAGGTACGACACTCGCCTTCGGCTCGTTTCGTGAACTTTCACCTTCGTGAATAAAACATGCCTTTATAGGCTTGTGGAATAAACTAATATTATAATGGTTTTTGTAGCAAAATATTAAAATAATGTTGCTTCTTAAAGCAATTAAGAATGAATTACAAGCCCCAAGCGATTAGTTGCGCACTAGTGGCTAAAATATATTTTTCTGGTACTGTATACCTCATGGATTATAACTGGCTATATTTTTAACACGTTAAGCTTAGACAAGAATTGATTTATTTCTTACAGGGTGCTCAGAAAATTTTCAGAAAACTTCACTGCTGGCAAATTCATTTTTTTTTAAATTCTCTTAAATATCTCGGGTACTATAAGTTTTAGACTATGATATCATTATGTAGTAATATAGAGAATTTCATAAAGAATTAAAATTTTCAAAAATATATATTTAAAAAAATTGACATCTATAACGTCTCGCTTTCACGAATCACCCTGTATATTTCAAACAAATTTTAAAATGTAGCCATTTTGGTCTCCTACAACTGCCTTATAAAACTTATGTTTGTATTATCGACAATAAAGGAAATATTTGACTTTTTCACACCGTTGACTCACCCTGTACATTTTAAATTATGGCTTTAATTATGGTTCTTAAATCATTATTTCGCAACCCATTTGCAAACGAATTAATAGCAATTTTTTCATTTACATCTCCTAAAATTTTCAATGCAGTTTCGTTACCCTCACTCTGAGTAATTGTAAGATCCGTCAATAATTCCTCTATTGATTTGCCAAATAGGTCAATAGATTTTCCCCCTTGCTTAGCATTATTTAACTGCGTTGACAAATAGGACACCGATTTTTTTGTTATAAAATAATTTTTCAAATCGACAATTAGTTCCACATTTGAATTGTATGTCTTATTAAGTCTAATTTTCGCGCTTTCTGTTAAACTTTTTTTTAAAATAAAGGTTGTCAGCAAACTTTTTCCAGTGGCATCTAACATTGAATCATATAATTCAATAGCGTCGATTAGTTGCTTAGTTACAGTTTCGGTACCGTTCATGACCGGAAGCAGACTTGCTGCTGTTTTCAAATTAAATTTTTCCGACATTTTTTCTTCGGTATCTGAAACTGATGAATCGGAATCTACCGGAATTAATTTCTCATCGGTTTCAGATTTTTCAGTACCCGATAACTGTAACCTTTCATTCAAAATCGACTCAATCCCATTTAAAATTTTACTAACAGTATTTGCATATTCCCTAATTTCTTCCCTAAGCTTAACATCTACAGTTGACTTATTATACACATCTTTTAATCGTTCATACTCATTTCTACACTTTAATAATTTCTTAAACTTACGATTGGTCACTTCATTGTCTTTTCTTCTTACACTACTGTCCTTATTTAAATTTCTGTAAAATACGGTTAATTCTTCTGTCAGATATCTAAATTCTTTAACAATATTCATTCCATGCAGACTACAATCAATCTTGTGGACCTAAAAACCTAAAAAAAAAACTGACAGGGAGGAACTTGCATCCATCCTATGCAATCTCTTGACTGGCACTTATTTCTTCTCGAATCTTCTTTTCCAATCTTTTTTTACATCTTTGATAGCAATACCCTAGTATAACTATTGCCGCCAAAATTAAAACCACAATTTCCACAATAGTTTTTCCTGTAAGATCAGCTGGGAACATACCATTTATTTGACTCGACTGTCCCCCGCTATTACCAGCCACAATAACCTCTTCTTTACTCTGGCTACTTCCCATTTTATGTCATGTTCAAATTACCATACCATTAACCAACATGACCCATCACAATTTCACCATAAGCCATTAAATTTAAATATTATTCCATTTTATATAGGTACATTAAATATTATTCCAATATATACAGGACTGTTCCATCTTAGTTCCAGTGGCAGGATCGCCATGTGATAACTCTTATTATATTCGTTGAGATTTTAGTTAAACGACTTGTGTTTTAAATCATATCTTTATTCACACACTGTCTAATTCACAATACAATTCTTAATAATTGCCACCTTAGTGGTATTCCAAAAATAGCTAAAGCAGCAACTTACTTAACCTACATAACTTAAAATTAAATAAATAAGTTCTACGACCTCGGCACACGCGTGTACTAATAAAACAATAATTATCAATTAATTAAATATACTGTAGGTTATTTTACACCATTACAGCCTCACTCGATTTTCCTGCTTTATTCTTCACCTAGGAAAAAAATCAAAATCTATACTTGTGTACTTTCTTCCGAGAAATCCGATTCCGAAAAGATAAAAACAATTGAATGTCAAAGGAAAAAGTTATGGCCGAAAAACTGAAAATAACACAAATATATGTTAAGAAATAAAGTCATCTATGAAAAAAAACAAAATCATTTAAATTATTTATTTATTTCAAAAACTAAAGAAGATATAGCATAATAACTTATACTCTTTAGTTTTTGAAACAAATAATTTAAATGATTTTGTTTGTTTTCATGGATGACTTTATTTCATAACATATATTTGTGTTATTTTAAATTTAAACCCCAATATCGCAATATCTTATTAAATATGACAGATAATGATATTATGTTTTATATTGCTGAATTCAGAAAGAAATGTTCTTTATTTAAACTGAGCTCAATATACAGGGTGTATCATCTAAAATAAAAAAATTAAAACCATTTCCGGTAAAACCGGAAGTGAAAAATATGTATCTGATACGCATTTACAATTCAGACATTCAATTGTTTTTATCTTTTCGGAATCGGATTCATCGAAAAAAAAGTACACAAGCACGGTTTTTGGATTTTTTTCCTAGGAAGAGTAAACCAGGAAAATCGAGTGAGGCACTTAAAATGATCACCCTGTACATTTCGAAAAAATCTCTGGCTTCTTAATATGGTGGAATGTTCCAATATACTTACGACATCTAACAATACTTTTTCTGCGCCCGCAGGGATTATACCAACGCGCGTTGGTGCCTGAACATAACTCTGAAAATTAAAAGTGCAGACGCGAGATACGTGCCAGCGACTGTTCTGTACATTGTTTCCGACTCGTTTACAGTGTTTTATTTGTAAATTGTTGTATAGTTTGTGTAGGTACGTGATTCGCATAGCGAAAAGGAATTTTGACAAAATTGATGCGGTCTATACGTGATTTCGCTATATTGTTGGAAAATTTCTGCCTAAGCAAACACCGCAGAATGGATTTCACGCTGCACCGAATAATATGTATAAATTATTGTTGCGCTGGTGGTCAAATATTGGAACTTGCGTCTAGAATCCAAGGTCTTTGTGTATTTAGCCGATGGAAGCGTTTTGTAAATATTACATTGTCTGCTGGAGCGAAATTTATAATTTATAAGTTTAATCCTGTCTGAGCTTGCGCTCTTCTATCTCTAATTTGCTGCATCCCAAAATAATCTAACCTGTTAATAGATGATTTAATAAGTTCCATTCCATTCCATCGAGGACAAATATTGATATTATCCAAGCAGTGTTCGAACCACAAACATCAGAGATCAGAGTCTGGGTTGGCTGCGAATCGGCGTCGGTCTTAGGCCTTGGCCCTCCGCAATGCGCCTTAACTCCTTCTCGAACACTGAATAATTCACTTCCAATTTTAGCCGAGTTTAAATTACCTCGAATCGATGTTAATACTAATTAAAACTTAGCGGCAGCTGGGAGGCGGACGAACCTGTATCTCCTCGAGAATATGGAATCTAAATTAGTTGTTACAATCCAATTTCAACTATTAAATGAGCTGGTAAGCGGAAGAGAACGAGCGATATTGTCTAGGACAGGGGTGGGCAACCTACGGCCCGCGGGCCAACTGCGGCCCGAGAAAGTGCTTAATGCGGCCCGCGAAAATCTGTTTTAAATACATAAGAATTGGCCCGCAGATCGCAGAACTCAATATAACTTTTAATTTTGTTATCGATCCTTGAGACAAATTGGCAAATTCTTAAAAATATCCTTCACTGTTGTTCCGCGAAATTCGTTCCTCGTCCTAAAAAAAGGCCTAGAATTTTTTTACGCGTGCGAAAAAAAAATTTCTGGCCCGCGTCAGCTAGTACGAACTCTGACTGGCCCATCACCTAAAAAGGTTGCCCACCCCTGGTCTAGGATTTATGCGATTGTGTTTTACCAATTTGACGGCGCTAATTGAAACGCTGATTGCTATTTTAATGAGCGGTAACTGTTTTTGCGTAAAATATTAATGATATGCGATGCACGTTCGCGCGTAATAATGGCGTGGTATGGGATCGCCGCGAAAAGCGCATTTTATTAATTAAAAGCTCTGCAAGCTCGAGCAAATGAGGAATATCTAATTTGGTCTGTGTTGGCCACCAACGACGCCTCATTCCATCGTTTATGCGATTATATCGTGTTTCGCCAGCTAGTTTGGCATCCTAGTGGTCCTTTCCTCAAGGTTTTAGTTTTGACGATTTATTTTTCCCATATATGGAAAAGGTAATCCCAAACCAGAACGATTTTGCGCAAAATCGAACCGGAGCATAGATATCGAAGGGCTCCTATGCAATGCCTTGCTTTAAAGACAGTTATCTTTAGCAAATTTTTTTCCTTGGGGAGGTGCCTTTTGGAAGACTGTTTTTACTCCATCCGAGTTAATCGAATTGATCAGTAAGTCATCAGTGTAAACGAGAAAAAGAGTGGACGGTAAATGGAGCCTTGAGAAATACCAGATTTGGTGCAGAGCGTCTTTTCCTTCTTTACGCTTCCTTGTGCTTCGTTTTCTTTTCGTTCCTATTTTCCTATCCTTTACTTTTTCCTCTAATTTTTTTTTATTTTTTATTTTTTCTATTTTTGCTACTTTCCTTATTTTTTTGCTTTCTTTTCTCTTCTTCCATTTTGTCCTTCGTTCTCCTTCCTTTCCTTGTCTAATTTTTCCTTCTTTTTCCCATTTTTCTTTATTTTTCCTTTTATTTTTTCCGTCTTGAGCTACTTTTTTTATTTCTCGTTTTCTTGCCCTACACTTTGTTTTCTTTATAGTGTAATCGAGAAATAGAGTGGACGGTAAATGGAGCCTTAAGGAACACCAGAGTTGGTGCAGAGCGTCTTTCCCTTCTTTACGCTTCCTTGTGCTTCGTTTTCTTTTCGTTCCTATTTTCCTATCCTTTACTCTTTTCCTCTAATTTTTTTTTATTTTCAACTTTTTCTATTTTTGCTACTTTCCTTATTTTTTTCTTGATTTCTTTTCTCTTCTTCCATTTTGTTCTTCGTTCTCCTTCCTTTCCTTATCTATTTTTTTCCTTCTTTTTCCTATTTTTCTTTATTTTTCCTTTTCTTTTTTCCTTCTTGAGCTACTTTTTTTATTTCTCGTTTTCTTGCCCTACACTTTGTTTTCCTTATAGTGTAATCGAGAAATAGAGTGGACGGTAAATGGAGCCTTGAGAAATACCAGATTTGGTGCAGAGCGTCTTTCCCTTCTTTACGCTTCCTTGTGCTTCGTTTTCTTTTCGTTCCTATTTTCCTATCCTTTACTTTTTCCTCTAATTTTTTTTTATTTTTTATTTTTTCTATTTTTGCTACTTTCCTTATTTTTTTCTTGATTTCTTTTCTCTTCTTCCATTTTGTCCTTCGTTCTCCTTCCTTTCCTTGTCTATTTTTTTCCTTCTTTTTCCCATTTTTCTTTATTTTTCCTTTTATTTTTTCCGTCTTGAGCTACTTTTTTTATTTCTCGTTTTCTTGCCCTACACTTTGTTTCCTTTATAGTGTAATCGAGAAATAGAGTGGACGGTAAATGGAGCCTTAAGGAACACCAGATTTGGTGCAGAGCGTCTTTCCCTTCTTTACGCTTCCTTGTGCTTCGTTTTCTTTTCGTTCCTATTTTCCTATCCTTTACTCTTTTCCTCTAATTTTTTTTTATTTTTTATTTTTTCTATTTTTGCTACTTTCCTTATTTTTTTCCTGCTTTCTTTTCTCTTCTTCCATTTTGTCCTTCGTTCTCCTTCCTTTCCTTGTCTATTTTTTTCCTTCTTTTTCCCATTTTTCTTTATTTTTCCTTTTATTTTTTCCGTCTTGAGCTACTTTTTTTATTTCTCGTTTTCTTGCCCTACACTTTGTTTCCTTTATAGTGTAATCGAGAAATAGAGTGGACGGTAAATGGAGCCTTAAGGAACACCAGATTTGGTGCAGAGCGTCTTTCCCTTCTTTACGCTTCCTTGTGCTTCGTTTTCTTTTCGTTCCTATTTTCCTATCCTTTACTCTTTTCCTCTAATTTTTTTTTATTTTTTATTTTTTCTATTTTTGCTACTTTCCTTATTTTTTTCCTGCTTTCTTTTCTCTTCTTCCATTTTGTCCTTCGTTCTCCTTCCTTTCCTTGTCTATTTTTTTCCTTCTTTTTCCCATTTTTCTTTATTTTTCCTTTTATTTTTTCCGTCTTGAGCTACTTTTTTTATTTCTCGTTTTCTTGCCCTACACTTTGTTTTCTTTATAGTGTAATCGAGAAATAGAGTGGACGGTGAATGGAGCCTTGAGGAACACCAGATTTGGTGCAGAGCGTCTTTTCCTTGTTTACGCTTCCTTATGCTTTATTTTCTTTTCGTTCCTATTTTTCTATCCTTTACTTTTTCCTTTATTTTTTTATTTTTTCTATTTTCTATTTTTGCTACTTCTTCTTTCCTTAATTTTTTCTTGCTTTCTTTTCTCTTCTTCCATTTTGTCCTTCGTTCTCCTTCCTTTCCTTGTCTATGTTTTCCTTATTTTTCCTATTTTTATTTTTCTTTTTTCCTACTTGAGCTACTCTTTTTATTTTCTTGCCCTACACATTGTTTTCTTTAATGCATCGCGTTTTACTTTTTTCCTTTTTTCCTTCTTCATTTTTTCCTTATTTTTCTATTTTTTAACATCTATTTTATGAGGTGACAGCCCTTGGGATGGTAACTTGTATCTTAAGAACGGTTTAAGTCCCAAGCAATTTTCAAATTTTAGGTGTTTAAAAAAATTTCTTTTTCATTTGAAGCATCTTGAGGAAGCACTTTTTACTTCAATTAACCTGCTTTGCTCGGCTCCGCTGCGATTCTTTTAAATTAATGTTTTTCGCTATAAATTACCAACCCCTTCTACGTGATCAGCAAAGCGATGGTAGTAATAGAACGAACAAAGGCAATTAGTGAATATGTTAAAAGCAAATTGCGCGCCGGCCAGGCCTTTTGATTAAATTACTTGGTTTATTTTGTTGCCCCGTATGCATCGGTTACAATTTTTTCTTATTGTGGCGTTCATCCATATTAGTTAATTAATTCGTGCCGCTCATTAATAAATGTCACCGGGATCATATTCTAATTTATATGTTAATTAATCCACATCGAAACGACATGTTTATGTACGATGTTCATACATTATCGCGTAATCACGTTGTAGTGCATTTGTGAACAATGGTAATTTTTTAGGGTAATTGACATTTAAACGGGCATTGATCTGGCAGTTTATTAACTAACAAAGCGGCTAACACTCCCAGGTGTCGCGAATATGATTTATGCAGCGTCAAGAGTATGGAACGGGCGTTTTCGCAATTGTGGAGGAATTTTTATCGGCCTGTTTTGACTGACACTTGAGGTGTTGACGAAGCAGAATAAATCACGTGTAATATAACATTGTAGTTTTTTATGAGAAAAATTTGCACAATTGTCGCGCAAGCAATTGTAACGAATGTTACAGAAACGGCTATTTAATAAAAAAAATCATAAAAAGATATCAAAAAAATGTCAAAAAGTAAAATTAATTTTTTTTTTTAATTAAAAAAAAATCGCCATTTTAACTTGATAAACAGATTCTGGTAAAAGTACATAAAAGGACCTACTCTTAAAAAAAAGTAGCATAATAACAAAAAAATATCCAATTTGATATAGTTACTCACATTGATGAAAAAAAAAAAAAAAAAAAACAGCAGATTGATAGGGTATTCATTTATTTACGAGTATTTTGCTTCTTTTTTTTTAATTTTTCTACGACCAATAGAGTCGGATATATTTAAAAAATAGTGTAGCGATGCACTCGAAATGCATCAAAAATGCACTTTTATGCACTTTTCTCGCAAAGCCCCAACCCGATTTTGCTACTTTTTTCGGTTTTCGACTCATTTGCATGTATAAAAAGAAAACAAAGAAAAAAATTCAACTTTTTTTATTTCCAAATTGGCTTTACAATCACGTGGCGGGGTATCACCCCGAATAAACTCAATTTAGTAATAAATAAATTATTAAATGGCTTGTCGCTGAGCTTCGCATTTCCCACTTTGACTGGAATTAAATTCGCCCGGGCGACTACTAAAAACACTAGCGAAACAACAAAAGTACCCGAGCTTTGTGTTATTATTAAACTTTATATTATTTTAGAAGACTTTCGCGAAAGTTAAGACCCCGAGCACGGCCTGTTAAATTCCGTGGATTCGAGTTTGTCGCTGTGATCAAACAAAAAGTTTCCGACAGATGCAAAACTTTCGGCTAACTACTTTAAGAGGATGATAAAAAGCGACTTTTTTCATTTGCGTTCCTTTCGGTACGCCCGGTGATAATTTAATCAAGAGAATTCTGCATTCATTACCGTAACCGTCTACTGTATAATTAAAGCCCCCTACCTGCGGACGAATAACTAATTTTTCTTAATGTGGCGTTTTTTAATTACGTTATTAGGGCTTCTTTGTTCGCCGCGCCACCTTTAGAAATGTGTTTAATCACTTTAAAATCTTACAAAAATTTATTCCATACTTTAATTCATTATATGCATCTTATTTCTTCGGCACTTCCGTGGTCTTTTCACATCTTCCGCCCTCGCCTCATACATCAGAAGCCGCCTACTTTACAAAAAAAGCAATATACCGCCATTCCGGCAATTTCCTTATTTATAGCCGTCCTTCGGGGTCTTCGTCCGACCAATAAATTCAATAATGGCATTGTTACAATCAGACCCAATAAAGCCATTATGTGACTTAACATTGGGTCTGGCCGATTCCCGGCACGTCGAGTGTGTTTATCTCACGTACGGGCCTGCAGGACACGTTTCAGTGACGTTTGTGGCGTTATCCGTCGCTTCTTATGACCATCTATGAGTACAAGTGCTTATGACATCCGTCGTTGTTCCCTCGTCTTGCAGCTATAGCTTTTGAAAATGCCAGACTGGTAATCCTGCCACTTATGGGACGGAACGCCGGATATGAATTATGACATGACGTCCCGTACTAGGGGTGTCTCATCTCATCCACTTGTCAGTTGACTTTTGCGATCTCCAATATTTAACAAATGCTGAGTAGCGTCGGGATTTTGTAGGGGATGCTTGAGCGAGGGGATGTTTTAAATCAGATTTTCTTGATTTCGGGTTTTTTGTTTCAAGCAATTTTGTAAGATCTATAAGTAATTATTGGATAACATAAAGTATGGGTAGCAGGATATAAATCTAATTACCAGCATTGAGTACATTCGTGTACTTATATGATTCCTACTTATGGTTTATTTAAAAATAGCATGACAGCAGATTTATAGGTAAAATATTTCTTCGATGGTAGAAGGGAACCCCCAAAGGCCCAAAAGTAAAAGAGTAATTATAGCAAACCTATAGTAAGTTTTACGTTAAATAATCATAAAATCATACTTATGGCTCAATTTCCGTTGCAGCCGTTTAGTACCTACATCGTGATTGTGGCAATAGCAATACGTTAAGGCCGCCGACGCTCGCACTCGTAAATTCTTGTAGTTACTCTTAAAAAAAAAGTGAGAAATATGGCAGCTTTGGATAATAAATATTTCAAAAATATATGCCCGATAAATAAAACTTTCTGGGCCGCAATGTCTGGCGCAAATGGGAGTATTTCCAGTTTTTCCTCAAATGAACGTGAACAGTCTCGTGACGTTGGTAACGTATACCGTTTTCCTTGAGTTTTGTTTATTTTGCTATGGCGAAACAAATTGTGACAAACCGCTGGCTCTGCGAATATGAAATTGGTTGCTTATGTTGATGGATGAGCAACTAGCTTTTTTAGAGTTGCTGGTAATGGCCCTTTCCGTGACTAATTGTATTTGATATATACATTTTTCCACGTTACTAAGAACTATCGATTTAGCTAAAAATGCCCAATATTAATCAAATAGTAACTTTCTTAAATTTTATTACGTATATAATATAAGTAAGGTCGACTGCAAAATTCTACAATGTCATGTCAAATAAAGTTTGGCTTTTATTTTGAGCGGCGAACCGCACGCAATCGGTAATTAGATTATCCAAGTCTTACAATTCGTGACCTGGCTCCATGAAGACGAAAAGGAGAAATACCTGTATTATATTTTACATTGCGGATAATAAACAAAGCTGTGTAAAGTTATAAAATTTAGCATTAGAAGTATTTTTTCGAGATTATGGCGAAGGATCCGGTATCAGCGGCTTATTTGTTTGCCGAGAATCTGTTGCTGAACTGCGCAACTGCTGAAATTAATGAAAAAACGGACTTATCGACTGTATATTTTGGTGCTAACTTTACACATGGTGCCAATTGCAAAACTGTTAACATCATTTACCACTCATTTAATATCTTCAGTTACTCAAATTAAATTTTAACCAGGTTTCTTGTTTATAATAATTAATACTTAAATCCACCTTCTGGGCTGATTGATTAGTACCTCAGAAAGTTCTATATATATATTTAAAATGGTGTTAATGATGATTTTGGTGCTGGTTTGAAATTTATACCGAAACATAAAATGATAAATATAATTAGCAACTTGTTTTTTACATATTAGGAGGTCGATAAATTATATCAAAGATTTCACAATTAGCACCAGTTGTTGTGGTGTCGGTGTAAGGTTGGGTATAAAACTGTTAACTTTGTTAAATAATTAGCGCCGATGATTGTGGTGTTGGTTTGAAAATTGTTAATGAGTCTGTAAAAACAATAAGCACCACTATTTTTGTATATTTGGAGATTGATACGTGACGGTAAAGGCAATTAGCACCTGTAATTGGCACCCAAATATAAATTCTTGCTAACTTTATTAAAACAATTATTGTACGTTTGTTTCCTTCTCGTAGCTGGAGGGTAAATGGTTGTTAAGAGCGTCGCAATTAGCACCCAAAATTGGCACCATAAAATATTAAAATCAGAATCTTAAAACAATTGCCATCTGTTTTTTACACATTTAAAAATGTTAAAGGTTTTGTAATTAGCACCAGTGTGGAATTATCCAAATATAAATCGGTAAGCAGCGTTAAATCAACCGATACACGTGTTTCTTTCTCACCGTTGGACGGTGCTAACCGATTGTAGAATTATCTCAATTAGCACCACAATTGACACTAAATTATAAAAAAATTATAAAATTGTTAATGAGTCTGTAAAAACTATAAGCACCACTATTTTTGTATATTGGAATGACACGTGACGGTAAACGCAATTAGCACCTGTAATTGGCACCCAAATATAAATTCTTGCTAACTTTATTAAAACAATTATTGTACGACTGTTTCCTTCTCGTAGCTGGAGGGTAAATGATTGTAAGAGCGTCACAATTAGCACCCAAAATTGGCACCGTAAATTATAAAAATCAGCATCTTAAAACAATTGCCATCTGTTTTTTACACATTTAAAAATGTTAAAGGTTTTGTAATTAGCACCAGTGTGGAATTATCCAAATATAAAACGGTAAGCAGCGTTAAATCAACCGATACACGTGTTTCTTTCTCACCGTTGGACGGTGCTAAACGATTGTAGAATTATCTCAATTAGCACCACAATTGACATTATATTATAAAAAAAATAATCAGCTTCCTAAAACAATTGCCATCTGTTTTTTGCATATTTAGAAATGTTAAAGGTTTTGTAATTAGCACCAGTGATGGAGGTGCCAGTGTGGAATAGGCGACCAAACAAAAAACTGTTAGCAACGTTGTTGAAATAATTAGTAATTAGTCATTAGTTTTTTTCTTATCGTTGGGGGGTGCTAATAATAGTCGAGCATTTAGCACCAATTTTGACACCATAAATTATAAAAATTTTAATCAGCTTCTTAAAACAATTGCTACTTTGCTGTCTTTTGCAATTTAGAAAATTAGAAATGTTAAAGATTTGGTAATTAGCACCAGTAGTGGTGGTGGGCCAGTTTGGAATTGTCCAAATATAAAACGGTTAGTAGCATCGTTAAAACAATTGATACGCGTGTTTCTTTTTCATCGTTGGACGGTATTAATGAAGATTGTAGGATTGTCATTATTAGCACCAAAACTGACAACATAAGTTACTAAAGTTCTAATTAGTTTTTTAAAACAATTTCCACTGTTTCTTTACATATTTAAAGGCTGCTGAAAGTTTTGTAATTAGCACCAGTGATGGTGGTGTGTGAGTTGTCAGCCAAAAGATGACATGGTTACTGACGCTGTTAAAACAATTAACTAGTACATGTTTTTTTTATCATCGTTAAAGGATACTAAATATGAAAGTGTCGCAATTAGCACCATAAAACTTTTGCCAGTTTCTTAAAACAATTGCCATCAGTTTTTTTCATAATTAGACGTGTTAAAAGTAATTAGCACCAATGATGGTGGTGCCAGTGCGAAAATGTCCTCCAAATATAATACGGTTAACAGCGTTGTTAAAGCAACTGATGCACGTGTTTCTCATCGTTGGACGGTATTAATAATTGTAAAATCTTCATAATTAGCACCTAGATTGACAGCATAAATTATTAAATTTATAATTAGTTTCATTAAACAATTCCCGGTAGTTTTTTATATTTATAGGCTGCTAAAGGTTTTGTAATTAGCACCAGTGCCAATATGAAATTATCGTCCAAATATAAAATGGTTAGCAGCGTTGTGAAAACAATTCATACACGTGTTCTTTCTTCGTTGGGGTGCTAAATGATCGTAAAAGTGTCGCAATTAGCACCAAAATTGACACCATATATTACAAATAATTTAACCAGTTTGAAATAATTGCCATCTGTTTTTGCATATTTACAAATGTTAAAAGTTCTGTAATTAGCACCAGTGATGGTGTCAGTGTGGAATTCTAGTCCAATAATATAAAACGGTTGGCAGTGTTGTTAAAACAACTAATATACGTGTTTCTTTCTCATCGTTCGACAGTGCTAAATGATTGTAGAATTGATTCAATTAGCACCAAAATTGACACCACAAAATATTAAATTTCTGATTAGTTTCTTAAAACAATTTCCACCTGTTTTTTACATTTTTAGAGGAAAGGTTTTGTAATTAGCACCAGTGATGGTGGTGCCAGTGTGGAATTGGCGGCCAAACATAAAACGGTTAGCAACGTTGTTATAATAATTAGTAATTAGTTTTTTCTTATCGTTGGGGTGCTAATAAAGGTCTCGCTAATAGCACCAAAATTGACACCATAAATGACAAAAAATTTAACCAGTTTGAAATAATTGCCATCTGTTTTGCATACATATATACAAATGTTAAAGTTCTGTAATTAGCACCAGTGATGGTGCCAGTGTGGAATTTTAGTCCAAATATAAAACGGTTGACAGCGTTGTTAAAACAACTGATATACGTGTTTCGTGTTTCCTTCTCATCATTGGACGGTGCTAAATGATTGTAGAATTGTCGCAATCAGCACCAAAATTGACAACATAAGTTATTAAATTTCTAATTACTGTCCTAAAACAATTCCCGCCGTTTTTTACATATTTAGAGGCTACTAAAGGTTTTGTAATTAGCACCAGTGATAGTGGTGAATTGTCACTCAAAAAATGAAATGGTTACTGACGCTGTTAAAACAATTAGTACCGTTTTTCATCATCATGAAAGGGTACTAAATGTAAAAGTGTCGCAGTTAGCACCATAAAACTTTAGCCACTTTCTTAAAACAGTTGCCATCCGATTTTTGCATAATTAGACATGTTAAAAGTTTTGCAATTAGCACCAGTGATGTGAAATTGTCGTCCAAATATAAAACGGTTAGCGGCGTTGTTAAGACAACTGATATACGTGTTTCTTTCTCATCGTTGAATGGTGCTAGTTGATCGTAGAATTGTCCCAATTAACACCGAAATTGACACCATAAATTACTAAATAAATATCTAAGTAGATTGTTAAAACAATTCCCACCTGTTTTTTACATATTTAGAAGCTGCTAAAAGTTTTGCAATTAGCACTAGTGATGGTGGTGCCAGCGTATAGAGTTGTCACCCATATATAAAATGATTACTAATGTTGTTAAAACAATCGGTACACGTGTACTCTTATCGCTGTAGAGTACTAAGTGAGTGTAAAAGTGTCGCAATTAGCACCAAAGTTTACACCATAAATTATTAAATTTCTAATTAGTTTCTTAAAACAACTGCCGCCTGTTTTTTCCATATAATGGTTAAGGCCACGTGTTTTTTTGTCATCGTTAGGTGTTGCTAAATGACAATAAAATTGTGTCTATTAGCACCAAAATTGCCGCCATAAATTATTAAATTTCTAATTAGTTTCTTAAAGCAATTTCCACCTTTTTTGCATATTTGGATGATGCTAAGGTCACAGTACGTTTGTTTGTTTGTCGTAGTTAGAGGGCGCTCGGTGATTGTAAATGTGTCACAATTAGCACCAAAATTGGCACCATAAATTATAAAAAAAATTGAATCAGCTTCTAAAAATATTTCCATCTGTTTTTCACATATTTAGGTTTTTTCATATTTAGGGGATGCTAAAGGTTTTGTAATTGGCACCAGTGTGGTGCCAGTGTAGAATTGTCCAAATTTAATGTGGTTAGTAGTGTTGTTAAGGCAATTACACCACGTGTTTTTTGTCATTGCGTTGCTAAATGACAGAAAAATTTTCTCTATTAGCACCATAATTGACACCATAAATTATTAAATTTTTAGTTTCTTACCTTCCTTGTATATTTTTATGATGCTAAAGGCACTTAGTACGTTTGTTTGTCATAGTTAGTGGGTGCTCAATTGTAAATGTGCCGCAATTAGCACCAAAATTGGCACCATAAATTATAAAAAATTTGAATCAGCTTCTAAAAGCAATTGCCATCTGTTTTTCACATATTGTTTATTTCTCGTCGTTAGGTGGTGCTAAATGACTGTAAAATTGTCGCAATTAGCACCAAAATGGGCACCATAAATTATTTAATTTCTAATTTAGTTTCTTAAAACAATTTCCACCTGTTTTACATATTTGGCGAATGCTAAAGGTTTCGTAATTAGCACCATTGATTATGGTGCCAATGCGGAATTGAATGGAATGAAAATGAGACACCGTGCATGAGCTGGACGTCCCATTAATTAACAAATGTTCTATTAAGTGACTTGACGAATCCCTTGCGACACGAGACTAACTTCTAAAACTCCTGCATATAAGAACTGTAGGTATTACAATCAATACAGGCTTTCCTCAAGAACTCAAGATTTAATTAGACCCCCGAACAGCCCTGGGGCGAAATAATTACGGCTTCGACGAAAAGCAAGCGGCGACGTGTTCGTCATCAAAAGTAAAACTTTTATAACATTAAAAACTACCCCAGCATTAGACGCGGCGAAAGCCTCCATGCTCACTTCATCCTTACATCGGAAAGCAATCAATCTTGCACTCCTCATTTGCCGATGTTCGGCTCCCTGAGGCCATCTGATACACAACTTATCCTTAAAACTGCCGGGGTGTTAAGCGACGGGGATTATTAAGAACACCCCAGATTAATTTATAGCACGTATACGCAATCACGGCAAATGCAACGCCGGGGTTAGCACCACCGTAAACGATGCGTCGCGACGTCGAGCACCTTTAATTATCACGGTTATGCCTCGTTGAGACGATGTCCCTCCCGTCTCCTAGATAATGACTGTGTCTGGCACGGGTAAGTTTTTACGGCTTTTTAAAGGAAAATTAAAGTTAGTGGCGATATGGAGTGTGAAAACAGGTAGTTGCAAAGTGAACATAGATTTTTCCATACTTAGAATAAGTATTATCATGTATTTTAAGCTAATACCCCACTAATTAATTAAATAAATTAATTCGAACCAGGATAATGTGAAAGATCCTTCTGATAAGACTAAAACGGGAAACTTACATGTAGCATACTCTGTAAATAAATTCAAGTACAAAAAGGATATAATATCTTGAAAACATTCGTTAAATCAGCTGTAGAACACCTGTTGAATCGAGAGAGGTCAACGAGCTCTAGGTAAACGAAGGCACAGCTACGCTGAAACAAACCGAATATAAACAAATTAAACGCATAAGTCCAGTGAATTTGAATAATAATTCAAGGCCAAACACAACAAGGTACCAGGAAAACAACATCAACTTACCAGCAATAAAGGTAAAATTTATCCTAAATAATAAGCAGCCACCTGATTGGTCGGAATCCCAATGGGCATCCAAGGCCTATTTAGTTTATGCAGATCCAATAAACAGGGCACAAAATTATAAAACTGCCAGCTACCATAACTCAACCGCAAACCACAAGTGTCATAAGTTAAAACAGGACTGCCAATTTAAAGTAGATAACGCGACAGGACAACTTTAGTGTATCGGGAATAATTTGAACTAAAGTTAGAAACTTTTACTTTATTAATTTATCACTGTTACGAGGACATTGTCCTATATTTTTGTTATAGATTAAGTTGATTTAAGTTAGATCAGGGACATAGTTTAAGGAACATTTTGGTCTAAACCGTTTCACTCGTAAAATAAATTAATTTGTGAGTTCCATCTATGTTTAATTCAAGTAACTAAAGCATTTACATTCGTCTCAACTGTACATCTGTGCTACAACGAAAGCAGAGACATCTATCATTCTAATGACAAAATAATATTCATTCTAATTAAGATCTCTAACATTGAAATATCCATACTAATCAGAATCAAGTAAAACCAGTTCAAAATTCAAATAATCTTTATTCAAAGGGTGTACAGCAGCTAATTAACAGGTAAGGCATTTCTTCGATTGCAGAAGGGAACCCCCTTAGGCCCTGAAAGGTAAAAGAGTAGTTATAGCAAACCTATAGTAAGTTTCACATTTAATTATCTTAAAATCATACGCACTGTCGCTTATTGTATAAACTATTGGAAAATCCAACCCAGTGGCGGACTGATCGTATGTTATAAAGTCGATAATTCAGAAAACCATATACAAAACTCGAGAAAAATAAAATTCAAAATTCAAAAACCTAATAATTTAAATACTAGAGCATGCATAATATAATTATATGTGAATGTAAAACTTAAATATCTAAACGTGCAAATATAAAATATTAAATATAATAAAGAAAATCTTAAATTTAATATAACTTACCTTGTAAAAATGTAATAATTAATTATAATCAAAAAATAAAATTATCAATCAAAAAATTATTGTTTCCCCAAAAGTCACCTACCATAACAGTATTATATATAGCTAAATGGCTCCCTGCGGCATAAGGATATGTAATTTTTGACGCTGTAGAGGAATGTGCTCAGGTACGCGTATGGCAGTATAATACTTGAGAGTGAGAAATCACCTCGATATGTCAACGTCATACTAGGCCCTTTCTGCCGTTATCGCTATGTAAGCTACAATAAAGTTACTTATTCAATGCCGGCGTATAGTGGAGATATAAAGGGTATCTTATATATTTATTATGTTTGATCTACGGCATAAGGGCTAAAGTTTTTGGCGGACTCGCTTTATTACAAAATGTATCTCTTAAACACCTTTGCTTTGATTTTTTATACTATTTGTATCCAATGTAAAAATATGTGTATTTTTTTCTTTTTTTTTTTTGTATATTGTACTATTTTTTATTATATGGAGAGAATAAAAAATAAATATAATGACCAAAATTATCTGAAGCTTAATAAGTCCTGTTGATTAATTGCGTTAAAATTAATTGGTTTGACTAATTATAATAATAATATTAACATTTTCTACGTTTACTCGACACGAAGAGGGGAACTGTAACGAACTTTTTGTTACTCCATTATGAACAAACCGAAGCTATCTATCATGAGACATCGGAAGCTGTTAAATGACAAAATGAGGATAATTTGTGACAAATTGTCGACAGTAGTTCACTGACAGAGTAAATGTGTCAGGAACTTTTTGAACTAAAGTAGTAATGCACACTGTGAGCCGGTTGATTTTACTTTGCTAATTGTTTCCTCTTCCATTAATCCAGTGAGTAAAATATCAAAATGTTACGAGATAGTAGATTAAATTAAAATTAAATTTTTAGAGGCAAAAAAATAAAATGGAGAAGGAACTTTATAAAATAAATTATTTTAATTATAAGGAATATTAAAATATCTGCACTGTTAATTTTTTCCTCATCCGCAACAGATACTGTAACAAAATTATGAAAACGTTAGACACGAGATACTTAGCAGATTAAATTTAAATTACTTTTTAATATGAAAGACAAAATAGAAAAAAAAAAGTTGTGGCCAAAAAAACGATTTTATAAAAAAATTGAAAATGGCGGATTTTTTTTTTTATTGACTATTAAAGGTTTAATAAATAAATATCACTTCCGGTTTACACGGAGTAGTAAAATTCCCATTCCGAATAGGTATATATTTTTATCAATAATAGTATATTGTGTACCTAGTAGGAAAAGCCTAACATTCCCGAACGCCGAGACAAGCAACTCGGAGTTCGGGAATGTGCTTTTACTACGAGGTACACATACTATTTTTTCTGAAATCGCAATCAATACTTAATAAATTTAGATAAAAATTGGGTCCGGGAAAGTTACTTTTCCAGGCCGGGAAAGTTACTTTCCTGGACTGTTTTCTAATGGTTGCTTAGCAACGAACATGATTGTTTAGCAACGGACTAAAATACTAGAATAGGGTATTTTGGGGTTCGAAATTGCGCCGAGAAAGTAGACATTCTTGAGCGATTTCAGAATAATAATATTAACTGATTTGTAGTTTTAATGTATAAAAAAAATTTGAACGTCGATACAATCTTATATATATTATACGTGCCACATCTGTATTTTATAACACAAAACTCACCTTCGGTTCGTTTTGTAAACTTCAGGCGCGTGCTATAAAATACCTCATATGGCACTTATAATTATAAATAGCTATTAATCGCTTAAATTACGTGAAATATCAAAACATTAAGTAATATATCTACTTAAATATTAAATTGGAAATTGCACCTAAGTATCACAAAAACCAACATTATGGACAATATAATAATTATAGTAACATTCTTACGTCGTAGGAAAGACCTATCATTGCAATATAAAGTCACCAAGCAGATGTATGGAAGCGTTAAATCATAGCGGCCCCAGATTTGAACCTTGGGGAATTTTGAATGTGGCAGTAATTTCAAAACACTGGTAGACGTGGAATATGTACATACTAATTGATTTTAAACTATAATTTTGTCCAATCCTATTGCCAAGTATTTTTTTTCTGCAATTGTTAGGCTGAATTTTTATTAAACGTAATTTGTACGATTGTTTTTTTCCACTTAAACTGGGAGCTTACGAAAAAGCTAACGATATCGTTTAGATTCCCGTCCGACCTAATATGTCTTACAAAGGAGCTGGCGTTACCGTTTAAGTTCTCGTCCGACCAAATAGATCTTACAAAATAGCTGGTGTTACCGTTTAGATTCTCGTCCGACCAAATAGATCTTACGAAGAGCTAACGTTATCATTTAGATTCCCGTCCGACCTAATATGTCTTACAAAGGAGCTGGCGTTACCGTTTAAGTTCCCGTCCGACCAAATAGATCTTACAAAATAGCTGGTGTTGCGGACATGGAATATGTTTACTAATTGATTTTAAACTATTATTTTGTCCAATCCTAATGCCAAGTATTTTTATCAAACTCGTCTAAAAGAGATTAATATTTAATTGGCAGCCGATTTGATGATTTTCCAAATTGACAATTTTTTGCCATTTTTGTGCGGATAAGTTTATCCGCGTAAAGACTTTATAAATTGTCATAAACTGTCGAAAATTTTGATATTTGGTATTTACGTATGTTTTCTTTTGTTGCAGGTAAGTGTACCATTATTACCTTGGAACTTCCCTTTGAGATGTTGGTGAGTGCGGAAAATAACTAATTACAATCTCGTAACTTTTCTCCGGCAATTTGGTCGAAACAAAAGAAACTTCAAACGCCGCGAAAGATATTTTTCTTAATAGCCTCAAGTGTAATTTTATTGTAACACTACAAAGTAATATTGGCTTTAAATTTACTGTTTCGCAATTTCACACCCTCTGGTTATAAAGTTATCCCGAGCATAAGTTAGTTTTAAATAATCCACTTAAACTTAAATCGTGTGAATACTGCACTCTGGAAAGTTAACAATTTCAGTTAAATTAGATTTAAAGTAGAATTTACTGTAAGGCGCCGCATGAAACGCTAACATATTTAATATAGTTCGCCGTTGACCTAGAAAGACCTACCAGGATAATTTTGTAATTCCGACGCCCAGATGCATAATTAAGAACGATATAGTTGTACATTCGTGGAAGGAATTTCGTTTCATTAGTTGCGGTTCGTTAATTTTCTACGGAAACACCATAAACTTTGTTTCAATGATTTTCAGGTAGCCAATAATTGACTTTGTCCTTCCTCTCAATATCCGCATCCTCATTATGCTTATTCTCATCCTTTTTTTCCTCTTCTCTTTTCCTGCCTCCTCTTCCTCATCATCTTCCTTTCATTTTCTCTTTTTTCCCTATCGTCATCATCATAATCCTCTTCTTTCCTTTTCCCTTCTCATTCCCTCTCCATCTCCTTATAATCATTATGCTTATCATCATCCTTTCCATCCCATTCTCTTTCCCTTCCTATTCGCCCTTATCATCTTCCATTCTTTTCCCCATCGTCATCATTATAATCCTCTTTCTTCCTTTTTCCTTCTCATTCACTTCCTCCTCATTCTCCCTTCCCGTATGCATCTTCTTCTCATGTTCCTTCTTCTTCACCTTTTCCTTCTCAATTTTCTTGTCTTTCTTCTGTTCCTCCTCCTGCTCCAATCCCCCTTCTCTTTCTTCTTAGTCAATACGGAAAAAGGAGATCAGATTGACATGCCTTTGAATTTTTGAAAATGTGAACTGTCATAACAAAGGAATATGGAAATCAATTACAGAAGCTTGTCCAAAGAACCTGATTATTGGAAAGTGCCCGTTTTTTGAGATTTCCAATGAAATCCGAAATCAAAGCGTCCGTTTTACTGGAAACAATATTTCAGCAACCGTCCTGAAAATATCGAGTGTCCACTGCCCTGCGTAATAATCCGCTAAAAAATTACGCCTGAGGGGCACGCATTTGAAGCGGTCCCGTTGATAAGCTAACGACTCCATCAGTTTCGTGTCGCTCCCAATTACCTCGCCAGCTCCGTTAAAAATGACTCCATTAGTCCGGCCTATCACGAAAGCCCGGTAGCCGGGAATTCGAGATGGCCATTGTGTCCGAGAGCCTGAGGCGACGGCGGGGAACTATGAGAGACACGAGGAAGTGCCAATGATTCTTGGGGCCCTGGGGCATTGTGGAAAGTGATGACCGTGTAATCGAGCCTCGGCCCAGGGCGGGTGGATTAAATTATTACAATAGGTGGTAGAGCCGAGGGAATTGGGTTTCAAGATACCATTATCGGCGCGGAGAAGCGTTGACAAACGATTAAGGATACGTCAACTTGAAAGGGGTTGTAATAAAATCTGGGGAGTGGTTTGCCCGCGGTGTGGGTTTGTTTATGTGAGGTAGTGTTCCAAGTAAATTAGTGGTTACGCATAAATATTGAAACGAGGGCGAGGTGTGTCGGCGCGTATAATGTTTACAGACCAAATAATTATGGTTCGGCAGGGTAGATGAGAGTTTGTGTAATGTGGCATTCCGAGTTGTATTAAATAAGCCTAAATGATTCTTTTTCTACAGTTCAGAATTCTAATTGAACGTAATTTGTACAATTGATCTTTTCCACTTAAACTGGTTTACAAATACCTACTACCGACCAAATAGATCTTACGAAAAAGCTAACGTTATCGTTTAGATTCCCGTCCGACCTAATATGTCTTACAAAGAAGATGGCGTTAGCGTTTAAGTTCCCGTCCGACCAAATAGATCTTATAAAACAGCTGATCTTACCGTTTATGTACTCGTCTTACACAATAGCTGATGTTACCGTTTAGATTCCCGTCCGACCAAATAGACCTTATAAAGCTAGTGTTACCGTTTAGGCTCTCCTTTTACACAATAGCTGATGTTACCGTTTGGATTCTCGTCCGACCAAATGGATCTTGGGAGAGGGCAAACGTTATCGTTTAGATTCCCGTCCGACCTAATATGTCTTACAAAGGAGCTGGCGTTACCGTTTAAGTTCCAGTCCGACCAAATAGATCTTATAAAATAGCTGGTGTTACCGTTTAAGTTTTCATCTTACACAATAGCTGATGTTACCGTTTAGATTCCAGTCCGACCTAATATGTCTTACTAAGGAGCTGGCGTTACCGTTTAAGTTCTCGTCCGACCAAATAGACCTTATAAAATAGCTGGCGTTACCGTTTAGGTTCTCGTCTTAGAAAATATGTCTTCACAAGGGAGCTGGCGTTACCGTCTAAGTTCCCGTCCGACCAAATAGATTTTATAAAATAGCTGGCGTTACCGTTTAGGTTCTTGTCCGACCAAGTAGATATTGAGAAAGGGCTAACGTTATCGTTCAGATTCCCGTCCGACCTAATATGTTTTACAAAGGAGCTGGCGTTACCGTTTAAATTCCCGTCCGACCAAATAGATCTTATAAAATAGCTGGCGTTTAGCAAATATCATTCCCAATCTTGCAGTTTGGTTTGACAACTTTCATTACAGTAAAGGATTTACAGCTAGCTATTGCAGTGTCTCTTTTTAACTATTGATTTGTACTAAGTAAGTTGCATATTTTATTATTTTGCAATAAGCTGTATAAATTCTACACTTTCAACAATTTAATGCTATGCTACATTTCATTTCTGTATGGAGAATTTTCCGCCCATAAAATAACCGAACCAATTCCTTTCACATGAACTGCTTTGCGCGAGACAATATTCTTTTGGCTCCAACGGATCTGGTACATTTGCCTCCAATAATCGGTATCTTACATTTTCATCTATGTAAAGGACATCCCGTTGACCCGATTATATTGCAACAATATTTCAGATATTTTATGGCGAGGGATGTAATAGTCGGTTTGCGGGTTGTAACTTCGCTGGATTTATGCAACTAGATTTTATCGTTTAGAAATAATTCGATGAGGAAGTAAATTGAAAAATGGTTTTATTGAGACGCGTTTCAAAGCAGACAATAATCATGTGATCATATACAATATTGAGTGTGTAAGACATAAATGGGTGCTTCGCCTTTATTAGTTGTAAACTGTAAGAATTAAAGCAGTAAAATGGAAGAAATCGCAGTAGATCAACTCAACGTCAAACCGAACTTATAACATTTCAACGTCGATAAGTAGAAAATAACAAAGAATGGCGAAGAAGAAGAAAACCGACATCACTGCTTTGATTTTTCCAACTATAAAATGGAAGAGGTACTGGAAAATAGAGACGAAAAAGTAACTTCGTGCCATTAAATTAGAACTATGCTTGGATTGTTTCATTCGAAGTGTTCCTGTGGCCTATTTTTATGAGCATAATAGCAACATGCGTCACAACGTCACCCTAAACTTTGATAAATCTTGCATGTAGTTGCTCTATATGAAAAGCGCTTTTTACTTTCTTTTAACTTACGAGATAAACCTGACACTTGACCTTTTCAGGAAAACATATTACATTTTCAGTCCAGGACACACTTCACGTTACACGGTGCACCGCAGCCATCCTCGTATTTTATCGTGTGTACTTCAAGCATACAGTTTAAAATATTGTCGTGTTTACTTTTTATATGCTAAAAATACCTTGTTAGCATTAAGGGGAAGGTTTTTTATATTTATGAGCGGGTGGAGGTCGTTAGGTCGCCTCGAAATCAGTTGGTTTTGGAAAAAGTCGTTAATAGCATATTCTTTTTAAATATTTAGCTCTACCTTTTTGGATTTTTAAATTTTTATATGAGTATTTGCCAAATTTATCTTTTTGTCCAACTTTTATTAAAGTATACTTCCAGAAGTGGGATCCACATATAAATCATCATTTTAAACGTACATCTTTTTTATTTCGTGCTGATGAAGGTTGGTAGCCAGAAACCGGTTCACCGATGGGATTTGAGCTTTGCAAAAATGTTGGCCTTTTTGGGCTAAACCTAAAATGACATTTGTTTCTGTTTAACACATTTTAAATAATAAATATTTAACTTTACTTTTTTTAGTTTTTTTTTTTAATTCTATTATTACTTACATTTTTTAATTATACTTACGAGAATTCGCTTTCGATCTTCGCGTCCCTACGCGTTTTAAATGTCTTACAAATTTCCAGGGTCGTAAAACAATTTTGCGCCTTAAATTGAGTTTTTGATTTCATTCCGTTTCGCCTGATTTCGGATTAAAGGGCGTTCAAAGTTTAAATTGCTTCGGAATTAAAGTGCTCACAGCTCACACGAAGACATTTCCATAAAACGTATGGCAAGCCAGTCGAATCAAATGAAAGGTAAGTTTCGGTTTTTTGCTAAGCGATGCAAGTATTTCTGCGGACGTGCAAGTAAAACCGCCCGTGCGAACCGTAGAAACGTACACATGTGCATTTGCAGCGATTTTCATGTAAAGTGTAATCCCGAAGATGAAACAACTGTGCAGGCACGGATTCGTCGTAATAGGCGTGTAAAAATCGCAGCCCGTTCCACCGCACGTTTTATATATGCGAGAATAAGAGCAATCTTTCACATCTCCTTTCGCATAAAAATGATAAACGGCGCGTCTAAGTCGACTACATACAAAATCATTTTTGAGGAAACCGTAGAGAGGGCCCGGCAGTCGCAGAAAGATTAAAACGATGACAAGAATAAATCACTTACATACTTTCGCAAAAGAAAGGACTCTCAGTGGCACCAGCAGATGGTTTTGTTCAATTTCAGATAAGAGACATAGTTTATGGATAAAGGCTCCTTTGCAGACAAACAATTAGGTTCAAATTAGGCCTGCAGAAATAGAAAAAACGGTGTAACTAATTCGTTTCAGATAGCCAAAGGTAAAAACAAGCGTATTTAGTTATAAGGAATATACCTCTGCGATACCTCCCAAATCAAATAAACAGAACATTGTTTAAAAGTCACTTTTATGTGAAAAAATCATGAAATTTGGATTTTTTTAAAAATTACAGTAAGACTGCAGTAGATTAATTTTTTTGAATGTTTCTGTTTACTAGGTAATTCCAAACCGGTTAATTTAAGCCCCGGTTGATTTCATTTCATTGATTATTTATTTAAATAATTGCCGAAAACCATCGAAATTTTCGAAAATTTCAAGCATTTTTACTCTGAAAGGAAAAATGCTAGACTCTTGAAACTTTGGTGGAATATGTGTCTCATTACCCTCAACTTACAAAAAAAATTTCGTTTCAAAATGTTTATTAGTTTTCGAGAAATTCTATTTGTTTATTAAAAAGGTCCCAAATGTTTAATGAAAAATTGACCTATTAACGTTATCAAAAATAATTAAACCACATCTCATTTTTTTCGTCAAGACGTCAATTTTACGAATCTGTTATGGGCGTATCGATTTTCAATAATTTTGACCGTCAAAATGGCGTTAACAACATTGCTACTTTTCGGAGCAGCGTCTTTTGCAAATAACTTTACAACAAATGAACGTATCTGCACAAATCTTTCATATTTGAGTTGCTGGTATTTTTCTACAAATTTATAAAAAAAAATTGCTGCTCTGGGACATGTAGGAGTCGAGATAATTTTTTAAATTGTTTAATGCGCCAAACGTTTATTTATTAATATTTATGGCCAAAATTGAAACTGGTTGTTAATAAGATCTTGAATTTTGTGAATTCATCAAGTCCTATTGAAAACGGGCCCTTTTTGAGGTCAAAATATAATTTTTAATAATTAGTGATTTTAGAGCGTCTTCAATTTGTTTGGCTCAAGGGACAGGCGAATTTTTGATCAAACGAGTTTCAAATTGGGGTAGCGAGAAAAATTCGTCATTATCTCCGTTATTTTCCGGCCAATTTCGACTTTTTTTTTTATTATTTGGGGTAGCTCACGAAAATAATAACAATGCGCACATTTGCAATATCCAAATAATAAACAAATAATTGTTATAAACAATTTTTTTTTTAAATTTTTTCTTTTTTGGGCTTATGCAACTTATAATGTGCTAATGTATTAAATATAAATTTATAAAGATTATATAATGGTAACAATGTATGCACAAACTATTTCTCCATCAAACAATATACGATGTTACAGCATTGTTACCATTATATAATCTTTATAAATTTATATTTAATACATTAGCACATTATAAGTTGCATAAGCACAAAAAAGAAAAAATAAAAAAAAAATTGTTTATAACAATTATTTGTTTATTATGTGGATATTGCAAATGTGCGCTTTGTTATTATTTTCGTGAGCTACTCCAAATAAAAAAAAAAAACTTCGAAATTGGCCGAAAAATAACGGAGATATGACGAATTTTTCTCGCTACCCCAATTTGAAACTCGTTTGATCAAAAATTCACCTGTCCCTTGAGCCAAACAAATTGAAGACACTCTAAAATCACTAATTATTAAAAATTATATTTTGACCTCAAAAAGGGCCCGTTTTCAATAGGACTTGATGAATTCACAAAATTCAGGATCTTATTAACAACCAGTGTCAATTTTGGCCATAAATATTAATAAATAAACGTTTGGCGCATTAAATAATTTAAAAAATTATCTCGGCTCCTACATGTCCCAGAGCAACAATTTTTTTTTATAAATTTGTAGAAAAATACCAGAAACTCAAATATGAAAGATTTGTGCAGATACGTTCATTTGTTGTAAAGTTATTTGCAAAAAACGCTGCTCCGAAAAGTAGCACTGTTGTTAACGCCATTTTGACGGTCAAAATTATTGAAAATCGATACCTACGCCCATAACAGATTCGTAAAATTGACGTCTTGACGAAAAAAATGAGCTGTGGTTTAATTATTTTTGATAACATTAATAGGTCAATTTGTCATTAAACATTTGGGACCTTTTTAATAAACAAATAGAATTTCTCGAAAACTAATAAACATTCTGAAACGAAATTTTTTTTGTAAGTTGAGGGTAATGAGACACATATTCCACCAAAGTTTCAAGAGTCTAGCATTTTTCATTTCAGAGTAAAAAATGCTTGAAATTTTCGAAAATTTCGATGGTTTTCGGCAATTATTTAAATAAATAATCAATGAAATGAAATCAACCGGGGCTTAAATTAACCGGTTTGGAATTACCTAGTAAACAGAAACATTCAAAAAAATTAATCTACTGCAGTCTTACTGTAATTTTTAAAAAAATCCAAATTTCATGATTTTTTCACATAAAAGTGACTTTTAAACAATGTTCTGTTTATTTGATTTGGGAGGTATCGCAGAGGTATATTCCTTATAACTAAATACACGTTTTTAGACAGATTCCCGTTCACATCGTCTAATTCTACAGGCCTAAATGTAGAAGTTCGAAAAAATAAACTGTTCATATAATTATATATTGTGTGGAATTTTTTCCATTGGCCGCATAAATTCCCTCGGACTGCCACCACATAAAATTCATGCCAGACATTTCAATTAAACAACAACCCTTATTTTTTATTCCGCTAGCCATCATTCACGTGTTTTATTATATTAAAATCCCCATTCGGGAAGACATCGGATGACTGCTCGTCTCTTTTACAGTCCTCTATGCGATCCATAAAAGCAACCCTCGAAGTTATGACACGTCATCGTCAGTGCGACTTGTGTAACAGAAATCCTAATCGGATTACCGGCAGATCATATTTCCCGTAACTATACAAAAAGCGTTGTGCTCATAAATGTTAACAGCATCCCGACATCTCTCCAGATAACAATAATTCTAATTAAAGCCATTAGTAGGCGCGGAACAATAGGTTTGGGAAACAGAATACACCTCATCTTTATTTCGCTTGTCAACGCCGGGTTGACGACGCCTGGAGTAATTTCGTGACTCCTTATTCCCTTCGGGCGGGTTTGGGTTGAACTGCCAGAGGTGTGGAATTATTCTTGCTTGAGTAATTGTTAAATTGATGTAAGCGTTTTATGAATAATTAGAAACTAGAATGTTAGTGTGAATAATCAACGTTCAAGGAATTGTTTTTGTTGAACTGATTTTTTTCTTAAGAATTTATTGTGGGCGGCCTAGGAATTTGTCGTGCCACAAAAAAATTTGTCGCGAATTTTTATTTCACAGGAATATAACAATAATACTATCACCCCCGTAAATCATCAAGGGATGCTTTTTTAACAGTTTTTTTTTTAGAAATTTGTTGTAAGTGTAAATATACACTAGACTTTTCTAATCGAAATATGATTATCTGCTAGATATTTTTAATGAAATTTACTAGATACTCTTATTTAATTTAATAGCATTTACTAGATATTTTTAATGAAATTAATGTTACTATTAAATATTTTTAATTGAAAGATTTCTAATTAAATTACACATGTCTATTTGATAGTTTTATTTCAATTAAAAATATTTTAAAATATACACTTGATGTTTATTATTGAAACATCTACTATATATTTTCAATAAAATTAAAAGTATTTGTTAAATATTCTTAAATAGATTTTTAATTAAATTGTAAACATATATTAGACATTTTTATTTAAATTATGTAATAATATTTACTAGGTATTTTTAATGAAATTAAAGTTTCTAAGTATTGCATATTTTTAGTTGAGATATTTCTAATTGAAATTGAAATATCTACTAGATATTTTTGATGAAATTAAAAGTATCTGTTAAATATTATTAATTGATAGATTTTTAATTAAATTGAAAATATATACTAGATTTAAAGTTACTATTAGACATTTTTAATTGAGATATTTTTGATTGAATTAAATATTTCTATTAGACAGTTTTATTTTAGAGATTTTTTCAAATTGAATTGAAATAGTTACTAGATAGTTTTATTTCGGTTAAAAATGTTTTAAAAATATCTATGTGCGATCCGCGGCTTTGCTCTGTAATAGCACAAACTTCCGCTGAATCTTGAATGTTGATGATTTGCTGATTCTCTAACACAGGAATGAAATGCTAGAAATACACATTTGTTGAATTACAAGTTGTTTATTTTACGATATAAACGACTTATTTCTTGTAACAGCAAGGTATATCAAAATACAAACAGCTAATATTCCATATAGTAACAAAATCAATTTTTTATTATGACAACCATTGACATTATTTTTTGTTGCACTACTTTGATTTAAATTTAAATAGTAAACTTGATATTTAGAATGAATCCTACAAATTTGATGACACTTGACAATCTACTAGATATTTTTAATGAAATTTCCTAGATATTTTTATTTAATTTAATAGCATTTACTATATATTTTTAATGAAATTAATGTTTTTATTAAATATTTTTAATTGAAATATTTCTAATTGAATTAAACATTTCTATTAGATAGTTTTATTTCAGTTAAATATGTTTTAAAATATTCACTAGACATTTCTAATTAAAATATAAATATCTACTAGATATTTTCAATGAAATTAAAAGTATCTATTAAATATTCTTAATTAATAGATTTTCAATTAAATTGCAAACGTATACTAGACATTTTCATTTAAATTAGTAATATTTACTAGATATTTATAATGAAATTAAAGTTCCTAAGTATCACAAACAAGAATTTTCTTCTGTGAGTCAATGGTATAGGTATTGATAATATCAACAAAGTGCATATATAATTTAATTTTGCCTATTCTTTAGTTTATTCGTACTGTTTAAGATATTTTGTTGTGCATTATAATTATGTAAATTTTTAAAGCAGGTGAATAAACTACTATTATTACTATTATTATTATTATTATATTATTAGATATTTTTAATTGAGATATTTCTAATTGAACTAAAAATATATGTTAGACATTTCTACGTGAAATAGAAATATCTACTAGATATTTTTGATGAGATTAAATGTATCTGTGAAATACTATTAATTGATAGATTTCTAATTAAATTTAAAATATATTCTAGATATTTTTAATGAAATTAAAGTTTCTATTAGACATTTTTAAATGAGTTATTCTTTATTGAATTAAATATTTCTATTGGGCAGTTTTATTTTAATTCAAAATATATACATGATACATACTAAATATTTTTAATGAAATTAAAGTGTCCATTAAATATTTTTTATTAAGATATTTCAAATTGAATTGAAATACTTACTAGATAGAAAGTTTTATTTCAGTTAAAAATATTTTAGAAATATCTACTAGATATTTTTTAATGAAATTTCGTAGATATTCTTATTTAATTTAATATTTTTAATTGAATTAAACATCTATTAGATACTAGATAGTTTTATTTCAATTAAACATGTTTTAAAATATACACTAGATATTTCTAATTAAAATGAATATCTACTAGATATTTTCAATGAAATTTAAAAGTATCTATTAAATATTCTTAATTAATAGATTGTTTAATTAAATTGTAAATATTTACTAGACATTTTCATTTAAATTAATATTTACTAGATATTTTTAATGAGATTAAAGTTTATAAGTATTAAATATTTTTAATTGAGATACATATTTATATTTGAACTAAAAATATATATTAGACATTTCCTCGGACATTTCTAATATAAATAAAAATATCTACTAGATATTTTTGATGAAATTAAAAGCATCTGTTAAATATTATTAATTGATAGATTTTTAATTAAATTGAAAATATATACTAGATATTTTTAATGAAATTAAAGTTTCTATTGGACTTTTTTAAATGAGTTACTCTTGATTGAAATAAAAATTTCTATTAGACAGTTTTATTTTAGTTGCAAATTTATACATGATACATAGGAGATATTTCTAATGGAAATAGAAATATTGACTAGACACTTTTAATGAAATTAAAGTTTCTATTATATCTTTTTAATTGAGATATTGCAAATTGAATTGAAATACTTACTAGATAGTTTTACTTCAGTTAAAAATATTTTAAAAATATATACTAGATATTTTTAATTGAAATAAAAATATCTTCTAGATATTTTAATGAAATTAAAAATATTTATTAAATATTTTAAGATAGATTCTTAATTAAATTGAAAATATGCACTATGTACCTAGAAATTTTTATTTAAATTAATAATATTTAGTAGTTATTTTATTTCTAATGAAATTAAACTTTCTATTAGATGTTTTTAATTGTGATATTTCTAATTGAATTAAAAATACGTATTAGGCTTTAAATAACTGTAGTTAGAATTTTTCCTCTATGGTTCACATAGATGGCGCTGCGATGCAAAATTATTTTTCGATGGCTGGAACCTTGAAACATGATTCATGTGATTAAGGGATAATTTATGAATAATTTTGATGGTATAGAAAATTTCGAAAAAATCAGCCCTTGTGGAGTTATTGAATTTTTTTTTTAATTTTTCCAGTACACGTAAATCTTGATAAACTTCTGTAACTTTTTTATTAACAATTCTAGACTGTCGGTTACTTGAAACTTTTTTCGCGTTAAGGGAAGTGCTCTGATGCTCTAATACAAAATACAAAAACGTGTGTAGCACTTCCGGTTAAGCTGGAACTAATAAGACCCTGCTAAATTTTAAATACAATAATCTGTATGTTATTACATATTTCAAAGTTATTTATTTTTTTTATCTCTTCTAATAAAAATGTGCCTAAAACCTGAAATAGGTAAGATAATAAAGGAAATACTCACTAATTTGATGATGAGCTAAATTGAACTTAATAATTTGATAACAAGCATAAACAATTGGTGTATCGAAACATTTGTAATGTATAACTTCTAACTAAACAGCTTAAAACTTTGATTGAAATGCACTACAAGCCTTTGTTAAATAACTGTCAAAATTAAAATTTAATTTCAAGGCCAACTAATATCTCAAAAGTTTAATTTAGTTCATCATAAAATTAGTATTTCCTTTATTATCTTATCTAAAAAAAATCAATAACTCCACAAGGGCTGGTTTTTCGAAATTTTCTATACCATCAAAATTATTCATAAATTATCCCTTAATCACATGAATCGTGTTTCAAGGTTCCAGCCATCGAAAAATAATTTTGCATCGCAGCGCCATCTCTGTGAACCGTAAAGAAAAAATTATAACTACAGTTATTTAAAGCCTCCTTTGGTATCTATCATCCTCCATTTACAAAAATAAAATATCATTATTATTTTTCGAGATAATGGCCCGGGGACTCTTAACTGAAACACCCTGTATACATACTAGATATTTGTAACTGAAATATAAATATCGAGATATTTTTATTAAGTATCTTTAATTTATATACGAGTTTATATATTTTTAATTAAATTTGTATACCGGGTGGCCACGAGACTAGGGCCATGCTTATATCTCTTTCAATTATGAACCGATTTAGACGAAATTTGGTACAAGGATATTAGACCTAATTTCGGATGGACATGCAGATGTAGTCAAAATGGCCGACTTCCGGTTTCACCGGAAGCGCGTGTACCTTCGATTTTTTAAATGCATCACCCAGTATATTTTATGTTTTTCGGAATCTACAACTCAAATTACATAGAATAGCGTTGCCAAATTTACATTTTTCTCAAGGAATTTTTCTTTTTTTCAAATTTATTTTTTACCGTAGAAGGCCGTGATTGGGAAAAAATCTGTTCCAGTTGATTCTAGTAACTCATATTAATAGTGATTTCATCAATTAAATCAATAACAAATGCCTCATGAAAGAATAAAATTTGCCAAATGCGTTTTTTAAGAAAAAATCATTTTTTTAAATGTCGTCAGTTTTAGACAAAGATGAAGTGGTGCAGTTAGATTGGTAATTACATTTGCTATTTAATGGCATTATGGCCCTTAGTAAGTGCCATTTAAAAAAATGATTTTTTCTTAAAAAAACGCATTTGGCAAATTTTATTCTTTCATGAGGCATTTGTTATTGATTTAATTGATGAAATCACTATTAATATGAGTTACTAGAATCAACTGGAACAGATTTTTTCCCAATCACGGCCTTCTACGGTAAAAAATAAATTTGAAAAAAAGAAAAATTCCTTGAGAAAAATGTAAATTTGGCAACGCTATTCTATGTAATTTGAGTTGTAGATTCCGAAAAACATAAAATATACTGGGTGATGCATTTAAAAAATCGAAGGTACACGCGCTTCCGGTGAAACCGGAAGTCGGCCATTTTGACTACATCTGCATGTCCATCCGAAATTAGGTCTAATATCCTTGTACCAAATTTCGTCTAAATCGGTTCATAATTGAAAGAGATATAAGCATGGCCCTAGTCTCGTGGCCACCCGGTATACTAGATATTTTTATTTAAATTAATAATATTTACTAGGTATTTTTAATTTTCAATGAAATAATGTTTCTATTAGATATTTTTGATTAAGATTAAGATATTTGTAATTGCATTACTATATACTAGGTATTTTTTCAATTAAAAATATTTTAAAACTATATGATAGACATTTCTTATTAAAATAAAAATAACTATTAGATATTTTTCATAAAATTAAAAGTTTGTGTAAAATATTCTTAGTTGAAATATTTTTAATTGAATTGAAGATATTTTTAATAAAATTAAAATAAATTAAATATAGGTATATCTATTTAATTAAAATATATTAAATTAGGAAAAGTAGAATTATGTGGCAACCGCACAAACATAACTTCTAGCTCCGTCCTCCCAAGTTAATGCAGTACCGGCTCCAAATAAAATTATCTGCTTGAAATCCTTCTTGCCAACTTTTTTTGCTGGTCCAGGGTCCTTCTGATTTATTCTGTTGTTGGAGCCTCTTCTACGTGCCGGCCATTTTGCAGTTATGGAGTTGGTTCATGCCGGTAATCAGTGATTAGTTAAAGTGTTCATCTATATTTTTACACCACATTGATTGAAATCCAAATCCATTTCTCTTCATTTCATCTTTTGCGAAGATTTACTTTAACCCTACTTCAGTTTTATTGCACGGATATGAATTTTCTATTATAATATATACGTAATAGAGATGAGAAATGACTTAGGCATTAGGTCAAAGTTACTACACTGGAATAATATACTGTTATATCCGTATGCATATGAGATGGTCCCCGACTTCCGTCTACGGTTTTATAAGGGTTCAGCCATGAGGTAATATATCTCACTTTCCACAGACTTTTAGGTTAGTGCGGAAGATCTTGTTTATTCGCAAACGGCTTGTAAATTGGGTAGTTCAGTGATTTGTGGGCCATTTTGATCGGTGGGTATGCAGTACGGTGGTTATTTATTAGGTTTTTCATATGCAAATGAGGGTTTTCGTCCCTTTTTAAATTGGGGTCCGACAGCACATGCATTCTTTCGGCGTATCAAATGTGTCCGTTGTAATAATCAAATCGACATTTTTCTGTTAAAAGTAAACTTATAACATTAATTCATTGATACTAGAAGTTCCAAGTCGCTTTTTAGAAGTTAATGATTTATAAAGCTTTATGCAGATCGCATCTGTTAATATCTTACTGTGAATAACTTTTCCAGTTTCCAGCTCATAAGGAGCCCTATAAGAAAATTATTGTTATACCAGTTCTACAAACTCTAACTACTATTGTCGACTGAGTTTGTTACGCAAAAAGTAGCCATCGTCACGTCTGAAAAGCATCGTGTCGTTTTTCATGCCAGTCGGCCAATTACAATAATTCCTGCAAGGGTAAAACTTCCTAAACACAAATCCATTCCAGCAACTTTCTCTACAATTTTCATAATCTCCAAACTTATTCCAACGACATTCCATTAACGCTCGTAAAACAATTCATTTCGACAACCTACGAGTTTAATGGTACACACTTTGTAGGTCGGCAGAGGTCGAAATTGCGAAAATGTGCGAGAAAACAATGCTATAAAGACGAGAACGACCCCTGCTGATCCGCGCCTGCATTGTTTCAAGAGAAAGAAGCTACATTTGTTCAGCTTCTGTAAACATAATCATATTTCAGGAGAGTTGATCGCGAGCATGATGATCACAGCGGGTTTCAGGCAGGCAATTCGGCTATGATAAATTTCGATGATTATTGTAACAGCCCTCTGTTTATTATAGTGCATCCAGACCCACCCCCCAGTGTATATATTGTGTGTTTCTTCACTCAACGGGTTGTATTACTAATGCACGTGACTGCTTTTGAAAACACCCTATCGAGTTAGAGAGGGAGAGATACTTTTAGTGGGGGAATTTAACTTTGCAGTATTGTTAGTGGCCCTGTAAAGAAGGCAAGAACTTGTACTCCTTAATATCTTCTTTTTCGTAAAGCATTTTTGCAGCTAGCGGGTGTAGCTGACAGTGGAGATACGGTTTTTGTCCAGAGGGTCGAAAGATGATGTCTTGTCAATCGGACTGGACAATTTCTCAAACGGGTTAATTAGAAAAAAACACCGAAAATAATAACTCGTAAATTTTACATAGCATACAAAAGTATTTATTTAATAAACCCCACTCAATTTTTATTATTAGTACACTTTAAATTTCACTAAAAACTGAAACTATTAATACCATACACAATCACAATAGGTACCTATCGCAAATCCACGCGCGGCTTTTGTCTTCCAGGGCAACCGGAATAATAAAAACTGAATCATGAATCGTTTGTTAACGCACACCTGCTGCGTTTGAAAACTAGGTCAGTAGTAAAGTAGCAGTAAAGTTCAGTGACTCTGAAAAGCAAACAGCTGTCAAATGACATAGGCAAAAGTTCCTATAATCGAATTCTGTTTTTAAAATCTTTTATTTTTTTCACTACCCCTATCTCTCATCATTGGGTATCTCTGGATTGTTAATGAAAGGTGATGATGTAAATGTAAGTGAAAATAAAAAAGTAGACTGCATGACCACCTTAAGTGAAGCTGATCCGAAATGCCTTTTATTTGATTACATACACCGCATTGGTTTTATATCATCTAAGCTTTAATTAAAATGGCAACACTGTCGACCGGTCAGACGTAAGTGCACCGAAAGCTTGTCCAGTGGCGCCGGAATTACATTTGAACCGCGAACTAAAAAAAAACCGCATAACTCGGCCATTTTACAACTTTTACAACGATAAGTGCGTTCTTTTCCAAAACACCCCCTATACATATTTAATGAGGTCGCCCACAACTTGAGGAAACCATTTAATTTTTATTCCGAACGCAGAAATTTAAATTTATAATTTGTGTTTCTGTCGAGTAAATTAGGGTGCCGCTGATTCTACTTAAAAGAAAATAAAAAATTTTACTTGGCAAAAATTGAATTTCTCCGGTTATACTTACTTTCTTTAAGAACTTCTAAAAATATATATCTTTATTACTTATCTTGACAATGAAATATGACGAAAATTACATTTTCTTTATACAGTCACCGATGGTATCACGTCATCCGCGTGTATAGTCGTCCACATCCAGCTGGAACCGACCGGTGAATTCCGGAGTTGAGCCGCCGACTCCGGTGACCTATATTTCGTCTCCGGGTAGCCTCGGCCAAGTCCTGTGACCCCAATATCGATCTGTTACCGGTTTCAGGGAGGTACTTTATATTTTGTTTCTTATTAGATACAGGATGAGTCAAATTCGATGCTCACCATTGGGATCTCGGAGAGGGTAAGAGAGAGGGTTGGTTAAATGTTAAATGGGGGCGAGGTTGCACAATATGCCGTGGTGAAATCAAGAATATCTTGTTTGCTTTGAGATATTTGAAAAAAAAAACAAAATTTTGAGTTTTCATTTTTGTGTTTTTCTAGCTTTGTTTGAAGAGATATAAAAAACTGAAAGAATTTCTTCATTCAAGCAAACCTAGAAAAAAACAAAAATGAAAACTCAATTTTTTTTTCAAATATCTAAAAAACCAACTTGGCCATTTGTAAACGAATTTGAAAATTTCAAAAACCGAAATATAGGAATTTTTTTTAGAGAGTTTAAAGTATCTTTTTAAAAATATATATCTCCGAAATTAGAAGCGCTACGAATATAAACTATTTTACAATTCTCTTTCTTTGTTTGATATGCATTATTTATTTTATAAATGACTTTGTTTAGGCTTTATACAAGCATAATAATAACAAACATATCCAAATTGATATACTTATATTGATGTTTCATCTCTAAACATGCTACTATTCATTGGACTATCTTTAATACATTATGAATATTGGACTAAAAATTATAAAATTCAAAACGTTTAAAAACAAATTATTAAAAATTTTTTTTTTAACTCACCACAAAATTTATTCATTATGGTCACCAATTAAAAAACGAAGTCCACAAGAAGATGTACATATTCTGTCGCTATTAGTAGCTCATCGTTTTTTAATTGGTGACCATAATGAATGAATTTTGTGGTGAGTTAAAAAAAAAATGTTTAATAATTTGTTTTTAGGCGTTTTGAATTTTATAATTTTTAATCCAATATTCATAATGTATTAAAGATAGTCCAATGAATTTAATAATAGCATGTTTAGAGATGAAACATCAATATAAGTATATCAATTTGGATATGTTTGTTATTATTATGCTTGTATAAAGCCTAAACAAAGTCATTTATAAATATAAACTATTTTTTTATGTACATACAGGGTGTGCCTGAGTGTGAAAAATAAACTTAATATCTTATCTTATGTGACTTCTCTCTTCATAAATATTTCTGAAACCGTCCCTTGTACTAAGTGATAACTACTGCCTCGTTCGGTCCTGGGGTCGCGTTATTTCCCATCCCAATTATTTCAGATGTCCGATATTGCTACAGCCACTGCCTTTGCTGCAAGAGAGCGTCAATTTGTTCGACTCCTGTTTTGCCCTGGCCATCGTCGCTTTCATGCTTTGTGTACCGCAAATTGTGTTAACACTATATAGACGGCGAGGAAGCTGATCAAATCTAAACGAAAATTTACTGACTGTGTCAAAAGGAAGCTTTTGTGAGAATTGGTTTCGATATATTGCCAAAACAATAGAGGAGTGTAGTAAATGTTTTAATATAGACCATTTATACAGGGTTCATTATAAATTCCAAAGATATAAAAAAAACACCATAAAATCACCGACAAAGTTGTCTTGGGACTACAAGTTTTTATTTTCTCCAAAACTGCCAAATGTATTTGATAGATAGCATTGGTATACTTAGTGAAATTACTTTCTGATTTGCCCTTCTCACAAGGAGTCTTCGGGATTTAATTCCACTCAAATTAATCAACTGATACCCAAACAAAAGTAAAAAAAAGGTAAACACTGGTTGATAAACATAATGAGTTATACATTTTTTATCCAGTTTATTAGAGCGTTCATAAAATTTAATAAAAGCCTCATTATTAATTTTACTACCAAGCTCCCATACAATTTTAACTTTATTAAATGGAACAAGGATGAAATTCGCAGTATTTTTGCTCTTGTAATTAATTTTTAGTGGCCTTCTGCTTTGGTTCATTATTCATCTCGGAACAAAGAGACTGGGGAAATATAAAAAATTAATAACCTAATTCGCATGAATTACTTGACGCTGGTAATAAAACATTATTGGGCCATTCGATTTGGGAGTTCATTGGATAAATTTTATTACGCGAATAAATAAGGCGTATAGCCGAATAGGACGAAGTTTGTGCGATGTCGCTTTTTAAAGTTTTCCACTTTTTTTACGAAGGACATGCCCATTAATCTTTCTTTTTCATTCTTTGTAACAAAAGATAAACTTCCAACATTACGGGAATAATAAATAAGAAGCCATCGTGAACAGAAAAGGGTGAGATTTTTTATAAGGCTCCCTTAGAATTTTGTAGTGGAGAAATCAGTTGACGTTATATTTCACTTTAATAACCGAAAATATTCGCAAAAAACGAGCAGGAAAATGTGACACAGCTTCTTTGTTGAATATTTGGAATTTATTGCGAAGTTTTGGAAAGTGAAACGTCCTAAGTGACAAGCTCTGAAAAAATAATCACTATACCGGGTGTAAACGAATAGTGGGCCACCCCTGTAACTTCCTTGTTTTTAAAGATATCAGGATAAAAATTTTTATGGTGAAATTAGGTAAGATTTCCAACTTTTTCAAACCTATCCGCCATATTTGTCACTTCCGGTTTCACCGGAAATGGCCCCAATAGTCGTTTCTAAATGGACCACCCTGTATGTTTTTACATTTTTGAAATAAAGATCACATTTTGGATACATTTATACTATTTTGAACGATTTATACAGGGTTGCACGAAAAATAATTCGAATTTTAGTGCGGCATAATCATTAATTAATTTCCTTATATTCGAACTATGTCATTTTATAGGGTTATTTAATTTTTAGATCACGCTTTATCATTACAAAAATCTGACATCAATATAAATATATAAGTAAATTTATTATTATTATTATTATTATTATTATTATTATTATGCTTGTATAAAACCTAAATAAAGTAATTTATAAGCATTTTTATATATCGTGTGTATAATATGTATTTAAAATAAGATTTTTGTAATAAAAAAGCGTGATATAAAAATTAAATAACCCTATAAAAATAGGCGCTTCAAATATAAGGAAATTAATTAATGATTATGTCGCGCTAACATTTTGACGTCATTAAATCGGGTTTTTCCAAATTTAATTTTACGTAGTTCTTTTTAACGACTTTCACTTTTCTTTTTGTGGCCATCACCCCTATTTCTGCTTGTAGGGTGAGTTTTACGAGAAAAACATCAACCCCATCATTTTAAACTTGCGCTTGCTTCTGTTTTTAAACAATTTAGATGATTATTGTTTTCTCTTTGTTTCTAGCGGTATCGAAGGAAGAGGCGGAGGAACACAACCACGGGAAGTTGCCCTACAATGGCTACAGTGACGAGTTCCTAGACCGATTAGAACCCAACGGAAACATACCTGCCGGCAAAGGTGATATTAGATACGGTGAGTTCGTTTGTTTCCCACTTCGCACCCCACCAAATTCTATTCTCTGCAAATGGCCTTGTTTTCTGGTCTCTTAAACTTTCATGACCCGCTGCTAGACACCCCAAGCCAGCAATTTACTAGAATGCGATTTGCCACGTTTGAAAAACTGGGTTTCACTTTGTCCAATTTGTAAATAACGTACATCACCTTATTTTTTGTGTATATAACTTTTTCACCCACGCACTTTTGTAGGGCTAGCTGACCTACGTAAATAATATAGCTTGATGTTTGCTGCTAACCGAGTAACAAGTGACATTTTTTACTGTATAATAAGTTAGAAACACGTTGAATTTAAGTAAATGTTATCCCAGTCATTATTCATTTTTGTGAAAGATTTTACGAGAGGCGCAACCACGGTGTAAGACAATTAGGTGATGAAACCCCTCAATTAGAGTGTCTCCAAACTGTTAACGCAAGAGACGCGAAATTTAGTTCTCTATAAAATTGTTTATGTTAATTTTTTTCATAACTCGAACGGTTTTAGCGGCGTTTCGAGTTAAACGTGCCGGCGTCCAATTTCATTTATGGTTTTTATTTTTTTTTGCACAGTAGCTGACAATTTAGACACATAATTTTTCAACAATCGTGTTACATATTTTTCTGCATCGAATGGTATATTTTTCGACCTGGTAAAATGAAGTGGAAATTAACTAGGGACGAAGCGGGGCGCGGCCCTCGCGGCCACGTACTCTCTCTCTCTTTGTCTTATGATTTCGCGTCTCTTGCGTTAACAGTTTGGCGACACTCTAACCATACGATACATTGAGGCGTTTCATCACCTAATTGTCTTACACCGTGGGCGCAACCGAGCAGGTTCTGAGATTTTAATATTGTTTTGCTTTGCCAAGGACTTGAGGATTATCTAGTTTTTGAGGCTAAGTAACCAAATTACACAGGCCTTTCAGAAGCACTGAAAATTGACGCAATGCTGAAGGTAGGCAACCTGCTCGGTTGCGCCTAAATATTCCGCTACAGTAATGATTTCTAACTGCCTCAGATTCAAACGGAGCCTTATTTGCGCCGTTAAATTATATGGCCGGGCGAGGAAGGAGAATATTAAAATTTCAAATTGCGGACGATATTAGCCGGAGAGCTTAAAATTAAAACGGAAAAAATCTTGTGCGTCTACCGACTCGACTTAATAACGAATCAGTCGTTGGGTTTTAATTGCAAATTTTATATTCACCCGGCAGAAACCACTTCTTCGACTGGATGTGGACGTGATCCCTGATTACAATTCCACTGCGATGCAATTCACTGTTGCTGTTTTGCATTTATATTTCATGTCTGACGAGGCGCGCCGCGTCGAGGAGAACTTCTGGAGAGTGAATTTTGGTTTAAATTACGGTGCCACGCGTTGCTATCTAGTCCTGGAAAGGAGTCGCACGAATGATATGCATCCGGATATTAAGAGAGCGCCCGAGTCCCTGCGGGTTGCGGGAATTCCTCCTCTCGCCAGTTTATGGAGAAACTTTCTGCTGCTTTCTAAACACAAAAGTATGAAGTGGTTCGACACGTAAATCTATTTCGAAACATTGTACATTTTTTTTTCAATATTTAGTAATCAATCGGTCCTTTTCTCTATCCCCTTAAAAGGTCACGTGACTATCAATTAAAATCACAAACGTAGTACTCAAAATCATTGAATGCAATGTAAGGCCTACTCAATTTTGCAGATCGCGTAAAACATGGTCCGTTACCCTTTGAAAGGTAGCTGGTGCGTTTTTAAGTCCGATAAAGGCATTCGGAGGTATTCATAATGCCCATTTTCGACATTAAAAGCGGTTTTTTCGCAGGAACAAAAGTAACCAAGTAAATGAGAAGCAACTGGTCGTTACCAGGATGAGTTTTATTAGACCAAAGCACAAGCTCAGCAACATATATGGAAATACAGGGAAGATGTGAATATTTAGTAATACAAAATCCATGACTAATAAAGCTAGAAACCGGTTCATGAATGGTATTTATATCCTGCCCGATGCCTAAGTAGCTTCTTATAATTAAAATTATATCCTCCCCTGCCAGCTTACTGTATTCAATGATTTTATTTGGAGTACTTCATTTGTTTCTCTACGTGGATCGAGTATTTAATTGTATTTCTTTTATCAATTTTTGTCACTAAAAAACGTGCTTGTTAAATTGTGTAAAATTTAAGGAAGGGTTACTATTGCGTCTGTTTGAGAACGCTGGAAAAAATTACCCTCATGCAACAAGATCGTCAACAAGTTGCGATTCAAAGTCGTTCAAATGCCTCAGGATTTTCCCGACTTTATTCCGTTTTTCGGGTAGTATTGTGTCAGTTCCTAAAATGGAAACAAAACAGCCGGCACGATTGCCTCTTCTCTTTATAACCGCCTCTCTATTACATTCGACAAAAGACACGTGCCATTTTTTCCCGGGCGGTCTTTTTAATGCGTTTTCTAGTCAATTCGTTTTTCCATTTGAGGATGAATTGTTACCATTTTCAGTGTTTTCATCAGCTCCCTCGCTCTTTAGTATTTTTCATTACGGACTAGGCTATCATTACATTTATATAATTGCAAAATACTGTTGTTTATCACGTAAACAACCAAAATAAGATTTTAACTCGTTATAAAGGGGAGTCCCAGTAGTGCATCAGAATTCAATATCGGCCTAAAGTACGCTTTTGTACTGCATTATCTGGATTGTTCCGCTTTTCAATCGTTCGGGCCACTCCAGCGGCACATTACAAGAGAGGTTTCTCTTAAGCATATGGCAAGGTTTCGTTATTTGCATTCGGTACAGATTATTCCCGTGTATTAATTTGTGACAGTCTTTAAATGAAATTAAATCTGTTTAACTATTTCACTTACAATTTTTTTTTTCCAAAAATTAAATTAAAGAAGACTAGTAAATAAATCAATTCAAGCAACTTATTTTAAGTCCTACATTTTTGAAAATTAGGCGGTCACTAAAAAGAAATTTGTATGGTTTTTCCCCAAAAAGACATTAATAAACATACGAGGGGGTATGGGGTGTCAGATTGAGTTAGTCTAATCAAAGACAATTCGATAACGCATAAGGGCGTGCGCTTAATCCTGTTTTTTGTTGTAACAAAAATTACGCAACCCTTAAAAGGTCAAAGTTTTATTTTGTATCATACTCAACTAAATTGGTCACGCAATCTTCTTTGGTATTTTAATGCGAAGATCAATGAAATCTTAATCTTGTAGATTAAACTAATTCCGTTACCTCGTAAATATTTTTGTCCAGCATTTGTGTATTAAACCTAAATTTTAGTGGCTTTCTGCAATAACTCCTGGTGGTTTTATAATTTAAAATGCTTATGTACTATCCCTGTCGTGGTCGACACTGTATATTTACACCTAACACCTTTATTTTGATTTTATCTCTGTGCACAAGCGATAAACAAAACGCTACCGAAATATTAACTGCACAATTTATCTAATCAATTTTTTGTTATTATTATTATTATTTAAGCTTATATGAATCTATCGATCACAGTAGAATAGACACTTCTATTGTATGAGTCCCAGTGATCTGCCTTCTTGTGCTTGACATTAGTAATGCTAGAACCTGTTTATGAAGACCAATTAGCAACACTGAATTTGTCCATTTTTTAGGCGAGTTTTCAACTTACGGGCGAGCCGGAGACATGGGTACTATGCGCAGCGCACAGTCAGCTGGTAATTGAATTTTTTTTATATATACATACATACTTATTTCTAACTTTAATGTCACACTGCACACTGCAAGGAACATGTATACACTTTTCTTTTATTATTAAGTGCGACTAGGCACGCGTGATGGGCCTAAGATGAGATCCCTGAGCCACTACGAAATATTCCTCAATAAATGTTGTAAAAGCAAGTTTGGGGATTTGTCGGTCATGTTTTGGAGGATTAATTTTTTTAATTTCCATCTCGATTTAACGTGATTTTGAACGCGTTACGTGAGAAATCCATTTGCAATTCTGGTGTTTATTTAACTTTAATAACGTCAGAAATTGCCTATTTTCGTTTATTCCTGTCGCCCTTAATTTCGTTCGTATCTCATAAAAGCCGCGTCGGGGTGTTGATTCTACCCTCGCGCTTCTGTTTTTACCCTTGGCGCTCCTCTGCTATGTGCATCATTCATGTAGTAAACGTGTTAAAATTTCATGTGTTCCAATTTTCTCCTCGCCTTGGATTATTTCTGCGAGCATCTGAAGACGAACAGGTTGGCCAAATCACAGTAGAGAACGAAAATTCCCCGGATGTTCCCCGAAATTAGTTCAAATGAATCGTAGGTTAGCCGTTGAAGTTCATGTGCGCCGTGGATTTTTTTGCAAAGGGGTCCAAAACAAGTTCTAAAATTGTGTGCGTGAAATTGATCTTCCAAAGAAGACGAAAAAAAAAAAATACAGTACTAAACAGCATAAAAATGTTGTTTCAGGGGGCCAAAAATAATTTCTTAAAATTCACAGCGTGAGAATTTTTTTCCAAAGGAGTCGAGAAAAAAATACCAAAATTGCATGGCGTGAAAATGTTCTCCAGAGATCAAAAAAAAAAGTTTTTTTCGCAAATACGACAAAATTTTATTTTTCAGAAGAGTCAATACAATTTCTAAAATTAAAATGAAGATGAACATTTTTTCCAAAGAGAAAAAGAAATTCAAACTACGTGATTTGTGAATTCCGAAAGGGGCGAAAAGAAATCCAAAACTGCACCGCCGACGTTCAATTGTTTTTAAAAAATAGATCGAAAGAATTCTCAGAATTGCGTGAATTTTTTTCCCCAAAGAGGGCGAAAAATCAAAATTTCAAAATTGCACGAAAATATTCTCCGAAGAGGTCAAAAACAATTCCAAAAATTGCACATAGAATTGTTTTAAAAGGTGTCGAAAAAATCCCATAACTACATGAAGGGAGAATTTTCTTTCAGAGAGGCCGAAAAATAATTTTAAAACTGCACATTGTTCTCCAGAAGAGTTGAAAAAATCCTAAACTTGCGCGTCGTGATTTTTTTTTAAAGGATCTAAAAAAAATTTAGAAACTTACACTACGTTATTTTTATTTTCCAAAAAGGTTGAAAAGAAATCCAAAACTGTATGATGTGAAATTGTTCTTTCAAAGGTATCGAAAAAAATCCCAAAATTGTACAGCGTGAAATTTTTTCCCAAAGGGGTGGAAAGGAAATACAAAACTACACGGCATAAAAATTTTTATTCAGGGGAGGGATTCATTGAGAAAAAATTATACCTGCACGACATGAAAATTTTCTTCCAAAGGGGTCGAAAAAAAATCTAAAATTGCACTGGTTGAAAATAACCTCCGAAGAGGTCAAAATATTCCAAAAATTACGCAGCGTATTTTTCTTCGGAAAAACTAAGTAAAAATTTTGTTTCAGATGGGCGGGAAAAAATTTAAAGCCGCATGGTGTGAATTTTTTTCCGAGGAGTAGTCTTCGAAGAAATTGAAAAAAAAATGCAAGATTACTTACACGTTGTGAAAAATATTCTTCGAAGTAAAAAATAATTCAAGAACTGCAAGGAGTAAAAATTTTGTTTTAGAGGGATTAAAAAATAATTCCAAAACTGCACGGTGTAAAAGGGCCGAAATAAAAATTCGGTTTAAGGGCGGTGCAGTGGGATTGCATTGAAAAAAAATTCTAAACCTTCACGACATGAAAATTTTCTTCCAAAGGGAACGAAAAAAGAATCCAAAATTGCACTGGGTAAAAATAACCTCCGAAGAGGTAAAAAACTCAAAAAATTGCACGGCGTAATTTTTCTTCGGAAAAAAGTAATCAAATCAAAAATATTGTTTTAGAGGGGCGAAAAAAAAACTTAAAAGTTGCATGGTGTGAATTCTTTTTCCGATGAATAATCTCCGAGGAATTTGAAAAAGAAATTCAAAATTTGCACGTCTTGAAAATATTCTCCGATGTCAAAAAAATACATGGCGTATTTTATTTCCAAAGGAGGCAAAAAAAATTCCAAAACTGCACGTCGGTGACAATATTCTCCGATGAAGTAAAAAAAAATTGCATGGCGTATATTTTTTTCAAAAGAGACAAAAAAAATTCCAAAACTGCAAGAAGTAAAAATGTTGTTTCGGAGAGGTTGAAAAATAATTCTAGCGACGTGAAATTGCTCTCCAAAGGAGTCGAAAAAATCCCAAACTTGCACACAGCGTGATTTTTTTGAAAGGAGCTAATAAAAGACAAAAATTATACTTTATTTTTTTTTCCTCAAAAAGGTTATAAAAAAAATCTAAATACATACACTACATGAATGTGTTCGCCCAAAAGGATCGAGAAAAAATTACACAGTGTGAATTTTCTCCCCAAAGGGGTGGAAAGAAAATACAAAACTACACGGCATACAAATTTTGATCCAGGGTAGGAGGATGCATTGAGAAAAAATTCTAAACCTGCACGACATGAAAATATTCTTCTAAAGGGGTCGAAGAAAAATCCAAAATTGCACCGGGTAAAATAACTTACGAAGAAGTCAAAAAAAATTCCAAAAATTACACGATGTATTTTTCTCGGGAAAAAAAGTATACGAAATAAAAATTTTGCTTCAGAGAGGCGAAAAAAAAAACTTAAAGTTGCATAGTGTGAATTTTTTTCCGATGAATAATCTCCGAAAAAATTGACAAAAAAGATAAAAAATTGCACGTCTTGAAAACACTCTCCGAAGACGCCAAGAAAAAATTGCATGGCGTATTTTATTTTCAAAAGGGGACGAAAAAAATTCCAAAACTGCAAGAAGTAAAAATTTTGTTTCAGGGGGTTAATAAATAATTCAAAAACTGCATGGTGTGAAATCGTTCTCCGAAAAAGTCGAAAAAATTCCAAACTTGCACAGCGTAATTTTTTTAAAGGGATCAAACTAAAAATGAGGAAAACAATTACGTTATTTCTTTTTTCCAGAAAGGTTGATAAAGAATCCAAAACTGCACAACTTGAAATTGTTCTTCCAAAATGGTCGAACAAAAATTGCAGTGTAGATTTTTCCCCGAAGGGGTGCAAAGAAAATACAAAACTACACGGCATAAAAATTTTGTATGAGAGGGGATGCATTGAAAAAAAAAATCGAAACTTGCACGACACGAAAATTTTCTTCCAAAGGGGTCGAAAAAAAATCCCAAATTGCACTGGTTGAGTGAAAATAACCTCGGAGGAGGTAAAAAAAAATTCCAAAAATTACATGGCGTATTTTTCTTCGGAAAGAAGTACACGAAATAAATTTTTTTTTTCAGAGGGGCGAAAGAAAACTTAAAAGCTGCATGGTATGAATTTTTTTTCTATAAATAATCTCCGAAGATAATTAAAACAAAATTCCAAAATTGCACGTTGTAAAAATACTTTCTGAAGACGTCAAAAAAAATTGCATGGCGTATTTTTTCTTCAAAGGAGACGAGAAAAATTACAAAACTGCAAGAAGTAATAATTTTGGTTCAGATAGGGGTTAATAAATAATTCTAAAATTGCACGGTGTGAAATTGTTCTCCAAAAGAGTCGAGAAAATCCGAGAGAAAATCCCAAACTTGCACAGAGTGATTTTTTTAATCAAGCTAAAAAAGAGGAAAAAAATTACGTTATTTCTTTTTTCCAAAAAAGTTGATAAAAAATCCAAAACTGCACTGGGTGAAAATACCTCCGAAGAGGTAAAAAAATAAAATCCAAAAATTACATGGGCCTATTTTTTGGGAGAAAATTACACGAAATAAAAATTTTGTTTCATAGAGGCGAAAAAAACCTTGATTCCGATGAATAAACTCCGAGGAAACCGAAAAAAAAAATTCGGCTTGAATTTTTTCAAAAGTGACGAAAAAACAATTCTATACGAACAAACAAATTTGTTTCAAATGGGTCGCACGGGGGAAGGATTTGAAATTTAGAGGTACTGTCAACCCTATCGAATAATGAGAGAGAAAAAGTTCCATTTCATTAACAAAAATTTCAAAAATATTACATGTATAATTTAATCTGTTCCTGTCTCTTATGTTATATGGACATGAGAAAGGCCTACATTGTAGTCAAAGTATGTTTTAGTAATAAATCTCGCCTGCATTTATTCTTATCCTTGGTAGTTGCCCATATATTCAGCAAGTAACCTTGTAATGTGTAAAAATGAAGAACAATAAATCAGGGCAACTAAAAATATTAATCACGGTAAAAGTCGCTCATTGTCTTCAGTCAGACCACATTCCGGGTGTTGCCGTATGAAGGATACAAAGTGCATTGTTTGATGATTTTTTTAAAATCTTATATTAAAAATGATTTATATACAGAAGGATTTTAAACAACTGCTCTTCTATACGGTACTAAAAAGTATTGAATTATTCATAGCATTTTAGAGTATATTTGAAATAAAAAGAATTTAAAATCCGTTGTAGTTATTACTTAAACCCGTTCTGCCAACTTGTATTTCTCCTTGGATTATTCACTTCGCCAGGTTTTAAATAGTAGAAACAGTTAAAATCGCGTAAACTCTCGTTGGTTAACCCTCAGTTCCGCAAACGAAAAAGTTCTCTCATTTTCCTAAACAAAGAGATTTATAATCCCCGACAATAATGGAGCGACTTTTATTCCTCTCTCCATTCTCCGCCCGAAAGTGGTGTTTGTGCTGTACAAATATTATTGCAACTTTTATTCCGGAGGGAACTCCGACATGTTCCTTTTATTCGTTAAAAATATAGGTTGGCGAAGCACGTGTATCGGCGAGGAAAGTTTTGAAATAAAATATGATTTTTACGGGCATTGGCATGTTATTACGATTGGAATAAACTCAAATAAAATATTTTGTCTTTTTTTTCGCCACAAACATTACAAGCGTTTCTTATTGAAAATTTATATTTCTTTCAACCTGTTGCGTTTAGAATAGACACCAAATATATCTTTTAAAGCCTAATTATAGGTTTTTATAACGCACAGGATCCCCAAGTTTGTTTGCACCTGGATCAGCGTTATCAAAATCGCTCTTCCCCGTCCTCCATCCCTAATTGACATATCTGGCTAAATGAAGTGGCAAACCCTTATCTTTAACGAGGCTTAAAGGTCGGATTCGACATAATTTCCGCATAATTGGAGTAGTATGTTTACGTGAATTCCACTCATTTGCGCTCCGCCATTACAAACCCCAGATATGTAACCCGCAAAATTATAACGTTACGGTTGTTTTGGGCGTTGCTCGGATATATCGTTCAGCGTACGCAGCGAACGCCTCTTTGCCTAATTAATTATAAATTGAGCGATTACGAGCTGTTATTTACTGTTCGGAGATAAAGCTTATTAGTTTGCTGCGAAACTAACTAAGTACTTAATCCTTTTTAACGCGAGGCTCGGCGTGATCTCGGAATAACGAGCGTCAACGTAAAGGCGTGAAAAGTGGATGAGACATTGTCGACTAATCAGTAACCTTTTTAAAATTTTGCAATTTTTTTTTTTTAATTTTGCCCAGATGATTAAATGTCGACTATTATTAGCAACTTGAAAAATTTTTTTTAACTTTTGCTCGGATGATTAGTTGTCGATTATTGGCAACTTGAAAAATTTATCTTATTATTTTGCTCAGATTACTTAAATGTCGACTACCTATGTATTAGCAACTGTTTTAAAAATTTTTCTTTTAATTTTTGCTCAGATGATTAATTATTGTCGATGTGTGAGAAAAGGAAATAGAGAAATAAAACTAGGTTCAAAATTATTTCAACTAGTAGTAGATGAAAATATTACAAAGTTCCAGCAATATAGTTAAATTACTAGATAAAATTCACAAAATTAATATTTCTTAATATTACAATAGAAAAAAATTGTCAAAATTACACAACAAGATATTAGAATTTGTAAAATTACCAAATTTACATAAAAATACGGTATCTGACACCAATTACTAAAAAAATTGAATTATTAACAAAATAATACTAAAATTCGAACACAAGAATTTAGTAAGGTTGCAAAACTTCACTATCAGTTCGTTAACAAATAATCTAACTTGATTGAATTTGTCCTATGGGTTGAAAACCATGAGGAGACTGTAATTTTTAAAGGACTATAATTTAATGTCAGACTTGTACGGGACAATTTAAACTTAGAAACGTTAATGAAGTAATAACTCTAAAGATTCAGATATTTAATATTAATAACAAAATAATTGGTAACAATAATCACAATGTTGAAATAAATTCGAAATTTTAGCACACATAAAGATTTCAAGTTAATATTTTACTAATAGTTTAACGGTAAAAATATCAAAAATTAATATATGAAATACCGATAATGTCTTTCGCTTTCCGACGGACAAAAATGAATGAACTTATGCCTAATTCAAAATGGCAGGAAATACGTAAAACCAAGGTAAATCTACACTCTTGTAACTTACACGAAAATTAAGGAATGAACTAATAATAATAATTTGTCAATAATAAAATCGATATAGAACTGTGATAGCGTGAATATGATGAAAAAAGGAAACCAGAAAATCGGCCTTCTGTCACATCGGAAGCAAGTGATCAAATGTACTACAAATTGATTAATTCAAAGAGATGAAAAAAATACTATAGATCACTTACCCCGTATGCTTTGGAAGCTCCTGGACAGAAATCTGTAGCTCTGGACAGTAAATAAATGCGGCAAAAACCTAAGTCTCAAGTGGATTTCCTTCACTATCCAAAACCAGTGTAGTTTTCCTTTTTCTAGCTCATATGAACCACAGTCGAACCTAATAACAATAAAAATCCACACAGAAATTGTTCTACGTACGAAATAACGAGAATCTGCAAGTTTCACTTACAGCGATAATTTATACAATTTAAATATTGTATAACGTGTCAATTAACAATAATTGAACCACGAAAACGTCTACTTTAGACAAGATACGGTAAAACGGAAATGGGAATACCTATCCACGTGCTTAAAAAACAGTGCTACTAGGTAATTATCTGAAAATAATCCAAAATATGGAAATAATACGAAATACGGTAATTATTTTGACAAATTATTATTTTTACTATAGCACAATAAAGCTGAAGCAATAATTAATAAGCAAATTTTATGAATAGCGATATTTAAGCGACTACAAGAAATGTATGACTTACCTAGGTAAAATTCGAAAGGCAAAAGACGCTCTTTCTAGCCCGGGATGAGCCTCGTTCACAACGTTCATCCGCTGTGGCGTTTTTGTTGTATTTTTTCTACCACATACCGATCAAATGCGAATACAGGGTTATTCAGTTGTGAGGAGTCATATTTTAATACGCAAAATAGAAACATAACCTGCTGTAACGAATTGCAACTTAAATCGTTACATGTTTTCAAAAATTTTTCAAAATTTTGTTTTTAATTTTGTTCAGATGATTAATTGTCCACTATTAGCAACTTGCAAACTTGTTCAAAAATGTTTCGAATTTTTGTTTTAATTTTGCTCAGACTAAGTATACAATTTGAAAATTCTTTCTAAAATTTTTCGAAAATTTTATTGTTTTTTTTTTTGTTTTTTGTTCAGATGATTAATTGTCGACTATTAACAACTTGAAACCTACTCAAAAATGTTTCGAATTGCTTTTTTAATTTTGCTCTGATGAATTTTATTGTCGACTATATAATTTGAAAATTCCTAAAAAAAATTTTCGAAAATTGTTTTTTTTTTTAATTTTGCCCAAGTGATTTAATTGTCGACTAAGTATTAGCAACTTGAAAACTTTTTCGAAAATGTTTCAAATTTTTTTTTTATTTTGCTCAGATTAATTAATTTTTAAAAAAAATGAGATCTCAAAACCTACTTGGTCGCTTGCTCCTCTTTATTCTCTCTTCTTCTTCCTAGAACGTGTTTTAATTTTTAATGTCGCTTCTCTGGTAAAACAATGTACAACCTCGATATGCACAACGTCATTGGGAAATAATTTATCCAGTGAACAGACTATTTATTTACCCAGCAAATAACCAAAATAAACACCAAGCTCACGTAACCAAATGAACTGCACCGGCACGTGGGAAATTTATGAGATTTAAATAAATCTTATTTCAGGCTGTAATATCATTTTTTTTTTTTAATCGTTTGGTATTTAATTTTTATAAGGCTTTCCCCCGCCGGATCCATTGATTGACTGTCGCTAAGCAGCGAATTAAATTGCGATCCTATATTTATTCCGACCCAAATTGGCGTTGTGGTCGCACGAGAGTTCTCGCATGCCGTTGAGAGTGGAAAATCGATTCCACTAATGAAATAATTAACGTTTTATTATTCAGAATCAATCATTTTTTTATCCGTTCTAATTAAGACAGTATTCAATCCGTAAAATGAACAGCGGATTAGTTATTTAGTAATGTCGTAATGTGCATCAACAGGATTTTTTTTATTATTATTATTGAACGGCACTAGTGAAATTCATTGCAAGTTACATCGTAACGTTCTGTTGCTTTTAATAAGTAAAAATCGAGTGCGCTCCCGGGCAAATAAAAATAAACACGCTAATGATTAATTACCTGCTTTACTTCCTAATTGAATCGAGACGCGGATTGCCACATTCAAATAACCCGGTGCCCGTTTTCTGGCGAACCTGCAAACCGAAAGTGCAACATCTCTTAGGTGACTGCCCTGAATGACCCAATTAACGACGCCTCCTTAGGTAGCGGCGTCGAGCGCCGTTAATATAGTAGCTCTCGCGGCTCATGTTCAATGTTTACGTCGTCGTATATCACAGGTAGGCGACGCAGGTGACGCCCAGGCTTAACCGACGCTTAGTCATAGTGTACTCGTAGCGAAGGGTTGTTTCGACTTATGCCTAATCCGACCAGCTTGGTTCTGGTTCAGTCAGGATAGATCCGGACCGCCTTGTCGATGAATGAAGGGGTGATAGTTAATAACGATTTTTTTAAATCATAAATTTAACTTGACGTTTTAATTATAGTTTTGCTTCTTAACGTGTAGTTTACCAATTAAGGTGAGAGCTTATCATATTTATTGTGGCATGGTTCTGTCACTTTTTGTTTGTATAATTATTGTGTCCGTTAATTTCTGTATCTTACGTCACTTCTTAATAACAATTAATATTAGGAACATTATTATTATTATGTTTTAGAATTAATTATTGTAATACAGGGAGAATCTTTAGGTGGGGGTCATATTATGTTTATGGGTTAATAGTACCAGTCGTCAGGAATATAAATCCGAGTTTTTTTTGTAAGTTGTAAAATGGCAGAATTATGAGTTAAATTCTCGGTTAGAGTCGCTGAACTCTACTACTTCTTTACTAACCACCGTCACTGACCTAGTTACAAGCAGGCGCATTAACAAAAAAATAGCAAGAAAGAATGTAAATAAACGATGGTGGTCGAGAGCCGGACGTTGCCAAACACGAGCCGGTTCGTGTTCGATGTTTTAGTGAACGGCCAGACAGAAGCTAGTGTGTAACTTTACGATAGATACCTGTTATTGCGATTAATATTTAATATTAATAATTTCAGTTTTTAGTGAAGTTTAAAGTGGGGAGACTAAAAGGATATAAACACCAGGCTTATAGACCTCATTAGTCACAAAAAATTGAAATATCACTGAATCTACAGATACAGCATAAGATTCAACGAAATATTTTTCTTCTTTTTCACGAGAAGAAAATTTGAACAAAAAGAAATTAAAGTCTTTTCCGTATTTTAATGAAGTAGCCTCGGAAGTAGCGCATAACTGGTTTGCAAAATTTAAGGGGAACGCCGCGCCGTGTATTTGCCTACAAATATTGCCCTGAATAATTATGTTTGCGTCCCAACTAAAAAGTCTAGAATGTGTAGGCATAACTTCACGGTAAATGTGTATCTTTTCACGAGCCAACTCGGTTATTAATGATCTAGCCGGCACGCTAAACCCCAAAGAAAATATTTAGAATCCAGTTAAAAGGTATAATTAATTTTACTAAATACGAAACGTCAGACGCAACACGAGGTGGGGCCGCGGAAACTTTACGTAAACAAAAACTGTCCCCTCGTTTCATGCTCGTGCGAATTTGTATTTTGCTGACGTGTATAAAACCGCTAATTTGTCCGTATTTCCGCCGTCCGTTTCACAGGTGCGGTTGCGAATGATATCATAAATTGCTCGACGTGTTTTTTCTGTCAAACGTCAATTTTTGTAGGTACCGCGTGTGATGAATTTTGTGTCACAATTGATAGAGTTTCATCACAAAACTTCTCTACCAATTCTGGTGACCCTCAGGGATCTGTTATTTCTCCGATTTGTCGATTTTACCTAAAACAACAAAGTTATGCAACTCGTTGTCCAATTATGTCTTTTCGTCTCAAGCCTTTAGGGCCAGAGTAAATTGGTACCTCCTTCAATCCCGCTATCAACGGCACTCCATCCTATTTTTTGGGTCATTCATTAAAAACATGAACATTATTTCTGATAGTTTTTTCCATGCAAGAGGCATTTTACCAAAAAAGTATACCTTCTAAATTTAACGATTCTGAAAACAATAACGTAATTTTTCATTTAAGCCAAGTATCAATTAAAGGCACCTTAAACGTTTCCTTACGGCCATTTTCTCCGCAGTTAGAAACCCTCTTGGGTTAATGACTCGAGCAACCCCTGTGAATTGCCCATCTCTCCGTGCTACGTCTATACATAATATGATCATTCTAGGTTATCAAGCATCAGATTTTCTGACATTGTTAGCAGTTTGAATTTAAGCGGGATTGTAAAAGTATATTTACTGTTAATCATGCAGGGATATTTAAACAGTTCAAGTCATTTATCAGAAAAACCAGTGGACAGTTGGTTTACTCGCCTTCATCACTAAAACCAATATCCTTCATTTTATACACAGAGTATGGACCGGAATATGCGCTAGGTTGGGAAACAATTTGTTGAATCAGGTAAGGAACGAGAACCGGTGCATTTAACCGCGGCAAGGAACTGAAAATCGCGTTTTTTGGAGTTGAAACGCCATGTGGAGAAAAACTGCTCGGGACATTTTTGTACAGAATTGAATTACCTACAAAAAACTCCGCGGCGGCATACCTCTATCGTCTACGGTTTCGACGTGGCAATGGCTCAAAGTTCTTAATGTTTCTCTCGCAAAGCGAAATCATTAAAGCTATATTCTGAATAAATTTTGTAACTAAAAATAAAATACTTTGCTAAAGATGATGGCATAGTTTGTGCGCCAGCGAGTACACAAGCAGCAGACAATTGCAGCGAGATGTCGACAAAAAGAAAAAGGAGATTCCCCGCATTTGCGACTGTCTCCGCTATTTGAATTTATAACTTCTGCATGCGGCCAAACTCGCTCTAAATTCACTTTATCTAACTTTCTCTCCGAGTCCTTTGCTCGGAAAGCGCACCACGCGAAACATGAAAATACCCTCGAGTGCAATCGCATCATCCATCCGGCACTGAAAGAGGGCATCATCTTGAAACTTTACCGTCCGATAATGAAAAATCAATCGGCAAAATGTGTAACTGAACGAATTGCCTTCCATCCCTCCGGTTCACCGGGCTCGCATGGGATTATGTACACGTTGTACTCGGCAAATTGGAACAAATTCAGCCGGCTTTGTCGTCGGCCGTCCCGGCGGTGCACAAAGGGACGCCGCCAGCCCACAGGAACTAATCCAACTTTGATTTGTTTGCAAACGCGACCTCTAACTCGAAATAACTAACTGAAACTAGCCGCCTCTATAAATAAAAGCTTTGAGAAGTAGTGCAGGCACACCAGTGCATAATCGCGCAAATTGTCGTGCACATTATTATATTGTAAACGAGAACAAAGAGATATAGACGTTTTCAAGCTACATACGTTGGAAAATCTGCAAATAATCACAGGCAACGCACTAAATATCCTCGCCGTCATTAAATATTTAGGCGCCCCAAAATACATAAGTAGGCTTTTTCTTGTATAAGATACACTTTGGTCTCGACTTTATATTAATATATAAAGTACGGTCCTGTGTCAGGTTTATAATTTTTAAACCAGGACCGGACTTAACATTTTCAAAAATGACTTGTTTGCCTTATTTTTTTTTAATTATTAAAAAGTTATTTCTTTTCAATAAACTTTTGAAAAACATATTTTTATACGTTACTTCTATTTGCTCCTGATATTTTCTGAAGGAAATCTTCGTCGATATTTTCGCGATAAAGAATTTCCATAAAGCAGGCGGTGCCATTGAACTTTACCTCTGACCATGCGTCCATAAATAAAAGTTAGTCGGCCCGAGGACGCCGGTAAGCCGCAAGGAAAACCGTATCATAAGGTAGTTTCCAAGTTCTCCGATCGAGGATTAACTGTAATTGATGAGATGAAGAAGTTGCGTTGTGTGACCGAACTAAGCAATTTATTTTGTATTAGGGCGGTTGTGTGTATACAACACGAGTATAAAAATTTACTACCGAAAAAGGATTGATCCGGGGGAAATGGGATTTAAAGTTTGGATGTTTACAGAAGATTGAGAAGTGGAAATATGAAACGAAAATTTTAACAGAATGAGCCTGATAAGTTTCTCCCTGGGATATTCAATTTGGGAGGCAATCTGTAGAAGTTCGCAGTGAATCACGTTTTCGGATAGAATTCATCTCGCGGTGCGGCGTTTTTCTATACGGCTTCTAGTTTACTTTAAAATCCATACTTATAAAATTTCTTTCGATATAAAGAATGGGAAAAATTTAGTACCTACGTATGAAAATGTCTTTATTTTTTATATTTTTGTGATGAAACGGAAACAATTTAAATATTTTTGGTGTCATGTCAAATGAAAACTAAAATTTGGCGGTGTTTTCGTGCCACCCCGTATACAAATTTTCGACAAATTTGACTATATCACTAACTCAACTAATTGAACTAAAAAACTCGAATGACTAATTCGACTATATCGACAAACTCGGGTAATTCAGTTAAATCAGCATAGTTAAATTATCTTACTCGACTAATTGAGCTATCGATTTTTTGACTATATCGACTATTCGATTAATTTGACTAAGAAAACTCGAATTCGACAAATTTGACTAAATCGACTAATTGAATTAATTTGACCAAAAATCTCGAGCGACTATTTCGATTAAATCGAAAAACTCGAGTAAATTGCTCAATTCAATGAATTTGACTAAAAAAACTCGATTGAGTAATTCGACTACGTCGACAAATTTGACTGAATCGACTCAATCAATTTGTCTTAAGAAAACTCGAACGACTAATTCGACTAAATTGACAAACTTGACTAATTCGAGTAAATCGATTAACTCGACTAATTTGATAAAAAAACTCGAACGAGTAATTCAACTATACCGACAAATTTTACTAAATCAACTTACTTAATTGATTTGACTCAAAAAAATAGAAAATAGATTAACTTGACTAATTTGACTAAAAAACTGTGGTGATTAGTTAATCGGCAAACTTGACTTATTCGAGTAAATCGATTTACTCGTCTATTTATCTAAAAATTACTAGAATGACAAATTGAACTAAAACGACAAACTTGACCATATCGAATAAATTAATTAACTCGATTAATTTCAGCAAAAAAATTGAATGACTAATTCGACTAAATCAACAAACCTACTACATAATTGATTCGGCAGAATCAAGCAATTTAACTAATTCGATTATATCGACAAATTTAACTATATGGATTAACCTCGGGATTAACTTAACTAATTGGAGTAAAGAAACTCGAATGACTAATTCGACTATATCGACAAACTCGATTAATCCAGCTAAATCAACTTATCAATTAATTTGGCCAATTCGATTTTTACGGCGAATTTGACTATATCGACTAACTCGATTAATTTGACTAAAGAAACTCGATTACTAATACGACTAAATTGACAAATTTGACCAAATCGATAAGTATGACTAAATCAACTAATTCAATTAAATAATTAAAAAAGCCTCTAATGACTAAATTTGACTAAAAAATATCGAATGAATAATTCGACTACATCGACAAATTTGACTAAATCGACTAACCCGACAAATTTGACTAAATCGACTAACCTGACAAATTTGACAATCGACATTTGATTAAATCGACTAATTTAATTAATATGACAACAAACGAATAAATAAATTGACTAAATCGGTAAATTTGACTTATTCGAAAAAATTGGTTAACTCAACTAATTTGACTAAAAAATATCGAATGAGTAATTCGACTACATCGATAAATTTGACTAAATCGACTAACTCGCAATTATGAAATATGACTGAAAAAACTCCGACGACTATTATTCGACTAAATTGCCAAATTTGACTAAATCGACAAATATGACTAGATCAACTAATTTAATTCATTAAAAAAGCCTCTAATGACTAAATTTGACTAAAAACTCGATTGACTAATTCGACTAAATTGACAAATTTGACTAAATCGACTAACCGGACAAATTTGATTAAATCGACTAACCTGACAAATTTGACTTAATCGACATTTAATTAAATCGACTAATTCAATTAATATGATTTAACAAACGAATGACTAAATTGACTAAATCGGTAAATTTGACTTATTCGAAAAAATTGCTTAACTCAACTAAGTAATTTGACTAATATCGAATGAGTAATTCGACTACATCGACATATTTGACTAAATCGACTAACTCGCAATTATGTAATTTGAGTGAAAAAACTCCAACGATTTTAATTCGCCAAAATTGCCAAATTTGACTAAATCGAAAAATATGGCTAAATCAACTAATTCAATTAAATCATTAAGAAAGCCTCTAATGATTAAATTTTACTAAAAACTCGATTGACTAATTCGACTAAATTGACAAATTTGACTAAATCGACTAATCTGACAAATTTAACTTAATCAACATTTGATTAAATCGACTAATTCAATTAATATGACTTAACAAACGAATGACTAAATTGACTAAATCGGTAAATTTGACTTGTTCGAAAAAATTGGTTAGCTCAACTAATTTGACAAAAAAATATCGAATGAGTAATTCGACTACATCGACAAATTTGACTAAATCGACTAACTCGCGATTATGTAATTTGACTGAAAAAACTCCAAAAACTATCATTCGACTAAATTGACAAACTTGACTATGTCAAGTAAATTCATTAACTTGACTAATTTGACTAAAACTACTCGAATGAGTATACGACCAAAACGACAAATTTTAGTAAATCGACCAACTCAATTAATTTGACGTAAAAAACTCGAACATCGAGTTTAATTCGACTAAATTGACACACTTGACTAATTCGAGTAAATCGTTTAACTTGTCTAATTTGAGTCCGTTCAGCCAATAAAATGGTGTTAATGCGCTTATATTTGAAATAAACATTTTAAAATATGCGAGGTGTTTCATTTAAAGAGTAAGATATACTTCTCCTTAGCGATATAGTGGGTTGAAAAAGTCACGCATCAGAGTCTTCAAGGATGCCGCGCTCCGCCCAGTCAGAGAGGTATCGAGAATGGGTCAGAGCTGGCCTCAGTTGTTACTAAATATTGACGACTAATTCCGAATTTTTTTATTTCGTTGAAGAAATAATATTTAGAGTAATTTCCGGTGGGAAGTAGCGAGTGAAGTTGTCCAACCCCTAAAAATTGGGAATTATTCCGAATCTCCCCATATAAAATTTCATTTCGGTATCATAAAGAATGGGAGAAACCCCGTCAGTATTAAAATTTCCCAATTACTCACAATTTAATTCATCAAATCAGGTCACTCTCCCACTCGCTTTCATATGAGCCGGGGTTGGAATTTCGTCGCCACCCCGGGCGAACCTCACCTGACATCGCCCACCACGTTCTTAGCCTGTGCACGAAACGTGCGATGACTAACGGGGACCTCCTCCGAACATTTCCGTCCCTATTAGGTAATTTGATTATATCAACAGCAATTTGTTGCATGACCGCCTCACCTGCAGAATATCGTTATGGCGAAGCGAATTGTGCGTGAGCGACGCGCAGCCACCTTTATGAATATTTATCGAGGTGGCCCGATGGTATCGCTCTTGTTTTATTTGTCTAATTCCAGTGCATGTTGTCTCGATTTAATTGCCCGTACAAGGGTGGGAATTGATGACAAATACGGAGATAATTTAGTGTGGCATTAGGAGACGTGCGTAAAAAAATAAAGCATTTAATAATAATAATACATTTGTTCATCCAAGGGACCACAATTAATGACATAAGCAAAAAATATTTTTTATGATCTCTGTTAACCATTTTGATTTCTGGAATACTACCCAATGTGTCCTGACCCCGCCGCTGGTGTTCATACATGAATTAACCGCATCCACCCTTCCGAGCAGAGGCTCTCCAACGGGCTATTCAATTACCAGCCAAAACATCGGACGAGACAACCTCTCCGTCACGTTTTTATCCCGGCAGGAATTGTGTACTAAATGAAATTGCTACATCAGCGTATTTTAATGGCGGCACGTGAGAATGTCACGGGGATGTTTTATTTAGAGGCGTTTTCTTCGCGTATAAATTTCAATCGAGGGGTCTCTGGAGTGAGTCGTTCACACCGCGGAGTCTAAGAATTAATGATTTCGCAGGAGTGGCACGGTGCTAAATGAACTTGTGGAGAATTGACACTTCAATGTGAAGGCAGGAGGAAAACTTACTCGCTTGTGTACTTGTAACCGTAATGTTGTTTCCTTTCGGGAAAATCTGCAAAATAATTTTCTCAATTTCCCAGTTTCCTGTGGATCTCTCGGTATATTTAAACTGTTACTGTACCACCAAGTGCACTTAATTTACTGGATCCTTGAAGAAAACAATCAGTGCTCCCTCGGGTCCAATAGTAATTGATAGCACCAACTTTCGAACTCGACCCTCCGTTTTATTCACCTCTTCCCCGACTTGCGAAAAAAGTAAATTCCTCTCCGCATTATGGAGCATAAATTTAAACTTTCTCCATTATACATTGTTATCTTTACATAATCCCCATAATATTAGAATCATCCTTCATTCTTAAAGGACTCGCTAATCCACAATCAATTTTTGAATAAGTACTGTAGATACAAGGGTAAGAGGGCCGGGAGGCCTGGTAAGAAGCTTTAGGGGATTTGCATTGTCCTCTTGAAATTACATGTGAACAGTTCAAGTTTTTAAGAGCGCCCCGAAGCGAGGGTGGCGAGGGTAGCTTATAGTGCAGCAGCCCTGATTACGTTTATTTTCATGAGGGAAGACTTTGACTATGCGATCGTAATGCGACTTTGGTATAGGTAATAATAATTTTGGTGTATCAATAAATAATGGGGGCCGGTCAAATTCTAGGACTCTCGTCGGGGAGATAGAATTTGATTGGAGTATTTGACTTCGGTTGACAGGCTCTCATCCGGGAGATAGGGTCTCACTGGGACATAACCAAGTTCATAGTAACTTCCCATGCGCAAATCACTAAGGAGACTGAGCCGCTGACCCGGAACATACCAATACGCCCTTTTACTGTCAGTTTTTAGGCGTATTCAAAAGTTTATGTTACAAAATGCATATTTACCTCTATAATGACTTATTTTGAAATTAAACACTACAAAGAAACAAAGAAATCTTGCCTTCCCCTATTTCCGTTTCAGACGCTGAACTGATACAAATTAGTCGGTGCTGCTCAGAATCATTTGATGCGAATAAAGATTAGAGCAGATCTAAGTGGTCGAAGTCCTCTCTTTGGCTGTCTAATTGGCTGCGTTAACCCGCCAGACGGATCGCTTCCATTTCCGGTTCGGTCCTCGAGAGGTAATGCGATGCAATGTATAAGTAAAAAGAGCAATCAGCTAGGGGGGAGGTTCCCGTAAGGCTCTTGAATATTCGTTATGTGGATGTTTATAAACAGTTTTTGAAATTCAAAGCTCGTCGTCTCGTCTCGCGGAGTTTATTTCCTTTTATTTCGACTGAATTCTCCTTTCCGGGGCAACACGCCCGGATGATTTGCCGAGGTCTCCTTCTCATTTACATCCACTTGTGTCTGTTTACCTATTTCGTACTCGGAGTTAACTAGAAATCTGTTTTCTTACGGATATATCGCTTGTTTGAGCGAATATTCAGGTTGTGCATTAAATTCAGTCAGTCGAAAGTTTTTGAAGTCACTTAAGGAGGAAATTGGGTTTTGGAGCGAGTCCCCATCCCATTGATTAAGTAGTTATTTTGTGAGGAAAGTGTGTGGAAGTATAGCAAGAAATGATAAACTAATTTAATATAAATCATCCCTTGACTTTGCATCCCAAAATCTTTATTCAGTAGCTTGGACGCTATTTTTATACACAAGGTTGAAGAGTATCCAATATCGACTCCACGGACATTTCCTTCATGATTTGTATGTCAAGGGTATCAAGAAAAATGTAATAAATTGGAAATTGGAGAAATATCAAAACAAGTGCCTCAAAGCTCCGCTCTGGGCCCTATTTAATTTTCATTCGTGTAAATGATTTGCAGCGGTTTGAAATTAGTTTCAAATGTGACGTTCTGAGTTGCATAAATGGATCAGACAGGCGATTTTATTCTCATTTGAAGTAAATTTGCAATAAGCCGTTGTCCCATTGTCGCAAATTTAGCTATTATCGTTGTAACTGTACATAAAACCGCCAATTTGTTTCAGAATGGAACAGTGTTTCCGGCCACGACAGGGTGAAAAGGCAGCTGTCTGTTTCCAGTGATAGCAAACTCCTGGATGACGACATCCGGGAGGAAACTAAAGTGATACTCCGGCCCAGGAAACCCCCCAGACCTAAATCAGAAGTTTTGCTCAATCAAGGCACCGACCACCGGCGGACGAAGCGGTACTCAGCGTTTGGGGTAAGTACATGTTCATTCATCCAAAACACTACAAGTACAGACCTAATTATATTAGTTAAAATATTTTTAAAAGTCAATTGGTGTTAAATATGGTGATTTCGGTGGTCACCAAATGCCCTAATAATTGTTTATAATATTTTTGTTTAATTTTTGGCCTTCTTGCCTATCAAACCGTACCGTTTTATGTAACGAAACATTCTTGTATATTAGAGTTCGGTTTTGCAAACAATTGCACGCGCAATACAATTAATTATACAACTAAGTCACGTAAGTAATCTGTAATGGAGTTTCCGAGTCGTTGGATAAAATTACTCTAATAGTATATTGTAAGTGCCTTTACGTGCCGCTTTCTGCTAACCGCCAAAGCATCTTTCTTTATTTAATCGGGGCGTATTTCGTTATTTTTAAACGGCCCACGTGCCGGGTTGTAGACTCTCTTTTCTTTAATTGACTGCAACTTTTACCGGCAATACCGACGTGAACCAACCTAAAATAATAACAATATAAATCCGGCTCGAAGGACCATCAAATTTCCCATTTTGCCCAATAATAGATCTCCAGACAGTTTTACATTAAGTTATTATACTGGGTGTCCAGAAAATAGTGTGCATTGCTTTATCAGCTGCTTCTATGACCAGAAATAGGAAAAATAGTTCTTTGAGAAAAATTTCTATTGAATATCTCCAAAACTTTTCAAAGTTGGTTATTGAAAATTTACACAGCCGCTACTATTTTTATGTGCAATGAGATGAAATATAAATGATTGGAAAATTTTATCCAGGGCTGTCCCAAACTGGGGGTTGTGGGGGTGAAAATAATCCGAACTTTTTTGTATGTAATTTTCTCCTGTAATTTTAACATCAACAGCATCTTCAATCTGTACTTCAAATCTCGTCTCATAATTAATTAATAAACTGCCCAAATCGTGTACTATCAAGGCGCTCTTAAGTTACTTTAATCGCCCGTCTCGATGTTTCGCCTCCTGCGCTTCCTTCCTTTTATTCAAACGGGAGGGTTTGATTAGGGCGAGTAAAAATTAACATTTTTAACGGCTGGCGTACTTAATTAAAAACACAGCACGCTATTGTATTTATTCCCGGCCTAATCTGCAGGAGCGCGAATTAAAGAAACATAACGGGAAGTGTAATGGCCCCTATTTGTTTTACAAGTTAAGGGAGACCTTAAGGGTTTTCGCGTAATTGGGAAAATGAGCAAAGAAAGACTTAATGAGCGTTCGGTTCGTTGCAATTTCACAGGGAAACCGGAAAATAGTCGAACGGGAAATGGCTCAGAGGTTTCTCTCTTATTATTAGTACTTTTCCGAATTGTTAGCGTGGAGTTCTTTTGTGCGTCAGTCACCCGGCAGATTTGGGATGTCATTTCGGCGTTTTGCGTCAGGCCTGATTCTTGTAGCAATTTATACAAATTGATTTACGTTTGTTCGATTCTGGGTAAACAAGGCGGACAGCCTCGCGTACAAGCAAGCAGTAAAAATAAAAAGTAAACATCAAAGTGAAATAAATGATTAATTTTTATTTTGCGGTTTCGGGCCATTCTCGTTCCTCGAAAATTAAAACATTTGGAGCGGATTAATTAATTTTGTGTACTTGATGAAACGTTTCAATCACTATTTTATTCCTAAATAATTATTTTTGATTATCCATAGATTGGGTTTTGAAAACACGTCCCCCAAAACGAGGAAATCCAGTGGCATTAAATCTGGAAGTTTTGGAGACCTCTTCTACCAATCCTTCCCCAAGAAATTTTTAATCTTCGTTCTTTTGATAATACAAATACTCCTATTTAAAAAACATATGGAATCAGTTTCTGATTCAGATAGGCTTTTTTTAACGTCCTATTTATACATATTAACGTCCTGACGTATTGTACCATCTAACGCAGGAGAGATAGCCTAGCGTACTCTCCCTCAGCCCACTGCCTACGCCTCCTTGGAATTAACATTTAAAAACCACCCCATTAGTCATGATTAAATTTTACGACTGTAGCAATTTTATTCTGTAGTTATGTTTAGGCAGAGGCGGGGCAGATACAATAAAGTGATAAATTGACTTGCCGGCGATAAAATGGTAATTTTATTTACCAGTTTAATAAGACGGGCGTGTCTGAAGTAGAATTTTGATCATAAAAATGTTCGTTTTTATTATTATTATTATACACTGAGGCGAGAATGCAGTTGTACTATTATAGTCAGATTTAACTCTATATTATATGTATTTTATTTTTTTGTTGTTGTAAGTTTTCGTCCAAAGTTGGATTCCAAATCCTACATACATAAGTTTTTAAATATTAATTAATTACATATTAAGTCTTTAAGTGATTAAATCCATTCGTTACGGCCCTGTTTTTTGCTTAATTTAAGTTTTAGAACTGAAAGAATTGTTCAAATCAACGAGTGTCATATATCGTTGGAATCAGGACGGAAAATACTAATGGATTTAGGAAAAACAATATCAGGTCCGTATTTGAAAAGCAAAGTTGAGGGTGGCCCCCGGTCTGGCGAAACATCTATTCAAAATATTTTAACTATGTTGTAGCGCTGGAAAAATTGCAACGAAAAAGTTATTTCTGTTTTGATATCTCTTTAAACAAACCCAGAAAAGAACAAAAATGAACACTCAATTTTTTTTTCAAATATCTCAAAAACCAACAAAATATTCTTGACTTGATCACGGATTACGAAATATCATTGGATATAAAATTGCTCAACTTCGCCCCCGTTTAACCAACTCTCTATCTCTTACTGTTTCAGAGATTTCAATGGTGAGCATCGAATTTGACTCACCCTGTATATTAGGGTGGTCGTCATTTTGCCAAAATTTAGGATCTCGATCCAAAATATTAATTAAAATGTTCAAAAAATAAGATATATATGCAAAATGTCAAAGCGTCTTAAATCCGGGTCTGTAAGATGATCAATTTTTCAATGCGTTTGAAATGGAATTTTCCTTTTCTAGAGAACCTTATCGATTTCTAGTGTTTTAACTTGAAACTGGTATCTTGTTTTTTGGGGTCGCTGAGCAAGAACTTGATATCGAAAATGACTTCTGACAGTTGACAGCTGTCATTAAAGCTAACAGTTTGATGGAAATAAGCAATTAAGACCGAATTTCTTTCATTTTAATGAATTTTGCCTTCACTAAATACGAATTTGAAATCGATAGAGACTTTTGACAGTTGACAGCTGTCATTAAGACGACGATCTATTGGTGACGTCACAATAACCTCAAAAATATGCTTTTTATACAATTTTCGAATATTATAATAATATAAAATAATATAAATAAGATGCTTTTTGTTGGTTGGAATTCCAACCTATAATTAGCAGTATAATTTTAATAGATTAAGGCAATAATACTTTATTAATAATGACACTCAGCAAGATTTCAGCTGATAGTACAGGAACCAAGCAGAAATTTTGATAAAAATTGTTGTAATATTCGAAAATTTTAGAAAATGCATATTTTTGAGGTTAGTTATGACATCATGTGCATATACTTTGGGATTAGATCATAAAAATTTTGATTGAAAGAACGACCACCCTAAAACATTTTGTAAGTTTCCTGTTTCCTGATTATAAAAAAAAAATTATCACTTGGATAACACTGTAGGATAAAATTAATGCAATTATTCTTCATTCCAGGGTGATTCGCCGTTCGGAAAGTCGGAGGCTTACATAAAACTAGAACAATTAGGTGAAGGTTCATACGCAACCGTGTACAAAGGATTTAGCAAGTAAGTGGTCCCTTTACCCAGCTCCTAACAACCCCTATCTTCGCCGCCGGCAAGGCCCAACTCTTCCGTTCTATTAGGTCCGATTTACCAAAATAAAATCGAGCTAGGACCCCTTTCTCTTGTTCGAGCATCTACAGATCTAGCACTTTGATTGGAATGTATATGTTCGCAGAATATGTGACGTTATTTTATAGAGAGGAAAATAAAATGATCATTAACGTTGGGTCAAACCAAATCTACGTTGTCTTAATTTGTTGGTTACATGGAAAACCAGTACACAAAAAATTTTCCAAATCAAATGCTTGTGACATATCTGAACAAGCTGTTTTATTTCCTTTTGCAGACATTGATATTAATATTAACGTACTTTTCAGTTTACAAAATCAAGTGGTGGCACTGAAGGAGATTAGACTGCAAGAAGAGGAAGGTGCTCCGTTCACGGCCATCCGCGAGGCTTCCCTACTGAAAGAACTGAAACACGCTAATATCGTCACCCTACACGATATTGTACATACGAGGGAGACGCTCACGTTCGTTTTTGAATATGTAGTAAGTACAATTTTGACGTTAAATATACATAAATAAATTGAGGAACAAAAATCCAAACATTTAGCATATTAAAAAAAAAAATGACGACAAAATAATATAGATTGAGAGACGCCGATAATGTAAAAGGCCATGTTGCCGATTGAAGGTAATTACCATAAATAGAAATCAAATAAATTGAAATGCGCTTAAGTTTTATAAATAAGTACATCGACACTAGGTCAAATTTCATTATCACATTTTTTTCCGTTCCAGCACACAGATCTATCCCAATACCTGGAGAGGCACAGCGGCGGGCTGGACCCGCGGAACGTTCGCCTCTTCCTCTTCCAATTGTTGCGAGGCCTTTCGTACTGCCACAAGCGGCTGGTACTTCATCGCGACGTCAAACCCCAGAACCTCCTCATCAGCGAAATCGGCGAACTGAAATTGGCCGACTTCGGCCTGGCAAGGGCCAAATCCGTTCCCAGCCACACGTACTCCCACGAAGTTGTGACGTTGTGGTATAGACCGCCCGACGTGCTGCTGGGTAGCACCGAATATTCCACCTCGTTGGACATGTGGGGGGTCGGGTGTATTTTCGTGGAGATGCTTACAGGCATAGCCATATTTCCCGGTGTCAGGGACACCTACGACCAGTTAGATAAAATTTTTAAGGTAAGAATTTTTTGATTATTCAATTAAATTGTGCAAAAAAAGTTAACAAAACAGCACTGATTTTATTAAAATATTGTTTCCCCGTAGGTATTAGGTACTCCAACAGAAGAAGACTGGACCGGCGTTACGAGACTACCGGCGTATAAACTGCATAGGATAGGTCAGTACAGGCCCAGAAGGCTGGGGCTCTGTTGGCCCAGGCTTCATGACGTCGTCCACGGCGAGGCCATGGCCACAGGCCTCCTCCAGCTAGACCCCCTCAGAAGACTAGGCGCTGAAGAAGCTATGACTCATCGTTATTTCGATGGGTTACCTAAGAAACTACTAGAACTGCCAGATGGTAAGTTTATCAACTACCTACGTCTATTTTGGGTCTATTAACTGGTTGGCTAATTTTCAGATTCTTCAATATTCACAGTTGAAGGTGTGCACTTGTATCCAGAGCAGTATTCAGGTATAAAATGAGGCTGGTCTCGACTACCTCTCTCAGGAAAAAACATCTTTAAGCAATGACCATAGTCAGTCAACAGTTCAACCTCTTCATTCTTGCTTCACAACTTTAATGGGAAAAAAAATTCGACACCTCGTTGTGCACTGCTGTTGCAATATTTTTATTATGTTAACTGTTTAGTTAGGTTTATGTATTCTGAATATTTGTTAATGAATGCGCATGTGCGATTTTATAAAGAAAAAGACTGGAAAATATATTTTCTGAATGGTTTAGGTAACTTGTTGGTTGTCGAGGAATTTTTGCAAAAACGTCCAGGATTTCAACGAATTTTTCAAAAAAAAGAAAGAGCCATAAGTAGTTTTAAAATTAGTTCTAAAAATACCGCAACCAACAAATTATCGACGAGGGGAACTAACATTTATTTATTTTTAAATTATTATGAAGTCCTTCTAGTGCAATTTTAGACAATTTTTTAATATTCTTACTATTAACAATATTAAAGAGGGGGCCATTCAGAAGATTCATTTCTAAACAACCAGGATTTAGTTACCTTTTTCATACGTAAGATTTAAGAAAAGAGTTCTACATTTATTTTTCCCCAAGAAGGGTTATTATCACTTTGCAAATGTATGTTCTTTTTGTTAAAAGAGATATCGGTATTAACGTATACATTCGAACGTCCTTATTTAAAGTGCAATATGAAAATGCATATTCTAAATGTTAATAGCTATGGTAAAAATATTGAAATAACTTAATTTGGTAATTGACTTAAATATACCTTCACAGAATAAACATTCACTGACAAAGTTATTACACTTCGATAATGGCGAGGTAGTAATGCTTATTTTCTTAACCTGATTTTTCGAAAATGTTTGAGGTATAATTACTTAGTATATTATTATACTATAATTTTTAGTTTATAAGAAAGAAATTACTATTATTTTGCGACTTTTATTTCAAGAACCTAAATTTTCAAAAATGATGAAGTCCCAAGGCACTAGGTACGTACTGTCTTGTACCTGTATTTAGAAAGTGAGAGACAAAATTATGATCATTTAAGAAAAATGTGTTGGGTTTTCGTTATTCATCTTCATCGTGAAGTCTGTGATTACTACTACTTTTGAGGCATGTACTTGGCCCCCGCCCTTACACTTCAGTAATTATTTTAATGCATTTTTTAACCCATGTAAGATAATTTTCACTACAAAACCAATTGGTGTTCCGAAATAGGTGTATTTTCATTTTAGACCGTTTGACGATAAATTCTGGATTTCCTCCTATATCATATGTTCGCCTAGGACGTTTTTCTGTTCTATTAAAATTGAGTATATGCCAGGATTACCTGTAGGGTCCCAGCATGCCCCTGTTAATTTTATAATCTTTGATATGTTAATTTTAGAATATGCATTTTTAGTTATCTTACTAAAAATTGTTGCATTACCCGTATTTTGTGGGGAATGCAGACAACTTTTTAAATACAAATTTCTCCAAAAATAACGTGATTTATTTCATATATTTTTAGAAGCTAAATATCTGTGAATGCATTGATTTGTTTAGTTTTTTGTGACGATATGCAGGATTTTTTGGAACTCTGGATAATGCACTTTCCAACTGTACACAGGGTGAGCCAACGGTGCGAAAAGTCCAATATTTCCTTTATTGTCGATAATACAAAAATATATAGGGTGTTCCATTTAAAAAATTTGACATCTATAGCGCCCCGCTTTCACGAATCACCCGGTTTATTTCAAACTAATTTTAAAATGTAGCCAATTTGGTCTCCTACAACTTCTATATAAAATTTTTGTTTTTATTATCGATAATAAAGGAAGTGTTGGAGGTTATCGCACCATTGACTCGCCCTGTACATATAGAGAATATTTTAGTAGAATAAACAGATAAATTCAAACTTTTGCTGCTTTTAAATATTTTTCAAAGTGACCATAGCTCTTTCAGTTGGCACAGCATGGATTCACAAAGGTCCAGGTCTTTCTACATAGAAATCTAATCTACCTTGGTAAGTGTTCAGAGAAGAGTTTTCTAACGGGAAATTGGGAATGATAAGTAATAATTAAACACAAACTTTTATGACCTTTCGTTAAATAATTGTGATGGCATGTGCAATGGAACATTTTTTAAATGATTGTTGCAGTTCTTTATGTAACTAATGGATCTGGAATCTTTGTGCAATATAATATGTTTCATAAATTACCTTGTAAATTTAGCCAAGAACGTTTCGTTTGGAAACAAATTTTTTCCCATCGGCCCTCATAATTTCGCCCTGGGAACTATATTTACTAATCACAAAAAATACGCTGTCCGCATGAAGCATACTATTGTGATCATTCCGTATAGGTATTTCTTCCCTAGTTTCCATTTGGCTGAATTGGAAAAACGAGACCTTCGTGAATCCTTGCGCCTTAAAAATTGTGCAGTAATGAGATACAACGTGGAAAAATATTAACACACCAATCCATTCCTTCCATGGTGCTCAATTACTAATAGACTAGTTTGCTGGTCTAATCTAAGAAAAAAATGTCTGGCTGTTTAAAAAACACTGCTGAGCAGTGGAACTGAATTTTACAAGGCTGGGAATGCCATTGCCTTGCCTGGCACAACTACAACATCATCAGAATTGCTGGTGTTGGGAATTTGTCATGGATAAGTTTCATACAGAGGCATGAATAAATTCCCAACACCACGAACTTTCTGTTTAAAACCTTTCAACTACTGCAGTTTTTCCGTAGGACGTAGAGGAAACTTTATTTTAGGGATTTACTCTCAGATTTAATATTGTCTTATTCTTGTAAATAGTGTAAAAAGTTTTTATTGTTGAAGTTTACCATTACACCTTGTTTTTTGCATTTAGGTTTTAGTTTAAGGAGTTGTATATTTAGGGTGAGTAGTTCTACATTAGCAAAACTGTATCATAGCGAAACCTACATATATACTTAACATATTTTATCTAGAAGAAAACGATTATTTGAACTGAACTTTACACCTTATATGTATACGTTATTTTTTCTTTTTTTTTTTTTCTGTGCACTCATCTGTCTAGATTAGTAACATAAAGTTATATTTCATGTAAAAAGCCTAATATCTGTCCAGTTTATTGATCCAAATGTTTTGTGATTATAAGAGAAAAGAAATATTCAAAATCTGATGGTAAATGATGAGATCTTTTAAAAGTGCCAAAAGGGCAATAGCGTAAGCATTAGCTCTAGTAATATTAGCGTAAAAAAATTTTTATTCAGACGATTAGACGTTGTTAATTCTGTTTTTGACAGAGTCTGACAGAAAACGATGGGATATATTTATGTAAAACGATTGCTCTTCATCGTAATATAGCTATTCGAATAAAATTAAAATACCCAACAGGACAGTGGAGATTCAATATATTTTATTTATTAAAGAACAAATTTTTAATTCTACTCTTTTTGTAGGTAATAAATAAAATTAAAAAAAGTCTCCAGTTTTCACCTTTATTTAAACACAACAAATTTCTTTCCTGTGTACCCAAAAAGCCTTAATTTTGTGCTGTGCTTAAACCGGAATTTGTGACGGACTCTGGAAAGAATTTGATACACTTACCGATATCAAAACTAGAATATAAAAGTTTAGGCCTAAAGATATAGAGCAAACATGTTTTTACTGAGTTTGCATTATAGAGGAAGCTGTAAGCTCTAGAACACCACCTTTTTTTTAGCAAAATATGAATAGTGAAAAAATGTAACGTAGCGTAGTCCAATCTGGACGAAAGGCACTAAGTTTTGCGGCAATGCACCCCTCCAAGGTACGTCCAAAAAACATGTCGTCGACACATTGATAATGTAAGCGACATGTGAAATTAGCATTAGAATACTTTATTCACATCCAAGCTCAGTGCACGCTTACCGCGCACGTTTCTTTACTTTCTAACGAATCAAAATCCAAAGAATTGACCCTTGGATTGTTAACACAAAATTAACCTTTGTCTTAATAAGTCGAGGGTTATTGGCGAGAATGTAGCTCTCCGATTGCACCGTTTTTGTTTTTAGTGTACAAAATTGGTGTGAAATTGCTCTTATGTGATAGAGTCCACTTGTTAAAATTTTGGTTTGTTGATGATGATTGTATTTATTGAAATGGTAAAATTTTATGATAATACCGAGGAATAATGGTGTACGTAATCATTGTACCATGTTGCATTGTACATAGAAATAGTTGTTTATAATAAGATTATTATAAGGATATCGAAAATAATAATTAATAAATGTCTTTGTATAAAATGTGCTTTGCTTGTTTTTATCCATTTCCCATATTACGCGGTATAAGACGCTGTTAAATCGTAGAAGAAAATTAAACTAAACAAAACTGCGTTACAGAAAACAATCAAAACATTTAAGCATGTCTAGGACTGTAGCTTTTTCTTAAGATTTAATAAACAAGAGTTGTGTGATGGGCAAACAATGGATTATCAGGAAAAAGTTACTTACCGATTCTCTTAAACCTTTTTTCAATCTGACCATACTATTGTTGGCCTGTCTAGCTAGGGACAGTCCTTTCTAACTAGGTGTCTAGGTATATAAACACCAGAAAATACGCCAGTCACTGACCTAATAACACTTTTCAAAATAAGTATTCTTTGTAACAATCACAAATCACAGTCTGTTCAAAAATCAAAATCTGAGACTGCTCTTTTTCTTGCTGCCAATGGTAATACGTACAAATCCCTAGACACAGTGCCAACCTAACTCAATTCCAACAAGAAAATCCCTAGTATGGGAATATTCTCCAATGCAAACAAATTTGAATTCTTTTAGTGAACAAGTGAAGAGTGAAGGTGACAAATATGGCATTTTAAGCTGCTTCAAAGTGTTATTAGAGGTTATTGTTAATTATAATTTATTGTATCTTGAAATGTAACAAAAAATCATGAGTAAAAGCTGATTTGATTGCTTTCCATAGCAATTTAAATGTTTAACCAGCTAAATTAATTTCTTGACCATGTATATTATTTTTAGCATAGAAGAGATCTGCAGTTAATCCAACCAGTTAGCCAATTGTGAATTTGCTGCCGATTTTCCAATAGGTAAGGCCTGGCCTCTGCAGATTACATTGTAAGTAAACAAAAAACCAATACTAAGCATGACCCATATATAAGTTTTCTTTCCAAATAGACCGATTTGTGTGTGAAACAGATATGGTATAAATAAAAGCACCATACAGTCAAAACGATTGATACGACTGCCGGTTTCTTTCGCCACGCAACCAGTGCATCCTAGTCACACTCAAACGCAAACAATTCGTGGCTATTTGGAAAGTAAACTTATATCTGAAGAGGTTTAGAAGTTTTTGCGGGACAGAAAAAATGTATTTCGATCATAGTGCAAATCCTTTTATTTTGTAGCAACCTACACGAAACACAGACGCGGCAAACCATTACACTTGTTACACATCAGGTGAAAAAAATATTTTTTATTAAATATCATTCATACAGTGTTTCAATTAATACAAAACTTTCTAAAAATAACAAACTATAGGTACAGTCACTGGCATAAATTTACCGATAAAAAAAACAAAATATGTTTTTCACAATATTTAAGTACAATTTAATTAGAACTGAGGTATTTCTTAATGGCTGCTGAATCCCTCTTCAGCCACTCTGTATTTAGCTGAATAGTCTCGACAGCTTGTTGTACAGTTCTTTCCGTGCCGGGCGATTTGTGTTCCCGGAAGAACGTTTCCACTTCTGTGGACATTTTCTCACTAGCAAAGTTCTCCGTTAAGTACTTAACCAGCCTGGTGAGCAGGTAACCACTGAAACGCTCGACAATCTTGCTCCAGTTGTCCTTGAAGAATTGCCACGCCAATTCCCGCCCCACTTGAGTAAGTGCAACGGAGATTATTACGAAAACAGTGTCTTGAGACCTGACTTCCTCCTAAACCGAGGAAAAATAAGGCATTAACAAATTTACAAAATACTGGAACTTCAATGATATTTTAAACATCAAGAAAAATGCGATTTAATTAAAAGACCATCCTAGGCAAAACAGTAATGAAAAAATACACAAGAACTAAGCGTTAGGCGAAATTACTTACCGACATAGCAAAATCAAGCACTTTCTTTAACAACTCGGGATCTTTAGCAGCGCCCAAAGACCTACTAATCCGATCCTTCTCCTCGTGTAGATCTGTCGACCTATACAACTGCAGCAAAGTATCATACTCTGATTTACCGCCAGCCCTGAGCACAGTCTTATAGCAGGCGCTTCGTAGATCCGCCGGAAGGTTCTGTCCCGACTTAACGTGCCCTGCGAACCGCTCTCTAGCTTCTCGAATTGTATCCTCGTCATCTAGCCAAGCAAGTCGTCCTAAGACTAAACCTCTCAGCAGAGTATCTAGGTGGGTCTCCCCTGACTTCTGGTTCCAGCCGAGCCTTTTGTACACTTTATTTAGGAGTTGTTTTTGGTACTACAAATTAAGACAGTTTATAAATATTACCAATAATAATTAATTTTGCCTCTCCTTCAACTTAAAACATTTACGGTTTTAAAGCTGATTATGAATACGTTTTGATTATATAAAGATAAACAGAAATCTATACTTACTTTATGATAATCCTTTTCGCAGTCTGTATGACCCAATAATTGTCCTAACCTTCCAAGTATATTTCCCATGGAAGACCATACGTTGTAATCAGTTTCATCTTCAAATGCCCTGAGCACTTTCAAGACTTCTACTGTACTTGTATGGCCTGCTTTAACCATGGCAAAAAGATCGTCCAATAGACCTAACCTAAAAACAGAAAATCGTGTAAACCCAATAATTATTAAAGAAAGCAACGACTCCTAACTATTAAGGCAAAGTTCTAGTAAGATCTTGATCTGCTAATCAACATGCGCTTCGTATGACTAACATAACCTTAAATTTTTGGTTTTTGCAAATCTTTGCAATTTTTATTTTAATTTTTGTAGTTTTAGCTTGGATCCATTATAACATTTATAAACTCTCTCAGACAGTAGATTTTTAAAGTTTCAATATTGTAGATTATTAAAAATAGACTGCTAATTATAGGTTGGAATTCCAACCAACAAAAAGCATCTTATTTTATTAGATTTAAGGCAATTAAAACTTTATTTATTATACACCGAACAAGATTTTAGTTGATAGTACAGCTGCCAAGCAGAAATTTTGATGAAATTGACATAATATTCGAAAATTTAAAAAAAATGCATATTTTTGAGGTTAGTTGTGACGTCACGTGCGCGTCACCCATATTTATTTATTTATTTACCTGTCTAATGGAGGCATAGTCTTATTCTGAATGGCGGGTATGAATTTTTCCAACATTTCCGGCGTATACTGTGTCCTGTAGAACCCAATGGTTCCTGGATTAATCTTAATCCAATCAGTGGATTCCACGTCAGGTACAACAACGTCAGCACTTGCCGTCTTTAGGACAGTATTAACTACTTCCTTACTGGGGTTTCTTGAGGTAGATATTGAGATGGGTATCATCCAGAGGTAGTCTTCTGAGGGTTTAGAGCCGTCGGCCGTGAACTTTGTCTGGGAGAGAGTGAGTGTAACGCCGTTGCCTTCGCCTGGAAAAGTGAACCGTAAAAAAGTCACTACTTTACATTTTTTTGAATAAATCAAGTTAGTGTTTGCCAATTTCTTTGCAAAACCTATGGGCATGCAAATATATACTATAAGAACGATTTGTTAAAAAATATGTACCTGAGGGTTTGCTGCTGACTCTAACGACTGGGAACCCCATTTGCTTCGTCCAAGTCGACATTACGTCCCCCACGGGTTTCTTGCTGGCCTCTTCCAATGCCGCCCACAAATCCTCGGTGAACGTATTCTTGTACTGATGCCTGGTTAAGTACAGGTGCATGCCTTTCCTGAAGTCTTTGTCACCAATATAATGATGCAACATTCTGATCACCGACGCCCCCTTATTGTAACTTATATCATCGAAAATCTCATCAATCTCTGATGGATTTCCTACAGGTACTTCGATTGGATGCGAGTTCTTCAAACTGTCCAGTTCCAACGCCTTAATATACGAGTCGTTTACGAACTGCGTCCAAATGTCATATTCGGGGAAAAGGTAGTTGACGCAGAGGAACTCCACGAAGGAAGCGTAGCCTTCGTTCAGCCACAGATGGGTCCACCATTCCATGGTGACCAGATTCCCGAACCACTGGTGGGCCAGCTCGTGCCCCACCACAAGCGCTATCCATTGCTTACTGACCGCAGACGTGTTTTGGGGGTCCACCAAGAGACAAGTTTCTCTGGAAAATGCAACAACATAAATTTGTACAAACAAGCAATGACATACATGCGAAGTAGGCAACACACTTTGTTTCTTCTGCAGTGAGTGTATATATGGTTGCCTAATTCTGTGGTCAAGTGGTTCATACTACAGAGACTTTATAGGGACAGTGGCGACAAAGGGTTGTCAGCATTTTGATTGGAAGTTGGATTCACGTGGTATGTACCACCATTAAGAGGCTAAAATTGTTTAAACTGCCATATTATACTGTGTATACTTGTGCAACTTTAACAATTTATTGTGACTTATTGAACGTATTAAAATTATTTGTGATTGGTGTACTGTGAAAAGAACTATTTAAAGACTTATTTATTTAATAATTTCATATTGTATATTGTATTTATAGGGTAAGTGTTGGTTTAGTTTATTTCTCATCTCAAAGAGAACCAAGCCAAAATACTTTTTGCTGGTTGGAATTCTAACCTATAATTAGCAGTCTATTTTAAATAATCTACAATATTGAAACTTTATAAGTCTACTGTCTGAGAGAGTTTTAGGCTAAAACTACAAAAATTAAAATGAAAATTTGCAAAACTAAAAATTTAAGGTTGTTAGTTCTGATAAATTTAGCCTCACAATGGCGGGTGGACGTGACTTTGGCTCTATTTTCGTCTTTGTCCCTATAAAGTCTCTGTAGTTTATACAATCATTCATGAAGAATCCCCCACCTCTTCATTGTTCTTATACAGAGTAGGATAAATTATTGCAAACCACGTGATAAAAATAGGCAACCAGGTATACATTTCGTTTCTTTTGCGTATATAATACCATCGAGTGTGTATATGGTTGCCTAATTCTGTAGTTATGTAGTTTACAGTAATATATTATGAAGACGTATTAAATTATTTATTTCTTTTATAAACAACTTTGTGATTTTATAACATTCTCTGGTCCATAAGCGGAACGTTTTTTTTTTTTGAAAACGAGAAATAATAACGGTTTAACAATGAATTTAATAAGGAGTGAAATACTGATTTTTATTTTAGCATTTTATAATACATAGTTTTACTGAACCAATAACAAATTTATTAAAATAATATCGTCACAAAAATTTGGTAATTGATTTGATATGCTCATTTTCCTTGAATAAATTAACATGACTGTAACATTTGACAATTACGTATTAGGAGCCTTTAATTTAAATATAAATTTTTTAAGTGACTTGCACAAACAGATTAACGTTGCTATTATCAGCCTTAATTGAATGAAAAAACTATTAATAACACTTAATAACAATGATAACTAATAATAATTGATAATAATAACTAAAATACGTTTAGAATAAGGTTTACGACATTGTTAATATTGTCATATCCTAACAAATGATAACGTAGTTGGAAAAATCCGACGTATGTGAAATGTACAATGCAAGTCTTAATCCATACATTTGCCAGACTATAATTAATTATGCCCCATTACCAGACTAATCACTATAATAATATTTACATAACGCTTAATACAATTTTTATGCGGAAAAATCATTTGCACATCATTAAAAATAAAAAAGAAAATTCAGGTGATGATTGCAACATATACTTTTTAATAATGATTACGTAAAATTCCCATTTTTGTGATGCAACCGTATAACGTAAGTAGCGTTATTATATTTAATTGTCCCTGAATTCCTCTTCAAGGAAAAGTAACATTTCAAAAGTATCATATAAGTACCGTTAGATTGTTTACTACATGCACATTTTTTTCTATTTATAAGTATAGGTAAAAGTTAATCTATTAAAATATCATCATCTTTTAATAGACCAATAATTTTTATTACGCTGTGTATTGCAATTAAAGAATGTTAACGTGTTATTAAAATCGCATTTTTGCGTCGCATGAATAATTGTCCCGTGGAAACAATCGTGTATACCTTATAATTTTTGCAGGATCGAAATCTGACAATGCAATAACTTGGTAACGATTTAAAATAAACTTATAATTTGTTTTATTAAGTGGGCTATCACGAATAGTCAAGGCTGATGCATATATCATATAGATAGGAGATATAGGAGAAAATGGAGGTTGATGAGAAAAATTTTCGGGCAGGATTGGTAACGTTGGGGGTAAAGAAACCATAAAAAAATGTCTGATATGATTTTTGGGTCAGAAATTATTCACTATGAAACGTGCAATCTTATAGATATAATAGGGATAAAAAATAGTCTAATCTCATAAAGGCAGAAAGAACTTTGATCTTTACTTATAAATGATGATGGAGTTAAATAAACGCTTAATTTTAGTACAATATGAATGTATGTACTCTACTTGGCTGTAGTCTCGTTCGAAAATTTTAACTACTAGATTAGAGAGAACAATAATTAACAAAACCTTGAAAGTAATTAATTAATACATTATCTTAACTAATAGATAGCAGCAAACTAATAAATTTGGTTCACGAGAAGTCATGACGTAATACGTTTCAAAACAATAGATATGCATGCAGGATAATATAATAAATAGCAGGATATAATCTTCATAATAAAATTATGAGTAAAAGGCAATATGGATAATCTTTGTACCCGTCGATAGAACTATGCCGTTACGATGATATACGGTTCTAAAAATAAATGCTAGAGAAAGATTTAATAATTATTATCCTTCAAAAGTAGTTTATAAATTTTTCTCTTAAGGATAAAATTTTTAAAAATATAAAATTAAATTTTGTTCTACGTTAGAAATCGATAATTTTCAAAGACATAAATATAACTGACAAGTCGAAAAAATATTTTTAAAAAAACATCAGTAAAATGTCACTTTTTTGTTATTAATTGTCCTTATTAATTTTCTTTAAATTTTTTAAATATTTATAAAAAGTATTTAGTAAGTTCAAAATGTTTCGTGGAATTTTATTACATAGTTTGTTATATTACTATATTAGTATGCCCCAATATTGTACAACGTTAAAAAAGGTTTTTCTCTTTCATATGAAATAATTTAAAACCTAAAAAAATATCAATAGAACTAATACGACAGTAAAAATTTTTAAAAGCAGGTTTTAACTATTTTGAACTCCTCCATTTTACGTATCCGTTTGACACATTTACTTAGAAGTAATCACGTGCTCACCTATAAGTAACAAGGCCCCAATTCTCCATAGCACCAGCGCTAAAGTCCGCTATAGCTATCAAGTCGATTTTTGGTAAAGGATACGCTATGTCGAAGTACTCTTTGTAATAAGGTAATACTTTCGTGGCAACTTCCAGAGCAAACTTCCCTTGTTCCTTCTTCCCCTTGGGCGTATACACCCTGACCTGGACACCGTCGCTAGATTTGTCCTCTACGTAGTCGTATTCCCCGATGACCGCTGCCACTAAGTACGTAGACATTATGGGGGTCTTTGCAAAGTCGTATCTGGAAAGAACAAAAAAATACAAAAGAAGTGAATATGAGCTATAATTTATTGCATCGTTACCTGACAAGATTCCCTAGAGTGTCGCTGCTTTTGACAGGCATATTAGACAAGGCAACCAAATCCTTTGGCACCGTCAGGCTAATGTCGAAGGTCGACTTTAGGGCAGGCTCGTCCCAACAGGGGAAACACCTTCGTGCATCAGTCGACTCGAACTGTGTCACAGCTGCATAGGTCTCTTCTCCCTTTTCGTTAACATATTTGCTCCTGTAAATTTGAACGTGGTCAATAGGTATCAGCTCGACTGGCTTGAATTTGATAATTATTGATCTTGTTGAACTTTGTAGCATGACGTTATATTTACATGATTTTGACGTCGAAATGTCGGCAAATAAACGTCATTTAATGATCAAAAAGTGACGTGTAAATGACGTGAACTCCTTTAATAGCTGAGTTAATGGGTACATTTCGTTAATATACTTTCATTTTTCAAGATTTGTTGTATAAATCTCTAACATCATCACATTATATTGTAAGACGATCATTATTTTCATGTTTACTGAAAATAATCATCAGGAAAATTTAAAATATCGTAACAACAAACTTCAAAATAGTTTATGAATTTGATAATTATTAATCTCTGTTCAATTTTGCAGCATGACGTTGTATTTACGTGATTTTGACGTCGAAATGTCGGCAAATAAACGTCATTAAATGACTAAAAAGTGACGTATAAATGACATGGGTAAATTTCGTTAATACACTTTCATATTTCAAAATTTGTATGTTTTCTAGTGAGTAAAAAGCAACCTTATAATTTGGTACGTTTGAACTAAATTTAATCCTGTTTTATGTGGGTTTTGGATTGTTTGAGAATAAGACGTTCCCCGTCCTCCCTCGCAACGTTATTACCTTAAATTTACACTCATAAGAGAATGTCTGGCTAGAGTCACCCAAAATGGATGCCTATTAATTTTTTCCACAACTATATAGTAGCAGTACTTCTTTGATAAAAAAGCTTTAATTCAATAGTAGTAGTTTGTAGTTGTAGAATCTGACCGTAAAATCCGTCACCAAATACATACCTGTAAAGCCCTTTCATCTTATCGTTTATTTCGCCCTTGAACGCAATGTCCAAGTTGTACGTGCCCGGGGCGATCGGCGAGGCGAACTTGAATGTCGCCGTTTCTTCTTCTGTGCATAGTTGAGTTTTAGTTGGCGTTAATTCTTTGTCACCTTTCACCACCACAGAGTCCAATTGTAAGTCTAGGGCATTAAGTACGATTGCATCAGTGGACTTCACTACCTGGAATCAAAGAAAGAAATGTTAAACTTTGTGAATAAATGTGTTAATTTTGACTCCAATACTGGATGAGTGGTTCAAACATGGGCACCGGATTATTTTTTATAGGCGCTTAGAGAATTGGCGCTGGACGAGGAAGATCGTTAAATATTTCTTTGCGATTCGAAATCGTATTGTTTATATTTTCGGAGCATTTGCTTTTGTACCAATTGTACCTACAAAAACAATGCCTTAAGTAGGGCGTGAAACGCGATCGTGGGTCACTTCTCTACAGATATTAAATTTCGTTTCGTTATGGCAGGATTAAATTCTTCTAGAACAACGTCAGAGCCATATTCCACGAATCCTCAAATTACAGAACCACGAAGGTGAGAATTTTACCTCTTTACCTGGCCTCAACGACGCAACAGCCCACAAATAAATATGATTCGTTTAAAGATTAATTCAGATGATGACACAATTAGTCTAGTGCCGAACAGGTTTTCAGAGGCCAAAAATCGACAAAATTCTTAGCAGTATGTGGATGGTCGGAAAATTTAGGATTAATGGTATATAAAAGGGGAAAAATCGATTGGACCCCAATAATTTATCAGGAGTAGGGTGGGGGTGGGAAAGGGCTGTTTTTAGGGGTTAAACTTGTTTTTTTACGATTTCCGGCAATATATCGAAAAAGTTAAATGCAAAAGTTGTAGATAATTGAAAGATCTACAACTTTTATTACAACCGTTTTTCAACATAACCTCAAACTATTGAGAAAAACGCCAAAAACCAATTTTTTTATTTTTTACTTTTATCTCCAACAAAAATTATTCGATTTTAATGAAATTTGGTGAAAATGTACATTTTTGTGTCTCAAGAAGTATTGGGCAAAACTCATAAATCACCCTGTAAGTAGTTCAATAAAAAAAAGGCTCAGGCTTTTTTCAATAGTCATTTCTAATTCACCTAAGTGAACTCTATCTACCATAACATTTTGTCCCTTTCCTCGTGAATCACCCTGTATAATGGTTAATATAAATGGTTAGTTAGTATATAAATCCATTCTTTGGAAGCAAATAATTGTCTTTTGACAATGAAACTCTTCTTTATATTGATTAAATATTGTAAAGTTGAAGCTTATCGACAGAAGATTCACAAGGGCCCCAAGATGGATCCTTGCGGCACACCACAGTTGCCCGACAATAGGAATCACTTTCGAATGGATATATTGCAATCTTCTAAATAAGTCTGTATCGAAAGATAAATTGTTTCATTCATAGAACCATTAATAGGATGTAAGCAGAATCGGATGTAAATATGGATTAATGTGCTTTTTCCGTCTTGTTGTTTCACATTTCTTTTATAGAGATGACAAGATGACCTTGAAATATAAATTAGACGGTGTAATTAAAAAAAGACAATCAATATCGATTTGGTCCAAAGACTTTCCGATTTCCCTTTCGACACTGCATTATCTTCAAAAAAACGACCGCTCGCGAGTGTGCTGGTTGCGTTACATACATGTCGGTATTGAGTAATTTAATTCTCAATTTATAATGACGACACGTGCTTAGAATTTGGCGAACAGAAGACGCAAGTAATATAAATACCAAAACAAACGTTTACAAAACGAAATCGATTTGATAATTAATTTGAATTGTAAATACCGCGAAATTAATGAGCAAAGTCGGTTTGGAATATTTTAAGAGCAAACCAAACGAGAATGTTATTCAATAAGCGGCTAATTGAATTATTCATCCGATGGAATTCAATCAAGGAGTTGTCATACAGTTCAATTATTCTCTTCGTCAATTATGTTGACTATTGTTGACGGTAACAATGTATGCAATGCAGCATTCTTTTCGATATTTTTTACGTAAAAACCTGAGTTATGAAGTTGATATTGGTGCAAATTTTCTCTAGCGAATTTGGGACAATAATTGCCTGATGATTATTCTCATAATACGTTAAGAAAACCGCGAGGCAAGTGCACAAAATCTAGCGGGGTAAGATCCGGTGACCTTGGTGGCCATTCAACATTTCCACGTCTTCCAATCCGCGTAGTTGTAAATACTTGATCAAGATATCTTCGAACATGTAAAAAATATTTTCCAATGTCTTAACTCCAAAATTATGAACTCTAGACCTTAGGTCTTTAAAACTAGTTGGTCCCGACACAATTTAAAATATGAGCACCTACGTTTTAAAATGCAGAGGATAAGTAAGCGATCAGTAGTTAGAATATAACGTCCTTGATATATCCCTGACAACTAAATTTGCCGGAGGCCGCTTAAAGAAAACAATACAAGTATTGTTTTTTTTATGGTGTCCTGTTTCCGACAGATCTTATATCACTATCATTAGATATGTAATGCTGGTTTTTTAAACGCGAAGGTTGCTAAACAAGTCGTTCGTATCTAGCTAGGTATATGAATTTCTAGTAGCCAGATTTGTAAATGCAGTTTGGTATTATCTTAGATATCACTGCAGGTTGAAGTTCTCTAAACTCTAAACTTACAAAGTTCTGATTGCTCCAGGCAAGATTGTAGGTACAGGCAGTACAGGACAGTCTTTAACGTTTGCATAGTAGTATTAGGGTCTGCTGTCGAGTGGTATTGTATTGCTATTTAGGCGATGATTGTTTTAGTGAATAGGCCTGTAGAATTAGACGATGTGAACGGGAATCTGTAACTAATTCGTTTCAGATAGCCACAGGTAAAAACAGGTGTATTTAGTTATAAGGAATATACCTCTGCGATACCTTTTAAATCAAATAAACAGAACATTGTTTAAACGTCACTTTTATGTGAAAAAATCATGAAATTTGGAGTTTTTTAAAAATTGCAGTAAGACTGCAGTAGATTAATTTTTTTGAATGTTTCTGTTTACTAGGTAATTCCAAACCGGTTAATTTAAGCCCCGGTTGATTTCATTTCATTGATTATTTATTTAAATAATTGCCGAAAACCATCGAAATTTTCGAAAATTTCAAGGATTTTTTACTCTGAAAGGAAAAATGCTAGACTCTTGAAACTTTGGTGGAATATGTGTCTCATTACCCTCAACTTACAAAAAAAATTTCGTTTCAAAATGTTTATTAGTTTTCGAGAAATTCTATTTGTTTATTAAAAACGTCCCAAATGTTTAATGAAAAATTGACCTATTAACGTTATCAAAAATAATTCAACCACAGCTCATTTTTTTCGTCAAGACGTCAATTTTACGAATCTGTTATGGGCGTATCGATTTTCAATAATTTTGACCGTCAAAATGGCGTTAACAACATTGCTACTTTTCGGAGCAGCGTTTTTTGCAAATAACTGTACAACAAATGAACGTATCTGCACAAATCTTTCATATTTGAGTTGCTGGTATTTTTCTACAAATTTATAAAAAAAAATTGCTGCTCTGGGACATGTAGGAGTCGAGATAATTTTTTAAATTGTTTAATGCGCCAAACGTTTATTTATTAATATTTATGGCCAAAATTGAAACTGGTTGTTAATAAGATCCTGAATTTTGTGAATTCATCAAGTCCTATTGAAAACGGGCCCTTTTTGAGGTCAAAATATAATTTTTAATAATTAGTGATTTTAGAGCGTCTTCAATTTGTTTGGCTCAAGCGACAGGTGAATTTTTGATCAAACGAGTTTCAAATTGGGGTAGCGAGAAAAATTCGTCATATCTCCGTTAAAGATTATATAATGGTAACAATGCTGTAACATCGTACATATATTGTTTAATGGAGAAATAGTTTGTGCATACATTGTTACCATTATATAATCTTTATAAATTTATATTTAATACATTAGCACATTATAGGTTGCATAAGCCCAAAAAAGAAAAAATAAAAAAAAAATTGTTTATAACAATTATTTGTTTATTATTTGGATATTGCAAATGTGCCCATTGTTATTATTTTCGTGAGCTACCCCAAATTAAAAAAAAAAACGTCGAAATTGGCCGGAAAATAACGGAGATATGGCGAATTTTTTCCGCTACCCCAATTTGAAACTCGTTTGATCAAAAATTCACCTGTCCCTTGAGCCAAACAAATTGAAGACGCTCTAAAATCACTAATTATTAAAAATTATATTTTGACCTCAAAAAGAGCCCGTTTCCAATAGGACTTGATGAATTCACAAAATTCAAGATCTTATTAACAACCAGTTTCAATTTTGGCCATAAATATTAATAAATAAACGTTTGGCGCATTAAACAATTTAAAAAATTATCTCGGCTCCTACATGTCCCAGAGTAACAATTTTTTTTTATAAATTTGTAGAAAAATACCAGCAACTCAAATATGAAAGATTTGTGCAGATACGTTCATTTGTTGTAAAGTTATTTGCAAAAAACGCTGCTCCGAAAAGTAGCAATGTTGTTAACGCCATTTTGATGGTCAAAATTATTGAAAATCGATACGCCCATAACAGATTCGTAAAATTGACGTCTTGACGAAAAAAATGAGATGTGGTTGAATTATTTTTGATAACGTTAATAGGTCAATTTTTCATTAAACGTTTGGGACGTTTTTAATAAACAAATAGAATTTCTCAAAAACTAATACACATTTTGAAACGAAATTTTTTTTGTACGTTGAGGGTAATGAGACACATATTCCACCAAAGTTTCAAGAGTCTAGCATTTTTCCTTTCAGAGTAAAAAATGCTTGAAATTTTCGAAAATTTCGATGGTTTTCGGCAATTATTTTAATAAATAATCAATGAAATGAAATCAACCGGGGCTTAAATTAACCGGTTTGGAATACCTAGTAAACAGAAACATTCAAAAAAATTAATCTACTGCAGTCTTACTGTAATTTTTAAAAAACTCCAAATTTCATGATTTTTTTCACATAAAAGTGACGTTTAAACAATGTTCTGTTCATTTGATTTGGGAGGTATCGCAGAGGTATATTCCTTATAACTAAATACACCTGTTTTTACCTGTGGCTATCTGAAACGAATTAGTTACACCGTTTTTTCTATTTCTGCAGGCCTAGAAATCGTGCGTATCTATTTTCTGTAAACTATGGGAAAAAATAAGTTTTTTTTGTTTAAAATAAATACAATGTTTTCTGGTTACAAACTTGCCATTAAAACGTGTTAACTCCATTGTCAGAGAACTATATCAGCGTGTTTCATGTTCATAAACACTCGGAAAGCTAAGTGTATACTTGATAATATAACGCAATATAAATATTTATTTAACAGTAATTTTATTGCTCTTTTAATTTGCTAATGCTAATGTAAATATTGTTTCTAATTTGATGGTGTAGCAAATACATTTATTCGAGTCATTTTATTTTTATATGATAATTTTGTAATCCTCCATAATTTATGTAAAACTACAAGCCATGCTGGCTTGGTCGCTTCAAGAGTCCCTTTGGCTCTTTCACTTGGCTGATACGCCGCTTTTCCATTTAACGAGATTATTGTGCCCATAAACAGTTTGATGGTAATATAGTTTGTAAGTATTAAGTAAGCAAGTCTGAATACTTTTGATGCAAATGGAAATAAATCGCTTTGCCAACAGGATAATAACTGATGGAATGGAGTTTTATGAAGCTATATTATATGACGTTTCAAAAAATAATCATCAGCTGATTTAAATCAGTTGATTTACTCTGAACAGAGTTAAATATTTCTATGATTATGGATTATGCCCTGTGGCGCCGCGCATAAGAGTACTAGACAATATTATACTTCGTATGAGTATCACGTCGGTTTTAATCTTGGTACTTGACTTTCAGATTGCGTTTATCTTTAGAAGGCAAAATATCTTCAAGATGTCTTTATTGCGTATATGCACCCCTCTACATTTAGAATTCGAAATATCCACGTACGAGTACATTTAAAGCTGCTAGTTCGTGAAATCAAGAAGACTTATTTAAATATTCCCTTAACCCCTTCAACGAGTCGATCCCGCAAACTTTATTTTTTTTACAGTTTCAAAATCCGGGCGTCCTTAGGACCCCGAAACAATTTTTTTAGACCCTTCCGGAAATTTTTTTGACGCCGTTCCATTTTTTCGGGGCCTCTGGTGCGATAGAAGTGAAAATTTGAGTGGTTTGGAGACTTTTTCCGGTTTTTTAATTAATCGCGAGGTCCGGGAAAGCTGAACATTTGGTATAAGGGTCAAGAGAGCCGCTAGGAGACGTCCTCTACCGATCCCCCATCGAAAACCGCAAGAAAATCGCTTCGAAAATGGCCATTTTAACGAAAAGCTTCTGATTGGTCCAACTTCCAATTTTTTTTTCTGACGTCACATCGGCTTCAGCAGCGTCGGGGACTTGAAGTCGCCCCGAATCTGGTTGCAGAATTTTCTCGGCAAGTATTTCTGTCAATGATGTCGTATGGTAGTAGACTTCACCTTCAGATTTTATTTTCAATTACCACCGGGCTTCTCTTTTTCGTTGAATATTCAACTTATGTAGCCAGAAAGAGCAAATCAAGGAGTTGTTCCAAAAATATGGTCACCAAGTCCTAAAATTGCCACCTTCCTACTGCCAATATGGTCCAATAGAGTTGGTGTGGGATATTTGCAAACAATATTATGATCTGCACGTTGATGAACAAGTTTTGGGGATGTGGCAGAAGTTTTGGATTAAATTCTTCCGTATGACTGGGTTACTTTGTGAGGCACACAGAAGAAACTGCTCAGAAAGACTGGGAACGTGAGCCTCAACTGTTATTTATCATTTCAATGGGAAATCTGATGGTGTTGAAATAGATGAAGTGTTAAAAGTTCTCAATGGTGATAATGATGATCAGCATGATGATAATAATAATAATACTAATATTAATAATAATAATAAGTTTATTCACATAATACATAGAATTACAAAGCATATATAGAAAGGCAGTAAATAAACTAGTAGAAAATCACAGAAGTAGTTATATAACTACTTGTTTGTGTGATACATAATAACTAACAACAATTATAACGGAAAATAGTGGTCATTTTACTTATGGGATTTGCTTAAGAATGTTGTGGAGGTGAACGAAACATTATTCTAGATCATATTGGATATATGGTGTGAAAATTTAGTACATTGCATATACAGTTCTATTTCTGTTACAGATCGAAATGATCTAACCAGCCAGATGGTCTAAATTATATTATCGTTGGTAAAATACTTCAAACAATAACACCATATTTGGAGTGGTCTATAATATCATCGAGTGAACTTTAAAAGGCGATTCCAAAAATATGCTTTTTGGTAAAGGTTATGTAAGGCTTCTATCTTCCTTCTTCAGTATATCTACGCGAGACAAAGTCCTCCTGTCAATAATTTTATCGACTTCAAATGCGCAAATGGACGGAGGCTAATGATTTGCGTGGAAAGGAAGATTCTGATGCTCCTAGAAGGCAGCGAGGACCATCCTTTTGCTGCTGTGAAAGTTGCAACGGAAGATATGAACTTCCCTGCGTCAGTGAGGACGGCAAGAAGAAAGTTGTGATAAGGTCTGCCAAAAAAGTTGAGTCAGGAAAATAGAATTCGGAAGCTACGATTTGCAAACGAATATTTGAACCAAGCGCCAAATTTTTGGACCGGTGTTGGGTTCTCTTGGCAAAAATGTTTCAAAAACACGAAAACTTCAATCACTCACGTTTTCCCCTAAAATTTTGTTGTCACTATGGCCATCTTGGAAAAAGTGTTTACTCTTAATGTGAACGAATTAGAAATTTTTTAATTTGATTTTGGAATATCGCGCTATTTTATAGAAAAATCACATTATCCGAATTCGACGGCATTTGTTTACTCAGTGTACGTAATTTAAAGCTGCCTGTGCTTTTCCAAAATTTGCTACAATCATGACGCGAGTAGCATTAGGGGTCAAAGGTTTGGGACATAGAAATTCCCCGATAGTAAAACCAAAATGCAGTTGTCGTCACTTCCAAATGAATGTCTAATTTCTATTAAAAGTTATCAACCACTTTCCGTTTTCGATAACAAATGTCCACTTTCATCAGGAATAACAGCCTCCTAATGGTTATCACTAGGTTCCAACTCGACTTTAAATGTAAAAATGTCGTTTGTAAACAAATCGATACACCTAACGGTATTCACGTGTTTTAATGATTTATTATCAATTTGTATCTAAAACTCGTTTTGTTACAGGTTATAGCTATGTTTTAATTGTCAATAATTATTTTCCATTATCAATGGGCAAGGAGTGTACTTCACTTCCTCATGTTGCGTAAGTTTTAATACGGTAACTGCTAAATTTAAATACTAAAAGAGATCCCACGTAAGTGTTTATTTATTACCTTTGGATACACACCTACATGTAATTGGTTTTCGTGAATTATTAGAAGCAGAAATGCAGAAATTATTCAATAACACACGTTGGGATGGGTCTCGACGTCTTAGAATTTGTATGCCATTAAGAATATTCTCAAAGATCTTAATACTAATTTTTCTTAAATGACTCCTAAACAAGGTAACTGTCCCTTCAACCAGTTGCTTCTATTACAATAAATCCTGTTCGTGTTCCACCAGTTCCGGTGTTCCGCAAGGGTATGTTTAATGCTAACTTGATTCCGTTTCCTATTTGGAACGTGCTCTGATAGTGACCACTGCGTCCTCCACTTTTTCAGAGGTCAAACACTGCAACTGATTAAAGACTTTCAATTCCAATCAATATTGGATTATAAAATGAGGTCCAAGTGCTCTTGTTGGCTTCAATCAATCTAACAGTCATGATCAAGAGATGTAAGAAAGACCTTATGATAAATGAAAAAGAAAACTAGTTGGAATGTCTCTTCATTGGCAGTGAACAAAACACTACTATTAAGGTACGTACCAAAGAAATAAAAAGGGACTGGATTTATTACAAAAGCACAACAGCTGCATGTGTCGTGGAATTATTCATCCATTCAATAATCTCCCTCGTTGCAGGTTGGAGAACACGCCAACCACTTATTTACAGTTATGCGAGAAGAAAAGAGCACAGCCTTTCTTACGTGGTGCTTACGAATAACCCACTTCCGCTATATAGACCGCAAGGCAATAACGATAAAATTCGATATGCCTATTTTGCATACTTTTGAAAGAAGATACAATCAGAAAAATTAACCACCAGTCAACATTCTATGATAGATAGTTTCAGATATGCACAGCGTCAAAAAATTTCAAACGATTTTTTATCAATATAAGTATCATGTTTTTTGTACGTGGGCATCTTCGAATTTTTGTCTTGGGCGGTCTCACAACGATTGAAGCATTTCTGCCAAGAGAACCCAACACCGGTCCAAAAATTTGGCGCTTGGTTCAAATATTCATTTGCAAATCGTAGCGTCCGAATTCTATTTTCCTCACTCAACTTTTTTAGCAGATTGAAGAGGCCCCCTTATCACAACTTTCGTCTTGCCGTCCTCACTGACGCAGGGAAGTTCATATCTTCCGTTGCAGCTTTCACAGCAGCAAAAGGATGGTCCTCGCTGCCTTCTAGGAACATCAGAATCTTCCTTTCCACGCAACCCATGAGCCTCCGTCCATTTGCGCATTTGAAGTCGATAAAATTATTGACAGGAGGGCTTTGTGTCACGTAGATATACTGAAGAAGGAAGATAGAAGCCTTACATAACCTTTACCAAAAAGCATATTTTTGGAATCGCCTTTTAAAGTTCACTCGATGATATTATAGACCATTCCAAATATGTCGTTATGGTTTGAGTATTTTACCAACGATAATATAATTTAGACCATCTGGCTGATTAGATCATTTCGATCTGTAACAGAAATAGAACTGTATATGCAATGTACTAAATTTTCACACATATATCCAATATGATCTAGAATAATGTTTCTTTTCACCCCCACAACATTCTTAAGCAAATCCCATAAGTAAAATGACCATTATTTTCCGTTATAATTGTTTAACAACTATTTAGTTATTATCATCATGCTGATCATCATTATCACCATTGAGAACTTTTAAAACTTCATCTATTTCATCATCATCAGATTTCCCATTGAAATGATAAATAACAGTTGAAGCTCACGTTCCCAGTCTTTCTGCGCAGTTTCTTCTGTGTGCCTCACACAGTAACCCAGTCATATGAAATAATTTAATTCAAAGCTTCTGCCACATCCCCAAAACTTATTCATCAACGTGCAGATTATAATATTGTTTGCAAATATCCCACACTGTCTCTATTGGACCATATTGGCAGTAGGAAGGTGGCAATTTTAGGACTTGGTGACTATATTTTTGAAGCAATTCATTGGTTTGCTCTTTCTGGCTACATAAGTTGAATCTTCAACGAAAAAAGGGTGGTAATTGAAAATGGATTCTGAAGGTGAAGTCTACTAGGTACTATACGACGCCATTGGCAAAAATATTTTGAAAAATTTCGTTCCCTCACAAGAAATTTATGAAATTGACCAAAACAGCCATTTTTGAATCTCTTAACCTCAAATTACTCGAAAATTTGACGTGCCGAGAAAATTCTGCAAACAGATTCGTTCTAGCGTCCAAATATCGATCAGATTCACCTCGTGCGATTTTGTAACAGACGCTAGCGTAATCCTCATTAAATGAAAACGCAAACATGACATTACGAATTTATTAAACTAAATGAATTCGAGTAATTTTTTTTTTAAATCCTTTATCTTGATTTCTACAAGTATCTCCAATTTTGTACGAAGTAAATTTTAAATGTGCAGAATCCGTCCTGAACGGCCATTTATTCGCTCCACTCCTCATTCCCCAGGAATAGGACGTTTATTTCTGTTGCGATACGTTTCCACCGGTTTATTTTAGTCAAAACTTACAAAACCTCATAGTAACGTAATAAAGTTATTATTACCATCTACCGTCAACCAACAATGGAAACAGCACGTGAATTTCGGAGTCACAAAAAATGAGTAACAGGTTAATAAACCCGAATATTTATTAATCGCCTCCATATTTTAGCATATCTTAAAAATAATTAAAGGATGGATTTGATGACACCATAAAAATCAAGGTTACCGTCCATAAACACAGAATAATTAAGGAAAAGTACAGTTACGATGATAAGGAATATTTAAGGTTGTTTACCACCTGGGTATGTCGACCATTCCAATAAAATGGTTATTTTGTAGCGCTTCTGGCCGCAGCGTAATAACTTACAGGCGTGTGTCGACAGTTGCAACGTCCATAAGGCTTGAATCAAGAATTCCCACAGAAGGTGTCTGTAAGGCATGACAGAAACGCCATGTGTTTTATTGTACTAAATATATACCCATTCGGCTTTGCCGTCACAGTGAAAGATGGCTGAGAACTCTTCGCAAAGGCGTTTTTGGGCTCCAGGTCTGTAGGTTTGTATTTTAGAACAGAAATACGTTTCAGCAAAAAAACAAATAACAGAGATATCAAGAAGAAGCAAGTCGATTAATTTTTAGAACCTCTTGATGATGATGATGTCGATTGGGATGATATTAATGATAAACCAGTTCTTAAATATACGTTTGAAATTTTACACAACTGGGTTTCCATTTTCCATATGGTATGTCTACGTGTAGATGAAGTACTAGGACTTATAAATATCTCGAACTGGATTTGAGAAAAAAATGTGGATACAAAAATTAACACTTGACGTTTTTTTGACATTTAGGGGTCATTTGAAGATCATCTATTTTACGATCTTGCCTTTACCGACTAGATTACCTATTTAACGACTTTGCCTTTATTAACCGGAACATGCTTCGATCTTGCCTTCACCAGCTGAACCAATTCATCATTTTGCCTCGCAATCGTTTTTACTGGCTGGGCCATTTCTTAATATTGTCTTTATCGACTGGATAATCATCCTTTTGCCTTTTTTGACCAGAACATCCCCTGATCTTGCCTTTACTGGCAGGATCATTCCATTGCCTTGCCTTTATTGGCCGAAACATGCCCCGATCTTGCCCTCACCGGTTGGATTTTTTCCTTTTTTTTTCCTTTAATGGCCGAAACATGCCTCCATCTTGCCTTTACTGTCTAGATTATTTCATTATCTTGCCTTTGTAAATCGAAAAGTGCCCCAATATTGCGCTCATCGGCTAAATCCGTTCATTATTTTGCCTTTATTAACCGCAAGGCGGTCCCGATCTTGCCTTCGCCGGTTAGATCGTTTATAATTTTACCTTATTGGCTCGAACATGCCTAGCACTCGCTTTTATAGGTTGGGCCATTTCTTAATCTTGCCTTTACCGGCTGGATAATCATCATTTTGCCTTTATGGGCCAGAACAACCAGCTGGATCATTCCACCATTTTGTCTCTATTGGCAGGAACATGTCACGATCTTGTCTTTACTGGCTAGACCAATTTCATTATCTTGCCTTTATTGTAGAAACATGCCCCAATCATGCCTTTACTGGCTGATTTAATTATCTTGCCCTTATTAATCGACACATGCTTCGATCTTGCCTTCACCGACTGATGATCAATTAATAATTTTTCCTTTATTGGCCGGACCCTGACATAATCTTGCCTTTATCGGTTAGATTATTTCATTATCTTTGCCTTATTGACCGAAAAATGCCCCGATCTTGCCTGGATCAATTCACCATTTTGCCTTTATTGGCCCGAACATGCCACGATCTTGTTTTTGCTGTCTTGATTATTTCACTATCTTGCCTTTTTTAATCGAAACAACCCAATATTTCGCTCACCGGCTAAATTAGTTGATTATTTTGCCTTTATTAACCGCAATGCGGCCCCGATCTTGCCTTCGCCGGTTAGATCGTTTATAATTTTACCTTATTGGCCCGAACATGCCTAGCACTCGCTTTTAACGGTTGGGCCATTTCTTAATCTTGCCTTTACCGGCTGGATAATCATCATTTTGCCTTTATTGGCCAGAACAACCAGCTGGATCATTCCACCATTTTGTCTCTATTGGCAGGAACATGTCACGATCTCGTCTTTACTGGCTAAATCAATTTTATTATCTTGCCTTTATTGTAGAAATATGCCCCAATCATGCCTTTACTGGCTGGATTATTTAATTATCTTGCTCTTATTAATCGACACATGCTTCGATCTTGCTTTCACCGACTGAATTATTTCATAATTTTGCCTTTATAGGCCGGACCATGCCACAATCTTGCCTTTATCGGTTATTGACCGAAACATGCCCCGATCTTGCCTGGATCAATTCACCATTTTGCCTTTATTGGGCCGAACATGCCACGATCTTGTTTTTGCTGTCTTGATTATTTCACTATCTTGCCTTTTTTAATCGAAACAACCCAATATTTCGCTCACCGGCTAAATTAGTTGATTATTTTGCCTTTATTAACCGCAATGCGGCCCCGATCTTGCCTTCGCCGGCTGGATCTTTTTATAATTTTGCCTTATTGGCTCGAACATGCCTAGCACTCGCTGGGCCATTTCTTAATCTTGCCTTTACCGGCTGGATAATCATAATTTTGCCTTTATTGACCAGAACAACTAGCTGGATCATTTCTCCATTTTGTCTCTATTGGCAGGAACATGTCACGATCTTGTCTTTACTGGCTAGACCAATTTCATTATCTTGCCTTTATTGTAGAAACATGCCCCAATCATGCCTTTACTGACTGGATCATTTAATTTTCTTGCCCTTATTATTCGACACATTCGATCTTGCCTTCACCTTCACCGACTGAATCATTTCATAATTCTTCCTTTATTGGCCGGACCATGCCATAATCTTGCCTTTATCGGTTAGATTATTTCATTATCTTTGCCTTATTGGCCGAAATATGCCCCGATCTTGCCTGGATCAATTCACCATTTTGCCTTTACCTTATATTTTTTGTCTAGATTATTTCATTATCTTGCCTTTTTTCAGTTCATTATTTTGCCTTTATTAACCGCAATGCGGCCCCGATCTTGCCTTCGCTGGCTGGATCTTTTATAATTTTGCCTTTATTGGCCCGATCATGCCTCTCACTGGCTTTTACCGGCTGGGCCATTTCTTAATCTTGCCTTTACCGGTAGGATCACTTTGGAAAGCACTAGTCTGTCTTAAGAAATGTTATACGCGGACTGGATCCGTATAATTAAAATAGCAAGCGCCAAGATAGCGGAAAACGACTATAGCTTACCTTACGTAAGAAATCGTTTAATATTTACAAGAAATATAAGTATGGTAAATTACGCGTACTTTTTCCAACCAATTTAATTTGGGACTGTAATACCTTTACTACTGCTTTAGAAGAAAATTAATCAATTTACGTTCTTATTTCCGCCTGTACACTGCCAAAAATACAGTGATCTTTATCTTACTTACATAGCAAACCCACGGACTCAATAAAAAGTGGTCAATTCCACGTTTTGCATAACATAAGTAATTGAAATCACTTTTTTCAATTCCGTATCCAATCGACGTAGGCTGATAAGCTTTCCGTATAGACTTCGACAAACCGGGCACGCACATTATTAATTTATTTTCAGTTCACTGCACCAAAGTAAGGAAACTGATTGTATAATTCTGTTAGTTCCTACATTACGCCGCAAAAAAAGGAACATTATTCTCTACGTTATGAAGCAGCCACGAGTGAGGATCACGTGTGCTCCAAACGCCACCACACCACGACCCCTCCACGACCTCGCATAATCTTATTTCGGGCTGTCAGAGCTGACAGGTCTTCACTGCCAATTGAAACGATGACTGTATGTGCAGGAATCCACTTTTGCATAGTGCATTTACTCGTGCCCAAGGTCAAGTAGAGCTGACTTTGATGATCCATAAAAAAGTCCAATTTCCTGAGAGAGACGTTCGAAAATAAACTTCAATTATTTGTAAGTTTTGTGGCCTGTGGTGAAGTGATTCAAAAACTGATTTTAAGATTAGAAAAGAAAGAAAAGCTCTACAGATATGCTTGTCATATTTTGGTAATCAAACAATGATTGATCCATTACAAAAGGATGAAGACAGCAGTTTTTGATTCCATTATGATTTTTGTATGCACCTTCTAAATTATTAAGATTTCACCGAAGCGAAGAACTTCAATTACATCAATACCATTACAGCTGCTTTTGCTCATCGAAGGTAGTTATCCCACTAGGGGTTATGCAAATAACTCTACTAGCGACTCATTAAAACTTATTAGCGGTGATAATTGCCGACAGTTATATTTCAATTCAGCAGCACTGCTTATCGCACACTTTACATATTTGTAATGTAAGTGACTCATACGTACGTCCATTGTGAATTAATCGGTCGTTACGTCTAGTACACGATAACCTACAAAACGCAAGTAGTTGGTAAATACTGTATGCAAACAGTGGAGCAACGGTTTCAGATACAGTTGGATTGGAAAACAAATATCTCTGATTAATCGACCAAATTGAAACACCAAGTCGGCCAGTTGAGGCACACATGAAAGAATAAAATTACAAATGCAATTGCATGAATTAGGATCAACAGTAAAAATGAGTTAGTGAGTCCAATGCATTAATGGAGGAAAGAAACCGATAATGATAAGACTTCAATCAAGGTGGAATCAGTCTGTGTAGACTGTGTAGATCACGTCGCCTTTCACACATCTCTACTGATACAACACCTGCTTGTTTCTTAACTTAAAGAAATTCATTGGGCCTGTTACCAGAAGGCATTTTTCGATTTTTTACTACCTAAGCATCTGAAGCTTAAAAGTGGCCAATAACAAAGGCGTGTTACTTCTATCATATTTCCTAAATGTAGAAGCAGACTGTGTTTTTCCATATCTATTATTTACTGTGATTGACCTTTCATTGTGCCTTAGATAAGATATCGTTAAGTTTATCTATTTAATTAAACTATATCATACGACTGAGATTACTCAATAGCAATGATAAAGATGATAATAACAAAATCGGTGTCGACTGAGCAGTATTTTGTAGAAAACATCTTACAGCAAAACAAATCGATTTGTATATTTAGCTGAAGGGACAGTCCATTGGACAACCATCTCTCATCAGCTTCAAGCTGATCTTCAAAATGAATTTCGTACCAAACTCTCCGGAATCGATTAGCCAGAGTTGAGATAACAGTAGTTTCTTTTGAAGGAATGAAGGATTCCATTTAAGACCCGGAAACCAACCAATTACCACTTCCTCTTTATTCCTCGGACCATAATCTAATTTTGCATATGTGGGATTTCCTCCAAAGACGCTTAAGCCTATGCCCATAACCGTTCTGGAGCTATTGTAGGCGCTGGCAACACCTGCAACTTTAATTTACTATTTTTGCCAAGGAACCATCTTATGGAAGAACAAGTGGATGTAAGAGCAGTCCTCCGGACTGAACTTCGCCAAATAAAGACAATTTATTATTATTATTATTATTATTCCTCTATTCAGTTGCTGCAACAAAGGGACAGTCAAGTAGCTAATTTCTGTTCAGGGAAAGTTATTTCGGGAAACTGGAACAACGGTTTGGACGACTTTGAAGAACCACCGCACCAAAAGATCACCTTCCTATTATTAATATAACAAACCCGTCATCCCTCAACCATCCTTCGCCAGCTTCAAAATGATCTCTATATGTCCATGGAGGCGTCTATCAATATGAGACGCCAACTGAGTGCAGTGGGCACAACAAAGACTCTCTGGAAAGACATTTTCTGTGCTGACTAGTCAGGTAATTGTCCTTGCAACGATAACACCACTTGCCACAGCCAATGGCTTCTCTTGGAGGAAGGGATTCAATATTGTAGACTGATGTAGCTCATGGTTGGAGAACAGGTCTTCATCTGTTCATTAGACTGGCAAGCGAGGAAGTTTATAGGGAGAGGAAATCATCGAGGGGAATGTTTTAAACTATCGCAAGGAAGTTTGCGTCGAAAGTAAATTTTTTTGGGCGCATGCTATAGAGTGCACGTGGCAACTGACGCTCGTCAAGATCTGAAAATCGACCGATTACCGCTACGGATCACGTATGGAATTTCCTGCAAAGACGCCCATAACCGTTTTGGAGCTTCGGGAAACGCTGCCAGCTGCATGAGAAAAAATACCACAATAGTATACTGACAACTGCAACCTAAACCCATAATTTATTGTCTGGTTCTTCACTTTATATTTTTGCAAATCATGTATCGAGGAATCGTCTTACAGAAGTACGAGGGAATTGGTCTCTTCAACTGCTCCAACGAAGGGACAGCCGTAGGTGATTTCTCTTTGGTGGGCCAAATTGATTTAAGAATTTCGGGAAACTGATTAGAAGATCTTGGAGTGGAAGTCAACGCAAATCCACCGCACCAGAAGATCGCCTTCTCATTATTAAGGAAGGAACCATGGCCGCAGTCATCCCTCGTCAAGCTCAATCTGATCTCCAGAATGCTACAAGCATTGCAATTTCTAACCAAACTGGTCGAAGTTGTGCTAACATCCTATTGTCCATCGAGGTCATCGTTATCAGCAGCTAATTGAAGGGATTAGTCAGAGGGTACTTAGAAGAAACCCCATGAGGACATCTGGAAGTCATTTCCAGATTTATGAGAGGAAAAGCTACAGCAGTATATCGACAACAGCATCAAGTTCTACAATGGGCTCTTCCTCGAAAATTTGCAAATTACACCAGACTATAGTGTTTCTTAAAATAGCTCTGACGTATTTTTTCTTTTTGCTAGTATTTTAAATTTAAGGCCAAAAAAATATTTCAAAACATAGTAATTAATCTATTAAATTTTTGTGACGTCAAAAACGTATAGTCATTGGTATAGGTCGTGTACATCATATGACTCGCATAACCTCAAATTTTTTATTTTTGTAAATTTATTTTCAATTTTAATTTTAATTTTTGTAGTTATAACATTATAACATTTAGAAACTCTCGCAGACAGATTATAAAGTTTTGATATTGTAGAATATTTAAAATAAACGATTAATTATAGGTTGGATTTCCAACCAACAAAAATAATCTTATTTTAATAAATTAAGGCAATTAAAACTTCATTATAATATAGTGCACGGAATAAGATTTTAGTTGTTAGTACAGAAAAACAAGTAAAAATCTTGATAAAACCGACGTAATATTCGGAAATAATAAAAATGCATATTTTTGAGGTTAATATTGTGACGCCACGTGCACAAACGAATTTGTTTGGACTTTAACCAATAGCAAGATCGGCCGTTTTTGACGTCATTAACGGAAAACTGGAGGGACTTTTGAAATTGATACAAAACTTATTAATATTTAAAGCAACTGTAAGAATGATATATTATTGGAATTTATTGCATTATTATATTTAATGTATTCAAGTTTGATGTAAATCTATTAAAAACCTTTAATTCAATTGAGGTGTAAGAGCCCATTTATTGTTCTGTTCAAGGTTTTGCTTTTCATTTTATATTTTTGCAAATCATGTAATATGTTTGTTTAGCTTTTTGATTATTTCTTATTAAACAGTTTGGTACTCTTAGCTGATTTTGTCAATTATTATAAAATTAAATAATCCTGCGTTTAATTTTTTCGACCACGAATTGCGTAATCCCATATGTGGGTAACAAAGTTGTTTTGGTGATTGATTTTCCTGTAAATAAACCAGTAATAAATTCCGAGACCAATTGATTAATTGACGTCAGCCAATTGAGGGACGCCACTGGTGATCTGCGGCCGACTAAATCAAACGCGAATGTTTATTTTATTAGATCAAATTAGTTGATAAAAGACACATTTATTAGAGTTTAATATATTAAATTATCATTTTAATGCCCCATAAAATTGTATTTACATAACATGGCGAATTAAATCGACCTTACAAAAACAATGCATTACATTTAGTAGATTTCCAACCTGAGGAAAAGTGAGAAAGCGTGCGAATATAATTTTTTTAGGTAGGAAATTTTTAAATTCAAATAACGTATTTTATCTTCAGGACAATTTAAAACGATTTTTAAGATATTGGCAACAAAGCTATTTTATTATGAACCCCAATAGGGCTGAAAAATGCTTTGGTAATGCCCCCTCCCTTTCCTTTTGGAAAAATGCATGTTGCACATATTTCTTTTAATAAACTTATATAACTAAATAAATTATTAAGGCCAGCGTTTGATTTTTCTCTTTGCCCATCCTTGTTGTTTCATCACGCGTATAAATTACATGCACCACGCATAGTTAATTATTGCAATTATTAATAAATTAATAAGCGCTTTCAAACATGATTATTTAAATTGCGTATGCAAAACCGTTCCCGGTATTCGCAGCACATGTGTGAACATCGTTATTTTCCTTTTTTTTTTTTTTCGTCAGAGCACACGACCACGATTTATTTCATATTTTATTGTACGACGCAGCCAGTCAGTTTCTTACGACTTCGTAACGAATTAATAGCTTTATCATCATCACTCGGTTTGTTATCGTTATTCTATTTAGATAAATATATAAATAGACGACAATTAAACGAAAATTATTTTCTATAAAGTGTTCTCTTTCCAACATTTCTTGCACCAAAAATATCACCAAATTTAATGCATCATCTACTTATTTATCATCCTAGGCGCGAAATGCGTCAAATCGAACGCAAATATTTTTTAATTGCCATATCCGGTTTTCCCGGAAACGGTCCTAAATGTTGGGTGGTCTAAAAGGCCTTGAGGTTCGCTACCCAAATCGATGAAAATATACAGGGCGTCTCATTTAAAACGACAAAAAAGGGTTATTTCCGGAAAAACCGGAAGTGCCAAAATTTGTGATAATATGGCAAATTTAAAATAAAAGTCAAGTATTCAAAATTTTTATAAAAGTTATTTTATGGAATTTATGTATTTTATTTGAAATCCTACGAATTTTTTTTTCAATTTTTTGGCGCGCACAGGTCATGATGGCTTCTATCCGAATCATTGAAAATAAAATAAATAGGATGTTTCAGTCAGAATGACAAAGTAATGGCCATTTCCAGAAAAACCGGAAATGGATAGCATTGATAAAATAGATTGTAATTATGACATATTGAAAGTCGACCTGTTCTAGTACTTTGTTATTTTTTTGTAAAGAATGGAAGTCATTTTATAGAATTTATGCGTTTCATTGAATTTTTTTTTTTCAAGGGACGAATTTTTGAGTTTTTCATTGGAAAGGTCTTGATGACCTGTATCAATAGTTGAAAAAGAAATAAATAGAGTGTTTTATTTAGAATTACAAATTAGGGAACATTTCCGGAAAACCCGGAAATGGATTGCACTGACAAAATTGATTGGAATATTACCAGTTGAAGTTAAAAATCATTAAATCAACTGTTCAAGCATTTTATGGAGGATATTTATGGTTTCATTTAATTTGTAATGCTTTGATTTTTTTTTTTTTTGGAAGGCATGAATTTTTTAATTACTCTTTGCAAAACCTATAGCCTCTACCCAAATCATTGAAAATAATATAAATCGAGTGTTTCATTGAGAACAACAAAGTAAAGGCAATTTCCGGAAAAACCGGAGGTAGATTGCACTAACAAAATATGGCAAATTGAAAATATACTTAAATCTACTCTTCAAGCATTTTTTCACCTTGTTCTGCGTAAAATGGTATTTCAATTTTTTAATCTGAATGTGCATTAAATTATAAGTAAAAATATGTAACCACAGACGGCCTAAAACGGATAGAAGTGTACTTTTAAGAAAATCAAGTGTGCGAAATTTTGTAATTTTGAATATTTTTCCTTAGGGAGTTAAAAAATCACGCAAAAAACCTTAATTTTTCATAAAAGAAAATATATAAAGGATTTTAAAATTTTTATAATTGAAATCGATATAACGTTTTCACTTTTGACAGCTGTCAAATTTTCTGTCAACTGAATAAAAATATTTCCACACACGACTTTAGTAGGTACTTAAAAAGACATTTTTCTGTAGGTTTTGCAGGTACTGAATACGAAATTAATTTCATAAAATTGGTAGCTGTCAAAATTGCTGTCAAATTAAAAACTATGCAAGTTTGTCTTCCATAATTTTATAAACAATGAAGGGAAATCAAGCATTTTTGAAATTTGCTAGTTCCATGGTTTATATTAAAATACAGTTTTTGCTTTTGGCAGCTGTCAAAATTTCTGGCAACTTAATGAAAATGCCATTTAATAATTAATTATTCCAACAAATTAAAGTACCAAGCAGACATTTCTTTTTAGGCTTTGAAAAAATAAACTTGTAACCTCTGACAGCTGTCAAAATTTCTGTCAACTTGATAAAAATGCCATTTTATTATTATTTCATTCATTTCATTCATTTTTCTATAGGTTTTGGAGGTATTGAATACGAAAGTAATACAAAAAAAATATACTTGCATATTTTTAAATTTAGCAGCAGTTTTGGCAGCCACAAAAAAAACATTTTTTTGACATAAAATTCCGAGTCAATTTCGTATTTAATACCTGCAAAACCTATAGAAGATTGTCTGCTCGGTACTTCAATTTGTTGAAATATTTATTAAATGGCATTTTTATTAGGTTGACAGAAATGCTGACAGCTGTCAAAAGTAAAAAATGTATTTTAATATCAATTATGAAACTAGCAAATTTAAAACATCCTCCTTTCAATGGAAATTCATATTGTTTCCAAAATTAGGGAAGACATACTTGCACATTTTTAAATTTGACAGTAATTTTGACAGTTAGTACCAACAAATATAATATTTTTCTGAAACTAATTTCGTATTCAATACTTCCGGAACCTATAGAAAAATGTCTGCTTAGTACTCTCATTTGTTCAAATAATTATTAGATGGCAATTTCATTAAGTTGACAGAAAATTTGAGAGCTGTCAAAAGCGAACGTTATTTTAATTTTAGTTATAGAAACAGAAAAAATTCACAATTAAAACACTTTATGTCTTTTTTTCTATAAAAGCTCACATTGTTTTCAAAATTACAAAAAAAAAACATAAGTACTTGAAAAATTTTAAATTTGACAATGATTTTGACAGCTGTCAAGAATTAAAAAAAAAATGAAATTTCCTTCCAAGGAATTTTGTTCCTAGTAATATTTTTAACATTTCCAAAAATGCTCCATTGAACTGAAAAAATAACCAGTTACAGAAGACTTCAACTGAAACGTCCTGTTTATTTTTTATTGTCAATTTGTCAAGGACTTGATCTCTATCCCTACTTGAGAAAATATATAGTGTCATTTAGAAAAACAAAACTGCGTTCATTTCCTGAAAAACCGGAAGTGGCTAATACTGCCATGAAAAATTTAAAATATAAATCGACCACTCCGAGCGTTTATAGGATTTTGCGTTTCTTCAGCTCCACATCGTATAATTGTTATTACTTTTAACAAAACAAGTGAATGTTGCCGATTAAGTTCCATTGATAGAACGTCTACTGAACAATTACGGTAAATCTAACTCGAAAACAATACGTCATTATACAAATGGTGTCCACTTTTTCTTCCATTCCGGGAACTCTAACAACGTAAAATGTAGTAGTTTCTTTCGGTTGGTCTGTCCAACCGACGACGCTCATCCCATCATGAATAAATTCAAGTGTTCATTGTGATCGGGGTTTCATTCATGGACCAGTTGAAATCGAACGTAAACAAAACGATTACGAAACCGATTCGTGGAACACCAGAAAAAGAAGACGACTTTCTAATATGACGGTGTGGTTTTGTTGTATTCGTGGTTAATTGGATAATGTACGCGCCAATTCTAGGTGGCTGCGCCGGGTATAAACTTTAACCAGGCTCCAGGCCTTTGGATTTCCTGGCGTTATTTCCCAGAGAGAGTAAAAATTTAGAAGTTGGTCTTGTACAGCATAAATGGAGATCTAAAAACAATTGAACACCAAATGACAGTTGAAGATTGCACTTACTTCTACCATAAGTAAAAGAAAAACAAAAGAATATCAATCCACACGGATATTTGGAAAACAATCGACACTAGGAAGAGAAAGAGGATAAAAATTAACAAATTGAATGAGTCTCTTTTTGTTGTATTTAGATACCTACAATTTTGCAAACGAAACCAAAGATACACACGATACCACCTATAAAATTTAAAGGTACATATCATTCACCTGAACGTCGCCCGTGGCTGTTGAAACGGATATAAAATGGAACTTAAAAACACTCGTATATCAGCCGGAGGAAACGAAAGGAGATATTAGATGACGCAATAAAGAAAAAAACTGTTTGGTTCTATGATCAAATCCAGTACGAGAAACTGTTCAATAACAAGTGCGTCATAAATCAGCTAGTTAGTAACCTTATTGCTTATAGGTGAGCGTCCAAAAATTCGTTATCGATATCTTAACAATTTTTAAAAATGTTCGTAAGGAATCACAGGATGACATTTAGGCATGAGTTACCTCTAAAGTAATCTCCTACATGGGGTAAGGCAAACGCCAAAACCCCTTGCGTTCTCCCAAAACGTAAAAGTTAGGACAACGAATCAAACGATGATTCTGATGGTGGAAGCACGTACTAGATAGAGAAAAAAATTAGTAACTTCTTTTTCTATTCAAACAAATATTTTTGGAAAATCTTGTGGAGGAATTTCGGGTCATTTCTATAAGGTGGTCTTAATCTCAAATGTGTCTCTTTTTTCTCATATTGCACTCATCAGTTTTGCTCTCACCAAAAAAATAGTGTTTGGCGTCCACAAGAAGATTGAAGCAACATAATTTCCTTTCCACCACGTGGACCCCGCCTCTAGATTTGTATCTGTGCTGCTTTCTATGCCACGAAACTAGTACAACAACAAAAGCGAGTACTAGAAACATCAGGTTTAGGAAGTCTGTATTTTTTAGTTGGTTTTGCAAATCTGATTTATATCAGGTACCGCGTGGGCAGCGTGATGAATGATGATAAACATTATGTGGGCAAAATATGTAGTCCTTGAGAGTGATTAATAGCGGAGATAAGTCTTTTGTTAACTACGCCTAGGTTACGGTACAAACAGCTTATCGATCCTTAAGAGGTGAACGCGAATGGTACAATAGAAAAATTATCTTATTTATTTATGGTAACAAATAGGTGCCCTTATTTGACAGTGCAGGAAGTTCTGATAAAGGCAAGCGAGTGATTTATTGGAGGCATTTCTTCGTATTTAGTTAAGAATTCGTCTGGATTCGGAATCATGGGAAATAAAGTAGAAATTGGCAGCAAATACTTGAAAAATGTATACAGGGTAAATACCAATAACTCATTTTAATTTTAAGGGATGGTAGGTCCCTTAACGGTAAGGCCATATACCAAAAATAAAAAATATATACCCTGTAGTTTTCGAGAAAGAAAATAAATTAAAATACGTCAACATTTTCAGAACTTCGTAACTTACCTATCTCAACAGAAAATAAATCAGGATAGGTCTTTGCCTCTGGCATTCACCTTGTTTTTTGCAATCATAAATTCACTAGTTTTTGCTGTCACTGTCAATTAACTTGTCTCCGACCGCAAATTTATGAAAGACCGTCGAACGGCGGCTTAACTTTGTTAGATGTCTGTGACTTGATACAAGGCATGATGTTCACCCCATAAGTGGGTCAGTAGAGCGACGAAGCGGTACTCAAAAGTTTACCAGAATTTTACGTAGGGTAGGTCAGTTTTTCAACTTTCTTTTTTATATTAGTTTATTGGTAATTTGTGTTATTAATATCAACAGAAACCCCTCTTAAAATTAAAATGAGTTATTGGTATTCACCCTGTATTGGAACTACCCAGGCGTCAGACGTCAAATTTCCCAGCTCCCCCCTTTGTCAAGATCAAGTTGGTGCAAAATATGCGTGGTTATTCCAAAACAATGTACAAATACCTCGACAAATGAATACTGTTGGCGTCTGGCATGGGAAAGCTTTAGTTCATAAACTGCAAGCAAAAACAGATGTTGTTTTCAATTCTTCACATCTGCTTCCGTCCCACACTAAATATTTAGTACAATCAATAGCCACATTACGCGCGGAAGATTTACGTGAATTTGTTTTCGTTTCGTGAAATGCAGGGGATCCACCGCCAGTATAAGTCGGCGCATGCGCAGAACTGTAGAAACTCGGCCATCTTGAAAACAAGTGCTGAGTTTTGTTTTCTTTCTGTCAAATTTACGTAAAAAATCATTTATAAGAATTCTGTAGAGATTGAAGTTGTCTATTAATCCTTTTTTCTACTTTCTCGTAGATTTTTTCTTCGGTTCAACCATCAAGTCTTTATCTTGCAATTGCTCCATATTTTCTACGCCTTTCCGCATTTCCTTCTATTTGTTCTCCGCCAGCCCCATTCCTTAGGATCATTATGCAATCTAAGCCATCTGCATCTGATGATATGTACTGCGATTTCTGTTGGTGGAAGTGTGAAAAGGTTTGTTTTTTGTGAAATAAGATGAGGATATTTAACGAAATTAAATGCAAATCATTTATCAGATAATTTTGAGAATTATATTATGTTGTTCCAAAGCCTTCTACCAGATACCTAATTGTAGGCAAATTTATCTAGTCTTTATTCGAATCACTGTGTACAACGCGACATTCTGCGTCAAAATAAATAAATTTTCCGTTACTTACATATTTCGAAATACCATTGAAGAAATGCACATTCATTCTCTTGGCAGTCTTGGCACTAGTCCAAGTTCAAACAAATACAAGTTGCAAAGTAGTCGTCCACGTTACAAATTATTTTTATTATAGCATTTCCTTACAATAGGTCTAATATCGAGTCTAACAAGTAAACCCTTAATTTTGGAAACTTATGTATGAGGCGCCGTTTAAGACATTATTAGTATTACAAATATATAAGTATAATAATTATTGAAATATATATATTTTTTCATTAAATATATTTATTTTGTTAAAATATTTATAAGTTTTATAAATATATATATATATCTTTGTAAGTATACCGGGTGACCACGAGATGAGGTTACACTCTGTAACTTATTTGTTATTAAACCGATTAATTTTAAATTTATAGGTGAGGCATAACATCTAAATGCGCAACTTTTGATACTTGGTAGCCTTATTTTTTACTTCCGATTTAGCCGGAAGTGATGTCAACTTTCTTATTTTAATAACAACTCTACCTGTTTTTGTAATGCATCTTATTCGTTATAAAATTTACAATACAATGATATGTCACACAATGACATTTCATTTCAAAATGGCCGAAAAATTAAATTTTTTCAAAAATATTAAAATGTCAATTAAAAGATTTTGAAAATTAATTTTTTTCCAAAGTTGGCCGTGAAATCAAAAGAGTAATGAATTTGACATGTTTAATTTTTAATTTGCATCAAAATTTCGTTTTGGCGGCAAGATATTAGAAAAATAAAATAAATATTAGGAGAACTTTTTATTTAATTTTTATATTTTGTGAATAATTCGGTACGTTAATGGCATTAAATCAAAGAGAAGAAACAGGCAATTGCAAAATTTAAAAAAAAGTCAGGTAGGTGTATTTAAAAAAAAAATAGTTTAGAGTATTTAAAAATTGCAGAAAAATATTTATCTTATTTTCTTAATATCTTTCTGCCAAAACGAAATTTTTGTACAAATTAAAAATTAAACATGTCAAATTCATTACTCTTTTGATTTCACGGCCAACTTTGGAAAAAAATTATTTTTCAATATCTTTTAATTGACATTTTAATATTTTTGAAAAAATTTAATTTTTCGGCCATTTTGAAATGAAATGTCATTGTGTGACATATCATTGTATTGTAAATTTTATAACGAATAAGATACATTACAAAAACAGGTAGAGTTGTATTTAAAATAAGAAAGTTAATATCACTTCCGGCTAAATCGGAAGTAAGAAATAAAGCCACCAAGTGTCAAAAGTTGCGCATTTAGATGTTATGCCTCACCTGTAAATTTCAAATTAATCGGTTTAATAACAAAGAAGTTATAGAGTGTAACCTCATCTCGTGGTCACCCGGTATATATAAATTTTTTTACGAATATATAAAAATATATTTTCACAAATAAATATATATTATTTCTGCTCACATATATTTATTTAGAAATGAGCTTTTATCGTCGTACGCTAGGTGGCGCACATCATTCAGAAAAACTTAGTCTATTAAATGGTGCAAAAATATATAGAGCGTTTCATTAAAAAAAAACACGCCTAACATTAATATTTTCCAAAACGAGCCTCATTTGTTTTTTCTCTTTAATGCATAAAATAATTTTTTACTACTCCTCTCACACGACCTTTGTCCCATCATTCATTATAACCATTTAAAACCGTTCACACTTAAAATGAATACACTGTACAGGGTGATCATTTTAAGTGCCTGACTCGATTTTCCTGCTTTATTCTTCACCTAGGAAAAAAATTCAAAAACCATACTTGTGTACTTTTTTCCGAGGAATCCGATTCCGAAAAGATAAAAACAATTGAATGTCAGAGAAAAAAGTTATGGCCGAAAAACTGAAAAAGAAAAAAATATACACCCTGTATATTAATGCGGAATTGAATATGTGACATTTCACTGATTGTAAATGTGTTTCAGATACATATTTTTCACTTCCGGTTTGACCGGATATTGCTTTTATTTTTTTATTTTACGTTATACACCCTGTATATTGAGCTCAGCTTAAAGAACTTTTCTTTCTGAATTCAGCAATATATAACACATCATCATTGTCTTTCATATTTAATAAGATATTGGGGTTTTAATTTAAAATAACACAAATATATATTATGAAATAAAGTCATCCATGAAAACAAACAAAAGCATTTAAATTTTTTTTTTTTTCAAAAACAAAAGAAGATATAGCATAATAACTTGTATTCTTTAGTTTTTGAAATAAATAAAAAATAATTTAAATGCTTTTGTTTGTTTTCATGGATGATTTTATTTCATAACATATATTTGTGTTATTTTAAATTAAAACCCCAATATCTTATTAAATATGAAAGACAATGATGATATGTTATATATTGCTGAATTCAGAAAGAAAAGTTCTTTAAACTGAGCTCAATATAGAGGGTGTATCACCTAAAATAAAAAAATTAAAGCAATTTCCGGTCAAACCGGAAGTGAAAGATATGTATCTGATACACATTTACAATCAGTGAAATGTCACATATCCATTTCCGCATTAATATACAGGGTGTATATTTTTTTCTTTTTTAGTTTTTCGGCCATAACTTTTTTCTTTGACATTCAATTGTTTTTATGTTTTCGGAATCGGATTCCTCGGAAAAAAGTACACAAGTATGGTTTTTGAATTTTTTTCCTAGGTGAAGAATAAAGCAGGAAAATCGACTGAGGCACTTAAAATAATCACCCTGTACATATAGATTGAGTAATTGAAAATACAATGTATTTTTTATTTATTTTTCCAGGCGCGGGCGGATAAACAAATTTAATGTTTTCTCGAAAAGTAAGCAAAATAGACAAAAAATTCAAGAGAGAAAAATTGTATTCGATGTGAAAGTAAAGTCTGTTTCATCTTTCTAAGACACTCAAAAAAGGCGGCTTTGTTTGATGTCGATAAAAACCTCAAACGGGCCGGGTGTTTTTATAAGTCTTAGAAAGATGAAACCGACTTTAACAAAACTATTACATTTCACTATAGCCTTTTCTATACACAGAATAGAAATTATCAGAAAAAAACCTGTGCCGATTTAAGACACCTACTTACAGAAAAAACGTACCTTTAATTATATACAATTACAGCGGTTAGAAACGCCATAAATAAAAAAATTGATTTGATTTTGCACGCTAATTATATTTTGTAAACACTAGGAAAAAATTGTCGTTACTAGCGGCATTAAAAATTACAATTATTACATAACTTTTTATGGCGTTCTTTTTCCTACTACAAGGTAAGTAGCACCCTATTTGTTGAGAGTATGAAAGTAGTCACATAAGTACAATTCACAGTAAAAATATTACGGTTAAAAGTGAATATAAAGGCCGTTATGTAAGTTATAATTAAAATTTTTATACAGTTAAAACCTGTACACACATAAACATTAATGGCATGCGGCATACATACAATGCTTGCCAAAATATGTACCGAGTGTACGCTGCTCGACATTCAATGGCACCAGATTTTATTGTTAGAAGGCTGTTTTTTCGATTCTTGGTTTTAAAAATAAGAGTTGAAATTAAATCATATTACTGACATTTTTGTTTTATATTTGATGCGGTCTTCTGAACCGAAGTAACCACGGCAAGAATTCAAAATATTCATCAGCTCGACCGCGAGAGCTTTAGAAGCAAAACCTATTTTTGTTTTTTTTATATTCCTGAAGCTGTGATTTTTCTAAAGCCAGAAAAATAATTTGGCGAAGACAGGAAAAAAGTAAAATAGCGTCGCGGCGCCTCTGGCGCTACATTTTCTAAGAAATTAGGCACGGGAGCCGAATTTGGATCACCCTGTACTTTATGTCCCTCTAATTTTGTCAAATCGAATCACATAATAGGTATTTACTCAACGGGACTTATTCAAAAGAACAGCAAATGAAAATGGCAGATAATAGAAGAGAATAACTCCTTAACCCGGTTCTGTTGACGAGGGTGATGGTTCATATTATAAGCATCGTATAACGGAGGCAGGTGGTCTAGCCCAAAATTTAACGGGATTTTAACAATAGCTGACGTTACAATAACACTACTTATTATTAAGTCAACAAAAATCTGAGATTTTACAAAAATATTTTTCCGGTATTATAATTTTAATTTTCAGCCGTAATATGCAAGACTATGCCACAAAATAGTAGGTAGGTAGTTCACATATTTTTTACTAAAAATAATTAATTGTAAAAAATTGTAAGTATAATAATAGTGACAAAATCTAATTTTTCAAAACGGTCCATCAAAAACTGCTTGCGTGCTTAAAACCTGTATATATTTTAAAATTATATTGAACCTTTGGACATTGATATTTCAGTGTTCATTCCATGCAACGTCAAAATCATGACTCAAAATTGGTAAAAAATATCACAATAAATACACTGAATATTCCTACGAGCACCACCTATTATATTAACATACAAAATTGTTATTTTAAAAATAAAAATGCTAGGGACTTTTCCTATTCCAAAATAGGTATATGTTTCCGACCGACACCGACAAAAGGTATAAAAAAAAAAATCAGCGTTTAATTTCAATTATCGCTTTATCGCCTATAAAAAAAAATTAAGCAGCATTTATTACTTAGGTATATTATTTAAATATTAGGTATTTAACAAAACATCAAAATTGTAACAATCATTAAGGTAATAAGTCACGATATTACGGAAGCAAATGCTAGCGCCTACGTTTATATTATCGGAGCACTTTACCGAAATAAGTAAAATGGGTGAGAATATTATTGATTTCCGTTCCCTCGCCGGAATTCGGCTCTGTCACAGTTTTGGTGCACAAACCGGCATATGGTATATAATAGACCTACCTCAATTTGAATAGAGACTTCTCCTTGAAAAGTTAACGATTTTAAATCTGGCACAAGAGACAGTTGGTAATGTTTAGGTTTGACAGTTTCTGGGAGTCTCTCAAATGGTTTCCCTTCAGGCATTTTTCTCGTGATCTCCTGAAGAACTGAATAGTATCTGTTACTACTACAACTAAAATCACTACTACGGTACAAGTACTGTTGCCGTCGCCCCACTGACACGGCAACCGAATGAACGAGGCGCAAGCGATCTGAATTGCGGGGGGCGGGATGGTTTTTACGGTGCTTTAACGGTACTTCACTGATGCACCAATTTTTATTGACCGCTCGTTTACTGTTCTCCGCAGGATAGGCCCTTTTGTGAACCAGAGATGAAAGAACAGTTGGGAATTTTTTTGACATGAATGCGATTGTTATTTCTGACAGGCTTTAAGAAAATAAGCGAACTTGCACTAGAACTAAGCACGTGTTTTCGTGAGAATGGTGACATACTTCGTCAGCGTTGGCAAAAGCGAAGCGATGCAAGAGTTAGGCAACCAACATTACAATTTTCTGCCGGCGAATGTACAGTGTGCTGCTAAAGAGTCGAATAAGTTATAAAAAATAAAATTAATATAATGCTATTCACATTTTATTTACATGAGGGGAGGCTATGATATGTTTTTCTTAGGTTGTCTACTATTGACAAAATATTGAAGTGTCAGATTTAATTGATCATCACTGTCATTTATTTTTGGCTGAATTGCCAAATTTTTTATTGATAACATTGCTGTGCTTTCTTTAGGGTCTCACTCTGGCAACTATGTAGAACCAATTTGAATTTGTGGTTATGTTTTTGACTTTTCAACATAACCTCAGTAATTAAAACAGTCATTCATACCAACAGAATTCAGATTTTCCAAAGCCTCCCCTCATATGTAAATAAAATGTGAATAGCATATATAACTTTTTTTTTTAGAAATAATTCCCGCAAACACAATGGCGTTTATTTTATTTCAATACGTTATAAGCATTTACGGAGACACTAATTTTTAAATTTTAATACCGCTCTGTCGATCCGACGAAACTATGTGACGTCACAACGCCGATCGTTTGGCTGCAGGGTGTTTTTCTGACATTTATAATTATTATAGGTTAGATTTCCAACCATCAAAAAGTTTTTTGTTTTATCTACTCTAATTAGGTTATATATTAATTAATTAATCATAACTGGTTTTGGACAATTTATAGTAGCTAGTCCATAAGCAAATATACCGGGTGACCACGAGATGAGGTTACACTCTATAACTTCTTTGTTATTAAACCGATTAATTTGAAATTTACAGGTGAGGCATAACATCTAAATGCGCAACTTTTGACTCTTGGTGGCTTTATTTCTTACTTCCGATTTAGCCGGAAGTGATATTAACTTTCTTATTTTAAATACAACTCTACCTGTTTTTGTAATGTATCTTATTCGTTATAAAATTTACAATACAATGATATGTCACACAATGACATATCATTTCAAAATGGCCGAAAAATTAATTTTTTTCAAAAATATTAAAATGTCAATTAAAAAATATTGAAAAATAATTTTTTTCCAAAGTTGGCCGTGAAATCAAAAGAGTAATGAATTTGACATGTTTAATTTTTAATTTGTACAAAAATTTCGTTTTGGCAGAAAGATATTAGGAAAATAAGATAAATATTTTTCTGCAATTTTTAAATACTCAAAACTATTTTTTTTTAAATACTGCACCTACCTGACTTTTTTTTAAATTTTGAAATTGCCTGTTTCTTCTCTTTGATTTAATGCCATTAACGTACCGAATTATTCACAAAATATAAAAATTAAATAAAAATTTCTCCTAATATTTATTTTATTTTTCTAATATCTTGCCGCCAACACGAAATTTTGATGCAAATTAAAAATTAAACATGTCAAATTCATTACTCTTTTGATTTCACGGCCAACTTTGGAAAAAAATTAATTTTCAAAATCTTTTAATTGACATTTTAATATTTTTGAAAAAATTTAATTTTTCGGCCATTTTGAAATGAAATGTCATTGTGTGACATATCATTTGTATTGTAAATTTTATAACGAATAAGATACATTACAAAAACAGGTAGAGTTGTTATTAAAATAAGAAAGTTGACATCACTTCCGGATAAATCGGAAGTAAAGTGTCAAAAGTTGCGCATTTAAATGTTACGCCTCACCTATAAATTTAAAATTAATCGGTTTAATAACAAATAATTTACAGGGTGTAACCTCATCTCGTGGTCACCCGGGTATAGTGTTGGAGTTATATTCGTAAAAAGGCATGGGTGAATCTTTACACCAATCCCCTTTAACTTCAAGCCTATCCTGTCCAATAGAAATTCTTTTCCGATACAGTGGAATAGAATGGTCCATTAGTATGGAGGGGAGGAAAGTAATTTGACATTTGTAACGTTTAATTAAGTTAAGTAATAATTGTGCCAAAAATGATGGATTCGGACTTGCAAAGGTTAGTATTTATTGTTATAATCATAGATAATAGTATATTATTCGACAAGTGGCAATATACTAAATAACTCATGCTGATGAATTTTGCAGTACGAGCCGAGGGCGAGTACTGTAATTCATCAAGTGAGTTATTTAGTATATTGCCACTTGTCGAATAATATACTATTATCTATGATTATAACAATAAATACTAACCTTTGCAAGTCCGAATCCATCATTTTTGGCACAATTATTGCTTAACTTAATTAAACGTCAAAAATATGCAAATGTCAAATCACTTTCCTCCCCTCAATAATAATGGACCATTCTATTTCACCGTATCGGAAACGAATTTCTATTGGACATGTTATAGGCATCAAGGTAAAGGAGATTGGTTTAAACAAATTCAGATTCACCCATGATTTTTTAATATAACTCAACGCTGTTTGTTTATATGGATGCTATTAATTGCTCAAAATCAATTAATTAATTAATTAATCCAATAAGAGTAGATGAAGTATAGTTTTCAACTCGTGGTAATGGTAAATAACACACTTGATAAATTACAACACTCGCCTTCGGCTCGTGTTGCAAACTTCATCTGCATGAGATATTTACTACGTTACCACTCGTCAAATAATATGCTGTTGTTTATATCTCTCCTTTCTACATTACAAAAAATCATTCAAGAAACTATCAAGCGCAAAACTTTAAGAGTGTTTTTACATCAAATAGGTTTGTTGATACACAAAAGTCGTAGGTGATTAAACGTGCAATAATACCATTAATATCTAGAGGCAAAATGAAAAATGTAAATAAAAAGCAAAAAAGGTTATTAGTGGGAGAGATTTGTTGATTAAATTTGAATCACCTACGCTCGAAGATCACAAGACAAACGAACGTAAATTATATGGGACAAACGAACACAGTATATCCGTTGCCTTCTGGTTGCCTTTTCCTTTTCTGCGCAACTGTTCCGATTTTCATATGTTCTGTGGTTCCACAGAACACCTAAAGAAGTGACGCATTTAACAGGCATTTATTAATTTCGTAAAAATTCAGTTTTGCAAAATCCGACGTATTTAAACTACTTCAAAACATAACTTTTATACTTACTGTATGTGAATTATGATCACAGTCCTGAAAAAGTTTAATTTAAATTAAACAAATAAAAATGACAACACTGTTGCAGCTGTCAAACAGCATGAATTGTTTCATTGGTTTGTATAACCGGCGGCAAATTTAAATAATTCTGAAATTAAACTTAAAAAAAATGCAGCAATTTAAAGGAACCACAAAATTTTTCTCTTATTAAAATTTGGAGAATTTCTAACATAAATTTATACTTATGTATACAACTATCACTAAATTCTCCAATTCTTTTACGTTCTCTAAATTTTATTGAGAACTAAAAATCGTAATAAATAATGAGGTATATTTTAATATATTAGGTATATTAATTCCATTTTTTTTTTTAAGAAGAACCTTTAGTTTATAATTAGGTATAATGTATAGGTGTAGGCATTTAGTTTACTATATTTATGTATATTTATTTAATATTTTTAGTGATATTGGTTTAGGTTTGGATACTCTGTTATCAAATACGATAAAATTGACTAGCAATAAATAAATATAACTGGTTATTTTGGGATCGCAAGCGGATTATATTTCACACATTCGATTTATTTCTTTAGATTATAATTTAAAGTCCCGCGAGAAACCTTCTAGAGAAGTGACGTAAATCAAGCATGCGCAGTAAACGGTAATCAGCTACGACGTCAGACTAATCTATCATTAGTCATCATTATTTTGTGTTTTGGTTGTGCGTGTTTTTATAAATCGTAAACATTCGTGAACGAAACTGATAAACTCTGGTGGAAAGTGGTATACCACCTCGCGTGCCTTCTTAATAAGATAATGGTTGTAGTCTTTTGTCATGGTGAGTTAAAATCTACTGCGTGTTTGTTTTCGTCCTGTCAAAATCCTTGACCTAGATGAAAATGCCCTTTTTCATTTTATTTTAGGCCGAAATCTCGCAAGAAGACGCAAACCTATCCGTCCACCTCCAGAAATTGGAGTTGGACTCTAGTTCCAAGACGAAACTCGCTCAGGAAACTCAAACTAATCCATTCATGAGGCGTAGACGTTCAAAATCTCTCTCATCAATAAATTTCGGATCCCCATGCGATTGTACAAAGAATAATCAAAATATTAAGCACACAACATCATTCAAACGCCCTAACAAGAAAATTTTACGTGAACCAGTACTGAAACTCTTCAAATGTACACACAATAGTGAGACGAAAACAAACAAGATAAAAATACACAAGTCACACAAGAGAAAAGAGAAGCTGTTTGGACAGTGTTCAAATCATGGCGATCAAGATTTCAAATCAATTATCGATGCTTGTGAACAGTTAAGTTTAGATAGTAGTGATCTTAATTTAAAGAATTATTCAACGCCGAGTTTTCTGAGTGCCCGCCCACAGTCCAACATACAAAGATCAGAGAGTACAAATCCTAACATGGGTAGCTGTTCACACCAAGCTCGAATGAATGTAAACCCACCATGCGACGTGACCATTGACGAACTCGCTAGTTATTTTGAAACGTTTGTGCACATACCCAAAAAGATGAGTTCTATGGCAGAGATGATGTATATTTGATTTTTGCTATTGTGTGGTTTAAAGTATTTAATTATACTATTTTCTCTGCATGGAAATGTTAGCGTTTTAGTGTATTATCTTTCTTATGTTAAGCTGACAGGGTCTTAAAAAATAGTAGTGTATTTAAACTACTAGATTATTATTTATTAATGATTTCCGAAAGGGGAAGAATATCTTGTTTCCAGATCGAGACAAAATGGTGATTAAATTTAGGATATATTCAGGTACATTGTGATGCTATATTAACAGATTAGGTCGGTACATTGCAAAATTAGGTAGGTAGTTTATATAACCTTGTCCTTGTGGAAAATATCATCGTAGATGTTGATAATTTTAGGCCTATATTTATTTAATTTAATGAAATTTGAAGTTGTGAAAAAACTTTCTAAATGCAATTGTTTATTGGTCGTCACAGTATCGTACATTAATACCAGATAAATAAATTTTTAATCTTACATTAACTTTGTAGTATGTTTTAAAAATGAGCGTTTCATATGCTTTAGTAACTATTGAAGTGTAGGTGCAAGGCAAAACAATTCAGTAGAATTCATATGACAAAGAAATACATGCATAGTTCCATTAGTCAAGAAGTCGAGCTTGTGCAGGAGGGGGTAATATCTAAGAAAATGTGAATGTTGCATGCTAGTTGCTGGAGCGGGAATTGGAATCTGAGAGCACAAATTGTTACGTTTACCACCAGGGTTCGGAGGATATATATCACAATATATATACTTTGTTATATATCGTGATATATATCAGTTTTATATTTCTACTTTCTCATCTCTTAGATAGAGAAATTTCATATTTCACACCGGGAATAGCCGATAGATCGGTTCGGTACTGCGTCTGAAATACTCTGAAATTCAAACTCTATGAATAACCGGATTTATTTTGTTCTTGTTTTGTTTTGCTTCGTTTGCTTAGGAAGTATTTTTATTCAAGTATTTTTTGTATTTTTTTAAAGAATTTATTTCTATTTTTTTTCAATACACTGCGGTCAGAAAATTAAAAAAATACCAATTATATAATTGAAAATATTAAAATGTTTGAAAAATCTTTCGAATCTTTTTATTTGAAAATAAATACCCAAAAGTGATATAATATATCCGATATATATCGTCTGATATGATATTTATATAAATATAATATTTTCAAACCCTGTTTACCACAAACGTAAATTTTTATCCACTAATCAAAGAAATTTATTTTGTCACATTTAGCTTTACCCAGATCAGGGTAGTTTCATATATTTTGACTCCTACCTACAGCCTTTATGTTTAGAGATATTAAAACGTGTAATTTTGGTGTCAAATATCTTTTGTCGAAAAAATATAAAACAAAATAGCATCGGAAAGTAGAGAAAGAGACGCAACTTATGCTTTTTTAAATGGAACACCCTGTGAATATTTTGAAAGATCATTTTTAGCTGATTCCAAAAATATGTTGGCGTTGTTGTTTTTAAATCGGTACATTCTTTATGACTAATAAAGGCAATAACGCCAATAAAGTATTTTTACTTAGCATCAGAAAGCATCAATGTTATTTAGTAAATTTAAGAATAAAGATATGTAATATAATATATTGATAGGTAGGTGTAGGTACAATTTTTTTCTATAATCTTTTAGCTTTCCTAAATTTATTTCCACTGACTACTTATTCAATTTTTGATGAAGAGCTTGACCTAAAAGTTTTTTCAAAATTTTAGCGTCCAATATTTCCAAAATAGTTTTTTAAATTTGAAGACAGTTTTTTGCTTTTAAACAAACATTTCTCATTAGATAATGTCTGATATTTACTGAAATTCTTTTTTATTCAATTTTTACACAACAAAATTTTAATATATACGTTTTCAAATAGAATCTACAGATACCGCTGTGTATTGTTGGTGAAAAAATTATAGAGGTGCAAAGCCATAATAATGCTGGTTTCGAGTTATAGATGGTGCTTCGCTTCCGCAGTATTAGTTCAGAGATTTTTTGGTGGTTAAAATTGTCACACTCGTACGGACACCAATATATGTTATCTCTGCAACGTTTCAAACCACATAGCTGTTTGTACGAGTGTGAAATGTGACAATTTTAACCACACAGACAACTTCTGAATCAATGCTACGTAAGTGCCACCTATATATTGTTGCGGCGTTTTTCTTTTTCTCTCACTCAATGATAACCCAGCCCAGAGTATAACCATAGACTTATTATACATATACGTCTATGAGTATAACACCTAGGTCTCATCTATAGATCAATAAGGGCTGGAATTCTCTCTGTATACCTAATTAGCCGAAGATTTTTCGTTACATTTTTGTGCGTTTTTCGCTGTTATATTATAGTGGAGATTGCATTTCATACAAAATAAAAAATTTCGGAATCACACTTTTGGGGACTGTTGGGTGGCGCCATCTACTTTTAGAATGCATTAAATCCATTGTTTATATTTTAACAATAAAATGGTTAACATTATAATATGCTTATTTAAACATACGTTACTAGCAATTAGCAATGAAATGTAAACAATTTTTTTTTAGTTTCGTACTCACTGATTGGATAATTCCGACGAACGTCATTTCGGCCGTTTGACGTACATTTTTGGAACCTCAGGTATACCCCTCCCTGTTCCACACCTTTGTATTTTGCCTGCAATGCGCAAGCTCATTTTACGTGCATCCATTTGCAAACACGCTGTTGCCCGCTGTTTTTGGACGGCGGAGTAAATAAAGTGAAGTTATTTATTTAAATATATAGTAAATTTGTGATTTGTGCTTGAAAATATTTTGTGAATTTGAGAATGGCTACACAACCACACAGTAGGAAGCGAGTCTGCTACTATTACGACAGTAAGTACGATTTTCTGTTTTATTTAGATTTAAGTAGAGAATCGAGATCAAAGATGCTTGTGCAGCATCTTTCAATATTACTTGCAATTTGTATAATGCATGCTTTTGTTGTTAAATTCCCCAAACGTATAGAAAATTTTCTTCGTCATTCCCCTCATACCGTCATGAGTATGATATTCGAAAGTATAACTCGATAGTCCCACGGTCGACTCAAGACCACCGTAGTTTCCTTGCCACGGCATTGGTAGGCGATTTTTGTGTCCGAAAAATGATGCTACATCGTACAGTGGCTAGACGGAAAGTTGAAAGTCACTCGTGGTTTTCTGCCTTTTCGGAAAATTTTGTAAAATGCCAAATTATTCTAATAAAATTTATTTGCAGGCGACATCGGCAACTATTATTATGGGCAAGGGCATCCGATGAAACCACACCGTATACGTATGACCCACAATTTGCTTCTTAATTATGGATTGTATCGTAAAATGGAAATATATGTAAGTCTGTTGACATAAGAATTTAATAAGTAAAGTTCAACTTTAGCATGTTGATTTATAGTGTATAGTCACTCATTATTGATATACTGCTTATATTTTAACAGTATATTTAATAATAATTCATTAGTATTAGGCGGCAAATTTTTAACCTTATTTTTCATGAATTTTAGCGGCCACATAAGGCTACCGCCGAGGAAATGACAAAGTTTCACTCAGATGATTACATAAGATTCTTGAGATCTATTAGACCTGACAATATGTCAGAGTACAACAAACAGATGCAAAGATTTAATGTAGGCGAGGATTGTCCCGTGTTTGACGGCTTGTATGAATTCTGCCAACTTTCTGCTGGTGGTTCAGTAGCTGCTGCAGTAAAACTGAACAAACAAGCCTCTGAAATCTGTATAAATTGGGGTGGCGGGTTACATCATGCAAAGAAATCCGAAGCGTCAGGTTTTTGCTATGTCAACGATATTGTGCTGGGTATTCTGGAACTTTTAAAATACCACCAACGTGTTTTGTACATTGACATTGATGTGCATCATGGAGATGGTGTAGAAGAAGCTTTTTACACCACAGACCGTGTCATGACTGTTTCTTTCCACAAGTACGGAGAATACTTCCCAGGTACTGGGGACTTACGAGATATTGGGGCAGGCAAAGGTAAATATTATGCTGTTAATATACCGTTGAGGGACGGCATGGATGACGAAGCTTATGAAAGTATATTTGTGCCAATTATAAGTAAAGTTATGGAAACGTTCCAACCGAGTGCTGTTGTTCTGCAATGCGGAGCCGATTCTCTAACTGGAGATCGTTTGGGCTGCTTCAACCTGACTGTAAAAGGCCATGGCAAATGCGTGGAATTTGTTAAAAAGTACAATCTACCGTTCATGATGGTCGGAGGTGGAGGTTACACGATTCGAAATGTCTCCAGGGCGTGGACCTACGAAACTTCGGTGGCTTTGGGTGTCGAAATAGCAAACGAACTGCCATACAATGACTATTTTGAATACTTTGGACCTGACTTTAAACTACATATCAGCCCAAGCAATATGGCAAATCAGAATACCCCCGAGTATTTAGAGAAAATCAAAACAAGGTTATTTGAAAACCTACGGATGTTGCCTCATGCACCTGGAGTGCAAGTGCAAACCATTCCAGAAGACGCCATCAATGAGGAATCCGACAACGAGGAAAAAGTCGATAAAGATGAACGGTTACCGCAGAAAGATCTCGACAAGCGGATTGTCCCTGAAAATGAATTTTCCGACAGCGAGGATGAGGGCGAAGGCGGCAGAAGGGATAACAGGAGTTACAAGGGAAGGAAGCGTCCTCGGTTAGACAAAGGAGGGGAAAGTAAAGAGGCTGGAGATGATAAAGTGAAGGAGGAAGTTAAATCCGATAAAGGTTAGTGTGGCATGTTTAGTAAGAATTGTAAGTTTTAAATGTTTTCTTTAAGCGGATAAGTAGATTTTTGGATTTAAAAAGGAATATTGCTATGTACTGATTACTTAGAATGACCAAAATTTTAAATAGAATGTGCTGTAGTGAGCACCGTTTACGTTGATAAATAATAAGATGTGAGCGATATATCTAACGATAATTATTAAAACTATTATGCCAAATATAACTATATAAAAAAAAATGGTTAATAAATAAACGGAAACATCAAGAGACAAAAGGTAATTTTTTTATTTAATTATGTGCTCAAGAATCCTAGAAATCAAATTAACTGTCAAAAAAAAGAAAGTCTATAATATATTATCATAACGGGTGTAAGCGAATGAAAATTAAATATATTTCTCATAGTAGCTTATGTAAAAATGTATTAATACTTTATCACGTTCTTTTGTTTACTTTTGATAAAAATGTATTTGTTATATACAATCAAATGTGAAATGTTTCTGTGAAGTTTTATCAGTTTTAAATCTAGGCTTATTGTTATAGGTATTTGTTCCTGGAATACCTATCTCATTATATTTCTTATCAGATTGGTTAATAAACTTGCATACACTTGTTTTATCGCATAGTTTGAAAATCTCATAATTTTTGTTATGTATATATATTATAAATTATATTTATATTTATAAATTAATATATATATATAAATAGCAAAAAAATCATATAACAAATATAATAGTCGAGTAATACTTTGAATTCATGGTTGACTCACACTTTAAATCTAAAAACGTAGAAAATAATATACTGGTCAAGAAATAAGAAATAATTCATGAAATACAATGCCACGTTGAGCTGTAATAATACGACAATTTGTCTTATTAGTGGTCCATAGGAGCATAGCCCTTGGTTTGTACGCTATTTTATATCATTGATATAAAGCTAAGGTAATACATTATAATATGTATCTGTTGAACCGTGTCCTAGAGTAACCAAAAATCTACTTATTTTGTGTTTCGATGGTATTCTTTCGGTACTTTAAATGAAATTGTTTCGGGCCATCGTCTAATTCTCTGACTATGTTATATCTATCTAAATTTGTAAAAAATCTAGTTTTGCATGTTAAATCTATAAAAGTAACTATATACACACTACAACAATTGTAAACGATACATACTTTCTAAATTTTTTCGTCATTCAATACTGAAGTAAAAAAAACGTTTTTTTCCAGCTTCAGTGGAACAGGAGAGTAGATGAAAATTTCAGGCAAAACTCGTATTATAGGTGTGTATGACCCTTAAAGCAAAAGTTCTGTAGAGGAATATATTATTTTTGCCCTAGCTTCATCATTTTCCAGTCCAGTCAGTTATTTTGAAATATGTTTCTTTCAACCTGCCCTAGCATTTAATTTTTGCTTATAAAAGTAGTTACGTAGAGCAGTTTTAACATTCTTTATAATTTTCAATCGCAACACTGAACTATGCATTGTACTATTAGTAGTTCGTAGTTGAACACATGGTCAAACGATATACTACCAGAAATGTCTCAAAGCGTTAGGAATTTGGAGGGAAATAAATACTTGGCAAACAAAAATAAAAGATATTGATGATTTATCTAGGCTGACCATATTTCTGTTTGATTCAAACTAGTTTTTAATAATTACTAATTACATTTATTGACATGGACCTCTGGATTCAAAAGACCTCGTACCGAATCTAATGAAAAATATGTTTAGCTGAAACATGAGAATCAAAAATGGTAAAATCCTAAAATTCTCTTCTTTTGGTATTCGACGGTTTTAATCCAGTTCAGTAGGCTTAACAAAATCAAAACCAGTTCAGATGTAGATGTTTCTTCTTAACCAGCTAATAACTAAATTCGATTAAGACAATACATTTGAGGTTCTCCGAAATTTTAAGCATGCGCCTATAGAAATCTTCCTTCTGCCTAATTTTCTTATTCTTTCTTGTATAGCTTTTCCACAGCTAAACGATGGCTATGGCTAATTTCATATTTTTTTTCTTTGTAGGTGAAGACAATGATTCAAAATCAAGTCCAGATGACTCAAAGAAAGACAGTGGTTCGGTACCATGACACCATTAAAATTGTAGTTAAAAATTCTATGATTAAGTGCATATACATAGATAGTGATTTAATTTTTTACCTATCATACATGTATCTAATTAGGTCCCAAGGGACGAATTATATTGTGAACGCAAAATTTTACTGTGTATATTCTCAAATAAGAGGAAGTCAATATTTTATTAATATAATGTGTTCTGTGTACTATGTACAGGATATATTTTAGCTGCAGTTCTGGCGGTTAGAGTTGAATTAGGCTTGATCGAGTTTAATTTTTGTGTTGGTCGAAGAGTTGAAAAATTTTATTATTTGTCCGTAAGATATTTTTTACATTTGTTACCTTTATTTTCAGGTACTTCAAATATGGACAAATTGTAGAGTTAGGGCTCTCTCACGTATTCAATTTTCTGTTGTGCAATCGTTTAGTTGCAGAAATGGAACATAGATCTCAATACGAATGGGTGCACTTGTATAATTGCTACGATTATTTATTTGTATATGCGCACATTCCTATGAAAACTACGGTCCCTTTTTTACTAAATGCTTGGTTTTTCCCCTATTTCGATTCTAACCATTAAGAACTGAATTTTTTAAATTATTAGAGATCGATATACTGTAGCGAAGGTTGGAGATGTATATAAATCATTTCAAATTAGCAATTCATTTGATAATTTGTTTGTAGATGTTTATATTTATTGAGGGTGAATCGCTGTTGACTGCATTGTGAAGTAATTTTTTTCAATGACTGTATGGTGTGACCATAATTTATTATATGCGTCTTGTAGGACAACTTATAATATTCTTTTTTTAATCTTATTGAATAAATTATTTATAAGAACAATTGTTTTTTTATTAGATCCTGATGCTTATTTGGAGTCCTTTTTTCACTGTTTTTTATACTTCGTGGTTATTGAATAAAGATAGATTTGTTATGTGTATTCAGTGTTCTATTTCATTCATGGTGTGTTTCTATTCTAGCGTTGAATGAAGGTACTATGCCTCACTCAATGATTCTAGGTATTTCTGATTGAACATTTTCGTACTTTACTCAAAATTGTTCCAAATGAATTTATTGTGTTTTTTTATGCTAACTTATATATCTTACTTGGTAATTGGTGATTAATGCCTATGATAATCGGAAAATTCGGAAGTTTGAGGTCCTCCGTAGAAAGGAATCGATGACCAGATGGGTATAACGAGTACAGTAGAACTATTGGTGAAATAGTATCGTGCAAGCTAAATAAAAACCAGTTTATATTATAAATATTTATTTACATGGTTATATTCTAATACATATAATTGACTAGCATTGTTAAATAAGACTGCAAATAAAATCACTAACATATGGGGTAAAATCAATCGATGGAAATAATTCAGAGCCGTGTGGTGCTACATTTTAGTTCAAAGTAATCCAATTTACAAGTTATATATTATATACACTGCCATTGTTTTTCTAAGTAAGTTGCACACATCTCCCCTATCAATTTCGAATAGAACCACCTCGAACTACCGTGATTCTTTAAATATATCATGCTTTGGGAGTGCACATGTCTCGTTCCGTTTTTTGTGAACCGACCAAATACCTTATTCCACTTAAGCCTTGTTAGGGGAGATTGGTGCAACTTATTAAACTATGTATCCGAAACAACTGAGTGACCAGACGTGTATGTAGTAATAGTAGTAGCTTTATATGTAGATACATTATTTTTATATAAAAATTAAACGATAGTCAGCATTACTCGAAATAAAACAGCTAAACACATAATAGTATTTTGAGAAATTTCCATGTTCAAAGGCTGTAACATGCGTATATAATCTGATTGTTTTATATGAGTTTAGTTTACCCCCAAAAATAGCTTCCAGTTTGTCGGTATCTGTTACAGACACCTAGTAAGATCTATAAAAATGCATCAGTTCATATTGGTCATATATACTAAGTAAGGGAAAGCAACAATTATAAACTGATTTGCTAGTAGTAGAAAATCAGTAATAGCGATTCCCAACTTGGAAGTAGATTTAGGCTAATCAGTGTTGTCTACTATTAAAGCGTCACAATATGCAAGGTAATATTTTTGGTGTACAGTATCAAGGTACTTATAATTTTCCTTTCAAGTCTAATCTAAAGATATCACGCTCTCAACGCTCCACCGGTTCCTGGAAGGCAGCCTCGGTCCTCCCAGATAGCTCACTGGATTCGCGAATTTTCGATTGTGTTCATTTAAAAACACAGGCTTCAAGTTAGTCAGGAACTTTGTGTTCTTTTTGTCCTCAGTACCTGTCGCATCTGGTTTATCTTCTCCATTTGCCGCCGAGTAAAGCTCGTCATCAACTTTTTCTATTGCTGGCATGTTTGTGTCCTCTTCTTTTTCATTTACTTCTGCCACCAGTGATTCAGGATTGGTATGCTTAGTTTCTCCATCTACCAATAAATGAGGATTGGTGTCCTTGGCTTCACCGTTAGCTATGAATCAAATCATGATGATTACCTCATTACTGAATAAAGAATTATTAAAAAAAGATAGACAACTTTATTGATGTTTAATGAATTATTTTATGATGATGAAATCAAAACGCAAAATCGTTCAAAAGGTGGAGGTGGGGGGGGGGGAGTGTGTAACTTCGACATGCTTTAAATTAATATAAATGAAATTTGTACTTACCCATTGATTTGAGTATATGCTGGTCGTCATCTTCCAGTAATATAAGGTTTCCATTAGGTATAAGCTACGGAAATGATTATTTTTTAAACAAAAGAAATAATTATAAACGGAAAAAAATTGATCTCAAATTAAAAATTGGCAGACTCTTCTGAGGAGTAGTCGAAATAAAGGTACTTACTGAGGTATTTAAATAATTATTTGTCTGATGTTTGAAAATATGTTTCTTTGGAGATGTCGTACATGTCCAATTTATGAATTTCAAATTTACGGTTAAATAAATGACGTCTGAAATACTTTATATATACAAATGTCGGATCTGACGAAGAGATCTATCATATTTAAAAACGTGTGGGGTTATTCATAAATCGTCACAGCAAAAAAGAAGTGTTACAAATGTGAAGCAGGGGGAGATAGTGTAACATCACAATAAACTACTCACAAATTTTATACCGAGGGGGGGAGGCGAGTCAAAAATCAGCAAATATATATATATTTACTTAAATCGTCTCCATCTGTTTAAGCTAGTAAGATCAGACTTCTGGCGTTGACTTAACATTAAAGTATCTTCGTGAATGATTGTAAACCAAACGATAGCATAATTAGGCAGCAAAATGTATACTTGGTTGCCTAGTCTTGTTCATGTGGTTTACGATTATTTATGATGACTATAATTAATAAGCATTAAATAAAACAACAAAACACAGCTTAAATTTATATAATTTTTTAATACTTTTTATAACCAACAATCAGTCATTAGTGCACTAGTAATACATATATCCATTATCACCAAATCCTACACCATAATTAATTACAATCACATTTCAATATATTAGAAACTGTCCACTTATTGTCCGAATATTTCGGTTTAGAACGATTTTATCAAATTCATCATAAACTTTTTAAATGTTCTGCGAGTCTCTTGGTGTGATTGATATTTACTTTACGAACAAAGAAAATATGCTACAAACGTGAAAATAATGTTGAAGTAGAGTATTACTATATAATATAATCATGTCTAAATAATATGTGGCAGTACCTATTATAAATACTTATATTAAGAATAGCATTTTATAAATTTTAGTTCCTATGTATTCAATAAAATCGTTCCATATTTTAACAAACAAAAAAGCACAAAACCCAGCACCCACGATGGCATGACAACTGTTTTTGCATCGATGAATTCTATGCTCCCATTTCGTCTATCATATATGGCAGCTGTGTCGCTAGGGGGTTACTATGGGGCGGTGGATTCCTCATACGACGAGCTGAGGGTGTTAGTGGGACTGGTATGGCCTAAATTAAATCCGTTAAAATTGTTAGTCTCGCCCTAGTTTGTATTAATTATCATGCGATTCGTATGGATTCGACTGAAAATTCCTCCTTTATTTATTCGTAAATAGTGTATATAAAATGTGCCGCTTGTCTGTGGTGAAATTTTAAAATGGAGGAGTTTTTAGTGTCCACTCTGTAGTTATGTCTTCATGCATCAAAGAAAGTTATTGTTAGCATTACATGCATTAGTGTGGCTGTATCCTAAAATATTTAGTCATAACTCGTAACTCTTTATACAGTGTGTCCCACTTTTCACCACTACACCCCAATATCTCGGCCATTTGTTGATCGATTTTGATCAAATTTCGTATACTTCTTTTCTTTCAGATTGTGTTTAAAAAGTTATTAATAAAAAATGTTTTCAAACTTAAATACGCCTACTATGATCAAAAGAAATTGGCAAAAATTAGGAATTTATATTAGCGATTGAGATAGGGCTTTTGTTTTTACAGATTCTTGTTCAGCATGACCTAAAACCCTTGTATACCAAATTTCGTTAAAAAATATTCATGCCAAAAAAATCTAAGATTTCAATAATAAATTACCCTACTACTCCAGTTATTTATTGTCGGATATTTACATAACTTGGTAGTCGGGTGATATAATGACGCCAATTAAGCATTAGGAGTATTAGGACACTTTTTTTTAGAAAATATCAGGTAACTCAACTTTTATTATTTTTTATTATTGATATCTTAGATTTTTATTTTTTTTTTTTTTTAATTTTTTAACAAAATTTGGTATACAGGCGTTTTAGGTCATGCTGAACAAGAATCTGTAAAAACAAAAACCCTATCTCAATCGCTAATATAAATTCCTAATTTTTGCCAATTTCTTTTGATCATAGTAGGCGTATTTAAGTTTGAAAAAATTTTTTATTAATAACTTTTTAAACACAATCTGAAAGAAAAGAAGTATACCAAATTTGATCAAAATCGATCAACAAATGGCCGAGATATTGGGGTGTAGTGGTGAAAAGTGGGACACACTGTATGTACATTTTTTACATATCTATTACTTTAGACAAAAGGTGTAAAGAAAGTTGTGTAAAGATATGAGTCATGGAATGGTATCGGAATGAATATTTGGTTGTTTTTATAATTAATTAATATTATTGATTTGTAAACGAAAAGTTGCGTAAATGTATTGTTGGTTGCATACATGCTAAGGACAAGCGATAGGTAGTGAACACGAACTTCGTAAATAAAAATGGACTCCATATGTGAGTTGGGGATACGGACATCCCTTATGCTAGCCGCCATGATAAGCTGCCAGATCCGTCTCTCAGAATTCTTGGCCTAAGGCCAGAGCCGGATTAAGAATATTTTTAATTATTTACAATGAAACAAAGTATTAAGAAATATAATTATGGTAATAAAAAAGACAGACAAGGAATTATAAAGCGTTTATTATGAGTTAGTTGCCATTCATGAGCATCACAATTAGTATGTATATACATGCGGAAGCTCTATTATTAGCACATACTTTTAATCCTTGATCCCATAAAGCAACCGAAAACAGTTAAGAAGCCTCTAAATATTATTCTTCGTCAATTCTTACCAACGACTTTCGATCAGGATTAAACAAAGTTACTTCGCTAATAGAGCTGATGGGTGCCATGCGTTCAATGTTACCCGGAATGTCCTTACTTACAACTTTCGGATCAAAGTCCTCTTCGGATTCGTCTTCTACCTCCTCGTCAACTTCAGGCATGGGGGTTAGCAGCTCTGAAACTTCCTCGGGATTGTCCCAGGATAGCTCGCTGGCACTATCTAATGATTAGACATAACTTAAACCTTAACTTTAAAAAGTAGAAGAACTCTACCTCTGAAACTTATTCGTTTTTGTTTGTCCCTTTTGCTGTCTGCCCTCTTCAGCGGCTTCAGTGGCACTTCCTCTGGAATCGGTATAACTTCCTCGATGATGGCTTCTTCAATAACCGGCTCTTGTTTATTTTTACCGTTTATCGTCGTGCCGTTGCCATTTTCACTGGGTAGTTTACCGTTTTGGGTCACCGGCTTTGCTTCAGCGACGTCAGCTGGCTGAAGAAAATTAATATTTAAAATATTCAGCCAACACGCGGAGTGATGAAAAACAACAACTAAACTTACCGGCTTATTATTTTCTTGTAGCAAGGCGGCCTGTTGCTTGGACAACAAAATGCTGGCATCAGTTTCGAATTCCTTTCTCTCTTTGTATTGCTTATCGGTCCTATAAAGGTGGTACCCGCAGCAAATTATAACAAGCAAAAAGAAAGAGGCTAACACTATGACAATTAGTTTTTCTTTGCCGTCTTCTTCCTCGGTAGTTGTGGAGTAAATCGATGCGTACCGGATACGTTGTGGTGCGTCTTGAACCCAAGTCTTATCTGTACCCTAAACACAGGATTGACTAATTGGTTTTAATGTATAAAAATTTAAGTTATAAATAGAGAAAAACACAGATTATTAAACATTAATAAAGTGGCGCAGTAGATAGCGGGAGTCGAATTAATAACGTTAAGGTTAATGAGGCCACCTAATTAATCTTTTGTGTAGAAATCGTCATACTTGGCTGATGTTGAGGTTGGTAGTCAGTGGCGTCTTTTCATGAATGATATCAAAGTCGGAGCTGCATTGCGCACTTCTAACTCCATGTTGGTTCGAAACATTAACTTTCTCAGTGCCGGTGGTCGTGTAAAGCATGTACTCCTCCAATGGCTTCATCAAGTGTTCATTTACTTCTATAAATATATCTGAAAAAATTGTTGGTGTTTAGTACAAATCTACAAAAAAATTGACAAAACAAGTCCCGTTGCTTACTTGATAAGCACCCACTGTATCTCTTGTAAATAGCAAATCTGGGATCGTTGGTGTCATGGCCGCCAATCTGCACCTCATTAGCCCCCAGCTCAGGAATGTTGGTAAAGGTCTGTGCTGGAATATTATTCATCGGAGTCAGTTCCCTATCGATGTATAATTCCGAATCGTTGAAGTCCCTTTTGTAATAAACCGAATGTCTCGCTCCATTGATGAAGTTCTTCTTGTTGAGTGTAGCGGAGAAAACCGCCCCCTCTCTGTCCTCTTGAACGGTAAGGTAGCCCTCCAAACTGAGCCCGACCAGAAGGTAGTAACTCCGGCTAAAATCAAAGAAAATACTAACTAGCAAAATTTTCCTACCAAAGAATTCTACACTTACTTATTTTCCGTTTGGAGCAACAACAACACCGTATTTTTCTGCCGGACATCAACGGTGGAAAACGCTAGTTGGAACTTAACGTGATCAACTGATCCATTTAGAACGTACACCCTCCACAGGATCGATTCACCGTTGAATTCCGCTCCTTTTTCTTCCGAGCAAAATTCGCCGTAGTAGCTGGTGTGTTCGCAGTCGCAAGTGTGCTCTTGGTTTCGAAAATCTTCAATGCAGATGCCCTCGTGCTTGCATGGGACCTCGTCGCATTTCATGTTGCAATGAGCTATCACACCTGGAAGGACATTTTAATTACATATTAGATATTATTATTATTATTATTATTATATATAAAATTGTGTGTTCTTCGCAAACATTTTTAGTTGATATTTATCTACACATTTAATTATATCGTTTATATATAAAATAATCAAGCTAGGTCCTAGGACCGTACCTTGCGGTACTTTATATTTATTTATTGGTCGATATTCTTGTTTATATTATATATTTTTATGTTTTTCAGGTGTGGCAATAAATCAATTAAATCGATAAATGGGGACTTTAACATTCCATTTCCGTAAACGTTTATACATTTAGAAATACATAATTTGGAAATTTACTATTTTAATGACTAATAGTGGCAGTCTGCGTTTGACGAGGTAAGTGTGTTTTAATGAAATAATTACATATAATTTCTTTTCTTTTTAAATTTAATTTGTCAAGGGCGAATTACATATATCATAACCAGCTAAGGAATAAACAACGAAATATATTAATCAGAAACTAAGTCATATGTTTTCTATTTTTAGTAACTAAAATGTGTCCGCTGTAAGGCAAAAGCAATAAATATAAAATTCCCAAAATATAACGTCTGAACGAATTTACTATAATGATGAAATTAATTAATAATAATAAATTGTTTAAAAAGTACATGTACTATTACCCACCGAATTTGTCCTACATTTAATAAAGATTTTATGCGCTCTATTAAAATCCACTTGTCATTTCCGTTCACTAATTAAACCTGTTTGAGAAATTGTCCAGTCCGCTAAAAACGACAGTCATCCCAGACCCCTGGACAGAAAGAACCGTCTTCTTCACTTATTAGCTACCCCGCAAGCGTTCTCACCCCGGTGAGCCAGAGAGTGTTGTTCCTTTCACTTTATAAATAACCCTTGAATTAACACGGTACAAAAAAGTTTTATGTGTTCCTTAGGAGGCTAAAAGATTTATACAGCACATAAGAAACGAAGAAACTCACCTTTATCCGTTTCGTTGACTTTGGAAGGCAAATCCATGAGAGTGTCTCCGATCTGCAGGCCCCTCAGGCATCCCACGTATCCTGGCAGCTTCGGAGGATATTCCGACACTTTTAGCAAGGTCTCGGGGTCATAGCCGCCCAGGTTCAATTGAAAGTATTCGGTGGGTGGCGCGGGCGGCCTTTGCGGTGCCAACACCTCTGAAATAAATGCGCCTTAAATACGTGGTACCAACAGCAAAATAGTTTCAAATGAACGGAAATCGCCGTGAGTAAATTATTTATGAAAAAGAAAAACTCAAATCCCAAAATGACATAAACCGCGTGCCTAAGAATAGGCAACCAGGTATACATGTATAGTACCATGAGTGTATATGTGGTTGCCTAATTCTGTCAGGTGGTTTACGCTCATTTATCACTACCCTTAGTGTTACCTTCATCCGGATTCGCCCATGGCTTGTTGGAATATTCCTCCAGCAGCTTCACGCCAATCGGTATGGTGTTGTTTTGATCGTTCACGTGCATCGTGGTCTTATTCTCGTCGCGTTCTATGGCAATTTGGACTGATTTGCTGGTGTTCAGTTCGGCATAGTCCACAGTCACGTTATGGATTTCGTTGCCGTAATTAAATAGGTACACCACTTGGGTTCCGTTCTCGATGTGCAAGTGGACGAAATTGTTTAAATGGTCGTTGGCGTAAAAAATCAACGCAACGTTGTCGTACGTGCGGAGATTCACCAGGATTTGTTCTTGGAACATTCTCTTTAGGACTTGCTTTTCTGCGCTGGTGTCGTTGGTTAGGTAGTTTCTTCTCAGGTAGGATTCGGGGTGGGTGAAGGTGATGGCATTCGTGTTGATATCTAGAAGGCATTATGGAAATTTATAAATTTTTTTTTAGGAAAAAAAACCGCTAAACCGGAAATTTAACAATTTATTTTTCGCACCCCCCCCCAGGTCGTTCTTTAAATAAAAACAAATATGAGGGTCATTACTCTTAGTTTATGATATCTTTAAAAAAATCATCGAAATTCCCCATTATGCATAAAAATAATAAACGTTTTATCCAAGATGAAAAAAACTAGTTTTCATGTATAAAATTGTTGTTTTTTTTTTTGCCTAAAATTAGTGAAAACCTACGTTAATTTTTATTCAAGGTTTGATAAATCAAATTTAATGGGTCTTTTTTCTAATGTATAATGTATTGTGAATAACCGTCAATAAATATATGGAAAAACCAGTAGTTACAAATTAGTGTAATAAACAATAATAAGATAATAACTTTAAATATTTAAAGTGTAAGTCGTTAAGAAAATTATTAATTTGTGCTTTTATTTTCTAAAATTTAAAGGTTGAATATTTATAGAGGTTCTCATAAACCGTGACTAATCTGTCATAATCACTTTCGCCGTAAAATTACGACCCCAATTAACTCTAATTAGGTGCAATTTGTCTATGTAACACCCAGCTACTCCATCAGTAAAACAGTATTGACGATATAGTCAATAATTTTACAATTTTAAATTTTTTTATCCACAATTGCAAAAATAGCTTGTTTTTATCTTTACTTACTATGTTGGCAATGCTCCCCACTATACGCCCAGGGGTTCGGACAGATACATTCGAAGTTGCTCCAAAGCTCCTTGCATTGGGCGCCATTCTGGCAAGGATTCGGAACACAGGACGGCTTGCAGTCTTTTATAATTTCGCTGAGGTGGACACTCATGTAAGTGTAGATGTCCAGAATCTCCTCGTTCACCACCAGACCACGGAAACACCCTATAAGACCCTGTTGGACGGACGATTTAGGATCAAGGAGGTCACTATGGATATTTTAAGATAACAAAATCAGTTATGTTCGGTTAGAGTTTGTTTTTATGTGCAGCAGCTGGGCAAAAGTAACGCCTGTACAAGTGAAAATAAATTGTAATTGTAATGGCAATATGTCCGATTGGGCTTTGTTCGTACAAATATAATCATTAAACAGATGAACCGTTTTGACATCGTGTAATATTCCCATTTTTCAATAGTATTGGAAGAAGACTATACAGAAGAAGTAGAACAAAACGCAGCACAGAAAGACGTACCAGGACAAGAAGAAGAAGAATAAGAAGAAGAAGAAGAATGAACTGGAAGTAGAGTAGTCATAAAGGGGAACTCACACATTTCAAAAAATATGCCCGATTATTGCCATGAATTTCCATTACTTAATGAAGGAGATGAATAGTATGGGAAGAAGACGAAACAGAGGAAGAAGGAGACGCAAGCACAGAAGAAGAAGAGGAGGTAGAAGAAGAAGAAGAAGAACAAGAAGAAGAAGAAGAAGAAGAAGATGATGTGGTTATAAAGGGAAAATGACACATTTCAAGAAACGTATCCTATTATTGTCATAAACTCCCATTCTTCAACTGCAACTATATTACGTATGTGTATTTACCAAACTTAGAACATTTCTTCTTTAGTGAAGATGGTTGGCTTTACAAAAAACTTTAATTATTGATTAATGGATTTTTTTGTGATTTCGAAGTCATGGCCTCTTGAATTTGATTAATTAATTAATTAAAAACTAATTTAACCGTAGATAATTCTGAGGAAATAATAGCATTGGAAGAAGACAAAATCGAAGAAGTAGAAGAAGTAGATGAAGAAACTAAGAAATAGAAGAAGACGTAAGCACAGAAGAAAACGGACTACAAGGACAAATGCATAGAGAAGAAGAAGAAAAAGAAGCAGAAGAAGACTAAAGCCATTAAGGGAAAAATCACATATTTTACAAAACGTACCCGATTATTGTCATTACTTTTTTTGGTAATTACCAGTTATGTTTATTTTCGATAGGCCAGACGTTACTAATGAGAGAAGCTATTGAGGATATATTTATTTTCGCAAAAATATCGTAATTTTCCTACCTTATTGCTCCTCCAATAAACATAGATCCTTCGAAGGGTCCGAATTCTTCCTCCGGCTTGAGATTAACCATTTGGGAATCCTCGTTTATCATGAATCTTACGTGGTACTTGTTGTAGTCTATCCATACCTTGTGCCACTCGCCGCCATTCAGCTTCCTTCCGGACACTATTACCAGTTCTTTGGAAACGCCCGTGTTCAATGTAAAATTGAAGGTCAACTGAAAATCTGGAAGAATAGATGGAATACAATAAATAATACAGTCGCGACCATATAAACGTATCCAAGCTGGACATTTTTCCTGCTTGAATAACGCTATGTCTTTGGGCAGGATGTTGCAGTAATTTATTTTACCATTCATTGGCCAATGGCTATTGAATTAGCAAGAAGAAGAAAGAGGGGAAAGAGGTACCAGAAGAAGACGCATATATAGGAGAAGAAGAATTACAAGAAAACGAACCAAAGGAAGAAGAAACACGAGAAGAAGAAGAAAACAAAGGCATGAGAGGAAAAACGGCATACTTCAAAAGATGTACCTGGTTATGGTCAAAAGAATTTCCTTTCTAGGACCTTAATCAGATTTTTGGTCACTTTCTTGTAATTATTATCATTGACGTATACCTCCTGATTTTGGCGAAGAAGAAGAGAAATGAGAAGAAGAGGAATCAGAGGAAGACAGATGCATAGAAGAAGAAGAAGAACCAGAAGAGAACGAACCAAAAGAGAAAGAAGAAATACCAAAAGAGGAAGAAGATCAAAGACATGATGGAACAAACATGAAACATACCCTATTATGGTCATTAAAATTTTTATTATCAGGCATTTACTTCCATTTTTATACAAATTTATTGACAATTGTCAAATACCTACACCTACTTACCGCTAGTCAAAGCAACCATAAAACTGGGATAGTTTGGACGAATTGGTGGCTGGTACAACAGAATGGCCTTTTTTCCTGTGGTCCTAAAGGAAAACGCCAAATCTCCCTTCCTCCATCCAGGAACTTCTATGTAAGATTGGCTGGTGGTAAAGGTTACTACATACCTTTGTGTATCTGAAACAAAGTGAAACTCATCAACCACGTTTCCATCATCTTGGTAAAAATTTTGACCAAAATATTATTGAAGATTGTTTTAACTTTAGGAATAAAGCGTAGGTATATGATATGGTAAAAAAGTTGCGAAATGCAATAGCATTTGTTCTTACTGTTCCTTATTGCGTTTGTCATTATTATGGTATGGGAATGATCATTGTCCAACACACATGATGAATTTGCAAAAAAAACTGTCGGCCATTGACTGTATCATCGTTAATTTTATTTTGACATCTCGACTGCGGATAGATTCATGGAATGCCTTCAGCAGTACTTAGCATTACGTTCAATTAAGTTTTAAACGAAGAAGGGGGCGCAAACATATAGTTTATAGTCGTTCTAAATTGCCGGCCTAATTTATGTACTTTTAATGCGGTGGCAACTAATTCTTATCTGCCTACTTTTAGCAGAAAAATTACGTTTTTATAAACGGCTAAATGCTTCGTTTCGAAAAAAATGTGAAGCGAATTATATCCAACGCTGTTGTTGGCATATACTCGAGCCTAGCTAGATATGACTCATCCTCTTGAGGATGGCTTACAGAACGGAAGGTGGAATTAAAACAATTGAAATGTATTGTAGAATCAAGTCAAAGACCTTATTTAAACATTTTGTTTGTTCAAAGAATTAATTAAATAAGTACTAGAGGTTATCTTCTGCATCGTACATCACACTTAGGTTATTTAAAACAAAAGCACTTCTATGAGTACATCTTTGTGAATGATAAAATAAATACAATAAATAATATGTGAGTCCTTGCATTCTTAGTGTTATCGCTTTATTACTGTTTATTGGTTATTTGCCTTATTAATTATCTTGCTTAGACAATTATGCACGTTGTAACAGTAGATTTTGAATACAGACTTGCAATGCATCGCTATATCAAGGTCGGAGATAGCCGCGCACCGGCAGACTGTGATCAAAATGCCTGAAATATTGTAAAACACTCGTATAGGATATTATTTGGTCTTTTTTTTTTATTTATAAAAAATTACAAATAATACAAGGTTGAAACTTCCTGCGATAATTACATTTTAAGTTATGCTCATAGCCATATTTGGCGCCCAGCGTGGGGCCGAAGATATTTTTATCTTCCTAAAAATTATAACAAATCTTCTGTTTACTGAGCGTATGATTTAATAACGTTGTAACAAAAAAAACCAGATTAAATTCTTAAGCTGATTACAAAATTATTGGCGCCCAACGTGGGGCCGAAAAAAAAAATTAACACAAGTTTTCTTTTTATTACAGGAAAATTTTAAACAAAAACTTGGGTTATTAGATTTATGACTTACTTGTTTCTACACATTCCAGCGGGCCCAGGGTGATTCTCCCGAGCGCGTCCTCGGGCAGGTCAGGCTGCTGCAGGAACACCATCTCCGTTATGCCCAAGCTGTTGGCGCTCGTGTAGTACCCGTCGTCGGTGTACCACTTATCGTCGTCTATATCTTCGCAGTTGCACCACTGCGATTTGTTCTCGCATTTCTTTCCTACAGAACACGGACATGTACCCCTGTAAAGCTGCTTTTAGGAAACAAAAACTAACAATCACCTTACTTGTAGCGCCCCGCCTTATCCGCGGAAGGTGCCCAAAAGTAGCTCAAATGGTTTAATTAAATGCTATTTTTAGTACGTTTGTTTTGGCTAAATAAATATTCTATAGGTCAAGTTCAAAAACCATTTGTTAATGTTTGGATAACCATAACCTATGACTTGACTTGATACTCATAACGATCGGGTGCGTTGACTCTTTTAAACTTGTTTATAAAACTATTAAAACATTCAAAGCTATTTGTGGACAGCTTTCGTTTTGAGAATTTTGGGCAATAAATCAGCGGGACGTGGACAAGAATGTCAATAATTGCAAATGCACTTTGAGTTTCTACTCAGCTCTGGTTTTGGATTTAATGCAAATGGTCGCCTCATTCATCCGATGTGATGCGTGCTAACTCCCACTTATTGCCCAAATCCTCAAAATCGTCTCCGAGACGGGGCCAGTAACCATCCCTAATTACACCAAAACTTATTCATAAACCTACCTCTTCATATCCCCAATAAAATCAACGGTCTGATTCGCCGAACTGATAAACCACGTGGCGGAATGCAGCTCCAAAGGCGCCCTCTGGCAGTCGTACTTGATGTACTGGCTGCAGTTCAGCGAGTGCGACACCAACTCCTGAAGCATGTCAGCGCTGAACTCTCGATACTTGATGCTGAAGCTGAAGTCCTTCTCGGACGGGGACCTGACGTCTATCTGGCTCGGCAGATTGTGCTCCACGATGGTCTTGGTGGAGTCCTCCAGGCTTTGGAACTCGCATCGGACGTGAGCCGGTGGGAATCTGCCGTTGCCGTCGATGTCTATGAGGTAGACGTCGGGCTTGGTGTAGCCTGCCGAAAACAGTGTGCATAAAGAAAAAATTTGAAGACAAAAAATATCTAGACACTATTAATCTTGGATTAATAATTGGTTTACGGCGTATTTGGTAAGCCGCAGAGGAATTTTGATTTAATTCGAATCAAGCGAATTATCTAGATTTATGTAATCTTCGACCATTATTCAATTAAAATCACGATTGATAATAATAGAGATGTAGTCAGCATCCTTTTCAAGTGTACATCAATCTTTCGGCTGCAAATTCATTATTAAACGTTTAGAACGCATGAGAGTAATGGAGAAAACGCCAAGTTGATCCACCCACTTGACTCTTATCAAAAACAGGCTTCGCTCTACCTATGGCGCAGATAAATATAGTTGGATAATAATCATCTGTTTGGACCAAATGGTTACAAAATATGAATGAATTTTTTAATGATGCTTCACATCTGTTTAGTGCTAGAGTTAAAAATGCTTTAAAGAAATTACCAATGCTGAAAATTAACGCTTGTTTTTGTGCAGAATTTGTCAGTAAATCCGCGGAAATCGAAATAACAGAGCGAAAATATTTCAATACAAAAAACAAACAGGTGGACATTTCCACAAATTTTTGGCTTTGCTTGGAGCATTGTTAGCAGTCTTTATCCTGCAAATAAAAACTCAAACCGTACCTCTTCGTATCCGTATTACGCCGAGGTATTAAATTTAAAAAACATTCAGTTCCCCACATCTTACCCAAAAGCGCCAACTCCTCGCAGGTCTTCCTGTACTGCGCAAAGTGGCAGTTCTTCCCGATGTACCCCGTATTGGTGCAGTCGCAGATGAGCCTGTCCTCCTTCACGGAGCACTTCCCGCCGTGCTCACAAGTATTCGGCCTCAAACACGCGTCCACGAACCTGCAATCGTCGAGGGTCACTTCACCAACAACTCGCTCGCTCTGCAAGATGGACCGGGGTTCCAGACGCGCACCGTTCACCACTATGTCCTTCATGCACCCCACAAGGCCGGAGTTCGACCTCGAGCCGGCGGCCACTTTGATTTTGTCACCGATAGCGAACTTCAGGTCGCCGATTTTCTCCTGCTTCTCGCGATGGTCGACGTTCACGTTCAGTTCCCCGTGCGCGTAGGTGAGGTTGAGGGTGTGCCAAATGCCGGGCGTCTTCTTCACGCTGATCAGGTGAGTTACGTTTTTCGCGTTGTCGAACAGTTCGAACCTGACCTCGTCGTTGACCACGCGCACTTCCCAGTAGATGCCGGTCTGCGCTTCGCTGGAAGCCACCACGCTGAGGTTGCTGCTCGCTTTGAAGCTGAAGGACAGGGATAAGCTGTCGGTGTGGTTGTTGTGCCACCAGATGTGCGAGGAAGAAAAGGGAAAGGTGATGGGGATCTCCTTGACGTCGACCTCGTAGAACTCCGGTCGGAGTATGCCGATGTAATGCACCTTGGGGTTGTTCTTATTTAGCTCATAAATAATGGATATGTCATTGTAGAAAACGTATTTCAGCGAACCGACGAAGTTATTCGTGGACTTCATGCCAGTTTTCTTCTGCAGTTCTGGACCGCCGCCGATGTAGATCTCCGGGTCGATGTAGAGCAAGGGATTACCAGTTATATTCAGCGTTACCTTCTCGTCGTTTAGAATCAAGTGGACCTTGTCGTACTCGTGGAAGATCGTCAAGTTGTTCCACTGATACAGCTTGAAATCTGGCGTTTGCCCAAGGATGGTTACTATGGGATCTTCGCCAAAATCCACTTCTATGAAGACTGAGTTGTTGTAAATGGAAGCAGCGATGTAGTGGTCAATGCCGTGTTCCCCACCGGCTGCGTATAGCAGAGCAGAGTCGTCGAATCTCGTCTTGAACAACATGGAGAATCTCGTAAGGGAGGAGTGAACGCGATCTTTCCAGTCGTAGACCCGGTAGGATACGTAGGACGATCCTCGCAACGTCAGGATGGTTGCAGCTGAAAGACAAATAAAGGGGGAATGTAACTACAGTCTTGTCAAAAAATGATTGGGTGCTTACTGTATATGTCACAATATTCCCCTTCGTACTTGGTGCCGAAACAATCGCAAGTCAAAGCGTTGTAGTGATTGATACATCTTGATCCCTGGAAGCACAGATTTTCAATGGTTCTGCATTTGTTGACGCAGCCTTCTTGGACGTTCTCATGCTTGGTTGCTATCAAGGGAGTGATCGGTAGTAGGTCGGAAGCGGACTTGCCTGTGCTTAAAATAACGTCTTTGATGCAGCCAACGAACGACTCGATTATGTATTTTACTCCGTGGAGTCGTTCTTCGGAGCTCAAACCTAAAATAAATATAGTGGTTAAGAAGGTGTTACACTTGGTATTCCAGAAAGGTCTTTACCTCCTATTAAAATAACGGATGTGACATTTGCTGACACGCCATAATTATTCTCCTTGTCCAAACCCTTCAGATCTGTCTCTTGCTTCATGTCATCCACAATAGCCATTAACCTGGCGCCGTGTACATCAATTCTCACCTTAAAATCATTATGTTTAGCTCCCAATATCCCAATAGCCATTTTCTAACGCACTTACCGTTACTGAATGCCATTGATCCTTGTTCAGCCCTCTTCCGACGATTAAAGACGTCGGTTCTTTTCCGTAAACGTGTACGACCTTCAGCTGCCCCTGTTGGACGATGACGTACAAAGCGTAAGGTTGTAGAGATACCCCAGCAGGAACTTTGACGTTGTGGTAAACTAATAGGCCGTGCGGAAGTCGGGTTCGGAATTGGAATGAAATCTCTCGGCATAATCTAGAAGGGAAATTGTACCAGAATTATTTGATTTACGACTAGGCCTACGCGTACCTCAATTGGAATGTTTGAATTATGTCGCCGTCGATTTGTATGAAGGTGTTAGATTGAGCAAACTTGAAGGTGTTTTGGTTTCCTGTCTCTTGGAACGTTAGCTGAGGTCCTCTTTCTTTTCTTGGGATCATCATGGTTGAGTTGGTGGATACGGAATCTCTACCTAAAATCATCTATATTTTAGTAAAAGTAAATATCTAAGGCATCACATCAGCAAAAATCCAATTGCAAAAGTGGAGAAGGTCAGAACTCTACTAAGGATTTAGAGCTAGAAGTAGGAAAAATGGTTGAAGTTGGTTGTCATCAAGACGACAAGGTAAAAAATGCCACTCAAAAACGTAGATCAGAAGATTGGGAACCAGGCCTTCTGGATTCAAATCTGATGAACGATTTTGTTTTTATGCTAGGTCAACTGAAGGGTGATGTATTTTTTTATGAGGCATGTTCTTATGAAATTGGACAAACAGAAGGTTTTTGAGTATATTATTATTATTATTATTATTATTATTATTATTATTATCATCAGGTGATGTTATGGCAGTATAGCGTCGAGATCGTTTTATGTTTTGTAGTATGAATCAGCAAAGTGTGCTCTCCCATTTTACTATGTCCGTTAAATTTGGGACACCTTGTATAGTACTTGTGTTATCATCCTTATAAAAGTCAAATGTACGGATTAAATTAATTAAATAATAAATAACTTATATTTACGTACCAGTTGTGATCTTAAAGATGTCTGTCAAGATTACGGCGTTGGCAAAATTATTCACAGTGGAATTCTACTTTCAACTGATAAAAGCGTACGTATATCAGAAAATACGTGATTCTGGAAACGCGGGCAATTTTTTAGAATAACTTCATATTTTGCGGTTCAATGACAAATAATGAAAATACGTTCATTACTAAGTAATTCAAGCAGACATTAATTTTTTCTCCAGACTTACTGTCTTGGGTGCTCATATATGGAAGTGCAATATTCAATTACATACTTACTTCCCAACGGTATGCACCTCTCCAGGCACTGCCGTTCGCTATCGAATCTGTTCTTCTCGTTCCCGGCGCATCCGCCCCATACGAAACTGCTGCATTCTTGTCGATCGTGGTCAAAGGCCCATTTGTAAATGTTCCTGTTGCATGGGCCCTTGTCGGGTGTGCCTGGGCAAGGGTGGAGGGCGCTGTTATCCGGCCGGGCTAGCGTAACAATCAGCAGTGAGCAGATGTATATGGGAAGAAGCCACATTATTCCTGAAACAAAAATACTTCGTAGAGGAACTGTTTATGCTCATGAGGTTTGAAAAGAAACCAAACATTAGTTTTAGTTTGGAGTGGATCAAGTATATTGCCGCAGTGCAGAATTGAAAACAATTATTATAGAAGTGATTTTTATAAGCAACCCTTATTTAGTTAGTAGTTAGTAATTCTATTTTGACAGCTGTCAACTGTCAAACTGATATGAACATTTCATCATTTTGAAAATACGTTTCTTTATGTATAAACTATTAATACCTACGTTTTATTGAGGTCACTGATCACGATTTTGATGTTGGAATTTTATTTTGACAGCTGCCAACTGTCAAACTGACAGTATTAGAATTTCAACATTTTCAAAAGAAGTTTTTTTATTTATAAACCATTAATTACGTTTTCTCGAGGTCACTAATCAAGATTTTGATATGAAAATTTCATTTTGACAGCTGCCAACTGTCAAACCAGTAGTACATTTCAACATTTTGGAAAGAAATCCTTTTATGTGTAAATCATCAATAACCACGTTCTTGAGGTCACTGATCACGATTTTGATGTCGGAGTTTTATTTTGACAGCCGCCAACTGTCAAACTGACAATATAAAGATTTCAACAATTTAAAAATAACTTTATTATGTGTAAACCATCAATACATTAGTTTTTGAGATCATTGATCAATAATTTGATGTCGGAATTTCATTTTGACAGCTGCCAACTGTCAAACGGACAATTTGAAATTTTCAATATTTTGAAAAGAAGATTTTTTAATGAGTAAACTATCAATACCTACGTTTTTGAGGTCACTGATCACGATTTTGATGTCGGAGTTTCATTTTGACAGCCGCCAACCGTCAAACTGACAGTACAAAAATTTTACCATTTTGAAAAGACGTTTCTTTATGTGTAAACCATCAGTACCTACGTTTTTCAGATCACTGATCACAATTTTGATGTGAGAATTTCATTATGACAGCTGCCAACTGTCAAACTGACAATAAAAATTTCAACATTTTGAAAAGATTTCTTATGTATAAACCATTAAAATCTATTTTTTTAAGGTCACCGATCACGATTTTAATGTCGAAATTTCATTTTGACAGCTGACAACTGTCAAACTGGCAATATGAAAATTTCAACATTTTGAAAACAAGTTGCTTTATGTATAAATCATCGATTCCTACCTACGTTTTTGAGGTCACTGATCGCGATTTCAATGTCGGAATATAATTTTGACAGCTGTCAACTGTTAAACTGACGGTATAGCAATTATGACATTTTGACAATTTTTATGTGTAAACCGTCAGTACCTACGTTTTTGAGGTCACTGATCGCGATTTTGATGTGAGAACTTCATTTTGACAGCTTCCAACTGTCAAACTGACTGTATGAATATTTCAACAGTTTGAAAAGATCTTTTATGTATAAACCATCAATATCAACGTTTTAGAGGTCATCGATCACGTTTTTAATGTCGGAATTTCATTTTGACAGCTGCCAACTGTCAAATTGACAATATGAAAATTTCCACATTTTGAAAATAAGTTGCTTTATGTATAAACCATCAAAACAACGTTATTAAGGTCACTGACCACGAATTTGATGTCGGAATTTAATTTTGACAGCTGCCAACTGTCAAACTGACAGTAAAAGTTTTGTCACATTTTGAAAGAAGTTTTTATATGTATAAACCATCAATACCTACGTTTTTGAGGTCACCGATCACGATTTTAATGTCGGAATTTAATTTTGACAGCTGTCAACTGTTAAATTGACAGTATAAAAATTTTGACATCTTGGAAAGAAGTTTTTTATGTGTAAACCGTCAGTACCTACGTTTTTAAGGTCACTGATCATGATTTTGATGTCAGAATTTCATTTTGACAGCTGCCAACTGTCAAAAACTATTATGTGTAAACCATCAATACGTTTTTTTAATGTAGCCAAAAAATGATGCGAAACTAAAGTTTTTAGTGACCAGACTCGGTCTCAGGACGTCAAAATACATCGGAAAAAGTGGGTCTAGTTTTTGGCAATGTACTTTTTTTGTGACTGTTATTATTTAGTTAATGCAACATGAACGAGGATTTAGTATTATCCCCTGGTAGTAACCAGGCATATTTTTAGTTTCGAGCGTCAATTACAACAATATCTTTCCATGTCCTTATAGTTTTTACATGATATGTTTGATAGCGAATATTTTAATAGGTTGTCGAATTGAAAATCGCGATGTGTAAATAGTAGGTAAGTTATTTTCAGTTAAGTGCTTCATCTTGAGATAAAACGTATTAAAATGCAAATAACGAAACTTCAAATATCCAGATAAGTAAATTTCCGTGTTCAAGAAATGGAATTAGTTTATTTTTGGTTATTATCGTTTTATTCTGTTCGTAATTCACTTTATTTTACGCCGACCTTGGCATTTTTCTTTTAAATAAGTATATTAATTAAATTTATTACCTAGTAGTAATAATTGGCGATAATATTATATTTACTTAATCGCAACTAGGTGCGACTGTTATATATTATTTAGTATATTATTTATTGCTTTATATAAAGTAACATTTGTTACCACATTATTAAAATATATTATTAAGTTTTCAACATATAAACTAATTTGATTATTCTTTTTGTTAACGCTGGTAATGATTTATATGACTAAATTATTACGTGAAAGTAGCTAAAAATAAAAATTATAGAATAAGTGCAATTACCCACATTAATCTCATAGGTGTTAGTTTTAAATATTAAATTCGCGTGAATATTCAAAAGCAATTGCGGTTTCAATGTGTGACTATGCAATGGAATTAATTAATCGTCATACATATTTTCGCAATTAATCGAGTGGTAGATTTCGTAAAAAGGAAATGTCAATGGGGAATTCGCTTATTTTTTTATTACGTTGAGGGAAGTATATTTTTCTCGGTTTAGTATGCGGGGTTGTCCAATTAGGAATACCCGGCGATATTTTGACACATCGCACAATCTCTGGAAATATTTTTAAGATCTCTACAGATCAGTTCATCTAAATAGCAACAAAAATACTATTCAAAGTAAATTTTTCGTTTCTTTTTTTTAAATTTTTGACAGCTGCCAAAATCGCTATCAAACTTAAAAATTTATTTATTTAAGTCTCTCGTAATTTTTGAAAATAATGTGAGTTTTCATAGAAGTAGAGATATAAAGTGTTTTAAAACTTTCAAGTTCCGTAATTGATATTAGAGCAAAGTTTTCACTTTTGACAGCTGTCAAAATTTCTCCCAACTTAATGAAAATAGCATTTAAAATACCGAAGAGACATTTTTCTGGTTTTGGAGGTACAAAATTTCGAAAGACTCACTTATAAATTTTTAAGTTTGACAGCTATTTTGGCAGCTGTCAAAAAAAAAAAGGAAAAGAAAAATCTGCTTTGACAGATCGATTATGTAATTGCAAAGTAAAGATTTAAGACCAAATTTGCGTAAATTTTTATAGTATATTGGGAACGTCAAAAATTTCTGCCGAATTTTGGCAATTAACGAACCGTACGCGGTACCAATCCAGTCTCTTTTTAATAAACTGATTAATTTATTGTAAGTTTGACAGATTTATGCTTATTTATTAGCAGCACTAATACCTTTATCTTTTATTTTTATTTAGAACCATTTGCAATTTGTCGTTTGCTAGAATTAATTGTTTTAAATACTAGACACACAAAAAACAAAACAATATATTAAACTGATATATGACTAGAGGCTTCATTGGTGGTTGATGGACAAAGGATATTGTTACTGAATTAATTTAATAAAATTACTAAAAGGTTAATAAGAGTTTTGTGTATACAAACTGACATGTTTCCTGTTTTTCATCTAGCATCTAGCTCTAGTGTTACATAAACCAATCTCAGATCGTGTCATTACTGTACGTGCAAGGTTGTCCAAATGTAACGAGTAACTTCGAGGCAGTAATTGTTGACTCAATATTAGTTAATACAATTTATTTACATTATTTATTCTGAATGGCGCATTTTTGTGGCAGAAATTAACACATTTTTCCTTACGTCCTAATTTATAGTGTAAATTGGTTTATTATATTTATAGTAATGTGTTACATAATGGGTGGAATAATTTATCGTGTATTTGGGATAATCGACGATAATACTTCAGGATTTAAACGGTTCAACAGGTCCATCCATTCTCTTAAATGTACCTTTATCATTTTTGCTTAAATCTTTACAAAATGTTATACAAATGTAATTTGTAATGTTAAACTGAAATATTTCATATATGTAACATTAAATATGTTATAAATAATATCCATTTGATTGTAGATTAACACAATGCATTTTTGGTGGTGAAATTCGAGATTTTTTTATCTGTATTTTTTATTGCTAATCGACGTTTGAAGAGAAAATAGCATGTTCGAAGTAAGTGTTGTGACTCATCTGTAATTGCCGAACTCACTTCGTTCGTCCAGCAAACCTACAAACTCGTCACAAAAGTATCACTTTTACTCCTAATAAAACAATATACAAATTTTTTATTTTATTAAATAATCGAAAATGTTGAATTGTGACAGTAAAAATATATATATTTTTTTAATTTAATCACGTATTTATAGCATGAAAATACATATTGTCTCCAATTTTTGTAAAGATCAGAAGAGTTTTACCCCACTTATTGCATTATTAATAAAAAAAAAATAAACTGAGCAACTTGAATTTTTTGAGGTTAGGTACCCCAACAGTTTGATAGGCTATTCATTTACGAGTATTTTGTTTTTTCTTAAATTTTTCTACGACCAATAGAGCCGGAAATATACAGTAAAGACCGAGGAGATTCGAACATGGGTATTAGTTTGCGCGATTTACTTGTGCCCGTTGTAGGCAAGCGGAAACAGTGGTGGGAATCGTGGATCTCCGCGCTGTAGCCGATAACTCTCGCGTCTACTGTTCCTTGTTTGGATTCTTTTATAATAATTTTTATTACACCTGCAACACTCGAGGTGCAGCGACAATTAATTTTATATTGTAGAATCACATTTTTGTTGCGAAAAAACAAACAATGGGAATATTTAAATGTGTTTTGAGATTTTTTAAAATTACAATAATTAATCCTATATTTTCGAAACGTAAATCAAATTTCTTTCAGACATGAGTTCTACATCCCAACACGGTTAATGAGATACTAACAACAGTCTGCCAAATTTTAATCTTGAAATTTATAGTCCGTCCGACAGATTGCAGCTTATAGTCCATCCGGCAAACTTTCTTTGTTTTGGTTCTAGGGTAAAAACGGTATCAGTTTCGGAATCCGGACGACTTCAGGACCCCGAAACCATTTTCGGTTCCTCAATGGGACGTTTCCTTCATACATTTAACGAAAAAAACGTACTCTTTAACCGCAGACAGAATAAGGGGCTGTGCCGAAAAATCTGTAATTTTAAAGAAGAAACTCTAAATTTCTTTTTCAAAAAAATCGACTTTCTACCCGATGTCTAAAATAAATTTTCCCAAAAAATTTCGATAGCAAAATACAACTTAAATGACGTTATTGTTAAAAATGATTCAATTACTTCAATTTATAACATTTTTTGAATAATATTTGTCAGTTGCCATTCAGTTGTAATTAGCGGGCTCCTGCGAAAACCTTAAATTAGCATTCGTAATTAAACTGCAAACATTCCAACGTATATTGCGTTCGATCTCTGATAATCATGGTAAGGAATATGTTAGGTCAGTTGTAATCTTTTAAAATACATCACACGCTTTACTTTTAATTAAGTAAAACCGTTGAGTGAAAGAATCATAAAGAGTCGTCAGATATAGATGGCGCTTTCGCAACAAAATTGGGGAATTAAATTTGGAACGAGCTTTCCCAGCATGAGAAAGATTTGGCACAGTCAAAGTTAAGATTTGACAACGGTGAGGCGAAAATTTTAATCCAATCAACAGGTATGTATAATAAAAGATAAAGACACTGTAATTTTTCTTCGTTCAGTTCGCGTTCTAGGGTGATTATTTTGTCTCCTGAGCTGCGGCGTACTATTAGGACGGTCTATTCGGACGCCACAGTATGTTTTAGAGTGTAGAGACGCCACTTTTCTTTATCAATGGGATAATAGAGGCTTAGATAGCTGCAGTGAAGAAACGGTAAGGCCAGGGGTCTATATTAACCTATAAAGAAAACTCAGGAATTTAGTGTTAAAAATATAAACGACCTTTATTTACGATATATCAATAATACAGTAAACTGCTTATGGCTTTGGTTAAATACAGAATATACTCGTATACCGGGTGTAAACGAATAGTGGGCCACCCCTGTAACTTCCTCGTTTTTAAAGATATCAGGATAAAATTTTGTATGGTGAAATTAGCTAAGATTTACAACTTTTTGAGACCTATCCGCCATATTTATCACTTCCGGTTTCACCGGAAATGGCCCCAATAGTGTTTTCTAAATGGACCACCCTGTATGTTTTTACATTTTTTAAATAAAGATCACATTTTGGATACATTTATACTATTTTGAACAATTTATACAGGGTTGCACGAAAAATAATTCGAATTTTAGTTGTCAATCTAGATGGCTGCCAATATGTTAAAATTATTTTTGTTCCAATGTAGTTCATATAAAAAATACGAAAACGTCAATATGTCCAATATGTTAATATTTTAGGATATGCAACAAGAATGAGCCAGAGGTCCATTTTGATTAACACAAATATACAGGGTTGATCAAAATTTAATTGAAGTTAGAAATAAATCATAAATTTCTTAGGAAAAATTGTCATTCCTGCCGGTAACGATTACACATTACGGAACTTTTGGTACCGTTTAACCCCTACTAAATAGAGCTCTTTGAATATCCGGGTGGCCCATATCATAATATTTAAAAAAAGAGTTATTTTGAAAAATGTGATATTAATGAGTTTAGAGCACCCTGTATAATGTATTATTGGACATATTGACGTTTTCGTATTTTTTATATGAATTACATTGGAACAAAAATAATTTTAACATATTGGCAGCCATCGAGATTGACAACTAAAATTCGAATTATTTTTTTTGCAACCCTGTATAAATTGTTCAAAATAGTATAAATGTATCCAAAATGTGATCTTTATTTAAAAAATGTAAAAACATACAGGGTGGTCCATTTAGAAAAGACTATTGGAGCCATTTCCGGTGAAACCGGAAGTGACAAATATGGCGGATAGGTCTCAAAAAGTTGGAAATCTTACCTAATTTCGCCATACAAAATTTTATCCTGATATCTTTTAAAACGAGGAATTTACAGGGGTGGCCCACTATTCGTTTACATCCGGTATACAGGAAAACTTACAGCAGGCAGGCCAAGGCAATATTACGGGTAAGCGGTAAAGCGTACTTACTCTAGCCGGTGAACGGTGGCGGTTTTACTTACTAATGCTGGACTGGTCGGGCGGATTGCTAGAAGCGAACTGAATGTCACAATCTATTCTATGCTCCCTGTTTTGCTCCCATGAACAGATATTTTCACTAGTGTAATTATAATTTAAATACAAAGAGGTAGTACACCATATAATGAAGTAGAGGAGTATGAAAAATAAATTAATTAAATGCGCTGATTTATGTATTTATATTTTAATTCATTATCCAAGGTCGGCGAAAAGTTCATTAACTGTTAATCTCACGCTTGTTATAAAATTAGATAATTATGGAGAACATGGGCCCACAAAATATCATTATTAGTTTCTAGAAGTACCATTATCTTATCGCTTTGGATTACAGGTAATGTAGAAACATTATATAACGACTTGTCTCGGTTTATGCGTTTTGTATAGGTTTTGATAGATTACGTATGTGTGTGAATTAAGTAACAGTAACAATATCACTCGTGTAATAAAAATTAGTATAACTAGAAGCTAAAATATCAATAATTAATATCATGATTATAAATCTATTAAACGAGTTATAGTTACGATAAGATTATACGTTAGGTTGATGGGGGAATACTAATTCGCGTAAACGTATAATTAATATAAGCAATAATTTTAAACTAATCTGCTGAGGCATCCCAGCCCTGGGTTGCCTCATTACGCGCATTTTTCATAAGTCTATTTTATTTTAGTTAATTTTCGGCAAATGCATAGGAAATTTCGGCGATGTTTTAAATAATTCGTTTCATTCAAATTTTAAATACTGGTCACCCAACGAAACATTATGAGAGAGGTTTCTCTCTGCGTATGGCAAGGTTTTGAAATTTTGCCATTTGCACATCGGTCCATCGATCGGAACAGAGAAGCCACTACGTATGACTACTCTGAGTTGTAGTGGCAGCTGCGGCAGCTGGTAATGTGTGTGAAAAGCGAAGTATTTGGAATTTTATATTTAAAAAGCTTCACAAACTTCGACAGTTAATTTTTTGGCGATCAATAGTCTTTTTTATTCTCCAGAGGAACATCAGGTTCCAAGGAAAAAACGAAAATCAAATTGCCTAGCACTCACTCTGCACCTTATTCTCAAGTCAAAGTAGTAACACGAGTACCTACACAAACGCTGCGTTGTCCTTCACAATATCCATTTCCTTCACCAGTGCGTGACAGTTTCGTTTTTCGCACGAATATTTATTTAAACGAATTATTCCTTTCCTAAACTGACTGTAGTAAGTAAAATATTCATCAATTATTTTAGGCGAACTTGTATTTTAAATTAAACAATTCTTATAACGACCCGGCTACATTGCTCCTTCCTTGGCAATGCATGAGATAAATAATAAAACAAGTGTAATTTGAAAAAGTCCTTGCTTGATAATTTATAATCGTAGCTTAAAAATTCAAATTGTGGATAGTGCAATTTGTGATACACATAAGCGGAAAAAGGAAGTGTCAATATAGAGGGAATTATTTCATTAGAAATGTAAAATTCGAGAGGAAGTCTAACTGTATATTTGTTATCTCGGTACATGTTAAGCGTCGATCTAAGGTCAAAATTAGTATCAGTCTATTGCACCTTCTAATATTTTACATCCAATTGGAATGCACAAATAATTGCATATAGAGATAGGAAACAATTATCTAATTTAAAGGGACAACACTAGTCAAGGTCATAGACTGAGAAATCATTTGAAGCAACTGTCAACTCTGTATGCTTTGTAACTCTAACAGCCAGGCCTGATCTGGCTCGGTAAAATGAAAGTTCAGAGTTTGGGACAATTTGGAATAACCATCCCAAAATTGCTCCTGGCACATTTTACGTCTACTACTTCAGTCCTGCGGTTCATTAAAAAACAGTACAGGGCCTACCGTACAGGCCCTATGGCTCGGTGGGCCAGTACGCGCCTGTCGGTTTTTTACAATTTGAAAATATTTTGCTCACCCGTTATATCGATATCGATTTCGTTATCAAATTATTAAAATATAATTGTACTTAACTCGTTCCTCCGATTAAGTTTGAGATAAAAATTTTGCGTTATGTAACCTGTACATCTCGTCGTTTGTTTCACCCGTGCGCATCGGATTTCCCATTCTATGAAAACGTTATTAATCCAGTCAGACGCAAATACATTATTTTATTAATAATAACGCGATATTTGTTTGTTTGTTTAAGAAATAAAAAATTCAAATCAATGATCGTGATTAGACTAACATCAACAAAATTAATCGCCTCAACCTTGATCACGGCTTCATTGCATTTAGTGGGTACCTCTAGGAATTTTTGGAACAAGTATATAATCTCTAGTATCTATATAAAAGTGATTTATATTAAGACAGGTGTTATTTGCAAAACGTGTGTATTTAGAACACGATTAAGTCATTTTTTATTTTACTCTAAACATATGTACGACTACAGCAATTGCAGGCACTTAATATAGTAATGAAAGTGTTCAGATTACATTCCTGCAAACTAATAAAACCTGAACCGGTTACTTGTTATTCAAGCTGAAAAATTGCTCGACGAATATTCAAATTATTCGATACTATAATGCGTAAACGTGTTCCATTGAGTGCGGAAAAAATATTTATTACTTAAAACTATTCCAGAAAAAAAAACTTGTTTTATTTGACACTGGCGCGTGCCCGTCTATAAAAAAAATATGTTTTCATTAACGTTGCTAATCAACAGAAGCTTAAATGAAACGAAATATAGAGCCTATCTTATATGCAAAAATAATTTTATCTACTACCGATCTTAAAGTACTAACTTTATAGTGCGTAAAGTTAAACTTTACGCACTAGTGCGTAAAGTGTTCTTTCGTTACGCACTAGTGCGTAAAGTAAAATAGTAAAAAATTGGTTATTAGAGCACCTATAAACACCTATTATATTCATATCTTATTTTTAAAACGTTAAATGTGGTTATTTAATTTTATGTAGTCCATTTATTTAAAATCACGGTGTATTATTAAAAACCATACCTAATTCTCAGTATTCTTTAACAATAATCTTTGAATTTTGTTATAAGTTTGAAGTTTCATTTATACTTTCAAAACTGATTAGTGTCACTCATTTAAAATTAAGTAGGCCGTAGCAATATTGTCATTGTTAAATTTTGACTTTTAAGTAAGTTTGACGTTTTGAAGTTCGTTTCATATTATTATTAGAAAATTTAAGTAAGGAAGCCTTTAAATTTGTTATTAAATATGATTTTTATGTAACTTTCACCTTTATATTTTATTTTATTTTATTTTAAATTTCTTAGTTTTCGAAGAGATAAGATAAGATTTATCAGATTTTGAATGCACTGCTCCGAATATAGCCAATTCGGCACAAAAAAACCATATTAGTGACTACCTTCGGGTTAAATTTTGCCTAAATTACTATTGTTAGAAACATATATCTCATATATTATATAAAATTAATCACGTAATTTTCGTTACTACAATAAATTTTGTTAAGTACAGAAGTGTTAATTTTTTCTCATATAACAAGTATGTTAATGTTTAAGCAGAATGCAGTATTAATCAACAACTGCCTTTACGCACTAGTGCAAAAAATGAAATACTTTACGCACTAGTGCGTAAAGTAAATTGTATTTTATACATATATTTCTTAGTAAATATTTTGGTGGTAGGAAAAATATTGTATGCAATTCGTGCGTAAGGTGAGCTTTTTTCACTCATGCGACGAAATTCCCATTCGTCAAAAAATCTCACCTTACGCACTTGTTGCATAAATAACTATTTTGTCATTTTCATTTTTTTTTTATAACTCCTTTACTTTAAAATATTTTAATGAGGTTTTTACTTTCTTGGAGCACTTTTTGTTGCAGATTTTGAAAAAAATATAATATGTTTGCTAACTCTTTTAGATTTTGAGATACATATTAGCATCAACTTTCATTTTTCAAATACAAATCATAGCTGGCTACGGTTTAGTTAAAACCCAATTTTTATTCTCTTTAAAATTATATACAGGGTGGGGCAATAGTGCGTCGGACCTCGCTCGAGTTCTACGATAGCTAGAAATTTTTTAAAAAATTTCAAGTAAAGTAGATAAAAAAGTCTATAACTGGAAATTATTTTCGAACATACAGAGCGAGCCAAGACGAAATTACAGGACCAGGTGCCTTTTTAAGTTTTTTTTGAATTTTGTAATTATTGCTCAATAAAACGAAATTGGTTGCATTTAGTCATACTTACAAAAAAATGTTCGTTTTTCATTTCTACATCACATCGATGAAAAATATACAAGGTGCTCCATTTGCAAAAATTAAGAAAATTCAATTTAAAAAGTTCTTAATTTAAAAATAATTTTTGGCCACCCTGTACAGTTTTAGGAAATGAAAATTATTCAAAAAAATTAATTAGATGTCTAGTAACTGGTATTCACATAAGTTTTTCTTAAAATCCATAATTGTGACTGTGGTGATTTTTTAAATATCCATCTGCAGATTGCATTATTTCAACAAAACAATTCATTACATCCAAGTGGTTGGGAGATATTCAATGCTAATATAGGAATGAATAGAGCCTAAAAAGAGGCTTCAAAAATGTACTGATATACATGGCATTCCATTTAAAAAAAAGGCGCTTGGTCCTGTAATTTCGTCTTGGCTCGCCCTGTATGTTCGAAAATAATTTCCAGTTATAGATTTTTTTATCTACTTTACTTGCAATTTTTCTAAAAATTTCTAGCTATCGTAGAACTCGAGATATCGAGGTCCGACGCACTATTGCCCCACTCTGTATTACAACAATGGTTTATTTTAAAAAATAATGGAGTTATCACCATTATTTGATTTTTCCTAATGTTTATGAAATAAAACAAAAAACACTCAAAACATATTTTGATTTACTTATTATTGATTAAAAACTTAGTAGGCGTGTCATTCAAACAATATTAGGCTTTTAAAAAACTAAGAAATTAAGAATTTTTTAATTTTCAGGTAGGCCGTGTAAAAAATTGTTTCAAATACATATCTGTCAAAGTTTTGTTTTTGTTGCAGTAATTTATCTCGCGTGGCTGTGGACGCTTTGGAAAGCGAATATCGTATATTTCGTATGTACCAGGCAATCATATCTGTCTTCGTTATTAAAACTATTATTTTTTTCCCAAATGTATAGAACCAACTACAAAGATAAATTATAACAACAAAAACAAAAGTTTTACAGATATCTATTTGAAACAATTTTTTACATGGCCTACTTGAAAATTAAAAGAATTTTGTATTTCTTAGTTTTTTACAAGGCTAGCAATTTGTTTTTCACAATCCCGACCGAACCTTAAACGGTTAATCAAAGTTCCCTTATTTGATATTACATTGAAATTACCATTTTGCATCACTCTCAACACTTCATTTCAATAAACAATGAAGAATTCGTGACATTTACGGAAAATCGATCTTGAAAACCATCTTAAAGTAGAGGTTTCAGCGAAAAAAATTCCGACCGGAAATTTTCAAAAATCAAAATATTGTTAACCAACTTTTTGATTGAAAATTAGGCCTTTTTTTCAAATTAAATTCGCAATAAAATCAAAAAATAAATATTTTGCTTCAAAAAAATTACAGCTTATTTGAGACATAAAAATGTACATTTTCACCAAATTTCATTAAAATCGAACGAATTTTGTGGGAGATAAAAATAAAAGTCAAAAAATTGGTTTTTGGCGTTTTTCTCAATAGTTTTGAGGTTATATGTTGAAATATGGTTGAAATAAAAGTTGTAGATCTTTCAATTATTTACATCTCTTGCATTTAACTTTTTCGATAGGAGGTCTAGTTTTGCCGGAAATTGTAAAAAACCACATTTCACTCCTTAAACACCCCTTTTACCACCCCCCCACCTGGTTATTTGTTGGGGTCCAATCGATTTTTTTCCATTTGTATACCATTAATCCTAAATTTTCTGACCATGCATCTGCCAAGAATTTTTTTTTTTACTATTTCACCCCTGTCATATTGAACCAATCAAATAACTGTATTTTTGACAGCGGAGTGGTTTTGCCGCGATAAAATTTTAGATTCGAGTTGTTTTTTCAAGTGGTTTTTTCACTCTGTCGTCATGGATACGCGAATTAATTTGAATGAAATTTCATTATTAATTGTATTGTCAAATTTTGACGTTTCTGTTAAAAAGCGATTAACTGAAGTTCACGATGAAAAAAAATTGCATAAGTTCGCGTTTTGGTGATATACAACGTGAAATAGGGAGTGAAATAGTCATGCCGAATATCAGTCGGGACAATATTTTCCCCTGATAAAATTTTTAATTTTTTAAACTCGAGTTTTTTGCTTTAAAGCAATTTCGCTCGGGACAATGAGACAAAACACTCGCCTGCGGCTCGTGGTTTTGATTAGAGTGTCACTCGCCTGCGGCTCGTGGTTTTGTTTACAATGTCACTCGCCTGCGGCTCGTGGTTTTGTTTACAATGTCACTCGCGAAACTGCTAAGCAAAAAACTTTCGGCTAAAAAATTAAAAAATTTTATCGGTAAAATATTGTCACTAGTGATAATATATATGAAAAAAAATTGGCACTGGACTATTACTATTAAATGGAAAAATATTTTAGTAAAATTAACTCGTCTTTGTTTCTTACTCAAAAAATTGATTTTTGTTATTTTCGTTTTTCCTTTATAACAACTCCTTTATTTGCGGAAATATTTTAATGCGGTTTATAAATATTTTTGCCAACTCTTTTAGATTTTGAGACATTAACACCAACTTTCATATTTCAAATACAAGTCATAGCTGGCTATGGCTTAGTTAAAACCCAATTTTTATTCTCTTTAAAACGATATTACAACAATGGTTTATTTTCAAAAATGATGGAGTTATCGCCATTATTTGATTTTTTTCATTTGTCTCCCTGATTTATATGAAATAAAACAAAAAAAACATATTTTGATTTATTGATTAAAAATTTAGTAGGTATCATTCAAATAATGTTAGGCTTTTAAAAAACTAAGAAATTAAGAATTCTTTTAATTTTCAAGTAGGCCATGTAAGAAATTGTTGACATATCTGTCAAAGTTTTGTTTCTTTCTTTGTTGATTCTTAGGTTCTTTACACTCCAACATTCATACGTGCAAAAATTTAGAAAATGCATTCTGCGACTCTGGAAAACTTTTAAGAAAACAACTCCACAACTAAAATAATTTAAAACTTCAACGCGCATTTTTGACCACCCTATACACTTACTCCAGATTGTTTGCAATGACTGTAAGTATTTAATACCTTAACATTACTAAACAAACTCAAATATAATCAAGACGCACTAGTATCATTTGTTTAAACATTTGATACAGCCTTCTCGAGTCCAGATGCATGAGCCTCTAATATAAAAGAACGTGACAATTTAAATATGAAACAATTGCAACAGACAAATTTGTATCCATTATAAATAATAAGATCAATTTAAAACTTAAGATGGCTTACCCTCTCAACACCGGAAATAAGGTGACGTCAGGAAACAATTGAAAACGGTCTTCTGCTCTCCCCAATTAGCCACTTAAAAAATAATCACCACAACGTCTGTGACTTGATTTATGTGACACTTCACTTCGACGCTGGTATTAGAAACAATGGAATAAAAGTTTTATTATAATTTTTTTTTCTACACTTACAGAAGATTCCGATGCACTGCGGATGAGTTCATTTTAGAAAATTGTTTATGGACATGTGATACGGTAATTTAAAGTAATCGCTGTCACTTATTGTTCCGTTAGTTCGAGATAATGCCTCGAGATCCAATACTTTTATCGGCACTGATACGTCGATTAACGAGCAAATTATGTGTTCAATATTAACTACTGTTTTTAAATGTCACGTTCGCGCCTTACCGGAGCGTCGCAGGAGAACGGATAAGATCCTGCTGATCCTTCGATTCGGACTGTCGTCGCCGGCGTATGCTGAACTGGTTGAAGAGCGACTAATCTAACCGCTTGACGTCTTAGCGATAAGATTGTTGTTAACATTTGCCCTCCTCCATTTGATTTCAGTCGAGATTTCGCGTCTCTCCCTATTATACAGGGGGTTTTACGTGACGGTTCATATATTAAAATGATACAAACGAAGTATTGCGATCGGAAAAAAATTAGACATTAAATTCGTAGTTGAGGGGATGGATGGAGGATGGAGGAACGAAATTACGCGTTTCCAAAAAAAAAGTATAAAGTGTCCTTCTATCACTTTTTTTCCAAAAACCCGTAGTCTCGTGATTTGCAAATGCAAATTGAGGTTCGCCAGGTAATTATTTTCTCGAAAACCTCAATTTGAATTTTTTGCATATCACGCCACTCCTACGGGTTTTTCGGAAAAACTGATAGCAGGACTGGAAAGAGCGCCTTTTCTTTAGCATAATGTAAAATTTACAGGGTGGCACACACTATACTTTTCGAGAAAAAAATTATTTAGTTTTATGTTGTCGCTAGGGCTGGGAGAAATAATCGATTCATCGAAAAATAACCGATTAATCGATCATTGGATTACATATTTTTTAAATAATCGATTAATCGATATTTATTAATTAATTAATCTACAAATAGTTAACATAAGTTTTACTGTAACACATCTTTTATCATCACTTATCAATCAAATCATTATCTTTTCCGTAAAATTTTGCCACAGTGCCAGTCGGTAGAGCTGGGAGAAATAATTGAAAAATAATCGATTAATCGATCATTTCATTACATTTTCCTAAATAATCGATTGATCAATTAATCGATAATTGATTAATCGATCATTGATTAATCGATTAATCGATCATTGATTAATCGATCATGGATTAATCGATTAATCGGAAATAATCGATTATTTTTAATAATCAATAATCGATTGTTATATTTCATAATCGCCCAGCCCTGTAGGGCTGGGAGAAATAATCGATTAATCGATCATTTGATTACATTTTCCTAAATAATCGATTTCATCGATCATTTGATTACATTTTCCTAAATAATCGATTAATCGATTGATCGATAATTGATTAATCGATTAAACGATCTTTGATTAATCGATTAACCGATCATTGATTAATCGATCATCGATTGATCGTTTAATTGATTAATCGATCATTGATTAATCTATTAATCGATCATTGATTAATCGATTAATCGGAAATAATCAATTATTTTTAATAATCAATAATCGATTGTTACATTTCATAATCGCCCAGTCCTAGTAGGGCTGGGAGAAATAATCGATTAATCGATCATTTGATTACATTTTCCGAAATAATCGATATCATCGATCATTTGATTACATTTTCCTAAATAATCGATTAATCGATTGATCGATAATTGATTAATCGATTAAACGATCTTTGATTAATCGATTAACCGATCATTGATTAATCGATCATTGATTAATCGATTAATCGGAAATAATCAATTATTTTTAATAATCAATAATCGATTGTTACATTTCATAATCGCCCAGCCCTAGTAGGGTTGGGAGAAATAATCGATTAATCGATCATTTGATTACATTTTCCTAAATAATCGATTAATCGATTGATCGATAATTGATTAATCGATTAAACGATCATTGATTAATCGATTATCGATTGATCGATCATCGATTAATCGATCATTGATTAATCGACTAATCGATCATTTGATTACATTTTCCTAAATAATCGATTGATCGATAATTGATTAATCGATTAAACGATCTATGATTAATCGATTAACCGATCATTGATTAATCGATCACCGATTAATCGATCATTGATTAGTCGATTAATCGATCATTGATTAATCGGAAATAATCAATTATTTTTAATAATCAATAATCGATTGTTACATTTCATAATCGCCCTAGTTGTCGCGATCTCAATTTGCATTTTTTGCATATCACGGCACTACTACAGGTTTTTCGGAAAAACTAATAGCAGGACTGGAAGGAGCGCCTTTTCTTTACTATAAAGTAAAATCTACAGGGTGGCACACACTATACTTTTCGAGAAAAAAATTATTTAGTTTTATGTTGTCGCGATCTCAATTTGCATTTTTTGCATATGACGGCACTCCTACGGGTTTTTTGGACAGCAGGAATGGAAATTGACCGCCTCAACGAACTGAAGACACGACCGACCGAAGTTGTTGGGCAACTTGTATTTTTAAATTAAGTTGTCCTTGGACTTCGGACTTTTGTGCTTTTGTGAATTTATCGTTGACCATGTAAGGTGAAGAAGAATGAATATTGGATACAAATGTTCAAAAACAATCGTATAAACGCGAACGTATAAACATATAACATGGTATGCTAATAATTTAATTTTCAAACTCCATCCGCATGGAACTATGTTAGGATTATTTTATACTGATAGAGTCTAAATGTGTAGACTACCTTAATTATTAGATGACATTTTTCAGCACTTTCGTAAGGGAGCTTACCTATAGTTTATCACAGAATAAAACAGTTAAATATTATTTCTAAATTCTAGAGAGATAGTTTTGTTTGTCCGGGAGATGGCGCCACTTTTATGTCGCCGATAAATGTTTGACCAACATATACAAATACCACAATAATTCAATACATTCTTCAATTGCTCCGTTGCAATGTAGAATTGCATTCCAACAGGCAAAGGCGGAGCGAGTCCAAATCATTTGGTGTAGTCGGACAGGTGACAGGTCAGACCCACCACAAGGTATATCGTGCAATATACCATCAAGAGACATAAATTGCGCTCTTGCATGCGAGTTAGGCAGTTTCCGAGAGGTGGCGCCACTTCTATATCGCCGACAAATGTGTGGCCAAAATGTACAAATACCCACAGCAATTCGGTATCTTCAATTACTCCGTTGCAATGTAGATATACATTCAAACAGGAATACAGGGATGTCCAAATTGTCTGCTAATATTCCAATTACGAGGCAGACCAGACTGGTGTCTATTGTCTTGGTTATGGAAGATTGGAGTCTGGCTCTTCGTGAGTCCGCATAAAGTGAGACCTGCCGTCTGCGGATGTCGGAGAGAGAGATGGACCCCCCTCTATTTGATAACCATTAAGAATGCTCGGTTGGTGGTGTACATATACACAGAGCAACTTTTGGTACCACAGAAATGCTGTGTGTGCGTGCAGAGCAACTTTTGTAAATGCAGCGTGGTGCCAAGTGCGAGGCACGATCGACCCCGGGTTTGTTTACCCCACGGTGTACCAATCTGGGACAGTATCTGTTGACGATTTGGGCATATCGCCATCTCGTGGGAGATATTGTTACTACAAAAATACAAGGTATGTGTATCATACACCACACCTACCTCTGCAAAGAACTTTTGCAAATTCAATGCAGAGCTACACTACAGCTATAGATTAGCTCAATGCTGGCCTCGTGGTGTGTGTGGTTGGTTGTGGCGCTTTTAAAATCCTTTGGTTACCCACCGTCACTGAACGTGTTAGGTATACCTTTGGTTACCACGGTCAGTGATCGTGTTAGGTATACATACACCTGAGACAGAATATGTCTGCGAGTTGGGCATATCGCCATCTCGTGAGAGATACTTGCACTACAAAAATACAATAGTTCTGTTACAACTATTGCAAAGCCACTTTTGCAAATATAAGACGTGCAGCTGCTTAGTGCTGGCGTCAGAGCAAGGTACGATCCAGTCCTTTGGTTTACCCACCCGGACAGGGGCGATCGTGTACCTATATAACTGAGGCAGAATATGTCTGCGACTTAGGGATATCGCCATCTCGTGAGATACTTGGTACTACATAAATACATACCATGGTATACACATATTGCAAATGCAAAGCAACTTTTGTAAGTTCAGACATGCAAATTACTTAGTGCTGGCGTCAGTGCAAAGCAAGGCACAATCCTTTGGTTTCGTCACCGTACGGAGATCGTGTACCTATAAACCTGAGACAGAATATGCCGGCGAGTTAGGCATATCGCCATCTCGTGAGAGATACTTGCACTACAAAAATTCATAGTTTTATATACAAATGCAGAGTAAATTTTCTAAATTCAAGACAATTTAGTGCTGGAGTCGATACAAGTCTTCACATTCGGTTTAGCCAGCCAACCACAGGGTATTGCGCCTTTATAACATCGAGACAGAATCTGGGAACTGGCCATATCGACATATCGTCACCTCTTGAGAGAAAAATACATGTTGCAAACACTATGACATAGAAAAGAGGAAATGTTGTAAATTCAGGAAATTGAGTTTTGCTGGAATTAGTGCGAGTGTTGAAAAGAGAAACATAATAGCCCAAAATCAAAAGACACCTTTTTTAAAAAACAGGTTGCCTATCGACTTTAGTCAATCGTGTATTCTGCTTCAATCCATATCACGAGTGGCGCTGGTACCTCAAAACATAGAAGCAAGTGCAATAATTATTACTTGTAAAATGTTCTTAATAAATTCTGCATGTATAGTAAATAATCTTGCTGCGTGGAACTGAAGTCTGAAGTCAATCAGGTTTTCCAGATTCTTTGCTGGACACACTTCGTTTGATTCAGCTACCGGTCTAACAACAAAATGAAACTAAATAATTTTTTTCTGGAAAAGTATAATGTGTGCCACCCTGTAAATTTTACATAAAAATAATTTACTAAAGAAAAGGCGCTCTTTCCAGTCATGCTATCAGTTTCTAACAAAATAAAACAAAATAATTTTTTTCTGGAAAAGTATAATGTGTGCCACCCTGTAAATTTTACATAAAAATAATGTACTAAAGAAAAGGCGCTCTTTCCAGTCCTGCTATCAGTTTCTAACAAAATAAAACTAAATAATTTTTTTCTGGAAAAGTATAATGTGTGCCACCCTGTAAATTTTACAATATACCAAAGAAAAGGCGTTCTTTCCAGTTCTGCTATCAGTTTTTCCGAGTGCCGTGATATGCAAAAAATACAAATTGAGATCGCGACAATATAAAACTAAATAATTTTTTTCTTCAAAAGTATACAGTGTGCCACCCTGTAATTTTTATATTATACTAAACAATAGGCGTTCTTTCCAGTCCTGCTATCAGGTTTCCCCCTCGGGCTCCTCCAACTTATCAATAAGCAAAGTCGGTGGCCATGCTTGCAGCTAGACGTATTATTGGTTGCCTATATGCCTGGCATTGATTAAGAACGACATCTTTTGACTGCCCAAATTATTTCATTACGTATTTCTATTGATTCATTATTAATTTTTAAATTATAAAATGCAAAATTATGATGAATCCTCTATAAAATTTAACAAAAGTTACCCAACCAACATTAGTGTTAATTCCATTTTGATTTAGTTCAACTTTTGACTTCCGCTCCTTTGTACAAACATAAGATAAATTGTAATTCCCTTAGTGGATTACTACTGACTGGCAACTGCTTTCAGATATGGGTCTTTAAAACAAGTTTTATTGGAACGAGTAAAATTTGCTCCCAAAATCAATACGTCTGTTCCAGTCATACTACAAACACACAATAAGTTGGACGATATAGGAATCGAGTCGTTGAACCTAGACATATTTAACCTACTTTTTTTTTATAATAAAAACTAAAAAGTACATTAATTATTTATTAACGCTTCTTAATACACAACTACATCTAAAACCTACCGAGTTTTATTGTTAATTAGACCTATATTTACAAAAATATAAACACTCAACTCAGCCTTTTATTAATTAATAATCGTTTGCAATTGTCAGGGTCGACTTTTTATTTATTGCAAATTATTATTAACTTAACAAAGATCCTTGATCAAAACACCAAATGTAACAGATATTTATTCGTCTTCTTCGTCTTCCAACAAATGGTCCAATTTTAACTCCTTTCCTTTACCGGCTTTTATACTTTTATTTTTCTTTTCCTTCCTCGCCTTCTGACCCACTACGTATTCAGGCATTACAACCTTTGAACTTCTGAAACTAGGCTTAGACTGCTCAGGATCTTCAACTTCTCTGGGTTTTATATTTGGCGCTGTATGCTTCTTAAAAATAATTTTTGCTGGTACGTCAGTTTCTTCTTCGTTACAATCCACGTCGGTGCTTCTTCTTCCTTCTAATTCTTTCAAGAACGACAAAGCTGCCTTTGTGTTACCTTTGTCTGAAATATCTTCGTCTTTAACGTCGTCCAGAGAATACCTCGTCCACTTGTGAGGGTTCTTTTTGAAGTCTGGTATTCGATTAATATAATTTTTTGGCATCGGATTTTGGGGCTTCTTGAAAATACTCTCCTTACCCCTGAAATGTTTCGTAACTGACCGTTGCGTTCTCCTGTTACTGTCGATTTGCTCTTCTATTTCCATTTGATCTTCATTGAGTGGCCCATGCGAGGTATTTTTTCTGTTGTTCTCAAGAACCTTTAACTGATCGAAAACACTTTTTTGACGCTGAGCGAAATCCGCGGTTGTGGATTTTAGCGTAAAAGAGTGTGAATTACTCATTTTTATAGTGGTTGTATCTTATTTTCTTAAGTACATGTAGATAATAACCTTAAAAGATCTCTTGGTTTGTATATTTCTGTCATATGTCAAAAACAATTGTCAAATGAAATTAATTGGAAGTGTTTAAGGAACCACTAATGCAAGAGCGCGTTCACAATTATTACGATGGAGAAATTCAAATCAAAGACCTTGATTGGACCTATAAACCTCGTGCCCTTATTGAGTACAATTAATAAAAATGAGTCAAATAACTACACTCATTAAGTAAAAATAATTACGCGTTTTATTTTCAGATGCCATGTTATTTTAAATATACAAATAGTCTACTTGTTTGCAGTGTTTGCATTCGGTAAAAGTAATAGACTCGACTCGAACTTGGTAATCATGTGACTGTAAAGGCGTATTTTTGCACTACGATTGCCTGAAAAATGTTTACAAGAGTAAATTTTGATTGGTTGAACACAAATTTTCTGCTGCCTAATTGGTTACAGCAGCAAAATGTTTGTTCACGTTCGTGTCGCAAAAACATGCCTATTGTCGAACGCGCTCCAGCAGGGATTTTCACTGGCCGTTATTTGTGCCACTTCCATTTCTGTTTCCATGTGTTGGAGTCGCTGGAGTGGATTTTGATAATGAGCAGTTTTTTTTTAAATTTTGGATTACAAGTAGATAAAATGCAATAAGTTTTTTCATAGTTTAGAACCTAATAACTCACTTCAATGTACCAGGTAGGTTGTTTCTGAGTAAATTTGCTCTTTTGTCTTGTCTTTTGTAACCTCAATTTTTCAAACAGTTCAAATTTTCCAAGACAGGGCATGATACGAGACTATTTAAAAATTCTAATTAATGTGTCTATTACTTTTTTAACCGTTCATATAAAATTAATTACGTTTTGGTAAATATTGTGGAAGTTCTCATTTTAAGCTGTATTTGAATGTTGTAATACAATTTTGACACTTAAACTTGTCTTTTGCAGTTATTGGTTATTTTATGGAAAAAATATGACAGGAACTACTTCGAAGAGGAAATTACGCATTGAAAATAAAAAGAAAAAAATGGCAGCCTTGTTGGACATCGCAAAATTAAATGAATATGATCGAGCTCAAAAAAACAAACATGTCGTTAAACTTGATGAAAATCCTGCGGGTAAACCTGTCACAGAACCAAGCCCAAAGAGATTGAAAACTCACGCTATCTCAGAGTAAGTCTTTACATATTTTACAGTTCGATAAGAAGGAATTAGTACATAACGTAAGGCGAAACCGTTTGTTGTTAGTTGTCCGTAGTTTATAAATACTCCTGGTTGAAATAGAAAATAATCTCTAAAATGTTACAAATCATTTGTTCTAGCGAAGAAACTGTTAAAGTGGACGAACCTCCTCTAATAGAAGGGATAGGTCCTTCAGGGAAACCAAAAATTTATGGTGAAGAACTAGCAGAACTAAAGAAGATGCTACGTGAGAAAACTAGAAAAATTCGAAATCTACCGCAGCTTAGGTTACGTGAGCTAGGCGAAAACGCTAGCCTAAAAGTGAATATAAACGATAGAATACCCATGTTCCTGTCCGACTTACAGCATTTGCTGATGTATACGCAGATAGGTGCACATTCTCCTTACTCTCCTGCAAGGTGGTGTGCCCTAGAAAAGCATACCAATTTAGGTAATGTCAACTTGCTGGTAGTCGAAAATGTCTCGTTATACCATTTCGCAGCCCATGAGAGCCAGTTTCCTTTCTTGAGTTCGACTTTCGAGCACAAGTTGGAGATGATCACGCCTGGTTCTTATAAAAGCGACATCGTTAAGGATTTATCTATGGTCCCCCTTACAGGTGTGTAGTTATTTGCAAGGTCTTATAAGATCGGCTGAGTTTTTTCGAAATTTTAGGTACGCAAATGAGAAAGTTTCAAAATGAGTATGGAACTCTAGAATCAGCCGTCCTGAAGAGCCCCGAGCTATTTGACACTGTTAAGAATTTTTTCCCAATCGAAGAATCTGAGGACGCCCCTTTACCTAATGGTTTAAAACTACCTCCGAGTGATAGATTTCCGAGGACCCAGCTATTGTTGTCTGGGTGGCAGATGGTGGAAGAGAACTTCCCGTTGCCGATTAAAGGCCTAATGGAGAGAAAATATACTGGCTACGTTCTCACCAAGGACAAGTATAAGGACGTAACTCCCTTCAGTCCGATGTTCGCTATTGATTGCGAGATGTGTAGGACTTCCACAGGTATGTGGGAAATGCCCGTTCGTTTGGTTTTAAACCGCAAAGTTCCTCATGGCATCACTAAAATTTTTACTGATTATTGCCAATCCCATTTTTGTTGTATCGCATTTTTCACTCGTACCGTGCTATTTTATTATGTTAGTCATATTCGTAGGTGACCTGGAACTTACGAGAATATCGGCCGTTGACGAACACCACAAAGTATTCTATGACACTCTGGTGAAGCCCGACAATAAAATTGTGGATTATCTAACCAAGTGGTCTGGTATTAACCATAAAATGATGAAGAATGTCACGAAGAAGCTCAAAGAAGTGCAAGATGATTTAAGACAGCTATTACCTGATGATGCCATTTTAGTCGGCCAGTCTTTGGCGAACGATTTGCATGCGTTAAAAATGATGCATCCCTATATTATCGATACCAGGTAAGAGTATTTTGAAAGTTGTTAGGGAAGGAGAGATTCCTAATGACGTGATGATATTATGTTCAAATTAGTTATTGTCTACCAATTCATTGTAATTGATGATAAAATTTCTATTTCAGCGTAGTTTATAACATAACTGGCGATAGGTCTCGAAAAACCAAACTACAAACCCTAGCGAGAGAATTTCTCTCGGAAAAAATCCAGACTGGTCATCAGGGGCATTGCTCAACCGAGGACAGTTTGGCTTGCATGAAGCTCGTTAAGCTCAAGCTCAAGAAACACCTGTACTACGGCGACGCAGTAATGGGTGGCGTCCACAACGAGGTGCGAGCTTACCCAGACATGGGCACTACTCATTACGCTACGAGTATGTTGAAACAATGCACGAAATTAGACAAGAAGGCCAATGTTATTGGTGTAGGAGAAATTGGACAAAAATATCAGTTCTATGTCGACAAAGGAGAGAACATCGATGCCAGCAATATTATTTGTAGTTCCGAAAAGTCTAACAAAGATGTTATAAAGAAATATTGCGAGTCCTTGAAACAATATTCTTTAAATATAGCCCACGTCAGGATACCAGATGAACTTTTAGTCGAAGGAAGCGCTAATTGTAAGATATTTAAGACTGTAGATAAGTGGATTAAGGATATTTATCACGCGTCTAGTAACACAAGTTTACTTGCCGTCCTATTTGGCGGTCAAAGTCAAGGTAACGGGGTATGCTTTTTACAAATAAAAAGGGAGTTTATTTAAATATGTCTGTTTTAATTTTATTATGACCCAAAAATGATGAAGCAAAAATATAATTTTTTATGTAAATATTTGTTATTTAAATTATATGAAATAAAGTTTGTTTTTGTATATTATTTAATTTTCCCTTTTTTTATTGGCCAGGATCTTAGCCGAACAAAATATTAATAAATACGTTGGAATCGGATCCTTAACTGTTTAGAGCTATGAAGATTTACTTGATCAAATGTGTTCAAAGCGGAATGGGATTTGTCAAAAGTGAGGCACACTGTATTAGAGCTATTAGAAAATTCGTTAAAAACAGCAAAAGTTTTCACAAACGTAGCAAGGGCGAGATTAGCCATAAACGAGAAATGAAAGTGACTGAAAATTCACTATACATACTAGCAATTTATAACAAGTAGAAACTTATGAAACATTAATAATTTTCATTATTTACAAAAAAAATATACCGGTAAAAACTAATAAGACCTATTGATATGTAATTACACGGATAACCCATAAAAGCGTAAGTTGTTGAATATAGGCCAGTCAATTAGTAATAGGTAAATGTTTATCAAATATACCAACATGCAATAATTATAAATTTAAATGATAATATGCTCATTACACTATCTAAGTCTCTGGGTCAGATAAAATAAATAACCAATAACTACGGACAAATGTGAACTACTAATTGTTTTCAGAATATGATAGTGTCGGTACCTGATACAGGGTGTGTTGAAAAGTGGGACGATTGAATAGTTCTTATATTAAACGCTTTGCCTGAGAATCGCCCTAATTGTAGGTAGGAGCACCGGCCCTGCACGCCAAAAGTGCCTTTTTTGATAGGAAATTCACTTATTTGGAACACATGAATTCATCTCAACCAATCAGAGCGTTAAATTTACTATTGCTGTGGGGCGTCAAAATCTCTAGGTCCAACTCTGCTCGAAAACTTGAAACATCTACTAACTTTTTATCTGCAAAAAACTTTAAATATTAATGGAAAAAAATTTATTAATTTTTTATTTTTGGAGAAAAAGTACCTATAACACGGGCAAAAATGCAATTCTCACTTCTTCAAACTTGAGAAATTTGCACTTTTCTGCACTTGTCGCACAATATATTATTATGTAACAAGTGCATAAAGTGTCATTTTTCACGAATGGGAATTTCGTCACGAGCCGTAGGCGAGTGCGACAATCATCTCATAAGTGAAAGAGGCTCTATTTACACGTGAATATAATATAATATTTTTTTTCCTACTACCGAAATGGTTACTAAGAAATGTATGTATAGGTAGAGTAAAATATAAAATCCAGATATTTTTTAGATTGTCTGGGAAATGTTCAGTGCGGTAGGTATAGTAAATTCCAAAATAAGAAGTGAAAGAAAATTGAACGATGCCACAAATAACTTTTAGATAATATAAATCTACTTTACACACTAGTGCGTATAAAGTAACACTTTACGCATTAATGTGTAAATAATTTAACTTTATGCACTACACAGTGTAAAATTAGTACTTTACGCACGATAGTAGAAAAAAGTATTATATCCCAAGAATAAATCGATGCAGATGAATGTTTCCACTTGAATTGTTATAGTATCACATAATTAAACATTGAAAAGTGTGTTTTGAAGTTTTAACGAAGGAATGCATTGAAGTGAAATTGAAACAAATAGGTATTTAGTCAAAATTGTGTTAATGGTTTATGACAAAAAAAAAATTACTGTGTTTCTGTTATGAATTGGCTGTTCTAGACAAAATTACACGGTCGAGTAGTAACCTAATGGCACAGCAAAAGAGTGTTCCACGCTTTGAACATAATAAAATCGTAAGCGCGTTTCATAATATAGGCGCGGTATCCGACTAGTTTTTAGGCGCTTTTATGGTCCTTGAAAAACTCGGTTTATTAACCATAAACAAATATCGTACGTGATGGCGTTTGTATTATACCAAGACCGATTTAAAAATTCTTTGATCTAATTGATCTTATTTACGTCATAGGTGTCGTGTTATTGCGCCTTATCCTCGTTCTAAATTGATTTTTGTTCATTATTGGTATCAGATTACTATTGAAAAAAAAAAATGATTAGTTTACCTATTTTTAAAATAATGCAGAACGAATTAACTTCCACACCAAACGTTTTTCTGAGAGTTGTAGGTACTAGTCCAGAATCTTCGTAGACGAACTCTTCGTAGACGAACTCTTCGGAACTTTGACAACAAATTCTATGTAACGACAGCAAATTTTTTTAAAAATGTCTCGGCGCTTTTATTGGAAAAAAATATACCGAATTGTTCCTTAAATAAAGAATTTTATTGTAGGTACCTTTTATACATGTATGATTGAAAAATTGAAATAAAATTTATTTGTGAATATTAATTTAACTTGCCAAAAGTCAGTGGGGGCGATCGCCCCCCTGCCCCCCTTGGCGACGCCATTGCCTACTCGTCTTCAAGTTTACAATTGGCTTCTTAATTCTGCTACTTCAAATAAAATAGAAAAAGAGGCGCTATTTTAGGGGTATACCTATTTGCCGGGGGCGTCAAATACATTGTTACAGCTCTGCTTGTAATCTTAATCTGCATCAGATTTCAGTTTCAAACAGCCCCGGTCATCTGTCGTGTTCTCCAGGTTTAGATTATGTGATTTTATTTCTCTCTTTCACCCTGTTGCGTCACAAAGTGGGTCAAGATAATTTACTCCGGTCTATTATTCTACTGTTCCACTAGTAAATACCAACCGCAGTGTACGGCTCCATCAAGTCTCCCTACATTTCGGCCGGGATATTCGAGCCATTATGACCGTGCACTCTGGTTTCTTCATATTTCCGTACGTCAAACAAAATAGAAATAGTCAGTTCTTTATAAAAACGCAATTCAAAAATAGTATTTAAACCAAAAAATTTTAATTACTGGACTTTTTAAAATCCAGTGGCGTCTCATCAAGTATTTTTTTGGATGCTCAAAATCCTCCACTGTAAAAAAAATTGATATCCGTCCAACATTTATTTTAGGATTTTTTTGTTAGGTAAAAAATTTACAAAATTTACAACAAATAAACATTATTATTATTATTATTATTATTAATCTTAATTGTGGGTATTAGAATAAAATATTTAATTCAAAAAACAATTTTTAATTTGCCGACGGTTTTTTTGATTTTAGGGAAAAAAATTCTTTTAAAATAAATTTGAAAAGATTATAAATAATGACTTAATGCTTTATATGTAAAATACATATCATAAACCATATTTAAAACAACAACACAGCAACAAAAAATAAAAGGAAAAAATATTTTTTAAAATAAGCTTTTGTACCAAAATAATTGCAAAATTTCGGAGGGGTAAAATCAAAAAATTTCAAACATGACGTAATAACATAAATTGAAGCTAATTTAAAAACTATAAGAAACCATTGACACAGTTCATGTACAGGGTGAGGCAAAAAATATACAAGGAAATTAATTTACCCTTTCTAACAATTTTTTCAAATTTTTTTTTAAATCACACTACGCAAGTTTAAAGGCCTTAAAATATCTACAATTTGATGAGCCCAACATGGTCGTCGCTTAAAAAATAAAAAAATTATAAGTCTGGGGAGTTTTAAGTGGTGCACCCTGTATACAAAAAATGTTTCAGTAATCCATCTATTGTAAAACCGTATGCTGACAACTTCCTTCAATTAAGTGATTATGTAAATAAATAAATAAATAAATAAATAAATTTATGGTTTGTCTCTTTGTTTTATGTCGTATCTTCAATTGGGGTGACCAAATCTGAAAACGTTATTTTATTGATTTGTGCTTAATGTTACATCGGTTATTCCAGATCTACGTTATTTATCCCTCGCCCTGTTCTCACCCGAAACGGTGTCAAAACGATTCCCTATGACCTAGATAGAAAAACAACACGTGTCCAACAAGTATTTGGTTTATAAAACTTCAGCTAGCTACTCAAATTGTGCTTTCAACTAAGTCTGCAGGACTGGCTTCAACGTAAGATTTTTAATAATCGGGTAATACGAACAAAACGACATTTCAATAATATACTTATTTTGTGGATTGAATCACTGAAATGATAGGATTTTTTTTTTGTTCCCTAGATAATAAAAGAGGCTAGTGAAAATAAGGCAATATTAAACTTTTTGGCTAGTCCGCTCAGATAGTGTAGAAATCACCTATGTTATCATTAGAAATTTTTACTTTTTAAAAATATTTTTTTGGTCTTGTAAACTAATTTTTTAATGTTTAAACCATCAGCTCCCACGTTTCTGAGGTCACTGATCACGATTTTGATGTCGGAATTTCATTTTGACAGCTGCCAACCGCAAAACTGACAGTTTGAAAATCTCAACATTTTGAAAAGAAGTATTTTTTATGTGTAAACCATCAATACCCACGTTGTTGGCATTTTGACAGCTGTCAACTCTGTCACATTGATAGTTTGAAAATTTCAGCATTTTTAAAAGAAGTTCTTTTTATGTGTAAACCATCAATGCTCACGTTTTTGAGGTCGCTGATCACGATTTCGATATCGAATTTTGATATCGACAGCTGTCAACTGTCAAATTGATTGAAAATTTCAGCATTTTGACAAAAAGTTCTCTTTATGTGTAAACCATCAACACCCACGTTTTTGAGGTCGCTGATCATGTTTTTGGAGTTGAATTTCATTTTGACAGCTGCCAACTGTCAAACTCTGATATATAGTTTGAAAATTCCAACGTTTTTAAACGAAGTTCTTTTTATGTGTACAACCTACTCATGTTTTTAAAGTCGCCGATCATGATTTTCATCTAGGAATTCCATTTTGACAGCTGTCAACTGTCAAATTGATAGTTTGAATATTTCAGCATTTTTAAAAGAAGATCAATTTATATGTAAACCATCAATACCCACGTTTCTTAGGTCGCTGATCACGATTTTGATTTCGAAATTTCATTTTGACAGCTGTTAACTGTCAAACTCTTATACATAGTTTGAAAATTCCAACATTTTTAAAAGAAGTTCTTTTTATGTGTAAACCGTCAATACCTTCTCATGTTTTTGTGGTCGCTGATCACGATTTTCATCTCGGAATTTAATTTTGACAGGTGTCAAATTGATAGTTTAAAAATTTCAGCATTTCGACAAGAAGTTTTGTTTTATGTATAAACCATCAATACCCACGTTTTCCAGGTCGCTAATCACGATTTTGGAGTCGGAATTTCATTTTGACAGCTGCCAACTGTCAAACTCTGATATATAGTTTCAAAATTCCAACATTTTTAAACGAAGTTCTTTTTATGTGTAAAACATCAATACCTACCCATGTTTTTAAAGTCGCCGATAATGATTTTTATCTCGGAATATTATTTTGACAGTCGTCAACTGTCACATTGTTTGAATATTTCAGTATTTTTAAAAGAAGTTTTTTTTGTGTGTAAACCATCAATACTCACGTTTTTGAGGTCGCTGATCACGATTTTGATTTAGGAATTTCATTTTGACAGCTGTCAACTGCCAAATTGACAGTTTAAAAATTTCAGCATTTTTATGTGTAAACCATCAATACTCACGTTTTTGAGGTCGCTGATCTCGATTTTGATCTCTGGACTTCATTTTGACAGCTGTCAACTGTCAAATTGATAGGTTGAAAATTTTTAAAAGAAGTTTCTTTATGTGTAAACCATCAGTACCTACGTTTTTGAAATCACTGATCACGATTTTGTGTGAGAAATTCATTTTGACAGCTGCCAGCTGTCAAACTGATAACATAAAAATTTCAACATTTTGAAATGAAGTTCTATTATGCGTAAACCATCAATACCTATGTTTTTGAGGTTAATGATCACGATTTTGAAGTCAGAATTTAATTTTGACAGCAGCCAACTGTCAAACTCTGACACATAGTTTGAAAATTCCAACATTTTTAAACGAAGTTCTTTTTATGTGTAAAACATCAATACCTACTCATGTTTTTTAAAGTCGCCGATAATGATTTTTATCTCGGAATTTCATTTTGACAGCCGTCAACTGTCAAATTGATAGTTTGAATATTTCAGTATTTTTAAAAGAAGTTTTCTTTGTGTGTAAACCATCAATACTCACGTTTTTGAGGTCGCTGATCACGATTTTGATTTCGGAATTTCATTTTGACAGCTGTCAACTGTCAAATTGATAGAAAATTTTATAAATTTGGCAAGAAGTTTCTTTATATGTGAACCATCAATACCCACGTTTCTTAGGTCGCTCATCACGATTTTAATGTCGGAATTTCATTTTGACAGCTGTGAACTGTCAAACTGACAGTTTGAAAATTTCGAAATTTTCAGAATCGAAAAACGACAAAAAAATTGCAAAATTGCATTTTCTTCTCTAATTTGAATGAAAACGTTCTCTGTGGTTACAGACATGATAAGTATGAAATTATAATCAAAATGAGATAATTCCAGGGCTGTGGTAAAAATTTTTAATTTCTCTGGAAAAATTCAGAAAATTGTTTTTTCTACTTGTGTCATTTCTCATTTTAAGGTTTATATCTACAATATTTCTGATACTATCCTCATTCTGAATGTTTTGCACAATATTTCTCTTAATAATTGTTGTATGTAATGTCTTAATTCAGTACTAAATTTAAAAATTACGTATACAGGATCACTTTTTTTCATATCAGCACTAAAAACAAAGATTTCTTAATTCGGATCTGGAATTTTATATTTTTAAGTATGGACATAATAATTGACAATAAGTATACACGCTGATTATGGCAAGTAGTTTAAAAGTTATGACCTTACGAAATATTGGAAAAAATCCATAAATCCTGCAGTGCAATAAAAAAAAGACTCAGGAATTTTCTAAGAGCCATTTCTAATTCATCTAAGTGAACCCTAACTACCAAAACAGTACGTCCCTTTTCTCGTGAATCACCCTGTACAAAGCTGGTGCTATATGTATTTACAAAAATATACGTGCTTTTTCATATCCGGCAAAACATTCAAAAAGAATACTACCTACATGTAAAATAATAATACAACTGATTATAAATCAGTCAGAGCTTCTGGAAATTGTCTCCTTACACCATCAAGTAATTTATTTATTCCCTCAAAACAAACTCACGTGCAGCTATCGACCCAACAATGAATTTGTGCTCCTGCTGAAAACGTATTTACAAACAAAATCAGCTTAGCCGAGCGCCGACGACGTCATTCCTGCTGAACTCTCCATTATACCTGCGATTCTGCGCTGCGAAAAGCTCTTACCCACCGCAGACTCAAGCTCACTTTTGCCGTTCGACGCTCGGGTCAGTTAAATGTGAAAAAGTGGCGGTCGCGCTTCAGTGAAAAATCTACTAGTTTCAGTGCCTTTAACCGTCTTTTGATCGTATCAACTAGTCATAATTTAGGGTGAGTTGATTAATGCCTTGTCTGTTTGCCTCGCAACAAAGGGTACAAGCTCGGATCAATTGCGGCACGTTTCAGTTTCAGCGGTTTTCAGCAAAAACGTATTATTGTCTGAAATACGCATGATTTTAAAAGTCAACGACTTATTAGTTCCCAAGAGCATTTGTTTAAGGAAGATCTGCTCGTATAGGGGTTGTTTGTGTGCACGGTAACTGCGTTTTAATCGAGTCTACCCTTGAATAAAACATCAAAGGCTTTTGGGGACGAATAATCAAAACATTAAGTGTTTGTTGCAATTTTTGCTTGTAGTTTTAAATCGGCTAGGTTTATTTGAAAAGTGTGGTTATAAAAATGCATAGGTACCTACTCTTGATTATATTTTGGGTAATTGAGCTATTTTTGTTTTTATCATATCTTTTGGATAAAACGGATCATTACACAATTATCTGTAAAAACAAAAAGTACTATAAGTATTTAAATTTGTTTATTCTTATTTAAATATTCTTAACACGTTTTTATACCTAATAGTTCCATATTTTTCGCATTGGACGCTATGAATTCTGTAATTGAATGCAATATTTTGTAATATATAGTTATAGAAAGCAGTTGTTTTTAAATGATTCAATAATAATTGTCTTCTAAAGTGGTTTCAATATTTTTTTACGTCCAACTAATTTTATATTTGTATGTTCAGCAGTAGAGCATCAATATAAATATAACAAATTGGATATTTTTGTCTAAAATCTAAATTGAAGTAGGTAAAATAAAAACATTTAAAATACATAATTTTATTTATTAAAAAAATATTTAACAAAATATATTTGAAGTAAACAAAATGTTCACAAATCTACTATAGGTACCATAATGGATTTAATACTAAGGTTTATTTAACATTCTCAGCATAAAATCTATTATTTCGCGTAGTCTTTGGTCATGGCAGGCAAAATTTAAAAAAAATTGTCACCACGTGTTATTTTTTAAACTTTATATTGGCAGCTTATTGCCTGAAGTACTAGTAGCAGAATAGCCAAATTCGGTCAACATTTTAGTCATCTTACTCCCTTTTAGTATTTTTACTTTATTTTACTTTTATTTTCTTTTTACTTTACACAAAATCCGTTACCAAAAACCGGATCCATTTTTTTCATTCGACGTCCTGAAACCGAATCCGGCCACTAAAAACTTTAGTTTCGCATCATTTTTTGGCGACAAGGCCCAGATAGTGTAGAAATTATCTGACTTTAACAAAAAAAAATTTTTTCTTTTGAAATTATTTTTTTTTAAACCATCAATACCCACGTTTATTGAGGTCACTGAGCAGGATTTTGATGTCGGAATTTCATTTTGACAGCTGCCAACTGTCAAACTGACAGTGTCAACTGTCAAACTGACAGTTTGCAACTATAAACATTTTGAAAAGTTCTTTTATGTGGAAACCACCATCAATACCTACGATTTTGAGTTTACTGATCACGATCTTGATGTCGGAATTTCAATTTGACAGATGCCAACTGTCAAACGTATAAACCATCAATACCTGCGATTTTGAGGTCACTGGTCACGTTATTTAGGGTGTCTTGATGTCGGAATTTCATTTTGACAGCTGCGAACATTTGATTCCAGCTTTCAATCTGTATTTCGATATTACGTTTCGCAAGAAAATAAAGGGAACTGTTATTTTTGCATGACTACATTTGGAAACAATAAGATTAATCTTATCAGTTTGACAGTTGGCGGCTGTCAAAATGAAATTCCGATATAAAAATCGTGATCAGCGACCCCAATAACGTAGGTAGGTTTATGATTTACACATAAAAAACTTCTATTCAAAATGTTTGACATTTTCATAATAATAATAATAATAATAATAATAATAATAATAATAATAATAATAATAAAATTTATTAGTCCATTCTATCATACTGCATGATATACAGGATAAGTCAGGAGTTTTGCATGAAATGTGCTAGTTAAAATATAAACACAAAGGTATAATAAAATAAGTATAAACATAAATGTATAACACAGTACATAGTATACAAACAAGTGTATATATAGTATAACATACTGTCAGTTTGACAGTTATAAGCTGTCAAAATGAAATTCCGACATATAAATCGTGATCAGCGACCCCAATAACGCATGTAATGACGGTTTATGCATTAAAAAACTTCTATTTAAAATGTTGAAAATTTCGTAGTAACAGTTTGACAGTTAGAAGCTGCCAAATGTAATTCCGACATAAAAATCGTGATCACCGACCTCAAAAACGTAGGTATTGATGATTTACGCATAAAAAACTTCTTTTCAAAATGTTTGACAGTTTAATACTGTCAGTTTGACAGTTAGAAGCTGTCAAAATGAAATACCGACATATAAATCGTGATCAGCGACCCCAATTACGTAGGTATTGATGGTTTATGCATTAAAAAACTTCTTTTTAAAATGTTGAAAATTTCATACTGTCAGTTTGACAGTTAGAAGCTGTCAAAATGAAATTCCGACATCAAAATCGTCCTCAGCGACCCAAAAAACGTGAGTATTGATGGTCCACACATAAAGAACTTCTTTTCAACATTCTAAAATTTTCAAACTATCAATTTGACAGTTGACAGCTGTCAAAATGACACTGAGATCAAAATCGTGATCAGCGACCTCAAAAACGTGAATATTGATGGTTTATACACATAAAAAAACTTCTTTTAAAAATGCTGAAATTTTGAAACTGTCAATTTAACAGTTGACAGCTGTCAAAATGAAATTCCGAGATCAAAATCGTGATTAGCGCCCTCAAGAACATGAGTAGGTATTGATGTTTTAAAAAGAACTTCTTTTAAAAATATGGGAATTTTCAAACTATGTATCAGAGTTTGACAGTTGGCAGCTGTCAAAATGAAATTCCGTATTCAAAAACGGGATCAGTGACCTAACGAACGAGGGTATTGATGGTTTACACATAAAAAATACTTCTTTTCAAAATGTTGGAATTTTCAAACTTTCGGCATTTGACAGCTGTCAAAATGAAATTCCGATATTTAAATCGTGATGAGCGACCTAAGAAACGTGGGTATTGATGGTTTACATATAAAAAGAACTTTTTGTCAGAATGCTGAAATTTTTAATCAATTTGACAGTTGACAGCTGTCAAAATGGAAATCCGATATCAAAATCCTGATCAGCGACCTCAAAAACATGAGTATTGATGGTTTACACATAAAAAGAACTTCTTTTAAAAATGCTGAATTCTTCAAACTATCAATTTGACAGTTGACAGCTGTCAAAATGCCAAGAACGTGGGTATTGACGGTTTACACATAAAAAATGTTGAGAATTTCAAACTGTCAGTTTTTCAGTTGGCAGCTGTCAAAATGAAATTCCGACACCAAAATCGTGATCAGTGACCTCAGAAACGTGGGTATTGATGGTTTAAACATTAGAAAATTAGTTTACAAGACCAAAAAATTATTTTCAACAAGTAAAAATTTTTAATGATAACAAATGTGATTTCTACACTATCTGAGCGTTCTAGCCAAAAAGTTTAATATTGCATTATTTTCACTAGCCTCTTTTATTATCTAGGAAACAAAAAAATATATCATTTCAATGATTCAATCCACAAGATAAGTACATTATTTACAAAAAATGTCGTTTTGTTCGTATTACCCGATAATTAAAAATCTTACGTTGAAGCCAGCCCTGCAGGCTTTTTTTTTTCGTCACATATACAAAACACTAGTTGAAAGCACAAACATAATTTGAGTAGCTAGCTGAAGCTTTATAAACCAAATACTTGTTGGACACGTGTTGTTTTTCTATCTAGGTCATAGGGAATCGTTTTGACACCGTTTCGGGTGAGAACAGGGCGAGGGATAAATAACGTAGATCTGGAATAACCGATGTAACATTAAGCACAAAACAATAAAATAACGTAGGTATTGATGGTTTGTGCATTAAAAAACTTCTTTTTAAAATGTTGAAAATTTCATACTGTCAGTTTGACAGTTAGAAACTGTCAAAATTAAATTCCGATATATAAATTGTGATCAGCAGCCTTAACAACGTCGGTATTGATGGTTTACACATAGAAAACTTCTTTTCAAAATGTTGAAATTTTCCTACTGTCAGTTTGACAGTTAGCAGCTGTCCCTAACTCCCAAATCCTCTTTACTGCAAGGATCTTAAATTAACTGTGAAGTTTTGTTTTCTGTCGTTATTAAGAATTTAAAAAAACTAATTAATAAATTTTTATTTTTCTTGTTACACCTTCCTGAAATTTTGTTTTACATTTTTTTATTCTAAGAAAGCTTGGCAGAGTATAGAGTTTGTAGAAGAGTTTCCGGGTTAATTTCCGCGTTGATGCTTTTGAAAAGAAAAAGAAAAATTCAAAAAACGCTATGTGTTCGACGAATCCGTCAGGACATAAATATTCGCTAATTAATTCTAACAAATCGTCAATTATCGCTTCTGAATATGGATTTTTTTAAACGGAAAGAGTAGATCCTTCAACGAAATAGATGATATCGCAAGAGTAAGTCTTTGTTTACAAAACAACGGAACTCAGAACCGAACGGAAGTTTGTACATTTATCATAACACTGCCCACAATAATTCTGAATTGGATTTGATTTGATTTGCATGTTTAATTAATCTTATTGGGAGTAGAATATTTTTCTTCAAAATTATTGAACAGGGTAGTTAACATTTTGAATTGTATTTTTTAGATGCAACGCGACAACTTTAACTGACAATATAAAAATTTGAGATAATTATGATATGATAGTTCAATTCCAAAAAATTTCGCCAATGTTAGTAGGAATTTACTTTACTTGGTGAAGCGGAAGCAGGGCCGACGGTGGTACGTTTCATTTTATTGGCTTTTCCATGAATATGAGTAATAGATATTATTTTTGTTCTGTTTGTAACGGTTTAGAGCTATTAGCAATATTTTTGTTAAAACGTTATGCTATTTTAATCACCAATTTTTAAATCCTTTAATCTTTAGCGTTTCTTGGAACGGTTAGGAAAAAATACAATAGCATTACTGGTGCCGGTCAAATAGATAGGAAACTATGCAGATTAGTTGAGAAGAAAAATTCAATTTTTTTACAAATATAGTAATAAGATGCAGTCTCTAAGTATGTTTGCTGCCTTCAGGTTGAACAACGCCGCATTCATGTTTTCTTTTCCAGTTGGAAACTGCTATTAGTGCTACTGTCACTGACTTCTGGAAATATATATATACACTTTGCAGTTAGTAACTTTATCTGAATATTTCATTTTCAATTTGGACAGCAGTGGTGGTTGGGAAAATTTAGGTTAGTCTTATATATTGGGGCGTCGCAGTGAGGTGAAAAAAAAATACCGTAAAAAAATTGCTGTACATATTTTCTCAAGCCGGATTTTTTATATTTTATAATTTTTTATAACTTAGATCCAAAATGGATTTTTTATTAAAAAATATCCTTTTTTTTTTAATTAAAATCAGTCAAAGATAACAAATATATAAAGATTCTCCCAGTTTAGTTTCAAATCTTTACTTTAAAAATTGATGAATAGATCTGCCAAAACAGAATTTTCATTTCTTTTTTTATTCTTGACAGCTGCCAAATGTCAAATTTGAAATTTTACAAATATGTTTTTTGTAATTTTCAAAACAATGTGAGGTTATAGAAAAATATATATAATATGTTTTTAATGTGAATCTTTCTATTTCTATAATTGAAATTAAAATAACGTTTTCGCTTTTGACAGCTGTCAAATTTTCTGTCAATTTGATAAAAATGCCATCTAATAATAATTTGAACAAATGAAAGTGGTAAGCAGAGATTTTTCTGTAGGTTCCGGAGGAATTGAATACGAAATTAGCTTAAATAAATATTATATTTGTTGGTAACTGTCAAAATTGCTGTCAAATTTAAAAATATGCAAGTTTGTCTTCCTTAATTTTGGAAACGATGTGAATTTCCATTGAAGAAAGGATTTAAGTGTTTTTAAAATTTGCTAGTTCCATAATTGATATTAAAATACATTTTTACTTTTGACAGCTGTCAACATTTCTGTCAACCTAATAAAAATGACATTTAATAATTATTTAAACAAATTGAAGTACCGTGCAGACAATTTTCTATAGGTTTTGCAGGTACCAAATACGAAGTACTTTAATTTGTTGAAATAATAATAAAATGGCATTTTGACAGAAATTTTGACAGCTGTCAAAGGTTAGAACTTTATTTTAATATCAATTTCTGAACTAGAAAGTTTAAAACATTTATATTCTTCTATAGAAACAACATTATTTTCAAAATTGGATATACGTACACATACTTGTAAATTTGACAGCAATTTTAGCATCTGCCAGCCAACAACATAATATTTTTTTTGACATCAATTTCGTATTCAGTACCTCTAAAACTTATAAAAAATTATAGTTGAGTACACTTATTTGTTTAAATAATTATAAAATGTCATTTTCATTAAGTTGAAAAATTTTGACAGCTGCCAAAAGTGAAAATTTCATTTTATTATCTATTATGGAACTAGCAAATTTCAAAACACTTAATAACACTTCTACGGGAATCCTCGAATTACGAAAGACACACTTGAATTTTTTTTAATTTTGACAGCAGTTTTGGCAGCTACCAACGAATATAATACTTTTTTTGCAACAATTTCGTATTCAGTACGTCCAACACCTATAGCAAAATGTCTTTTTAAGTACTAAAGTCATTTGTGGAAATGATTATTAAATGGCATTTTTATTCAGTTGACATAAAATTTGAAAACATTATTTTGATTTTAATTATAAAAATAAAAATATAATAGTAGTTTATTCCACAAGCACATAAAGGCCTATATTATTCACGAGGGTGAGAGTGTACGGAACGAGCCGAAGGCGAGTGTCGTAACTCACCCGAGTGAATAATAGCCATTATATGCGAGTAGAATACGCAATTTTATCCACGATTATTATTCACTCGTTTGATTTACGACACTCGCCTTCGGCTCGTGCTGTAAACTTTCACCCTCGTGAATAATAGGCCATTATATGCTTGAGGAATAAACTACTATTATACCTCTTCTTTTATGAAAAATCACATTGGTTTCAAAATTACGAAAGATATACTTTTCAATTTTTAAATTTGACAGACTGATTTTGGCAGCTACCAAGGATAAAAAAAAAGATTCGAAAATTCTTTTTTGGCAGCGATATTTTTTAGTAAAAATCTATTTTAAGTTAGGTATAAAAAATTGGGTATAGCTAAAAATAAAAAATCTGGTTCGAGAGATTGATGAAGAATTTCAAAAAGAACATTTAAAAAAAATAAGATATTCCAATAAATTCAGAGATCTACAGCAATTTTTGTACGGTATTTTTTTCCACCACACTGTGCGTCGGCATCGAATTCAAACCATACTTTACTTTAAATGACTATTGAGTATAAAAGAAAAAATTCAACAGAAATTTAGAAAAATGGTTTAAAAGGGGGCTAATGACTCAAGTTCTTTTCAAATATATGTAAAATATTTGGAAACTATTTTCTATCAAAATACAGAAATGAAATAAGTATATAAAATATTCACCAATAAACACGAATATTATAAGGGAGAAAATGTAGGCAGATCCTTGTTTGGCAGGTGCCATAAGACAAATTTTTCTGTTGGCTCAATCACTTCTTCTGTTTCTTTGAGCAAGTTTTTTCCTTTCAATAGTGCCTTTGGAAATCCACCTTCATTCTAGAGATAAATCCAGACTGAATTTAAAGTTCACGTCGTGGTGAAAAAACGTCCAGTCACCATCTCACCAATTTCAGAAAAAATAATTTTTGCTATAAGGACATGTTTTTAAAAATCAGTGGCCAGCACAATCGCCACTTCTGCCATTTGAAAATGACATAATAAGGAAATTACAGTGATAATAAGCGTCTTGTATGGCCAGTCGAAGTCATTCATTGAGCAAAAATTTTGATGGTCAGCCCAATTAGCTGATTGAGAAAATTGGTCAGGATTTCAGTGCGACTATCGTGGTGAAGGCCGTTCACGAAGCCCAATTTGGCTTGAAGGCTAATCCAGTATTCGTTATAATGCAGAAAACAGAGAAGTCCCTCAACCATAGAAAAATTGGGCGCAATTTGCACTAATGTCATAAATATCCGTTGATAGATCTTCTTTATTCGCACATTAGCAGAATCGTAATGACCCCAATTTTTTAGAATCTAATCTTCAATGGATTAAAATAAAATTTGTTTCATTCAAAAATTAAATAGCTATTTGAAGTTAATTTGATTTCTTCAGCATTTTAAAACGTGAATAAGAATTGGTTTAAAAACTTTTATTCACGCACACATATTCAATTATTGTATTAATTAATCAACAGCAAAAGAAAAGATTAATTGCTGCGGTCATATAAAACCACCGCTTTAAGAGTCCAACCACAAATTCACTAAAGTCATTGTCCTGCATGTATTGATGTATCCCAGTGCAATCTTTCAAATCTGCCAGGTTTACGTTAAATAATCATTGCAAAGAAACCGATAGATATTTTTGACAGTAATTTTTATGGTGCATCCTTAACCACTTGTTTCAGGGCGTAAGGAGGCATTTATGCCAATTGCATTCTGAACCAATTGGACCAATATTTTTTGCTGCCCAAATAATTAATCTGCTGTAAATTTTTCCACTAAAATTCCAATTTCAAAGAGCTGTCATAAGGATATCAGTGGATTTTAACTTTCAAAAATCGATTGAATACAATCCCCATAGTAATCCCCACAACCTTCAACTTATGCCATAAAATTTTAAATCGTTCAGCTCAGTTGTTTATGGTCAATATATTTAAAGTGTCTGTTTGTTTACATAAACTACTTCAAATAGTTGAGAAAATTGATCGAAATTCCGAATAACTGTGACTAATGCATTTTCTGGTTGCGACCTTCGGCGATGATAAATTTTCTCAGCCCGAAAATGCCGCAAAGTAGGTCAGATGTGATCAATACCGAGCTGGAAAACGAGACTGCTTTTAATTCTTTGTATTAAAATGAAGACGAGTTTGTTTTGACAGGATACTCTGTTTACACGGATTTGTCCGCAGGATGTTTATTAAATTGATAAACAAAGTCGGGAGACACATTTTGATAACTATTTAATTGCAAGTTATTATTCGATATTAAAATCGTGATGCTTACGAAAGTTGTGCCGCGAATTTTAAATAAATATTTATAATTTGGTTGTTTTTATGGGTTTTATGACTCGTTTGTGTACCGTGCGGAGTAAACCTATAATTTTGGACGAAATTCCCACAGTTGCGAGAAGGTTGCATCTTTTATGCTGCGACGCCGAAAAAAGTTGTTCAAAAGTAAATTAATTTTCCATTGGTGATTTTCCATTGGTCACCGATTTTTAGTCGTTTTTTTTTTGGTTTCAAAAGTAATGCGAATTTAATTGCAAAAATATCCTGCTATTAGTTTAAGGATTGGTGGGGAAACTTGAACGAAAATCGATATATAAAATATAAAAGGGTTCCTAAGAATAAAGAGTAATTGTTATATTCTTCTTTTTTAATGCTATTTTAGAAATCCTTTATAAATCTCTCGGGATAGATTTTTTATTTTTTTCTATAATTTTTTATTCGATATAAAATTGATTTTTTGTCTAATTTCTGCGGTGTGTTTTTACTAAAAAATGGCGTTTACTTTTAATTAAAATGAAAATGAATTTACAGGTCACAAATACATATAGATTCGCCCAATTTAGTTTTAAATATTTACTTACAAATAGATAATAGATCTGCCAAAATAGAATTTTCATTTATTTTTTTTACCCTGTCAAATTTAAAAATTGAAAAGTATGTTTCGTCATTTTGAAAACAATGTGATTTTTCATAAAAGAAGAGATATAATAGTAGTTTATTCCACAAGCATATAATGGCCCATATTATTTACAAGGGTGAAAGTTTACGACACGAGCCGAAGGCGAGTGTGGTAAATCCCCCGAGTGAATAATAGCCATTATTCGCAAACAGAATTATCGTGGATAAAATAGGGTATTCCACTCGCATATAATGGCTATTACTCACTTGGGATGATTTACGACACTCGCCTTCGGCTCGTTCCGTAAACTTTCACCCTCGTGAATAAAACAGGCCATTATATGCTTGTGGATAAACTACTGTTATATATTTTTATTTTTATAATGGAAATCAAAATAATGCTTCCAATTTTGACAGTTGTCAAATTTTCTGTCAACTGAATAAAAATGTCATTTAATAATCATTTCCACATATAATTACTTTAGTACTTAAAAAGACATTTTGCTATAGGTTTTGGAAGTACTGAATACGAAATTAATTTTATAAAATTATTATGTTTGTTGGTAGCTGCCAAAACTGCTGTCAAAATAAAAAAGTGTGCCTTTCGTAATTTTGAAAATAAAGTGGATTCCCATAGAAATGCTATTAAGTGTTTTGAAATTTGCTAGTCCCTTAATAGATAATAAAATAAAGTTTTCACTTCTGACAGCTGTCAAAATTTTTCAACTTTATGAAAATATTTTATAATTATTATTTACACAAATAAAGGTACTTAACAAACATTTTTTAGTCTTGGAGGTACCGAATACGGAATTGATGGCAAGAAATATTATATTGGTTGACAGATGCCAAACTTGCTGTCAAATTTAAAAATTTGCAAGTATATGTTTCGTAATTTTGAAAATAATGTTAATTTTCATAGAAGAAGATACATAAAATGATTCAAGACTTTCTAGTCCAGTAGTTAATATTAAAATACAGTTGTAACCTTTGACAGCTGTCAAAATTTCTGTCAACTTAATAAAAATGACATTTTATTATTATTGCAACAAATTATAGTACCAAGCAGACATTTTTCTCTAAGGGCTTGGGGGTACTGAATACGAAAGTAATACGAAAAAAATATCGCTGCATATTTTTTAATTTAGCAGCAGCTTTGACAGCTACCAAAAAATATAATATTCTTTTGACATCAATTTCGTATTTAGTACCTGCAAAGTCTATAGAAATTTCTGTTCGGTACTTCAATTTGTTGAAATAATTTTTAAATGGCATTTTTATTAGGTTGACAGAAATGTTGACAGCTGTCAAAAGAAAAAATGTATTTTAATATCAATTATGGAACTAGCAAATTAAAAAAAACACTTAGACCCTTTCTTCAATGTAAATTGTCATTGTTTCCAAAATTAAGGAAGATAGAATTGCATATTTTGAAATTTGATAGCAATTTTGACACTTCCCAATAAATATAATATTTTTTTAAGCTAATTTCGTATTCAATTCCTCCGGAACCTATAGAAAAATCTCTGCTTCCATTTGTTCAAATTATTAATAGATGGCATTTTTATAAAGTTGACAGAAAATTTGACAGCTGTCAACAGCGAAAATGTTATTTTAATTTTAATTATAAAAATAGAAAGATTCACATTTAAAACACTTTTTTTTACTTTTTCTATAAAAACTCATATTGTTTTAAAAATTGCAAAAAACAATTTCAAATTTGACACTGATTTTGGTACCTAGCCTTCAAAAATAAAAAAAAGAAATGAAAATTCTATTTCGGCAAATCAATAATCTATTTTTAAAGTGAAGATTTAAGACTAAATCGGGCGAATCTTTATATATTTGTGACCTGTAGACTGATTTTAATTGGAAAAAGGGTATTTTTTAATAAAAAAAATCAATTTTGGGTTTAACTTAAATAAATTATAACTTAAAATCAAAAATCCGGCTCGAGAGATTGATGAACAAACTATACATACTAAACTACAAAACAGATAAAAATAATAATAAATATCCAATTATTGTTGTCGGCGGGCTACCAAATATACCTGTTGCAATTAGTTCTGCCCTTCACATTTTAATTTGTTATAATTTAGTATTAAAATTAAAGTTTAATAAACATTATATGCTTCCTTTATCTCGAGTTTAATTATGAAACTGCAAAAGTAATTGCCATTATCTCTGCCACGATATTGAACATAATCATTCGTAAACAGTTATTGTGCAAAAAAACCTTATTTAATTCATTTATATAATTTCGGTTAAGAATTACAATGTACATATTTCCGCTTAACACTCTGAAATAGATCGAGGTCGAGTGCATATGTTTGTTAGACAAGTAATTTAAATATTATTATAATAAATTTGATATTTATATCTCGGTGAAATAATTAGTTTTTGGCACTTAAGACGAGGATATTTATTTTATCTAGAGGTTTCTGAAAACAATGCACAGTGACGGAGCACGAGGTGTTAGTATTTTGATTTTTGATAAACGATTATTTTCTCCTAAGGAAGCGTTTCATTAAAAAGCCCATTTTTGCAGAGTTACTGCAGTTTGCTGCTGCACAACCAGGCATTTCGCCCTTAACTCTAAAAAGCAATAAAATTCGCTTGCATGGTATTTTTCACAAATTCATTTGGTACGATGAGTAACAAAAATTAGATACTAGTTTTCAATTAGTACCAAAGCCCCTTGCACATTATAATTACCGACTTCCTGCGAAAAATATTCCGCTGAACTTATTGAGCAATTGTTAATAAACTTAATTAGCAAAATTTAATTTAGTTAATTTGTATCTTAAATCAATATGAGCCAACTTTACCTTCCCATATCCCATCCGAGCATGACGGGCATGGCCTACTTTAAGCGTACATTGTGCCAAAGGAAACCCGAAGTAGGTAGTAATAAATATGTGCTGTGAATGAGTTTAACAATAACAATCTGGAGCATAATAAGAACCTTGGTTTTTGCCGAAAATCCATAAAAAACGTATTAAGAACGAGAATTTAATTTTAATGGAAACCAATACGAGTATATCTGCTGTTTAATAGGTAGAGTAAATAGTTTTAGATTAGTCATGTTTTTATTGCTACTGTTCTGTGAAACGGCTTTGTTTTGGCTTATTACTATTTCAGATTTATTTACACGATGTAATGAAACTAAAATACTAAAAGCAGGGCTACGAAATGAATCAAGATGAATAACTAATACTGTTCATACATACTGACTCAGGTCGTTAAGAAAAGAACACGTTCGACCTTCGTGTACTTGCACCCTGCGTAATAAATAATTTGCTTAATAAAAAGTACTTTTAGTATCTACTGTACCATATGAGGGCAGCGAAACAGGGTAAATGGGAAAAATCGGATGTGTACAACAAGGAGATAATGTTTACATCTCCATATGTGCTAAAGAAGGGGAAATGTAACAAGCGACATTTAAAATTATCAGTAATAGAAGCAGATCAGTTTTGGTATCTTATATCTTGTCACTTTTGCCATTCGTTAACAAAATTTCGACATATTTCTTCTTTTTTTTATGTTTATATAGATATATGTGTCTAACAAACTCGCTCGTCCGGGCCAGAATATCAATAATAGGTACATCAATCTTTCCAAACTCACTGAATTTGTTATTTCGAGCGTAAAACCGCAATCCAAAACGCGAGCTAATTTACAGCTTCCGCATACTCATCTGCGTTCCCCAAGGTTAAATCTGCCTCGGCGTGAGCGATTTGAGAAGTTGCCAAAAGAGTTTTCGGAACTATGAACCATCGTAACGAAAACAGTGATGAATCTGACCTATTTTTAATTTTATTTGGTGTTTGCGCTGAAAATAAATATTCAATCAACTGTTTTAAGTGAGTGGGTCCTTTCAGGAACTGCTTGAAAAATTAAAAGGATATTTCAATAGAATATGCAATAACTATATATAAAATCATGGGATGGGAATCTGAAATTAGAAAACCTTTCCGCGTTCTCATCGAAACCCACAAAGAAAAGGATTATAAATCGTCCTAGAAGTACGCTTAGAAATTTTTTTTACCCTGTCAAATTTAAAAATTGAAAAGTATGTTTCGTGATTTTGAAAACAATGTGATTTTTCATTGAAGAGGAAATATAATAGTAGTTTATTCCACAAGCATATAATGGCTTATATTATTCACGAGGGTGAAAGTTTACGGCACGAGCCGAAGGCGAGTGTCCTAAATCTCCCGAGTGAATAATAATCGTGGATAAAATAGAGTATTCTACTCGCATATAATGACTATTATCTATTCGCGTGATTTACGACACTCGCCTTCGGCTCGTGTCGTAAACTTTCACCCTCGTGAATAATATAGGCCATTATACAACATAAACAACATAAATATTTACATGCATAATTTTAATGTTATCAATGAATGATTCATTATTCCGAATTTTCAGTAAAACGATTACCTATATTTAATATCATATGTTGTAATCGATTCATAACGTGATTATTTATATCACTCCATTGTCTTAGAAGTCAGATCGTAGATTAATGTATTTGTTTTGATTAATGATAATCAGGCGTTAGTCACTGATGGTTGAGAAGAACTATTTTTACGTGAATTAATCACATTAATTGATCTGGTCCTTAGCGTACTATTTACATCTCTGGTTTTGTATATTTTCTTTTTTTATGTGCCGCGTGGTTATTAGTCATTAGATAAAAACATGAGACCTGATGTCATCACGTTTACGCATTCTCCGCCGAAATTTCTTATGAATTTTGTCTGAAATTTAATATTATTATTGTTAAAAAAATGTTATCCTTACTTTTTGAAAATTATTTCTCCATTGATTTTATTTAATTTCAACGTCTGGTGTAAGCAAAACTTACTATTTTATGAAAAATATATGATTACAACGTGTTTAAATTTGCAATACTATAACATAGTTTTGACGCAGTATTCCTGAAATTAAGAGAATTTCAACCACGCAGCTCCCAGCGCCTTCACCAATAATTAGCCATTATTGACTGCCAGTAAACTTGAAAAACTTATACATGAGACAGATAGATAAACTTTTAACTTTATTTATATCTTTTAGTCCTAGCATTTGGAGTAATATGTAATTACATATTATACAAAATACGGCCAAGCTAGTGACTTGTAATTCGGGGCTCGGCGGGGCATATTGCCCTAAGAACAGGTGTTGGACACAGTTTGGTTTTGTTTCTTATTTATTAAGAATTACGAGGGACAATAGGCGAACCGAAAACTCACTTTATTTTACGATTTTCAATAATATATACAGGCTGTCCATTTTATCAGGGGTTTCGATATTTCATTTAATATTAATCGAGCAAAAAAATATTTGCCAATTTTTATAAACTACAAGAATTTAAAGCCTTTCACAATATTTAACTGATGTAGCGAAAAGCACCTCTGCCTATTCTGTTTGGCATTAGAGTAGGTGGGCGTTTTTTTGACAAGGAAAAACTCCGAGGATTTGCAAATTTTAGTGGGAGCCGCCAACGGGTGCGGTCGACTACGGTGCCAGGCCAGGTGATTCTTTTTGTTTTTATAACTACGGGATATCGCAATTCTAAGTGAACAGCTCTTTAGAGATTCTTTTAATGCAATGCTACGTGTACTAAAAGTTACGTTGAGATAAATAAATAAATAGAACAGCGGTGAATTTTTCTTAATTTTATCGAATTAGTTTTTTCGTAGCAAAACTCTTTTAAATAATTGAAAGTCAATCAGTAGATAACGTGAAATACAGACAAGTGGATTTTTTAGCGTTTTTCTGATTAAAAATGGATTACTGGAAAATCATGCTGGGCAAAGAACAACTGGTTTTCAGGAAATGGTTTTGTAAATAAATATTTGAATATTTCATGTTTATTTTATCCGCCATGACACCTAAATTGATTGAAAAGATATTTGATCTTTCTGAACAACGAATTTCTGGCTAATCTCTACAGAGCTGTCTCCGTAATCGTTTCATATTTTTATAATTTGAATTTTCCTTAATGGTACTAATGTTCTATTATAACAATTGAAATTTGTTTGATCATATTTCTCTATGATCACTTCATATTTCTCTATTTTCCTAATTCGTTTCCATACCACTGGCGCCATCTCTTGGACGACTGCTGAACCACCTATGAGAGGGCATACTAGACTTCTATGAGTGGTATAAATTCTTCACAGTATTATACAGGCTGTTACAAATTTGCTTCTCACTAGAGGAATCTCGTAAACGGTAAGAGATACAGCAGCGGTTAAATTGCGGCAAAGTTACAGAATTTGGCGATCAGGAATTGAAAATATCTCTTGCTGCTCTCGAGATTTTTGAAAAGAAGTAAAGTTTTGATGTTCGTTTTTAATTTTTTCCGGCGTTATTTGAAGAGGTATCGAAAAACTAAAAACGCTTTTTCGTTGGCGTTTTTATTAAAGATTGTGTAAAAAGGTTTTTATAAGACGTTTTTTTTTTTTGGTTGTTAGATATAAATACATATTTATCATTTTTGTTGTTCTTCTTTGTCAAAGTTCCTTTGCTTGTGTTCCTATACTTGTAATTTCATTTTTATAGTTTCATTGTTAATAATTATTAATTGTCAAAAATAATAAAGTAACGTTAATTAGAAAGAAAATGCGATTTTTTCCCTTGATGATGGTTTACAGCTACGAAATGTTAAACATAAAATTTTACTACATCAGTGAAATCTGAGGTACAAATACTACAATAAAGAATACGGGTCCGTATTTAAAATAACGTTTTTGATAATGGACGCGAATAGGTAAAACGTCTTATAAAAAAAACTTTGTTTGCTATCTTGTAATTGTAATGTACGAAGGCGTAGAAGGGCCACAACAACAAAAATCTTTTATAATGTAAAATTCTGACTTTTATCTCAGAATTCTGACTTTTATCTCAATTCTGACTTTTATCTCACAATTCTGACTTAAAACTCAGAATTCTGACTTTTATCTCACAATTCTGACTTAAAACTCATAATTCTGACTTTTATCTCAGAATTCTGACTTAAAACTCAGAATTCTGACTTTTATCTCAGAATTCTGATTTTTATCTCAGAATTCTGACTTAAAACTCAGAATTCTGACTTTTATCTCATAATTCTGACTTTTATCTCAGAATTCTGCCTTTTATCTCAGAATTCTGACTTTTATCTCAGAATTCTAACTTCTATCTCAGAATTCTGACTTTCAGCTCACAATTCTGACTTAAAACTCATAATTCTGACTTTTATCTCAGAATTCTGATTTTTATCTCAGAATTCTGACTTTTATCTAAATTTTGACTTTTATCTCACAATTCTGACTTTTATCTCAGAATTCAGACTTCTATCTCAGAATTCTGACTTTCATCTCACAATTCTGACTTTTATCTCACAATTCTGACTTAAAACTCAGAATTCTGACTTTTATCTCACAATTCTGACTCTTATCTCAGAATTCTGACTTTTATCTCAGAATTCTGACTTTTATCTCAGAATTCTAACTTCTATCTCAGAATTCTGACTTTCAGCTTACAATTCTGACTTTTATCTCACAATTCTGACTTAAAACTCAGAATTCTGACTTTTATCTCACAATTCTGACTTAAAACTCACAATTTCGACTTTTATCACAGAATTCTGATTTTTATCTCAGAATTCTGACTTTTATCTCAGAATTCTAACTTCTATCTCAGAATTCTGACTTTCAGCTCACAATTCTGACTTTTATCTCACAATTCTGACTTAAAACTCAGAATTCTGACTTTTATCTCACAATTCTGACTTAAAACTCATAATTCTGATTTTTGTCTCAGAATTCTGATTTTTATCTAAATTCTGACTTTTATCTTACAATTCTGACTTTTATCTCAGAATTCTGACTTTTATCTCAGAATTCTGACTTATCTCAGAATTCTAACTTCTATCTCAGAATTCTAACTTTCATCTCACAATTCTGACTTTTATCTCACAATTCTGACTTTTATCTCAGAATTCTGACTTAAAACTCAGAATTCTGACTGTTGTACAATATACCGTAGATATTTTGTGTTCTATTTCAGAATTCTGAGATAAAAGTCAGAATTCTGAGATAAAAGTCAGAATTTTAGATTTCAAAAAATTTCTTTGTTGTGGCCCTTCTACGCTTTTGTAGTAATGGATAAAAAACGCCCATGAAAAAGTGTCTCTTTAGTTTTTCGATATCTCTTCAAATAACGCCGGGAACAATTAAAAACGAACATTCAAAATTCTACTTTTTTCAAATTTGTAACAGCCTGTAGGCTGAGTCAACGGTGCGATAAAGTCCAACACTTCCTTTATTATCGATAATAAAAACAAAAATTTTATATAGAAGTTGTAGGAGACCAAAATGGTTACATTTTAAAATTGTTTCGAAATATACGGGGTGATTCATGAAAGCGGGGCGCTATAGATGTCAATTTCTTTAAATGGAACACCCTATATATTTTTAAACATTTGGATACTCCATGAAATTCTCGATATTTCTATGTCTAGTCTAAAGCTTATAGTTTTCTAGATATTTAAGAAAATTAAGAAAAAAATGAAATTTTCAGCATTTTTTTAAAATAGTGTTATTTCGTCACTGTGTTAAGTTAAACAAGAACCCTTTCATTTCCGGTTAAAATAAGGTTTATTTTAACTACTAGTTTAGACAAGAATTGATTTATTTGTTACGGGAATTTCAGAAAATGTTGACATTTTCAGAAAACTTTGAAGTTCATTATCTCGTTTGTTTCACCCTGTATATCGTTTGAAAAACCCTATTCAGTGCCACAATTTCTCGCCTGCTTTATAATTCGTTTTTCCACCTTCAAGATAAAATTTAAATTCTATTAAAAATTAAGCAAAATCTCGTTAATTAAATAAATTTTCATCGTGAAAAACGTTCGTATCTCTTCTAATAACTGAGATATCTGGATTAGAAATATTCCTCTTTTTTGGAATTTCCTGGTCACTCCTAAAGTAAATGGATGTTAAATGTATGTATCTTGAAGCTTATAAAAATCGGCACAATTTAAATACAAACAAATTTTTGCCAAGCAGAATATTCCTGATATAAAAATATTTTTTGGCGGAGCAGCGTTTCGTATTAAGTTTATTTCATTTAAAATACAACAATTATTTGCACGACACAAATTATAATTATATGAGTGGTATTAACATGTTTGAAACAGCGTTAGTCATGGTGTTCGAGGCGAATATTTATATTCGATTTAAATTAATTTGACCCCTAATGCTTTATAATTTAGAAATCCTTTGTTCATACCTTCAGTACGTGTCCTCACGCATTAGTCATTCTTAATTAAAAAAAATGTTAAATTATCATGCTCTCAGCAATGCGCTTCAATTAAAAAGAATCCGGTACTGTATCGAGTGAATCCAAAAAGTGGTTTTTATAACAACACTCAAGCAGCTAATTCTAGCTAAGTCCAGCAATTTGATTAACTGCTGTCATAAATGGCTTGTTTCACCTCTGTTCTTTTCCGATTTTCCACTTTGTTGGCATTTTGGCACAGTTCGTTTTGCATAAGGAAATGTCCTCTTTCCTGAAAAACCTACCTAAAGCAGAATAAACTAACTGAGTCCGAGTGCGTGCGACTCTTCTTACCATACAGCGGATTTTCTTCATAAATTACCCCTACAAAATGGTTCGATTTCCACTATAGACACAAATTTAGATTTACTAAATTTCAGAGGGTTGCTTTGATAATTTGAAAGGCTAGCTAATCAGTATTTACTTATTCTCATTATATGCATGTATTGGATGAAAACAAGCTTTACTATTAACCGGTGAATGACATTGTTTTGGAACAACAACGCAGATGCATGCAACGGTATAAAAAGAGCATTAAGTATTAATCATATAAATATTTTGCAACATAATGATTTAAGATATAAATAAGTCACTAGCCTAGCATCACTCTTAAATTGATTTGACCCTGATAATTCATTATTAGAATAATACCTTTATCATTGTAATTTCTGTTCCAACGTATCTACGTTGTTAGTCATTATGTTGTTTAGCATAAATTTCAATTGAAAATAGCAGATCGTGCTATATGCGAAATGATCTGTTTTTGATTGCGTATCGCAGATTTACGAAATAAGTACGTTTAGCATTTATCGATAATATAAACAATATCGAATTTATTTATTACCACAGGTAAGTTCGTAATGTTTGACTAGTTTTGGAATCCGTGACTCAAGTTGCGTATTTCAATAATTGATGCGTGATTGATGCAGATGATAATAATAATAAAGTTTATGGCAATATAATTTACAGAAATACAAAATCTAGATACCGTATAAATACAAGAGGTAATTTAGAAAATACAAATATTTTATTGGCAATAAATTTCAAACATTTCTTCCTGTAAGGTGTTGGAATCGTCTGGAAGATCGCACGTCTGCAATTAATATCCTAATAATTTTATTAGTATTAGTGAAGACAGTTGTTATCTCATTGGTCGCCGCGTTATATAATAGGAGAATTGACACTTCATTGCGTGAAAACGACTGGAGTCTCAACAATCTAGCCGACAGTACATATTAGGAGAATTGACATTCATTGCGTGAAAACGATTGGAGTCTCAACGATCCAGCCGACGTTATAACAGGAGAGCTGACCCTTCATTGCGTGAAAACGATTGGAGCGTCACCGATCCGTCCAAGGGTAGAAATAAATTAAATACGTATTTTTTATAGTATCCCTCTAGTTTGAAGCCACAGGCCCCGTAAGAGTCTATCATTATTAATTAATAAAATCTCGCTAGTATCTTTGGAAAAAAGTAAGTTGCAAACAGTATGGTCTACGTAATTAAGCGTCGTCACAGGCTAAAAAGTTGAAAAGTCAAATATGTTTGGAACTGCCAGAAACTTATTTTTTTCTCTCTTGATTGATTGATGATAGTTTCAAACATTACTTCCAAATTTACATATTTGCAAAAATTGGAGATGCCATCATTAGAAAATCATCATCTTAATCAACTCAGATTATACGGGCTGTAAACGAACCAATCACCCTATACATGAGTTGGCCAACTGCGTAGAAACACTAAAACATCCTAAAATATAAAAAAATCCATAAAACAATGACTCAAACTTCAAGTATTCCACTCTTTATAGCCACGTGTAACCTTTATTTACTCCATCACAATTCTACGATCAGGAACAAATCATCCACGCAAATGAACATGTAACTTTCCTCTCCCGAGCGTGAGAGATGCCGCAGGGTAGTCATAAACAACACAAAGCAAATAGCCAACTCCACCTGGGCATTACTATACAACTTTTCACAATGACCTATATACGCAGCGAAAATTCTTTTAGTTGTGTCTGTGCACACATCCTCCAGCACCTGAAGTAGCACAAAGCCATAAGTGATATAATCGTCGGTCATGTAAAAATTGATGAATAAAAAATAACCCGTTGCGAGGGAAGGGGTGGTTCACCTGGGGCTCAAGTTCACTCGACCTACCCCGCTGCGGCTACACGTAGTACGCAGTAGTGCTCAGGGTGCATAAAGCAAGTACGCCAGGTAACAATCGATATTATTGTGCGTGTTATTATTCAATATCACACTGGTACAGCTTGATATAAAATTTCTTTTATACTTTTGCCACCTGGTGGATAATTGGTGTCTCTAATTAGTTTTGCTTCTGTACAGTGCGGCAGCTAAAATTTGCAGTTGTTTGGATAAGTTCAAAACAGGTCAATTTTTATGTGAATAAATGCGCCCCGGCGAGGCTCTGACGTAGGGCAGAGTTTCAACTGCTGGAGCGCTGCATCGATACGTCTACATTCGCTGGCTGTTGCGGCCGGACTGGCCGCGGATACGCTTTTATCTCATAGGTATTGCCGGGGAGGGACAGATATCAGCGCGGTATATTATTAATTTACGGATTTATTTATTATTTAATTGTTGATCAACTTATTTACAGACAATAACGTCTACTTAATTAGTTTACTAGGAATATTATTATTATTATATACATATTTCTAAACAACAAAGAAAAGGGGATGCCTATTTTTCCCTAATCTTATCTTGCTCATATTTTTCTCCGGTCCTACAGTTTATGTTAAACCGCCCAATTTAGAGTAAAACAAACAAATTTTATCGCCTACATAATTGCCAGGGGTTACTATAAAACGATAATTACTATTTATTGCCAATGCCTTCAGCATTAATGGAACGTAAACAAATTTTGTGTTAACTTAAACACGCAAATATTTGAAATTATGGCAAACATAGTCAGTCATTACTATAGCAAAAATAAGTTGCTGTTACTTTAGCGATATTTTTAGAAAAAATCAATTAGAATTTGACATAACCGTGTTAACGACTTATAAATTAATGTATGTAAGTGGCAGTAATTATAAAATAAGCGATGTTATCCTTTTGTTCTACCTAATCGCAACCTAAATCACTATACATAAACTAGATGAAGCACTTCCAAATTATTTTAATGCTATTTTAGTATTTCTAGGTAACGACAACAAGTAATATTTCAATCAATATCCACTTGAGGTTCCTATAAATGTATGAAAATAGAATTAAATGTAAAGTAACAATAATATATACATACTCGAATAATAAATAAATTTGATCTAAATCTATTAGAGTGTTTCTCACAAATATACTCAGTAAATATGCAAAAATTTTTTTATGCAATTTAATGTACGAGTATGTGAACAATGAAATTATTTTTATGTTACTGTGAAAATTGACAGTTTATCATTTATCTTAATAAAATTGTTTTATAAGTTGTTTTTGCTATCGAAATTTTTTTTCCTAGATATTAGACTTAATTCGACAAAGTTTCGGGGTAGAGAGATAATCAAAATTTAGGTTTCTCGTTTAAAATTAAAAAAATATAAATGTCTTTTTTGAAAGAAGAAATTTAGAGTTGCTTCTTTAAAATTAAAAAAATCGGTCTTTTTTGAAAGAAGAAATTTAGGGTTTCTTCTTTAAAATTGAAAAAAGCAATGAAACGAATAACCCCTGTGGGGTTACAATTGAAGAAATAAAAAAATAAAGCGGACACGTGGGCTGTCTTTTTTGAAAGAAGAGATTGAAAAAATAAAAAAATAAATCGAACAGTTTTCTTTGAAAAACTAAATATGGGTTTCTTCTTTAAAATTGAGAAAATTAAAAAAATATAGCGGTTGTTTTTTTTTGAAAGGAGGGATTTAGGTTTCTTCTTTAAAATTGAAAAAGTAAAATTAAGCCAGTCTTTTTTGAAGGAAGAAATTTATGGTTTCTTCTTTAAAGTTGAACAAATTAAAAATAAAGCAGGCAGCTGTCTCTTTTGAAAGAGGAAGTTTAGGTTTCTTAAAAATTGAAAAAAATTAAAAAAATAAAGCGGCTGTCTTTTTTGAATGAAGCTGTTTAGGGTTTCTTCCTTAAAATTAAAAAAATTTAAAAATAAAGCGAACAGTCTCTTTTGAAAAAGAAATCAAGGGTTTCTACTCTAAAATTTAAAAAATTTTAAAAATAAACCGAACCGCCCCTGGACTGTTTTTTGAAAGAAGAAATTTTGGGTTTCTGCTGTAAAATTGAAAAAAATAAAATAAACAACGCGCGTCTTTCTTGAGGGAAGAAGAGGTTTCTTCTTTAAAATTGAAAAAATAAAAAATAAAGCGGTTGTCTTTTTTGAAAGAACAATTTAGGTTTCTTCTTTAAAATTGAAACAATATAAAAAATAAAGCCTGTCTCTTTTTAAGGAAGAAATTTATGGTTTCTTTAAAGTTGAACAAATTAAAAAAATAAAGCAGGCAGCTGACTTTTTTGAATGAAGAGATTTGGGGTTTCTTCCTTAAAATAAAAAATCGGTCTTTTTTGAAAGAAGAAATTTAGGGTTTCTTCTTTAAAATTGAAAAAATAAACAATGAAACGAATAACCCCTGTGGGGTTACAATTGAAGAAATAAAAAAATAAAGCGAACAGTTTTCTTTGAAAAACAAAATATGGGTTTCTTCTTTAAAATTGAAAAAAATAAAAAATATAGCGGTTGTTTTTTTTTGAAATGTTTCTTCTATAAAATTGAAAAAGTAAAAAAAATTAAGCCAGTCTTTTTTGAAGGAAGAAATTTATGGTTTCTTCTTTAAAGTTGAACAAATTAAAAATAAAGCAGGCAGCTGTCTCTTTTGAAAGAGGAAGTTTAGGTTTTTAAAAATTGAAAAAAATTTAAAAAATAAAGCGGCTGTCTTTTTTGAATGAAGAGATTTAGGGTTTCTTCTTTAAAATATGAAAAATTAAAAACTAAAGCGAACAGTCTCTTTTGAAAAAGAAATCAAGGGTTTCTTCTCTAAAATTTAAAAAATTTTAAAAATGAACCGAACCGCCAATGGGCTGTTTTTTTGAAAGAAGAAATTTAGGGTTTCTTCTGTAAAATTGAAAAAAATAAAATAAACAAAGCCCGTCTTTCTTCAAGGAAGAAGAGGTTTCTTCTTTAAAATTGAAAAAAATAAAGCGGTTGTCTTTTTTGAAAGAACAATTTAGGTTTCTTCTTTAAAATTGAAACAATATAAAAAATAAAGCCTGTCTTTTTTTAAGGAAGAAATTTATGGTTTCTTTAAAGTTGAACAAATTAAAAAAATAAAGCAGGCAGCTGTCGTTTTTGAATGAAGAGATTTGGGGTTTCTTCCTTAAAATTAAAAATCGGTCTTTTTTGAAAGAAGAAATTTAGGGTTTCTTCTTTAAAATTGAAAAAATAAACAATGAAACGAATAACCCCTGTGAGGTTACAATTGAAGAAATAAAAAAATAAAGCGGACACGTGGGCTGTCTTTTTTGAAAGAGGAGATTGAAAAAATTAAAAAATAAAGCGAACAGTTTTCTTTGAAAAACAAAATATGGGTTTCTTCTTTAAAATTGAAAGAATTAAAAAAATATAGCGGTTGTTTTTTTTTGAAAGAAAGGATTTAGGTTTCCTCTTTATTAAAAAGCAAAAAAAATTAAGCCAGTCTTTTTTGAAAGAAAAAATTTATGGTTTCTTCTTTAAAGTTGAACAAATTAAAAATAAAGCAGGCAGCTGTCTCTTTTGAAAGAGGAAGTTTAGGTTTCCTAAAAATTGAAAAAAATTTAAAAAATAAAGCGGCTGTCTTTTTTGAATGAAGAGATTTAGGGTTTCTTCTTTAAAATTAAAAAAATTTTAAAAATAAACCGTTCGCCCCTGGGCTGTTTTTTTTGAAAGAAGAAATTTTGGGTTTCTGTTGTAAAATTGAAAAAAAAAATAAACAACGCCCGTCTTTCTTGAAGGAAGAAGAGGTTTCTTCTTTAAAATTGAAAAAAATAAAAAAATAAAGCGGTTGGCCTTTTTGAAAGAAGAGAGAGGTTTCTTTATAAACTTGAAAAAATATAAAAAATAAATCCTGTCTTTTTTGAAGGAAGAAATTTATGGTTTCTTTAAAGTTGAACAAATTAAAAAAATAAAGCAGACAGCTGTCTTTTTTGAAAGAGGAAGTTCAGGTTTCTTCTTTAAAATTGAAAAAATCCTTTTTGAAAGAGAAAATTTGGGTTTCTTTAAAATTGAAAAAATTAAAAAAATAAAGCGGTTGTCTTTTTTGAAAGAAAAAAAAGAAAAATTAAAAAAATTAAGCCTGTTTCTTTTTGAAGGAAAACGTTTATGGTTTCTTCTTTAAAATTGAAATAATTGAAAAATAAAGCAAACAGCCGTCATTTTTGAAAAAGGAAATTTAGATTTCTTTAAAATTGAAAAAATTAAAAAAATTAAGCTGACAGGGCTGTCTTTTTTGAAAGGGGAAATTCAGGGTTTCTACAGTTTTTAAATAGTAAAATGACGTCTACATGGAAGGAAAATAGTATGAAGCATTGGCGCAAAATTTCGATTCGTGAAAAAGGTAGGTTTAAGGAAATCTCAGTAATGGTTTTGATTGGCGCTTTCATAGAGGCCTTGGGACTGCCCATGTATCCTATTTTCAACCAAAATTTTGTTCTTATGCCAGACAACAAATAGCTCAGATTGGATACCTTTGAGATCGATTAGTCAGAAGGTTGCATCTAGTCCTGGATCAAATCCAATACAACAATCACCAGCAGTTTTGAGTGACGAATGGAATAAATCTGAGGAATCGAATAGAATTTTATGTAAGGGAAAACACTTCATTTTTATATAAACAATTACGCTGAGTCATCGTGCTCTCCGCTTTGTTTATAATTAATTGATAAAAATAAGAATTATAATTCTTCAGTTGCAAAATCTGAACCATCTGATAAATTGTTAATTTATTTTTAATTAAACACACATCTGATATCTTAAATTTCGTAATCTAAATTATATTTCTCTACAACGTCGTAAACAAATCCGATGTTTGCAAACGCGTTTATTAGGCTGTTAATAATTATACGTCTGTGAAAAACAGACATTGACAATGACCGTCGACATAAACATGCTAAGTACTTTGAACAAAAACTGTTTCACAAAGCGTATGGATAATAAATGGACTAATGAAAGTAACGACGCTAATTGAATTCAAGAGCAAAATAGAGATAAATTGCATGCGGGTTGAAGAACAAAAAATCCACGGAGAGGAAGGAAGAGAAGCGATTCACGTTATGATGGGGGCACACCAAGTACAAATTTAATTTGGTTGATAATACAAAATTTAAAATCATCTAATAAAAAAACAAATAATAGGAAAAAAATTCCTTTCGTGATTATGTTTTAAATAATAATAATACTATATTTACGAGCTCCAGACACTTTAAGCTACTTTGTAATTAGCGACTTGAAAAGCATGTGGTAACCAAATTTGAAGTAGATGCGTATAATTTAATATTAATATTATTTTTTTATTTTACTACCCTGTATGTTGGAAACGAAAAGAGTTAGACCCTGCTTTTTGGGTTAAATCGACTTGGTTTGATGTCAAGAATCTAGGGCTAAGCGTTGGCCCACACTTTCCAAAACACCCTGTATAATGTCCAGCTTGGAACTCCTCAAGGACCCGTCTTGACTTACTAAACTTTATCAATGGTGTTCGTATCAGTTCCCTCTCCTATGAGGCAATAGTAATTATATAAAAGAACTTGAATTACTTCATGGTCATATTTAGTTTTGTTTAATTAAAATATTAAAATTAGTTAAAATATTTTATGCATGATGATATTCTCATTTATTTTGTTTTACAGAATTTAATTTTACACCCCCGTTTTCAAATTAAAATCAAAAGTATTCCGGCTTATGCAAGTTGCTCACTCTTGTGAAGTTATTAAAATATCTTAACCTGGAATAGCCGATCTGAACCACAGTCCAGTGAAATCGCGTCTAAAATTAGCCGTGCTATTCGTCCATTTCACAATCTGCCAACCCACAGGAATCTCGAATAATATAAATAGACGCTGATATATTGTATCTGCTTTTGCTACTTTCTCGCATTCCGGACGTCCATTTATCGGCGGCCCTCTTAAATTCTATTAAAATAAACTTTTTAATGCGTGGAATTAGAAAAACACGCTACCTTCTAATAATATTAAGAACAACACAATAAATTATGTCAAAACATTTTATTTTAACTGGTTTACATCTGACGGAGCAAATTGGTTTACGCAGGATTTGGTACTACAGAAAGAATAAGGAAACGAGGAAATCGCATCAGCTACCCGGAAACCGAGCAGATAAGGACACACGTTTCAGGATTATTGTTCCTTATCAGGACAGCGCAGTATATTTTAGATCAGATAAATCTGGAGCAGGAAATATAGGAGGAAAGTCAGTGCACCGTCCTTCCAAGTGGGGTTCTGTGCCTCTGTGAACAATTATCACTAGCACTGCCAATCTTTACAGCAGTTACAAATTAATAAAACAAAATTGGACAGTAATCAATTAACGAGGTAATTTGCAGTTATAAACCAAAGGCGGTTATAACGTACAATTTAATATTAAAATATAGCGCGAGCTGGCAAATAAGGGTAAAACTAAATACTTATTGTTAAATTTATCACGGCCGGCGGTCCGAGTTTGAGTGTGAACGGAGCGAACTCTGCTACCGCGGGGAAAAGCAGTCGGCTACGGCGAGCAAGTGGCTGTCCACTAGGACACGAAACTATCGGAGTGCGTTCAATCTGCTATAGATATCATCTCCCTCTGTGTAGGGTTTTCTGATTAAGAAATATGGAGAACTATTGCCACACACTTAGAGCTATTTTAATAAGGAAAATATGATCCTGTCTACTGAAAGAAACTTGACTTAGAGCATACGCTGGGGGCTGGAGGATGCCACCACAACCGGGAAATGCAACGGGGGTACGATAAGTTCACGTTATGGTTTAAAGGCATTCACTGGGACTGTGTTGACCACCCAGGCGAGAAATGTCGACTCAGCCAACAATAAAGAAATACAGGAAACTCAAAGTAAGTAACGCCGATTCTTCCTGCTGACACTCGTTTATTTTATTTTGTTGATGTTTCTAATACCATCCGGACTATTGCTTATTATAATCTATTTTAATCATTGTTAATTAATGAAGTTCGACTTAATTAACAAATTACATTAATTTTATCTTTCGCGTAATAGATTCCAGCGTGTAGACAATACAAAAGTAATTGAAAATGTGATTTATTCGCTTTAATTATAATTTAATTCAAACATTAATTTTGGAACAACAATAACAACAATTTTATTGATTGTTAATTATAATAGGGCAACTGACCGAGATACTGCAACATGTATTATTCAGTACAAGGTATAAAGTTTCGATTAACATTATCTTATAACTAAAGTCAAGAATAATTGATTTATAACATACCTACAAATTGTATTGGCATTAAAAACATTAAAACATATAAATCAAGTCACACTTTAAAAATAGTTTCCTTATAAATCATGCTTTGTTTATAAACAATGTCCCTACTGTTTATAAATGATGATTTGATAAGCTAAGTAAACTTATGACAAAGCAAGACTTAAAAAGGTACACAAGTGTAAAAAATTTGTAGAATGTAACTAAGATTGTTCTTCCTTAGATAAAAAGGATGTACAACATACATAGATATGTATAACCCTTGTAGATGTATATACAAGGGTACAACGTAAATTATTAATTGGAAAGGACTCATTTTGTAGTGGATTCGACTTCCAGTCTTTGTTTTTAACAGAAGAAAAACCACATGATATTTCTAATGTAAAATATTTTTCCAAGCATAAAGCACGCACAACTGAGTCTAAAATTATACAGTATTTTTGCTTGTTAATTTCAGTTGCAGAAATACACTTGGAAATGGAGTAAATTTTTAATTTTCGTTTCAACTATTTTTGAGGGAATATTTCTGCAGTAGGGTTTTTCACCTGTTGTGTTGTAGGTGGTTCACAAATTGCGTAAAATTAGACAACAATGCTTGTATGGAACTGATTAGAGATAACTATCCAAACAATCGTTTATAGATAACCGGAGTAAGATAAATGATTGCTAAAATCAAAAAGGAACCGATGCTAATTTAACCATACCATACACGTATGTTTATTTAAATAAATACTATAAAATTCGTTAAGAAAGCGGAGTTAAAGTGATTCTGCAATATTTTTCTTAGAAGCCGTTATCGGAAAATATATAATTAAACTGATAATTCTTTGAAAATTAAAATGTATATTATTTCACAATTCAATTATGTATATCAATACAAACTACGAGTATAAATTAAAATAGTTTTAATTATCATTATCGTATAATTTTAATTGTTTCACGAGACTTAGTTTCAATTAAAATTGCGGCACTTTTCCCATCCACAAATCACGTGCCTCAGTGATGACAACTTGTTTATTCGGCATCCTAATATTGAAAAAATCAAACTCGTACGTCGTGTTTCACAAACTAGCCTTGATTAATAAATTCACAAAGAAGTATGGAGAAAAAGCGAACGCAGGATTTGCTGAAAAAGTGCGAAGAAGAAGAAGTAAGTACGATGGCTCTGAAGGGCCAGAGCAAAAATTAAAAACTAGAAATTTCTACTTTAAAAGTAGAAATTTCTGCTTTAGAACTAGAAATTTCTACTTTAAAACTAGAAATCTGTACATTGAAATCTAGAAATTTCTACTTTGAAAACTAGAAATTTCTACTTTATAAGTGGAAATTTCTACTTTGAAAGTAAAAATTTCTATTTTAAAACTAGAAATTTGTACTTTGAAAGTAGAAATTTCTAGTTTTACAAGTAGAAATTTCTAGTTAAAAGTAGAAATTTCTAATTTTAAAGTAGAAATTTCTAGTTTTCAAAGTAGAAATTTCTAGATTTCAAAGTACAAATTTCTAGTTTTAAAGTAGAAATTTCCACTTATAAAGTAGAAATTTCTAGTTTTAACGTGGAAATTTCTAGTTTTAATGTAGAAATGTTTACTTTCAAAGTAGAAATTTCCACTTATAAAGTAGAAATTTCTAGTTTTCAAAGTAGAAATTTCTAGTTTTCAAAGTACAAATTTCTAGTTTTAAAGTAGAAATTTATAGTTTTAAAGTATTAGAAATTTCTAGTTTCAAAGTAGAAATTTCTAGTTTTAAAAGTAGAAATTTCTAATTTTAAAGTAGAAATTTCTAGTTTTCAAAGTAGAAATTTCTAGATTTCAATGTACAGATTTCTAATTTTAAAGTAGAAATTTCCACTTATAAAGTAGAAATTTCTAGTTTCAAAGTAGAAATTTCTAGTTTTAAAGTAGAAATTTCTAGTTTTCAAAGTAGAAATTTCTAGATTTCAATGTACAGATTTCTAGTTTTAAAGTAGAAATTTCCACTTATAAAGTAGAAATTTCTAGTTTCAAAGTAGACATTTCTAGTTTTAAAGTAGAAATTTATAGTTTTAAAGTAGAAATTTCTAGTTTTCTTAATTTTTGCTGTGGTCCTTCAGAGCCATCGTAGAATTCATTGAAATCAAAACGTAGGAGAATTTGAAGATGGAACAGCTTGATATAAGCAACACGTAAGGGAGAAAACATGTCAGTTAGTACTGGAGTTCAGCTCGTTACAGTCGTTGCAATTACTTTTCTCTATGACCAAAGTTCATGGTCCACATAGAAGAAACAGTTTGTAGCGGCTGACTCCTGAAACCTTGGCAGACATATCCTTTTAACATTATTAGTAGAACGTCACTAAAGTACCAACTGATCTCTTTGTTCTCTTAATTATTGTTGTTCCTCTCTAACTAATTCGACTCCTTGAATTTAACGAAATCTGCTTTAACTTCGTTCACTCTGATTTCAACGACCACAACCTTCACATTTCTCACAATATCTTAAATATCCTCCTTAACATTTTTGGTGATTGAGGAAACAGTTTCCTATTATTCCTTCAGATTTTTTCCATCACCATCGTTTACTAGAATGTGTCTTACTTTGTTTCTTCTTGGTCTTCCATTCATTACAATAGGCTTGGGGAGGCAAGTATTGATTACCCTGTATGACAATAATACTTTAGGAGTGCATTTGAATTGAGGCATGGTCATAACACCTTAACTATCCTCAGTTACTAAGACAATAGCCTCCCGCTGTTGTTTCCAATTCTATTCATCTTTCTCGTCTACTAGAATGTTTTGCTACTTCTCTTCACGTTTCCATTTTTGGTTCTTTATTTGTTGACCTAGGCTTAAAGATGCAGTTATTGTATACCCTGTACTATCATTGGAGACAACCCTAAAACTTGATTTATCTGGACCAGAAACAAGATCATCGCTTCAAGTACATCTCGATATTGAAATAACCAACTGCATCCAACTAATTCTTGGTAAAGAAAATTGACCATTGAAGAAGGTGGTTGTAACCAAAAACTGCACCAAAGTATCAACCTCGCTCTAAATTTTTGTATATGGGTAGCTAATTTACTTTCAAATTCCACGTTCTAACTTTAATGAAGTCTTATGCAACATCACTCGTTTCCATTCTGACTTCAGTGACCACAACCTTCACATTTCTCCATGACCTTTTAAATATCATCTTTAAAAATTTTCAGTTACTGATGATGTAGCCTCTTGCTGCTCCTTCAAGTTATTGAATAGGGTTTGCTTTGTTTCTTCATCACGCTTTCATTCTTGGCCATCCATTCGTTGCAATAGGCTTGGAGACTGGAGACTGGACTGGAGTATTGATCACTCTGTTACGGTTTTCAGTAGATGGACGTCAATGACAATATTATAAACCTTTGTATGTTCCAAATTTAGAAGATCTGGACGTGTTGACAGAATATTGCAAGGAACGGAAAAGCAGGATCGGAAATGTGAAAAGAGAAAAAGAAGCAAGACATATTTTAGTAGACGAAGATTGGAAAGAACCTGAAAGAACAGGAGACAGCTATTTTCCTCAATATAGGCAATAATTAATTGACAAAGGCGAACAGTAGCTTTTTCTTCATTGTGGTTTATGACCAGGTAGTTTACTTTCAAATATGACTTCTTGACTTTGGTGAATTCACGTCCTTAAATTTTTCAATGATTGAAGAAATAGTCTGCTGCTCTTTCATATTCCCCTTCTTCTCTTTTCTTTTTCACGTTTTCGCTGTTGGTGCTCCATTCGTTGCAATAGTCTTGGGGGCATTTATTGTACATCCTGTAGTAATGGGAATACTCGAAACAACGTATGGGAATTTTCACCATCAAAGTAAGTGGTCGTAACCAGAACACCAACTACTCCCTTAACTGTTGTTTATGTTCAGCTAGTTCACCTCCAAGTTCAATTTCTTAATAATTGTATTGAAGTCCTCTTCAGTGGTTTCTACTCTAAATTCAATGACCACAACTTTGACGAGTCTCATAACATCTTAAAAATATTGTCTTTAAATTTTATGGTGACTGAGGAAATAGCTTCGCGCTGATTTTTCAGATTCTTTTCTCATCTTCCACACTTTTTTCACTCTTCTTCCTCGTCTCCTCGCCTCCTTTCCTTTGTCACCTCTGCTCATCTTCTCCTCGTCTCCTCTTCTCATCTCCTCTTCTCCCGTTTTCCTCTTCTCCCCTTCTCCTCTTTTCCTTTTCTCCTCTTTTCTTCGACATCTCCCTATCCTCCTCTCTCCCCTCTTCCCATTTTTCTTCCCTTTTCCTCTTCCCCTCTTTTCTTCTTCTCTTCTTTTATTCCCTACTTCACCTCGCCCCCTTTCCTCCTCTTCTTGAAGCTTTTATCCTTGGTCTTGCAAGGCCTTAGGACTTGGGCTGCACTATGATTAAAACATAGTGTCTAACGATCTATGAAATTCACTTACAGGGCACAGTTTGTGTATTATTTTTAACTCCATATCGTATACAAATCTCCGGTTCTCTTTGCATAATAATAATAATAATAATAAGAATCTCGTTATTAAAGTATTAAAGTTGAGTCTGATGAAACATCTTCGCGCTGTTTTTATAGATTCCTTTTATTTTCATGGTCTACTAGAACATGGTTTTTCGTTTCTTCTCTTCTTCTCTTTTTATCTTCTTCACTTCTCTTATTTTCTCCTCTTCCACACTTTTTTCACTCTTCTTACACTTTTCTTCTTTCTTCCTCTTCTCCTCGTCTCCCCTTCTTTTCGTCTCCTTTTCTCCTCGACTCCTCGTCTCCTCGTCTCCTCTTCTCATCTTCTCCTGCTTTCCTTTTCTCCTCTTCTCTTCGTCATCTCTTCCCGTCGTCCCCTATCCTCCTCTCCCCTCTTCCCATTTTCTGCCCTTTTCCTCTTCTCCTCTTTTCTTCTCTTCGCCTTTTATTCCCTACTTCATCTCGTCTCCTTTTCTCCTCTTCTTCACGCTTTTAAGGGTCTTGCAAGGCCTTAAGACTTGGGCTGCACTATAATTGAAACAGTGTCTAACGATCTATGAAACTGACTTACAGGGCCACAGTTTCTGTATTATTTTTAACTACATTTCGTATACAAATCTCCGGTTCTCTTTGCATAATAATAATAATAATAATAATAAGAATCTCGTTATTAAAGTATTAAAGTTGAGTCTGATGAAATATCTTCGCGCTGTTTTTACAGATTCTTTTTATTTTCATAGTCCACTAGTTTTTCGTTTCTTCTCTTCTTCTCTTTTTATCTTCACCTCTCTTATTTTCTCCTCTTCCACACTCTTTTCATTATTCTTACACTTTTATTCTCTCTTCTCCTCGTCTCCTCTTCTCCTTGTCTCCTCTTCTCCTCGTCTCCTCTTCTCCTCGTCTTCTCGTCTCCTCTTCTCCTCGTCTCCTCTTCTCATCTTCGCCTCTTCTCTTCGTCATCTCTTCCCATCGTCCCCTATCCTCCTCTCTACCTTCTTCCCATTTTTTTCCCTTTTCTTTTCCTCTTCCCCTCTTCTCTTCTTCTCTTCGTCTTTTCTTCCCTACTTCATCTCGTCTCCTTTTCTCCTCTTCTTCACGCTTTTATCCTTGGTCTTGCAAGGTTTTAGGACTTGGGCTGCACTATAATTGAAACATAGTGTCTAACGATCTATGAAATTGACTTACAGGGCACAGTTTCTGTATTATTTTGAACTCCATTTCGTATACAAATCTCCGGTTCTCTTTGCATAATAATTATAAGAATCTCGTTATTAAAGAATTAAAGTTGAGTCTGATGCAGCACGCTTGACTTTTCAACTAATAACTTTTTTCTCCAACTTCTCTAATAAAAAGTTTATAATTAAAAACGTAACGTGAATTAAGGCCGAAATAAAAATATGAATTCGTTGACCTTCAGCTTCTAATGCGAATTAAATTTTAAAATCCCGACGCGAGCAAAAATCTTCCTAATTATGTACATTTTCATCTGAAAAGCTGCTATTTGCACTTTATGTTTAATTTAATAATATTGTAAAACACCACGCGACGTTTATTAACTTTTTAATTCACATCATCCGTTTAATAAGCGCTGATTAAATTAAAGTAGTCATGTTCTCGTATAAAATTTGAATAAATATTTATAGAATGAAAAGTAAACGCGATAAATTGAAGGTAGGTACGTTACTCTACCGAGTTAATTATTTTTTATTGTTTGTTTCGCGTTATCTCTAAATTTGCCATTGCCAATATTTCTGCCTTTGTCGGATACCATAAAGCTGTGGCAATGTTTAATTGCAGCACCGAGCGCAACAATTTTTATTTGCGGCTATAAAATTCGACCTGACGCTTGTGTGAATATTTGATTTGCCCTGGATTTGTTTTATTTGTTTATGCTGGTATGAAATCACAATGTGGGCTACGAAGCTCTGAAAGGGACACCTAAAATAAAATTTTAAAATTCCGAGTTATAATTCGAAATTTTATTACAAATTCCGAGTTATAAGTAGAAATTTTGAAATTCCGAGTTATAACTCAAAATTTTATTTAAAGATTCCGAGTTATAACTCGAAATTTTATTTAAAAATTCCGAGTTATTACTCGAAATTTTATTTAAAAATTCCGAGTTATAAGTCGAAGTTTTGAAATTCCGAGTTATAACCCAAAATTTTATTTCAAAATTCCGAGTTATAACGAAATTTTATTTAAAAATTCCGAGTTATAAGTCGAAACTTGGAAATTCCGAGTTATAACATGTCAAAATTCCGAGTTATAACTCAAAATTTTATTTAAAAATTAAGTCGAAATTTTGAAATTCCGAGTTATAACTCGGAATTTCAAAACTTCGACTTATAACTAGGAATTTTTAAATAAAATTTCGAGTAATAACTCGGAATTTTGAAATAAAATTTTGAGTTATAACTCGGAATTTTAAGTCGAAATTTTGAAATTCCGAGTTATAACTCGAAAATTTTATTTCAAATTCCGAGTTATAACTTTGAAATAGAATTTTTAAATAAAATTTCGAGTTAACTAGGAATTTTGAAATTTCGATTTATAACTCGGAATTTTTAAATAAAATTTCGAGTTATAACTTTTCACAAAAAAGCTCTGTTTTCGATGTGATTGTATTCTGTTTGTGGTTTTCGGAGGTGTCGACAACAGGGAATGATTTCATGGATGCACCGTATATTTTTCGTTAGAATTATTCCTATGAATAGAACATAAATTTTTAAACGGAATAGAGGATATCTATACGTCAACACTCAATGTTTGTTTACGTTTCATATCTATCCTGCCCAGCCTGAGACCAGCGTTGTGTTTATACAAAATAATTAAAATGACTGGCTTAGCCCCTAGACGATTTTTTCAGTGCATTCGTTAAATATTTACTAACTGCTTTGGTCGGGTGTTTTAGTTGTGTGCAATCGGTCACTGTTGTATTTTCCACCTAATTAAGGGTGAGTTCCCTCGTTGAGTATTTTTTTCTAGTATTGTAGAATTTATTTCAAATTTATTGAAACTTTAGAACCGTAAAATTCTTCCGTGACTTGAAAAACGTCGATATTTAATAAAACTAAATATTAATTTAATATTCAAAGAAAAAAATTTATTACGCTCTTCGTCCATAACTTTTTTCTCTTCGTCCATAACTTTTTTATTTATAACATTTTTTCTCATTTTCTCATTTCAACTATTTGTTCTCTTCAATTTAACTTAATTTTATAAATAATGTTTCTGTTAAATAGTACTGAGCCGAGATTTACTCGTCTATAAACTATATTTACTCGGTTTAACTGCTACGATTCGGATTTTTAGCGACCCCGCTTAACTAAACACAGCTAAGCCGTTTATAATGGGACACTGTAAATATGCATTCAAAAAATATAATCCCACATTTTTTCACGCTTAGTATAATCTAATATTTATGCGCAAAAAATTTTAATCGGTTATAAATTATCCCATAATCCTAAGTTGTACTTTAGAGTTACTTTATTGTTTTTATCAAAGTAATGTTATAATCTTGACTGGAGATTATCTCTAGTAATTTTATTTCGCAATTGGGTGCTGTTTCGTTACTGTGGCCGCATCGGCTTCGGGCGTTATTCATAGTTCTGGTGGATTTAAGTTTTTGAGCTTAGGATAAAGTAAAATTGTGGAGAAAGGGGTCGTATAGTAATTTCAAAAATCATATCAAAGTAAGTTCACCTCTTTTATTTTTTATTTTTTTTTTAATATGGTTTTATTTATATTAACGTCCTGGCAGAGTTACGGCCAGACACAAAGCTGAAAACTGACAATATTCTTTCGATAATCATTAACTAATTTATTTACATCACCACGAAAACGAAGTGTGGCGATTAAAGAGTGACAGAAGGAGAGAGTGGTGCGTTCGTTCGAATACAGAGTTAAACCTGATTCATACTCTAATAATAATTATTATTACATATGCTTTATATTCAAAATGCTGCTAATCCCAATTAAATCGTAATTTATTACTTGGGATATTTTTTATAAAAATTATAATCCTTTTAATTTTACAGTATTTACTATTTAATTTATTGTTTTAATTTCTCGAAATTTATTATAAGGTATCATTTATGATTGATTGCCGGTCACTGGTATTTAGTTTAGAAAATAAACATTTAGTTTATATTATTTTTAAAATTACGAAGATGCTCTTGATTTTAATCAAATTAAATATAACATTTAAATATGTACAAAATAACATTTTTATTAGTTCTCAACGAGAGAAAAACATACTGATTTTAAAATCATGCCTAATTTTCTAGTGCGAAAATAGTTATTTTTCATTCGAAATCATTCGAAAACGCAAAAGAATTTCGCAATCGAGTATCAAACAGCATATTTTCGAAAATACAGTTCAAAACTAATTAAAAATGTCCTTGGAAACTACGGAAAAATCGAAAAACCTTAATAGTCCATTTCCAAAACGCTAAAAATTCGCCAAAGTTCAACTCCGTTAACTCCGATTTTGATCATTTTTTTTTTCAAGTTTCGGAAAAAAATTACAGAAAAGTTCCCCATGGATGAGAAAGTGTGCTTTTTATTTTTCAATTGTTATTAACAAATAAGTGTTTTTTCTACTACCGATCGTAAAGTACTAACTTTCCGCACGCTGAAGGGTGCGTAAAGTTGAACTTTACGTACTAGTGCGTAAAGTGTTTTTAGCTTACGCACTAGTGCGTAAAGTAACATACTAAACAATTGCATACCTATTAGAGCACCTATAAAAATTATATCTTATTTTAAAAACGTTAAATGTGGTTATTTTTTTATGTACCTACTCCATTTATTTAATATCACGGTATTATTATAAAACATACCACCTATTTTTGAATATTTTTTAACAATAATGATTGAATTTTTTACAATTCTGAAGTTTAATTTATATTTTTGACATTGACATTAAACAAAGAAATAATAGACATTGATTAATTTCACTAATTTAAAATTAAGTGGGCTATAACAGTATTGTGATTTTTAAATGACATGAAGTTTTGACGTAACAGGTAAGTTTTGACGTTTCACATTATTATTAGACAATTTAGGTCCATTTCGGTAGTAGAAAAAACATTGTACGCAATTCGTGCAAAAAGTGAGCTTTTTTCACTCATGTTAAAAATTCCCATTTGTGAAAAATCTCACCTTACGCACTTGTTGCATAAATAACTATTTTATACACTCCTATTTAAAAAATGTATACCTCTTTTATTTATTCAAATGATTGCCTAAAAGTTAATACCACAAGACTCTAGGGGTCGCAGATTACGAATCTGGCCTCAAAATCGGTCTAAATACAAAATGGCGTCTACAAAATGTCGGCGAAAATTTAATTTTTTATTTTCTTTTTTTTTAATTTGCATTAGATGTCTGAGGGTTTTTGGGGCCACTGATTATGAATTTGACAATAAAACTCAACTAAAATAAAAAACGATCCAAAGTGGCGGGAAGTGTCAATTTTTTTATTCGGTTTTTTGGGACGCTGATATCAAATTTCATGTTCAAATTTATCACAAGTGGAAAACGGTGAGAAAAAATGATAGAAGAATTAAATGATTATTAAAGATATTATATTTTTTAATCCATTTATTAAAATTAATCCAAGATGTAGTTGAAAGCAAGAAAATAATTTATTTTTTATGCAGCTGTAAAACTAATTGCGGGCCTGCTTGTGGGTATAGGAAAAGTGGCCTTTATTGCTCGGCGGTTTGCGAAAATAGTTGCCCCAATTCACGACCGGCAGTGCCTATAGAAGAAGTAGAGGAAGAAGAAATTAAAAATTAATATTTCCTCTTTGCTTTTAAATGTATCTTGGATTAATTTTAATAAATCGATTAAAATATAATATCTTTAATCATTTGTTTCCACAATTTTTCAGACACCGTTTTCCATTTTTGATAAATTTTAACATAAAATTTGATATCAGCGACCCTCTTATAAGAAATAAAATCCGATTAAAAAAATTTACCCTTTTCCGCCATTTTGGATCAGCCACTTTTTGTTTTATTTGTATTTAGTTAGTTTTAATGTTAAATTTGTAAGCAGCGACCCCAAAAACCCCCAGACATCTAATAAAAATTAAAAAGAAGAAAATAAAAAATTGGGCTTTCGACGCCATTTTGCAGACGCCATTTTGTTTTTAGGCTGATCTTGGGGCCAGTTTCGTAATCTACAACCCCAAAACTTTATATTATCAAATTTCAGGCAATTATTTAAATAAATGAAGGTGTTATAAATTTATTAAGAGTGCATCAAAAAAACATAAATGAGAAAATAAAAAGCACACTCTCTCACATATGCAGAACTTTTCCATTAACTTTTCCGAAATTCTAAAAATAAGCGAACAAAATCGGTTTTGACTCAACGGAGTTAGAACTTTTTTTCTTTAGTAAATTTACTATAAGTAGAAGCTTCTAAAATATCCCGTAAATGAAGGGTTGCGTAGTAGATTGCTCGATACTCCACAATCCCAAATCCTTAAACCTCAAACTCTTAAGTACCAAGTTCTTAAGTCCGGAACCTTTTAAACCCAAAGCCTTAAATGCCAAGCACTGAAACACCAAGCAAACCAGTACAAACTGGAACTTGAATTTAAATCCTTTGTAATTCTAATTATCCAAAAACACTAAATCCATAAACCCAAACCGTAAGCCTTAAACCCAGAAACAGTAAATCACAAAACGTTAATCCCAAAATCCAACCCCACCAACCTTTGTCCCTAAAATCCTGCAACGCATAATTCTTACGGGTTTCGAGTTAATGGATTTATGGTTTACGGACTTTGGGTTTATGAGTCTTAAATTAGCGGGTTTTTCGTTTAATGGATTTCAAGTTTATAGGTTTAAGGTTTCGCGGCTAATGGTTTAAGGATTACGTGTTTTTTAGGTTTATGGGCCTAAGGTTTATGAGTTTTGGACTTTATGGGTTTATAAATGTGTCGGGTTTAAATTCACATTTAAGCACTTACTAATGAAGAGCTTGAGGTTTAAAGACTAGGAGTTTAAGGATTTGAATTTGAGAGCTTAGAGTTTAAGGACTTGGGTTTAAGGGTTTGTAGCTTAAGGACTTGAAATGTAAGTGCTTTGGGTTGTAAGGTAAGCGCTTGGTATTTGGCAGTAACAATCTACTTGTGCAACCCTCTTTCCACATGATATTCAGGTAGTTTCTTAGGGTTTTCCGATTTTCCAAGGTCTCCATGTAAAACCATAAATATTTTCACATTGTCCTAGGTAGGTTGGACCATATAGAATTCAAATTTTACAGTCGAAATCGACCAATTGCCGTTTCTTTATCTTCCTCTTTCAACTTTTTTAACCTCTTTTGTTCATTTTATAAGAGCGCCAGCAACGTCTTCTCTGGAGAATGCGTGCATGGGGATTATTTCGGGTACTCAATAATACAATTTTTGTTTAATCAACAGTAATAAATAATTCCTATATTAAACAAATTCTGTCGTTTATTACAAAGCTTCAACACAGAATGACGAATAGAAACTAACAAAACTAATTGACGGTCCTCGTTAACATAAATTTGGTACCATAATCGACCGCACTTTGTGGAGGGTTCTGGAAAATTACTGGGATTTTTCCTTGTGACAAAATCGCGAACTCACTACGTACCGTATGTCAAACAAATATAGATGTCAGTCTAGGTCCTACGTTTTGACGTGCATCGCCTATCCCAATAATTGGATTTTTATTTGTCAGTTTGGGCGACAGTCTCAAAATGAAACTTGCCTTTTATGTGGTCCGACAAGAACTTTTCCAGGTTTACGATTATAACCAACACGGCGTTAAGGTAAATATCTGAACATTTATATTTCGGTGCACATTCTTAGTAGTATCAGAATCGATGCCATCCATTGCTGATTCTTTTCCAAATCCATTCTGACAAGTTGTCATTACACTAGTGACGGAAGGGGCGAAATACTCATGCAGTGTCGTCGTTCTAAGGAAAATATTGCCTACATTGGAAATACCTTACTTGAGCTTTACTTGCTCTTTTCCGTAAAGAATTGCTCACGCAGCGGCTTCACTTTGGTATTTGTTTATGCTTTTATATATAATTGATAATTAACCATTAATATATTTATTTATATGTGTAGTAATCTACGCAGGTCAGGGGTTAAATAACTGACACTTTACTTTCATTCCCAGTTCCGTTGCCGAAAATATAATTACTGGGATTTTAAAATTGCAATTATTGATAAAGGAATGATACGAAGAGCCGCAACCCTAATTGTCTGGAACGTGCTGATCGCGCACTGTGTGGCGTTTTGGCAATTTGGCAGTGAAATTTTTACTGTGGCTTGCAACGCCGTGAAGGAAATATCGAGCGCTAGTCTCTTCAATGCGAGTTGAATTTTTATGCAATTAACAATAATAGACTTAATGAAAACAACCAACATTTGTCAATAAATTGTATGAGAGCCAGGACTTTTAGTTAACAATTTCGGTACCTCACAAATTATCTTATTCTTTAATGCATCCATTAAATCAATGCTTGTTACCACAATTTTTTTACCACTCTTGGGAACGCTTACCATCAGAAATAGGAAATCTGAATAAAAACATGTTTTATCAAGTCAAATAATATTTTATCAAGAGTCTAGAAAATACTTAACATTTTCTGCTTGTTGAACATACATAAAAACGTTACATGATAAATAGCTCATAACAAATCAGTCGTATTATAAATGTATCGTTTATTACTGCACAATCTTATTTTTAAACTAAAAATTTCCAGATTATCTCTTTTCGTAAATAAAAAGTTCGTTTGAGGCATTTCGGTTTTTCCAATTGTACAATATGTTGCAATGATCTAATTGACCTAAAAGATATTATAAACGGAAGATATCTATATTAAAATTAACTAATTAATTTAACATTTCCTATATTTCATAGTTTTTAATTCACGTTCACTCTTAATGTTGGAAGAAAGACACTACATTGCATTAGTTCAAAATTTGTTGTAAATAAATTTTACCGTCCCTTGTCAGTGTCATTTCTACCCCCAGTTGCAATTTCTTTGAAATTTGGATATTTTTCTTTCGGATTCTTCAACTTTATGGTGTCAACTTCAAATATTAAAAAGGAATAGTTGTAATATCACCTTAAAGAGGGTGAAAACCACCCATGAAATTCAAAATTTAATACTGACTCAAATAGAAACCTCATTATGACTGATTAAAAGGGGTAAAATGCATGAATTAATCAATTCTTGTTTATTTTGAGAAATTAGTATTTTGTTAGCAAATTGTTACATTTTGAGACAAAACTCATCCCCTAATAAGGAAAATAATTGCTTTTACTCCTATGAGGATGAAATCCACCCCTAAAGTTAAAAAATCAATAATAAAGTAGGTTCTGAGACTAAATTACCGCCAAACAATATCGTAATTTGTTAAAACGAGGCGCGTTTCTTATTTCGGTCATATCTCCTTTTATTTGCAATTAACGCTAAAAATCATCCAATAAAAACATTTTGAACGTATTTTAATCCTATTTAAGGGTTAGGTAGGTCAAGACAGTACAAAGGTTGTCAGTTTTTCTCATATTCATCTTAAATGCGTCAATTTAAAAAAAACTTTAAGAGTTAACTTCAAACACTTCTATCTTCTAACGTAGTAGATATGCTATGCCGATTCTGCGCCAAAATCCCATGCATTTTCTTATGGAGGTTCATTTGGGACGTTTTTGACCAATTTTACCCCCTCCACTTTGCAGCTCCGCCCAGTCAGCCAATGAGAGCGAGCCCCGCCCACAGAGGTCCACACTCCAGCTAGGCTCCGCCCAGCTAAGCTCCACCCCATCAGCCAATCAGAAAGACCTCCAACTACTCCAGCCAATCAGAAAACAGGTTTTTCAAACAGGTACTGAACAGATTCATGACCATTCATGGTCATTCATGACCAGGTCATGGATAATACAGGTAACAGCTTTTTACACAGATGGATGATAGTACAGGTAACAGCTTTTTACACAGATCCATGAACGGCTATGACCTGGTCATGAATAACCATGAATGGTCATGGAATGATCATGAATCTGTGCAGTAACTGTTTGAAAAACCTGTTTTCTGATTGGCTGGAGTAGTTGGAGCTCTTTCTGATTGGCTGACTGGGTGGAGCTTAGCTGGAGTGGGGATCTCTGTGGGCGGGGCTCGCTCTCATTGGCGGACTGGGCGGAGCTGAAAAGTGGAGGGGTAAAATTGGTCAAAAACGTCCCAAGATATCTACTTCACTTGTCTTTATCATAAAAATAAAAAAGTATCATTTTCCTTAGTTTATTGTCATGATTTTTTGTCTTTGGTAACATTCAGCTAAGATTCGTCCCTGCTCAGTTATATAACCTCAAACCCAAAAAAATTCATTGTTTCAAAAATTTTCAGAATAAAATCTTCTAGATAATGCATCCATCGCGGTCAAAAAAAATTGAGCGTATACATACATAATAATAATGTCTAACAAAAAACACAATTTGGAATTTACTGAAACAAAAAAACGGGCACTTTTTTTGTAAAAAATCAAAATTTTGCCTTTAATTTCTACGTATTACTAGGATATTGCTTTTTAAAAAAAAAACTGGCTGAATTAAACAGATTTTGGCCCCACGTTGGGCGCCAATTATGCTATGGTAAGCTTACATAGTAAGATTAAGTTATTAAAAAGTAATTACCACAAAATATTTCAATTTTTAAGTTTTTTTTATTCCTCTATCTTCAACCTTATATTTGGTTCTTCCTTGTTACATTTTTCAAATTATAAAATTGTAATAGGCTGGGGTTCTGGCTTTTCCTCTGATTTCTTCGCATATGAGGCGTTCAGATTGCTCGCATTACGATGGACCGGACACCAAACTGTGGACTATTCTACCTTAAACCCAGCATAATATAGGCTTACTTTTCGCTCATAAATCCTCAGTTTATTAAGACATAACAGGGATGCGCTTTCGTTAAATTAATAAATCAAATATTATTGGCAATTAATTAGCACCGTAAAACATCTACCGTATTTAAACTAACGATAAGTAGAAAATAATAGGTACTAAACAGGACTTTTATGAAAATTGAAAAACATTACAAAGCAAAGATGAAGCGCATTGGACGTCAGATAATATAATTTGCACGTAAAGTGTTAAAATGTGTGACGTACGTATTTTTTTAAGTACAACTATTTAAATATAATATAGATTTTATCTAATTGTTTCGTTGTAGTATATAGGCTCTTCTAAAAACATCATGAGCAAGGTGTCCAAGAAAGAAAGCGAGTTGCAAAGGGGAAATATTTATTTTTTTGGTCACGATTTAAAAAAAATAATATATTTCAAAAAATTAATACCCAACTCATTAAGTTAGTAAATTCCAAAAGAATTCTATAAGATGGTTGTGACTTCAACCATTAAAAAAATGTGTACTTTAACGCCCGGTATTGCGGGCGTTAAGTGCAACTTTGTGGCCCGCGGGCCCTATTATCGCCCTCGGGCAATAAAGTAATTTTATAGCCTGCTACTTTAATATAGCAACCACGAGATTGGCTTTGTTTGATCATTGCTATGTAACGACCACGAATTGCTTAATTAAAAACATTCAAACAACATTTACATGTAAATCAGAACGAACATAAGTTTGTAAGCGTTCGAGAATAAAATTTTATATGTATCACGGGCGTAATAAACGCTTAAGGCCCTTGGTGTGTAATAGCCGCGGGCCATAAACTTTTACTTTACGCCCTTGATGCATCATAGTTATTTATGTATCAAGGGCGTAAAGTAAACGTTTATGGCCCACAGCGTTAAGAATGAAGCTTTGGCCGAGGGCTATTACACACCAAGGGCTTTGAACGCTTATTACGACCGTAATACATACAAAATTCTATGCACGAACGGTTTATAGAGTCAGTTACAAACTTACTTTACATTTAAATAGCGAGCTATACAATTACTTTATCGCCCGAGGGCGATAATAAGGCCCGCGGGCCATAAGGTTGTACTTAACGCCCGCAAAATCGGGCACTAAAGTGCACTTTAACGCCCGGTCGTGCATAAATAACTTTACTATTTTCACAAGCATAAATAAAATTGTTCCCGTTCAGATTAAAAATGAAGAACGGGGCCTGAGTTAGAGCCTTGCAAAACACCTGCGGGCATTAGAAAAGTCGATATTAAATAAATATTTTATACAAATTTATTAATATATCTGGCTGTCCTTTAATACTACTCGAAAAGGGCTTGCGTAACATTTTGCAAAACAATTATATTTCACTAGAAATGCACTACACACGTGGTAGGATTACTGATCCTCAAGATAACGAGCTTATACAGATTAGTAAATTTTAGGTAAACCGTGAGTACAACGATGCACGAATATTGTTACTGCTATACATACACCATTATCAAAACGAAGAGTAATTAGCGAAATAATTGCTTGATCTCAGATAGCTTTACGAGATCTGCATAAAAAACCAGTTCGTGTCGCACTTTTACCAAAATTTTAAAAGACTAGAGATCAGTAAATAAATAAATCTTATCTCACAATGAGATCATAAATAAACACTGTACGCGGACAAATATCAAATCGTTAATAATTATATTATCACTGATTTGCCCCCACTCTGGCTCGTTATGATTTTATATAACGAAACTGTTAATTGGAAATATTAATCTAAAAGTTTAACTGAAAATAATAACCTCGCACTCGTCGGTACATAGCCACCGGTCTTACAAAATCACGAGGAGTTTTGCAATAAATATTAAAATCTAAGACTGAAGCCGCTCAAACAGTATTATACGTATTAGTGTTCAGATCTGATTTTTTGTTCTTTATTAGTGTGTGCGCCACCTTTAAGGTACGGTACATATCCTGATTAATATTTTTAGCTATAGTGCTTCGACATCAGTAACTTTTTTAAAAACCTACTTCTTATTGCAAATATTAATGAAACAAAATTATTTTGCATTCTCTTGCAAATAAGTAACATGATCAATAATGATTGACTGTGTCACTGTATCAGTTTCCTAAATCGCTTATTATTATATATTTATTTATAGCAAAGTTGTATTGCAAAAGTTATGGTTTCTCGCGAATGGGCATTTTGCCAGTCAATCATTTTCGATCACCTTGTGTTCTTTGATACTATGTTGTTTGATACTCTAAAACTTCTACTGTATTTTTATCATACTTATCTAATATTTGGTCTCTCTCTTTTTTTGCAGATTTAGGTAACAAAGAAAGATGGTACTTAAAGTGGATAATGAACCTTATGAAGAGACTAAACCCATTTTGAGTTCAAACGAGTCAAATTACATTGATGAGACAGATCTGAAAATACAAGAAGCATACAGGAACATCACAAGGTAACGCATCTACTGCTTCTACGTATTTTACTAATAAGTAACACTGCTCATTCGCCGATTTTTTTAAAACTGTGCATGAAATACATGAATCAAAACTCTGTGAACCCAAATCCCATAAATCTGAGCCATAGACCTATAAACTCCTAATCCATAAATATTCAAACCAATAAATCCAAAATTGTCAAACCCAAAACAGATTTTGGGTTTATGGGTTCCGGGTTATGGGTTTATCGGTTTTAGATTTGTCGATTTTGTGGGTGCCAAGTTTGTGAGTTTTGGTTTAATGGATTTTAAGGTTTACTGGTTTTGGGTTTATAGATTTCTGGTTTCTGGGTTTTCGGATATGAGTTTATTGGTTTTAGCCTCGTCGGTTTTGTGTGTGTGGGTGTCAGGTTAGCAAGTTTTCAGTTAATAGGTTTTAAAATTGGGGTTTATAACTTTATGGGTTTCGAGTTAATAGATTTTGAGTTTATGGGTTTATTGGTTTTAGATTAGTCAGTTTCGTGGGCGTGGTTCCCGGAATTGCAAGTATTGGTCTTTGAATTTGAGGTTCATATTATTATGGGTATTTTTATGGGTTATTGGATCTTGGGGTTTACAAATTTATTGCTTTTGGGTTAATACATATGGGTTTCCGGTTTATTGGTTTTGTGTGCGTGGGCGCCGGCATTGTAAATATTGGGTTTATAAGTCTTTGAATTTGAAGCTTATGTTATTATAGGTTTTGGGTTAAATGATTTTGGGGTTTACTGCTTCTGGGTTAATAGATTTTAAATTTATTGGGTTTAGGATATGAGTTATTGGTTTTAGATTTGCCGATTTTGCATGTGTAGGTACCAGGTGAATTTGGGTTAATAAGTCTTTGAATTTGGGGTTTATAACTTCATAGGTTTTGGATTTTGAGGTTTATAAGTTTATTGCCTTTGGGTTAATAGATTTTGAGTTTATAGGTTTCTGGTTATGAGTTTATCGGGATTAAATTTGTCGGTTTTGGTTTGTTAATTTTGGGTTAATACGTCTTTCAGTTCGGGATTTATAACTTTCTGCGTACTGTTATTGGACTGGTTATTGGATTTTGAAGTTTATAGGTTTCCTGCTTTTGGGTTAATAGATTTAAAATTTATAGGTTTCGGGTTATGAGTTATCAGTTTTAGATTTGCCGATGTTGTGTGTGGGTGCCAGGTGAGTTTTGGGTTAATAAGCTTTGATTTTGGGGTTTACAACTTTATGGGTGTAGTGTTATTGAATTTTGGGGTTTTTAAGTTTATTGCTTTTAAATTTATGGGTTTCTGGTTATGAGTCTATCGGTTTAGATTTGTCGGATTTGTGAATTGTGGGTTGGTAGGTTTTTAGGTTTGGAAACGGCACTTTACGAGTTTTGCGGTTCTTAAATTTCGGACCAACAGATTTTTGAGTGTCTGGGTTTTGGGTTTATCTGATACCGTGTTTATCGCTTAATCGGTTATGGCATTATTGGTTTTGAGTTTATCGTTTGAATTTATAGATTGAGATGGGTTTGTGTTTAATGGGTTTGTAGTTTGCGATTTTATGGGTTTTTATGGGTTTATAGATTTCTGGGTCTTAAGTTTATCGTTTGAATGTAAAGATTGAGATGGGTTTATGTTTAATGGGTTTGCAGTTTGCGATTTTATGGATTTATAGGTCTTGAGTTTATTGGTTTTGAGTATATCGTTTGAATTTATAGATCGAGATGGGTTTGTGTTTAATGGGTTTGTAGTTTGCGATTTTATGGGTTTTTATGGGTTTATAGATTTATGGGTCTTGAGTTTATGATTTACTGTCAAGGTTGGAATCAAAGATAGTACAAATAAAAAATATTATTTATACGATGTTGATTATTCCGGAGACATTTTTAAATCTTAAATTGATTTATGCTTAAGAGAAACACGTGTTTAGGGTTTTTTAATATACTATAAGTGTGCACAGTTTTAAGATAATCGGCTAGTCCACACCACACTGTGTTCTACCAATAATTGGTAAATTGAACGGGAAAATATGTAGACAGAAGTGTCCCATTCAGTTGAAATATATAAAAAACCCTTAAAATGTTACAATGCGTTTGTAAAGTAACTCGTGACAGGTTTTGGTAAAAATCTGTTATATCTAACCACAAACCGTAATGAAACATTTAATACCCGAAATCATATTTTACATTTCAATGCTAATTGGCCATTTGTATGCTAACACGTACTAATTGGTTCATACTGACACACGCTAATACATCGTAATATCATTTTGTTACGTGACTCCCATGTTTGGTAATTTATTTCATTAGACTGTTCCCCTCTTCTCAGTCCTCGCTCTTCTCATATTAGTCCGAGCGATGTTTTCCGACCATCGTATATCTTTATATATCTCATTAAGACAAATGAGCAAAAATATCTTAATAAGAGATTTCATGATCCACAACAATAATAAAAATATACCAGAAATATGACGTTGTTTTCGTTTCAGTTCCATGAAAGCTGACCCCCTCACGATAGAAAAGCCGACGGTGGCATTAGATCTCTTCTCAACAGCTGTGAAAATCCAAAACGTGCCATTAGCAAAACAATGCATAGAAATCCTCAACAATCACCTCAACAAAAGAAACGTCCTGCTCATCCTGGGGCACCTCTCCAAATGTAAGATGCCCAACCCCGACCCGTACGACGTGGAACCCTCCGCTCCGCCCATCGTCGAACACGACAATCAGAGGACCGAAGACTGGGTGCAGGATCTCATAGACAATCTTCGAAACAATTGTCTCCTGGAGATCGATAAGAACGCGGATTACGTGCTCAAGCAGAAAGATGTGCTGGAGTTGGACTACAACGACATGCTCAGCGTCACCAAGAGAGACACGTTGCAAGTGTCGAGCGAGATTTTGGTTTACAGCGCCATCATGAGGTGGTGCATAGAGGAATGTAGGAGGAGAACGCTGCAGACGCAGAAAATCAACTTGAAGGCTGTGTTAAGGGACCTCGTTTATGCTCCAAGGTAGGTTTGAATGACCATTATCTTTTTTGGGCAGATTTCCAAATATATCTTTCATCGACCTTTTTAATAATTGCACCCTGTACAAAGGGGTGGCATTTGAACCAAGCTGAGGGTAAGGGTGTTTCAGTCGTTACCTTGGCCTTTTTATCCAGGTCTATGCCTTGAGAAAGAAGACTATAAAATTCGTTGTTACGGAAAAATTAAATCAGATTCTATTTTTACTATAAAAATATTATTTGCTAATTGCCAAAGTTATTAGGTTTCTTGTTTGAAGCAATGTATGCCATTAAAGTGGCGGTAATGATTAGATACATGTTTCGTGTCTTATATACAGGCATCAGTTTTGGCTCGAACTAAATCTATATCTTTCAAAACTTGCTTAATTTTTCGATTCCGGATTTACAGTGGATTGGATTGGATAGGATTTCAAACCCCTTGATTTTATTTTCTTATAATACCTAAATTAGTAGCTTTTAAGCAATTATTATGAAAAGTAAATTCTTATCAACTCAAAATAATCTTTCTTTATAATTACCTAATCACAAGAACTGGTTTATCAGCTTATTTGAATGACTCTCTATAGTATAAGCTTATCAATATACTTAGTAAAATATGAAAATATTTGGACGTATCTAACTAGGTTAAACAATAAATTAATCCCGAAATATTATTTCCAATAAAAATACCTACGTTTTATTCGACAGAATCTTGGAGCGAAATGAATCTAAATGAACAGAAAACAATCGAATCTCATTCTCATTTGCGTTTATGGTACTTAGTAATAAATAGCTGCGCGAACGTAATCGCTCCCATAATTAAAAATAACACGCACTTGAGATGTGTAATATCCAATCAGTTCGTAATGATACGGTATTACACTTTGAGTAATATTTGATAAAATGATGATTGGGTGTGCCGTGTCTGGTGGAGCGGATGTATCATAAAATTAACTAGATAAGATAGATGGTGTACATATAAACAATGGTAATAACAACAGTAAAGAACTGAAGGAAATTAGAATATACATAGAATTTTTTTAAAGTAAGACGACTCCAATTTCGAAATATTTCCTTTCGTATCCCTAAAGCTGCATTCTATAAATAGAAAATCGGGTCTTAACTAAATACACCCCAAAAAAAAGCAAATACCATCATTTAATATTAGTTCCAATCATTTTACTTTTTCATGCCTCGCAGCTATCCAAGCACCGCAAACTGACGCAAACCGCTCAATTGACGTAGGCAGACGTCAAAGGATACGTTTTAAGTCCTTCTCTATAATGTAATATCCCGAAGAGCTTTCGTCGGATGACGTCACGGCATTTGCCGGCGTAACTTTCAATCCCTAAATTGATTCTGTAAGAGGAATGACATGAAATGTTCAACGGCTTAATTTGCATTTATCTTTTCTGCGTTCCTGCGCTACGGTTGAAATAATTAAATCAATCGGAGAGTTGGATGTGTTTGAATATAAATTTCTGTACAACGAACATAATATATGGCGAAAGGCGTGCAATATTCTCCTAATAGACTTATTAAATTTCTTAAACGAAATAGGATTCGCAGTGCTTTAAGAAAACGATTATTAATTTCTTTATATTTAATCCTGCCATTTTATAGTACTACAGTAACTTGGTGATCTCACTTCTGACTAATTTATTTAGCAGTTTTAAATTCAAATAGTTTTTGATAGTTTGAATCAGAATGTCAAATATCCTAAATTAAGGATTTCGAAGGAAAAAAGTGACTATTGGGACGTGTAGATCGTCGAATATCACCCCAAAAAACCTTCCTGCAATATTATTTTTGCTTTAATACCCGTCGAGGTACAGGGGGTTGAAAACTTTGAATTTTTAAGTAAAAAACACTGATTTTTCAAAGGTTTTAAGTAAATTACTCAAATAGGATCACATTTTCAAAAAAGTCAGCTATAAAAATAACAAAAATAATCCGCAAAATAAAAATTTTTATCGTTGCCGAGTTACAGTAGTAGTAAGTACATTCTGGACAATCGTCTTTGAGGACAATCTTGGAATTTTTATTAGATTTAGATTTTTAACATTTTTACTAGAATTGCAATTTTCAAGATCGAAGGTCAAGGTCATCATTTCACTAGAATTTAAATTTCAATGTCATGTGATCACTTTTACTAAGTAGATTAATTTTGATAACGTCTTCATTTTCACTAGCACCTAAATTTTTAACATTTTTACTAGAATTTTAATTTTCAAGGTCAAATGTCAAGATAATTTTTACTAGAATTTTCAAGGTCAAAGGTCAAGGTCATCATTTTTACTGGAATTTTAATTTTGCTCACGTGATCATTTTTTACTAGAACTTTAATTTTCAGTTTTCTCCATTTTTATAATATTTTAACATTTCTCTATTTTTACAAAATTTTAAGATTTTCATTAGTAGGTAGTAGTAGTAAGTGAGTACATACAGGAAAATCGCCTTTTTTTTACTAGAATTTTAACTTTCAAGGTCAAATGTGCTCACGTGATCATTTTCATTAGAATTTTAATTTTGATGATCCCATAATAAGTTTTCTCAATTTTTATAATATTTTAACTTTCTCTATTTTTACAATATTTTAAAACATTCTATATTTTTACAATATTTTAATATTTTCATTAGTAGTACATAGTATGTAGTAAGTGAGTACATTCAGGACAATCGTCTTTGAGGACATTCAGGACAATCTTGGGATTTTTACAAGATTTTAAATTTTTTACATTTTTACTATAATTTTAATTTTCGAGATCAAAGGTCAAGGTCATAAATTTACTAGAAACTTCAAGGTCAAAGGTCAAGGTCATAATTTTTACTAGAAATTAAATTTCAAAGTCATGGGATCATTTTTACTACGTAGAATTTTTATTTTGATAATGTCATCATTATTACTAGAATTTTAATTTTCATCTCGTGATCAATTTTATTAAAATTTTAATTTTGAGGGTTAGTTCTCTCCATTTTTATATAATGTCATCATTATTACTAGAATATTAATTTTGATCATTTTTACTAGAATTTTAATTTTGATCTCGTGATCAATTTTATTAGAATTTTAATTTTGATGGTCAGTTCTCTCCATTTTTATATAATGTCATCATTATTACTAGAATATTAATTTTGATCATTTTTACTAGAATTTTAATTTTGATCTCGTGATCAATTTTATTAGAATTTTAATTTTGATGGTCAGTTCTCTCCATTTTTATATAATGTCATCATTATTACTAGAATATTAATTTTGATCATTTTTACTAGAATTTTAATTTTGATTTCGTGATCAATTTTATTAGAATTTTAATTTTGATGGTCAGCTCTCTCCATTTTTATATAATGTATTTTAACTTTTCTCTTATTTTATATTTATATATTTTAGGATTTTCTCTATTTTTACAATATTTTAAGATTTTCTATATTTTTGCAATACATATTTTAAGATTTTCATTAGTAGTAGTAGTAAGTGAGTACATTCAGGACAATCGTCTTTGAGGATATTCAGGACAATCTTGGGATTTTACTAGAATTTTAATTTTCAAGGTCAAAGGTCAAAGCCATAATTTTCACTAGATTTTTTAAGGTCCAAGGTCAAGGTAATCATTTTTACTAGAATTTAAATTTCAAGGTCGTGTGATCATTTTACTAAGTACCTACCCTACATTAATTTTGATAACGCCATCATTTTTACTAGAATATTAATTTTGATCATTTTACTAGAATTTTAATTTTGGTCGTGCGATCATTTTTACTAGAATTATAATTTTGTGTCACATGATGACAGTTTTCTACATTTTTATAATTTAACTTTTTCTCTATTTTTACAATATTTTAAGATTTTCTCTATTTTTACAATATATTAAGATTTTCCTTAGTAGTACATAGTAGTAAGTGAGTACATTCAGGACAATCATCTTTGAGAATAATCTGGACAATCTTGGGATTTTTACCAGATTTTAAATTTTTAACATTTTTACTAGAATTTTAATTTTGATCATTTTACTAGAATTTTAACTTTGATCATTTTTACTTGAATTTTAATTTTGGTCACTTGATGACAGTTTGCTCTGTTTTTACAATATTTTAAGATTTTCAGTATTTTACGGCATTTCTAAATTTTCAATATTTTTACGAATTGATCAACTGATGTCAGATTTTCGGTAATTTTCAGTATTTCTAAATTTTCAGTATTTTCACGAATTGATCATATAATATAAGAGTTTTTTTACATCAAAATTAAAAAAATATATACGTTTTAAAATATATCAATCTCAATTATATATAAAAAATAGATATTTATCATCTAGAAATACATTACAAATTTTAAATGGATATACAGTTTATCGTAAGGACAGGGTGGAAGGTACGAGGGGTGGAGGGGTGCTTATATATGTTAAATCTAATTTGAGGTGTTCTGTTATTGATCACTTGCCAGGAGAAAATGTAGAACAATTGTGGTTGTCATTTTCATTAAATAATGTTACATCATGTATAGGTGTAATATATAGAGTGCCACAATCTTCTATTGTTGAATTTATTCAAAATTTTGAAAACGTGTTAAGCACTCTATCCCCCAAGTATGACAATATATTTTGTGGTGGTGATTTTAACATGGATCTTTTAAATGTCTCTGCCAGCTACTATAAAAAATTTATGACGTTACTGGAGTCTTTTGGTTTGATTCAAGTAGTCGATGAACCAACTAGAGTGGGGCCCACTAGTGCCACATTGTTAGATTTATTTATATGTTCTGATCACATTAATGTTACTAACTGTTGGTGTAAAGGATATGTCTAATTTGTCAGACCACAGCCTTGTATCTTGCACTGTACCATGTAATATTGAAAATTCATCTGAATTGTTTTATACTTACCGAAATTTTAAACGTTTTAATCATGAACTCTTTTATCAGGACTTGCAGTCAGTTAATTTTGATCAGATACTTTACATTAATGATATTGATACTAAAATTTCGATTTTTAATGACTTATTATTAGGTTTATTTAACACGCATGCCCCTTTCAAGACCTCTAGAATTACAAAAAAATCTGCTCCTTGGTTGACGGACAATCTTAAATTAATTTTTAAATTAAGAGATAATGCCTTAGCCAAATATAAAAAAAAGTAGAAGTCCTACTTATTGGGAAGGCTATAAGAGGTTAAGAAACTATGCAAATCGGGCAATAAAAAATGAAAAGAAAGGGTATTTTCAAAATAAATTAAATAATAACAAGAAATTAATTTGGAAAACACTGAAAGATCTGAACATACACTCTAAGAAAAAAAATGTCGATATTCCTAATCACCTTTCAGATGTTCATTTGATTAATCAATATTTAACCAGTGCAGCAGAAGGTACAAAAAGTCTTAATAAAAATACTTTGAGTTTTTATGCTAATAATTTAATGCCAAATGTAGGAGAGTGTTTTTTTCACACTGTCGATTCAAATACTATTAAAAACTATTTATTTAATATAAAAACTAATTCAATGGGTTCTGATAATATTTCCTTGCGCATGCTACTGTTTTGTTGTCCATTTATTTTATCTTATCTTACACATCTAGTAAATTACTGTATCGAATGTAATGTTTTTCCATCGCTCTGGAAGGTTGCACATATTTTGCCTTTACCCAAAATACAAAATCCTAGTGAGTTGAAAGACCTAAGGCCAATAAGCATTCTATCTGTGTTGTCAAAATTATTGGAAAATGTACTGAATGAGGAAATGAGAGAGTATCTTCGTAATTACAATATTTTGCCAGACAATCAATCCGGATTTCGTCCCAATCATGGCTGTGTTACTGCGTTATTGAAAGTAAGTGATGACATTCTGTCGGCAAGTGATAATAATAAACTATCAGCATTAATACTTTTGGATTATTCAAAAGCCTTTGACAGAATAAATCATAGGTTATTATTGTCAATATTACATTACATAGGTTTTACCAACAGTGCCACAGTCATGATGGAAAATTATTTAAGTAATCGCCACCAATTGGTCAAAATCGGAGAAAATATGTCCGAACTCTTGCCTATTAATAGTGGTGTTCCCCAGGGCTCAATACTGGGCCCTTTATTATTTACCATATACACTTTTAAATTCTCTTCTTTTTTGAGGTACTGTGAATCTCACTATTATGCAGATGATGCTCAGATTTACTTTTCTTTTAATTGTGATAGTGCTGATGATGCTCTTACTATGATTAATAATGATTTATCAAAATTACTCGAAGCTTCAGAGCATCATTGCTTAACGATAAATCCAGACAAATCCAAGATTATTTTATTTGGAAGTAAAAATCAAAGAATGCATTGTTTACAAAATTTTAGAATTGAAATGGATTCAATTGAACTTCAAATTGTTGATTCAGCTAGGAACTTGGGACTTTATCTGGATTTTAACTTAAGATTTAGTGAACACATTACTAAAAATATCAGGAAATCATATTGTAATTTAAAATTATTATATGCCTGCTCTACTATAATAGACAGCAAAACAAAAGCAATGTTATGTAATGCGTTGGTATTAAGTCATTTTGACTTTGCCGACATTGTATATCATCCTTGTCTCACTAAACAAGATCAGGCACGAATCCAGCGTGTGCAAAATTCATGTGCTAGATTTATTTTTGGTTGCAAAAGATATGAGTCTGTCAGTAACAAAATTAGGGAAATAAAGTGGCTAACCATGTATCAAAGACGGATTTTGCACACTTGCTGCTTCTATCATAAACTGTTACGTACCAAAACTCCCCAATATCTTTTTAATAAAATTGTAACTAGAGGCAGTGTTCATAATCTGAACACAAGAAATCGACCCATGTTAACACCACCATCACACAGATCCGCTCTCTACCAAAGATCCTTCTCCTACACTATTGCTAAATTATACAATTCAATACCTAATAACATGAAACAAATGAACGATAGACAATTTAAAATAGCTATGAAAAATCATTTATTTAATAACAGTTTCATTGTTCTGTGAATTCACAAATGAAATTAAATTTAAAATTTATAAAAACCACATTTTCATTTTCATTATTATATAATTTTATTGTTTCAGACTTTCTCAGTTTATATTCCCTGTTTTCATTCGGAGGTTTTACTTAGTTTTCAAATTCTTATTTTTTGGCTGTTACTGTTTTATTGTTTTATTATTATATTATTATTATTATTTAAATTGTTAATTTGCGAATATGCTAACCGTTATTATTATATTGAATATGGTATTAATTATTGTTTAGGTTAAGTGGTAGAGCACCTTGCGTGACTTCGTGTCAGCTATTGGTGAACTTCGCCTAAAATTATATGATGCAATTATGTAAAATTGTAAAATTGTAATAAAGACATTATTATTATTATTATTATTATTAATTAACTTTATTTTTAAATTCTTTAATAAAATTTTCAGATAATGTTTAATGTCTAGAAACCCATTGCCAATATATTTCGTTTTTAAATTCTCTTAAAAAATGTTTAGAATTCATATTAGTTGCATTTGAACATAACCCTAAAAAGCTCACGGTGCAAGGAAAATAAAGACAAAATTTTAATTCTTTACACAAAAAAGTGCCAGTTTTTTGGTTCTAGTAAATTCCAAGTTGGAAAAAAATTCCAAATCGTGTTTTTGTTAGTCCTAACTGTAACAAACAAAATATAACTGCTTCTGCAATCGCGAATTTTAAAATTCTGAAAACATATACATGAAATTTTCCAATATACATATAACCTTTAATACTTGAGTCAGTATTAAATTTTGAAACTTAGGGGTCGTTTTCACCCTCTTAAAAAGCACATCTGCACATCTGTGTTCCTCTTTACTACTTGAAGTTGATACCCTAAAGTTTAAGAATCCGCAAAAAAAAGGAAATTTTCAAGCCGCTATTGAATTAGTCCTGAGAACAATCGAGTACAATATCGAGTTTGGCCTTCAGGAAGATCACAAAATTTTCACCATTTTTGGAAAACTGCCAGTTGTAACGTTGCTCAACTTGAATTTCACTTCTTACGAGAACTGTACATTTTTTGTTTTCAGGTATGGCCTTATGTCGAAAAAGGAGTTCCTCTGCAGGACCGTAGACGGCGTCAAAGGTCCGGACCGGAGCGGGATCCTGGACGAAAACGAGACAGAACGAATACTGGAGTACATCAAGAGAAAAGGGAAGAGTCGTCCAGTTGACGAACTGCCATTTAAAGGATCTCTACCTCGCAAAATCGGCCATGAGAAGCCATGGATATTCCACTCAGGAGTCAGTAGAGATAGCGCTTGTACCGCCAAGTCGACTTGCGACAAATTTATAATTAACTTTCTCACATGCTGGACTGCAATTTTTGACTGAATTTTCTAAAAATAGGCGTTAGGAATTTTAAATATTTAACGGCGTAACCGAAAACCGTATTTTTATCGTAAAAGATTATATTATCGAATTTGCTGACACGAACCTCTCCGGTGCACAAATTTTAACACGTCCGATGATCACCAATTATGGGAAGCGTGTTAAAATCCGTGCACTTGAACGTAATAATTCGATAGTACAACAACTAATTATCATCTTGTGAGTAGTACATTGAAGTAATAGGGGATTATATTAAATTCTAAATAGGAACAATTTTACGTCATTTTACGATTTGTCTCCTTATCGGCAATGGATGCTTCATCAAAATCCACTCCCATCTATTTGCGGTTGGAAACTCGTTTGGAAGAAGTTCCATAATTTTTTAGATTTAGCGCGCAACCCAATAATCTTCGAGGTAGCGCTCTTCTTCTAATATCTATTTCCTCTTCTTCTTCCTCTTCTATTTTATCTTATTTTCCCTCTTCTTCCTCCTTCGCATCTTCTTCTTCATCCTTTTCTTCTTCTTCTTCCATTCCTCTTCTACTGCTTCTCTTCATCAAATGAAAGCTGTGAATATTAATAAACGCGTTAACGCACTTCTCTTTCCAATGTTTAAACCATTATTGTGCGCGATTTAAAAAATTATGGAACGTCGCGTCGGAGCGGTGAGCGCGCGCTGTCAAGAAATAACAGAGCCGTCTATCAACTTCGGTGCGGGTGCCAGATCACTAACTTGATAATTTAGCATCTGCTGGACCCGCGTGGGTTCCCTGAGGTACACCGAGTCGTTCGTTTCGGAGAAAACGCTAGCAATACGTTATTTCATGATGGCTGTAATGGCTCGGTTCGTGTGACGGAACGCTTTTTGCTACGAACCAAAATTTACTGGACAATTAAGTTGCACGAACCGAGTTTGTTTAGATAATATATGATCCATTCCTAAGTGAAGTCTTTCGCAATTCGAATTCATAAAATGTACTCAACACTAGCCAATTATAAATGTGATTTTACTAATTATGTGAATCTTGCTGAAATCGCTATTATGGAAATATTCACAGTGTGTTCCAAGTTCTAAACGATCTTAAAATGTTCTAAATGAAATTAAACTGAGATTAGGAATAGGGTATTTTTGTACAGCTTTTAGTTTGTTTAGGACCAGTGGCGTAACTTTGAAACTCCGTGGCTGGGACGCCACGATAATCGACTTGCTTATTGTTTAAAAAATATAGGCTGTAAAATTCTCAAAAGGTTATAATTATTCTGAAATTTCGACGGACAATAGGGCATCTGACATATTAGAAGCAATTATATATTTTCTTAATTGGAACACTTTACATTTGTTAAATAGTTAAGCTCTTGTACATTACTGTTTTTGAGAAATATGGCAACATATCATCGTAGAAATTTGGTTTGTCATCTACAGCGAGGAGAACCGGTGGCGACAATGAGGTGGGGACATTTTAATTGGTCTAATCTCTGCGGCAAACGGCAACGTCTCATTTTGTTTGACGGATGCTCTTTGAGGTTATGTTTATCTTAAGCCTGCTCATTGTTGCCACCATCCAATATTCTGAATATTGGACGAAATGTTTCGCACTAAATTTGCTCAAAATTAATTTCCCGCTGAAACTAGGTGGCCTATAAATTGCGTAATATTCTACCGTTGTACGGTTAACTTTTTCCTTAGAAATTTGGCGGGAAAAACTTATTTTTGTGTGCGTGTTGAAAGCTCATTGGAGATATTAGATATGACAATTCGAGGTCGCCGATTTACAAATATACTATTTTTGAAAACGTGCCGGCACGTTTTTGGGCCAAAAAAACAATTGAAACAAATCGTCGCGTTTAGGGCGCAGTAAAACTGCTAGGTGAGCCAAAGGCTAATGCAATTTTTCTATATTTAGAAAAATACCGTGGAGGTATTTGTGATTATATTATATCCTAGCTTGATAGCTTTTGTTATTAACAAGAATATGTTTATATTAAATTTTATTTTATGTTCTCTTATGCTTAGCTAGGTCCACAATTGTGGCGGACCGACGGCTAATGCGACTTTTCTATATTTAGAAAAATGCTGATAAGTTTTTTGTGATTATATTATATCCTAACTTGATAGCTTTCTTTGTTATTAATAAGAATATGTTTATATATTAAGTTTTTATTTGTAACGTTCTATGCATAGACTGAAATTTCACCAATGAGATTTCTGTTATCTGTTGGTGGAATTTCTGTTTTGTTTTATTTTATGGAGTCTGTGATGTGTTGTAGTTTTAGGAGTTGTTTTTTACAAATTTTATTTTAACGGCGTAAAACGCTAGATATTGGATGATGGGCTGGGCCTAAGGAAACGTTAGTTACGTATTAAATTTATACTGTTGTTAAAAAATTAAATCAATTTGTATCTATTAAATTAGTTTGGATATTTTTGGGAAGGCGGATTGTAGGCATATTTTACGTGATATTAGAATGGAATTTATTAATATGGATGGTTAGGCCAGTTTGTATCGAATTTTATGTACATTTTAAGTGAAAAATGTATGCCATATTTTAGAATATGTTCTTATATACATATTTGACTTTCTGTATACTGACTGTAATATTTAAAATTAAAAAAATATCTAACTATTCTTCCTGAGTTTTATTTTCAATAATAATAATAATAATAAATAGCAAAGTAAAACCAGGTAATTTCGAAGGACAGTCCTTTATTTTAAGATATTGTCCTTTGGCCGTTTACGAGGTGCCAAAGGATGAGTAATTGTCCTTTAAAAACAAAATAATTTATCAATGCCTAACTTTGAAAAGCCTAATTTAAAATAAAACAAAACAAAAAATACCCCATTAGCGCCTAAATTTTATTTATTTTCTTATTTCCAAACGGTTGGCTATGGTTAAAATCTCGGTGGTTCCCCAATCTCCGTTTAACTCGGTGAATCCCCGATTATGTTTATATAAATGAACGTGTTGAGTTTCGATGGTATTTGCAAGGCCACAGTTTAAGACACAACATGCGTGCGTGTATTTTTCAGGTTCTTTCTCTCTTTGTTGTTCTTGTATGTGTTGGTGCTGTAAAATTGAAAAAAATTGTAAATATTTGTGTGTGTGTGTGTGCCATTAAGATAAAACAAAGTTAGACACTTACCAAAGAAAGAAAAAGGCCATGTGTATTTAATAAGACGTGGCTTTCTGGTTGGCTTAAAGAAGGAAAGAAAGGGTCAGGCTTCATCTTCAAGTAAGGTTTTAAATGCATTTTTTTCCGCAGAGCTTACGGAAGTTTATCACGTGGGTCGTGGAAACATCATATATGATTCAAAAAAACTAAATCAAATTTTTTTTCTAATTGAAATTGACGCTTCTAATAGAAAAAATAAAAAATTATGTCCTATATATGCGTGCAACATCTTTCTTACTAAAAAAATAATTGATTTTTATGAAAATCCACATTTATACATTACATTATAACATTTCGGATCTTTTTGACAAAATAATAATTAAGAAACTCGAAAATAGCATACGAAATATAATACGAAATAAAATATTTCTCATTATGACATTTAAAAAATCATTTAATTCAGAGAAAATAGCAGTCATTTTTTGGCTATGAAGCTTAGCGTAAAAAATTAAACACTCAAAATTGAACCGAAATGCAGGGGAAATTTAAAAAATGATTTTATAGGTTTCTTATCTACTTCAATAGTTTATATAAAGAAATGATTTCAATTCGATGATAACTGGCTCTATATCTCGTTTATCATTAGAAGAAAATAAATGTCCAAACTTTAATAATTTGATCAAAGAATTGAAAGTATTAATTTGTAAGAAATATTAAAAATAAATATGGACGCATATCTATATATATATTTTTTAATTGGCAGGAGGGAGCGGCTAGGGAATGTAGTATTCCATTAGGTCACTGTAACCGACTTTTTTTTTTCGTTCCTTTTCGTGACTTTAATTTCAACATAGGAGGTTTACAATCGTATTTACTATTATTATTATTATTTTTTTAATATAAATATATACATAAATATTTAACCTATCTTTGAGATTATTGACCACCATTTCTAATAATTTCTTTTTTTCTATTAATTATTAACCTGGGAAATAACGGGGAAATATGAACATATAGTTTAAGGAAATAGACTGACGACCAAAATTAACGCGCCACTCAAAATTTTCTCAAGATTTTAAATTTAATTTTTTTCTAAACCGTTTGTCTGATTTCGGTCTGATTTTAATATGTTATAGGGCGTAACAAAAAAGCTTTGTTTCTAACAAAATTGATTATGGAATATGGGTTGCAATCAATTAAAAAAGTAATTAAATTTTGTGGAGCAGGATAACAAAATTTGATTTATTAACACATTTATTATTTTACAACCTAAATGATTACGAACAAATAACAAACATAACAAAAACTAATTAATATCGCGTATTTCTTCCTCTACTTGTTTTTAAATTTAAATTTTTAAATGTGTCTGCCATTTTGATTTTGTCATGTCTACTATATTGAACTATAGGTTTTGTAGCGTACTAAATTGCCTATCTATTGACGCCAAATTTATTCGAATCGGTTAAGTAACAAAGAAATGGGCATCCAAAAAACAAAAATTTTTAATTTTTTTTCTCCACTCGGTACATCTCCTTTAATAGCAAAGATATAAAGGTGTACCAAAAACGTAAATGTTAAGAAAAGATAAAGGGGTCTGAACTGGGGTATAATTTTGCTGATGGCAATTCTCACCGGGTGTTTTGAATTAAAAAAAAACATAGGTTTATTGTTACGCCCTATATTTAAAGACAGAGTCATTTTTACTTAAAATCAGCACGGCTATATATTCCAAAAGAGTTAACCCACAAAACAAAACAAAAAAATATTAAAATTAGATAAACGGTTTAAAAAAAAATCAAATTCAAAATCATGGTAAATTTTGTGTGGTGCGTTAATTAAAAAATAATTTTTACATTAATAAAAAAAAATGAAGACTAGCCGAAATCTTTTTTAAGTGACATTTTATTTTTTTTTTAATTTGACTCTGATTTAAGTAATTTAAGTTTTAAAAAGTTTCATTTTCTCTGAGTATTCCTGCTTTGTCAGCATTTCGTAAATAGTCCGGCCGAAATAGGAAAAAAGTCGAAATCTTTTGTTCATTAAATTTCTTTACGTAGAATTCTTTCTTGAGGTCTACACAAACAGGAAATCATAACACGGACACTTGTCAGGTGGGGGTCATATATTTATATGCACTTTTATGCAAAAGAGTGCATTTTTCGTGATTTTTGTTCTTTTTTTGTTGTTTTCAAATGTATACCGTTCAAATTTAGATTTGTTAAAAATTTGTTGTTTTATTATTACTTAAACTTTTTTTATCATATAATAGTAGTTTATTCCACAAGCATATAATGGCCTGTTTTATTCACGAGGGTGAAAGTTTGCGGAACGAGCCGAAAGCGATATGTCGTAAATCACCCAAGTGAATAATAGCCATTATGTGCGAGTAGAATACACTAAAGACCTATTTATTTTTAACATTTTTTATGAGCAGGCCGTTATGTGTCAAAAAACGGCCTGTCATACTTTAAGTTTAAACGTCAATGTTGTTTACAATTAATTTCGAGCTTTGACTCACATATCATGGCCACTTTAATGAAATTTTTAAAAGTATCCGATATGTTGTCATGGAAATTTTGTTCATTATTCACTGCAGGGAATAACGGGTAGTATTATGCATGAGGAAATACATACATAATGCATACATTATTTAATAGTCGGGGATAAAGTCACTTATAAGGCTTTAAGAGCTCTTTAGGGCAGAAAATTGCATGAATAAGGGCGCATGTATAGGGAACAAACATTAGAGTACACGGTTTAGTATTTAAAAATGCTTGTAAAAAATTTTTGACGGAGGTTTTCAAGATCGCTGATTACAAATCCGTTGCGAAATTGGAAAATTCAAAATGGCTGACTCTAAATGGCGCGAATTTCAAATACAGATATGTGATTTTTGACATTTTCGATTTTAACTGATAATCATTTGAAAGAAAATGGGTATTGTGTATATTTTCCATGGTTTTCCATTTTCTTTTAATGTTTACATCCACCCACGTACCCCTACCCCTTCTCTTACGTTCCTCCTTTAACGGTAGAAATCCCTTTACTTTGATTTACTTTGAATTAAGAAATATATTAAAATAATTGACTTTTATCTCAACTTACACCCCTCTCTCATTACTTATTACTCTCTTACCATGTCCCTTAATTTGTAGCTTTCTTTTTCTGCGAATTAAAAATATTAAATTGTATCAGTTTATTTAAATTCACTTAAAAAGTAGATATAATAAATATATCCGCGAATTGAGTTTACTTTATTTTTTATCTCGTTTTTGATATTACGAAATATTTGATTCTTCATAAAAGATTTTGCTTCGGTCATAAATAAGAATGCAATTGTCAGATTTCATATACACGTTATCCAAGAAAATGAATAAGTAATAGTTTTATACAAGAATATGGAAACTTAGAGATTTTATACTTTTAATATTCAATAAAATTGTTAACATGAATTACTTGACAATTTGACAAACGATTCACTGAAATTAAAACATTTGCCCTAAATTAGAGATCACCATTTTAAAGTGATAATTAAAAAAATTGTTCGTCGACGTTTCCATCACGGATTTGTTGGTTTTAAAACAATCAAAATCTTTTATTCCTTTGATATTTTTCTACAAAAGTAAAAATCAGGGTATTACTTTCACATTATTGATTTTCTTGGACACCTTGTACATGAAATCTTATTTGTCAATGGCATTCTTATTTATGACCGAAGCAAAACTTTTTATGAAGAATCAAATATTTCGTAATATTAAAAATAAAGAAGTTTTCCCTCTTGTAAACTCAATTAGGGGACATACTGTATATGAATTAAATATATATTTTTTAAATTCTTCATTTGTTTTAAGAATAAGTTTTACGATTATATATAAGAAAAAAAAAATCAAACTAACAATTTTAATATTAATATTAAAACTTAACAGATAACTTGTTCTTTTTCAAAGGTATTTAAAAAATGATAATTCATCTGACAAAGAACCATCTTGAACCAATATTTAAAATATAATTGATATTTTGGTACGATTCTTTAATATTTTTTATAAAAATTTAATAAATGTAAATAATTTTTTTTTCTTTAATTTATCTTGAGTGATATTGGTTGGTTTTAACAAAATAAAATTCTAAATTTTATTTATAAGACAAACATTTTTTTTATTATTTTTTATTGGACGTTTCGAGGGCGATCGCCTAAGTCATCAGCACAGGAATATAATGCTTTTAACATTTAACTTGCTAAAACATCCATTAATACGTTTAAATGGAAAAAATTTGAAGAAAAATAAAAAAATGCATCTGTTTTTCAATTATACTTATAGCTACAATTTCAGGTACAAAGTAAGAGAGTAATAAGTGGGAGGAGCGGGGAGGGGAGGAAGTTGAGATAAAAGTGAATTATTGATAAATTTTTATATTTTTTAAATCCAAAGTAAAGGGGTTGCTGCAGTTAAAGGATGAAGGTAAAAAAGGGATGAGCGTACGTGGGTCGGGGTAAATATAAAAAACACACAACAGATTTGTAATCAGCGATCTTGAAAACCTCCGACTAATAATTTTTTCCAAGAATTTTTAAATATTAAACCACTCTTAGTTCCCTATACATGCATAATATGCTCTTATGCATGCAATTTTGTGCCCTAAAGAGCTCTTAAACCCTTATAAGTGAAGTTATATGATAAGAAAATAAAAATAAAACAATACATTTTTAACAAATCTAAACTTTTTTAATAGTATACGTTTATTTTGGAAAGGAGCAAAAATTACGAAAAATGCACTTTTATACAGAGAAAAAGAAAATCACTATTATTATAAACCAATTCCTAACAGAGTACCTAAAAAACACTAGAATTTTGTTTTGCTTTTAGATTTCATTGTTCCATGTGTTAGTTTTTGTAAATAAATGCATCTAAAAATACTTATTTTTATTTCAATTAAGTATTTGGTGAATGCGCCAGTAACACTAGGTTGTCCTTTAAGTTTATATTTAAGAATTGGCAACCCTATATACATACATACCGTGTACTTTAACGAATTATTCGATAATACTTCACGTGTTGGCATCTGCATATAGAATTTGTAGAATGCGGAATGATATTAAACAATCGTCGATTTCAGTAGATACCTTACTTCGCACTCTTATACGATCCATATAGTTGACTGTCATCCTAAGAGATGGCGGCAATTGTACTGGGCTGGTTAATAAACTGGATTTATATGTAAATTAATTTCTGTAATACAGTAGCAGCTTACCTCAATGTTGGTGAGGCAATTCCCTGATTCAACCATCTCGCTGATTACTTGCCCCAGGGCATAGTTTGACAAGTTTTGCGTTTTTCCTAGTCTTTCATTTTATGGTTCTAAGATTTTTTCATATACCTACTTATGGAAAAGAACGTCTTTATTCTATAGAAAACAGTGCAGAGCACTTTTCAGATAAACCGAATTGTCTCAACAGGGAAGGGAAATATTGCTGCTGGAGCAGCATCTTGTTGACATTCTCTAATTTTTCGTAGTAGCGTAGTAGTCAGTAAACAAACAAATATTTTCAACCATGAAATTTTTTCTTAAGGCGATTATCACGCTTAGTTTAACACGTTAAGTAACTATTCAATGTTAAAAGGAAAATCGCTCTTTCGAGAACATCCTGTATGGATTTTACAATAATTTTATACCTATTTAAATAAAATCAATTGTTATGTATTAATCACTTTAATGCTCGGTTTAATGCTGCTAATGGCAGAATAAAAATAATTACGAAGACAAAGTTTAGCATTTAAATATAATTGTGTAAGTATTTGAATAGTAATAGGTAATAGGTAACTAATAACTTTCACTTTACAAATGTAATTATGTAGTTACTGTTACCTACTTTATCGTCGTAATTGGGTAGGTATATTTTTATTGAACCAAAAGGATGTGTATAAGGGAGACGCGAAAGGAAAACGTTCCTTATTTCGTTCAGTTTTTCTGCTCTTCTAACCGAAATGAATAGTAATCTTTTACTTCAGATCATAAATATTAATTAAATTTTATGCCTTCAAATGAATATGAAACGTATTGGAGCGAAACAGCCCTGACATTTCTTGAAACGTAACTAGGAGTGATTACATTTTACCCCGGCAAATTTGCTTAATGGTAACGATAATCGCCTTTATTTATAAGACTAATTACGTTTACGCTTAAGTACCTAATTTCGATAATGATACAGACGGTTGAGAGGAGGAATTATACTTTCACTCAACGTTTAGACATACCTATTTAGCGTACCGAAAATGAAAACAAAGAAAATTCTGTTCGGAAAATCCGCTTCGATGAAAATCTTAGGTATGATAGGGAAACTTTCGGAAATTCTAGTTTCTAACGAAATTGATTGAAATTGTTATTCAGTGGATTTTTTGGGTAGCTAATTATGATTTTAGTATGAAAATTGGAAAATTCCGCGAGGAAAATTCAAAATGACGGATTTTTTCGTTTTGTTTTTAATTAGGTTTACAAAATTGTGTATTACATATAAAAGGATTCCCAAAGTTGCTGAATTAAAAAATAGAATTTTTCTGAAGTCAATTTTCAATTTTGACTAAAAAAAGATAATCAGCAACTACAAAAATTCTTTATTATATGTATCACAAAATTTTCTAATTTCTCTAACAAATTCGTAATCAGCGACCCAAAAAATTTTTTTAATAAGAATTTCAAGCCATTTTGTTAAAAACTTGAATTTTCGAAAGTTTTCTTAGGTACCATAAGATTTTTCATCGAAACAGAATATTCGAACAAAATTTTCCAATTTTCACAAAAGAATCAGAATTACCAACCCCAAAAATGTTGTATGTTGTACATATTACACGATTCTCTAAAATGTAATTAAAAAAATGGAAAAGCCGCCATATTGAATTTTTCTCGCTGAATTTTCCAGTTTTCACATCTAATTGGTAATCAGCAACCCCGAAAACCCCCTTAGATCCTATTTTGAACTCTTTGGATTAATAATTGAGCATCTAGAGGATAGTTGTAAAAAAAAAAAATTTCCAGGCCTCCCATAAATATTAAAAAAAAACATAAAAACGATATCAAAATTCCGCACAAATCGACTGGGAATTATATGACGAGTATTTAACAAGAAAACCTTGTTTTTTATTTTAAAAATTGCATCCGGAATGTCGATTTTAAAAGAGGAACAAGTATTTTGCCACACTGTGAGGCGCCCACTATGATTTTCCGATAAAAAAAAAAGAGCCAAGGTATAAAGAAAGTTACAACAAAGTTCTAGTGAATTCAATGGAGCATCTTGCGGTTGAACATATACAGGGTGTTCAATTTGAATTTATGGAAATATTTAAAATTTTCTTTTATCATTAGTTATATAAATGTTATATGTGGCATTTCATAGATTTTTTCTCTTCCTTTTTACCTCATTTTTTCAAATTCCTATCCAAGATAACTGATCGAAAAAATATCAAATTATTTCCCAGTACGTTTTAACCTAGTTAATTTGAATGTTTTCTGGATAAATCAATTTTTTTGGATAAGAATTTGAAGAAATGTGGTAATAAACCCCAAAAAAGCAAAGGAAAAGAAATTAATTTCTTTTATCGTGTTTTTTTACATGATTTTATTCGCACCCTGTATATCACAGATGAATTTCTCATATAAAATTGAATAGCCAAAATAGTAATTTACGTAACAACTCCGGAACATACTGTTTTTTTGGACGAGTAGACAAGATTCCAGGACGAGCCGTAGGCGAGTTCTGGAACTCTGCGAGTCCAAAAAAAAAAGTTTTCGGGCGTGTCGCGTATGTCGTATTACATAAAAATAAAATTAAAATTTCAAATATCAGAAAAAGCGAGAACACTTGGTTAAATGGCAAAACTATCACGTGCATCCAAATTAATGAAAAACTAAAACCGGAATTAAGTATTAAATAATATTTAACGATTTTCAATACAATTTCCGTGTTAACTTACCGTATGTAACTTGTCATTCAAATTAATAATATTTTTTATTTATTCACATTTCAGCATACGTAAAATCATTTTGTATTTCGTGAAACATTGTTATTTTATAAAAATAAATTATTATTCCGACTTAATTCCCAACGTGTCACACCAGACATGTGTAGTTAATTACAAACGATCATATTACGGGAGTAAAGCACAAGCAAGGGGCCTTTCAGCCACCGCTCAGTCTACGGTCCGATCGGACGCAGGCTACAAATGCAAAAGAGATCACTGCATCACTGCATCGAGACTTAGTCAGTCATCACCCGGCTCTCACGCTGTACCGCTCCGCACCTGCAATCCAATTCAATTATATCAACTCAACCTATCTTAAATCTAATAAACATTAAACAAATAAAAAACTCGCGACACAACGAACATTAAATTTTAACAAAGAGTGTATCCAGCAATTTATGAACCACATTAAATCAGGGCTTTTCAGTTCTTTCATAAAGAATTCATTGCACCTGCGTGAATAGTAGATCGTCACATTTCTCTTGCTTAGCCATCATCCAGGGACATTGTGGGCAGCAAAAAATAAATAAATCAACAGTTTTATTTACACCTGTAAACTGACGCTCTTTACTATTTACTATCGCTCCAAAGAATAAGCAGTTGGCAGAAAACGACTATTTTAAAACTCTTTTTATAATATAATATCACCGTTTTTGCAAAAAATAAACCAACGAATCTTAAACGAATCACCCTGTACACGTCGGATTTGTTTACACATACTTTACAAATCTACACCTCAAGACACGCTGTCGTGTTTTCATTGTAAACAAATTTTATACAATATTTACCCACCATGAAGCATTCCTAGAAAGAACTGTGTACAGTGATCTTGAATTAATAAATGATGTGGATATGATTTCCGGGAAATACTATATGAACCAGCGTATCGATAAATATACTACAATATAACAATATTGTTGTAAAAAATTATTCTTAGCAATAACCTACTTATCTGTTTTTCTCGTCCGACCTCTGTAAGTCTGTAGTAATTGTGCTTAATAGCATTGAGAGTTAAAAAGCGTACATCCCTTAGGACATACCTTTCATTACAGTCCTAGTAATTGCGAAGAGATTAAATTTATCATTATCCATTTTGCGTTAACAAAGTAATTTCGTTTTTTTCTACGTGTAATATAAACACATACCGACAAGCCGTAAAACTAAATATGCCCATAGATCTGTAATAAATAATTTCACATGAACTCATAAAAGTGTGTATTACCTAATTGGCTACGAGTCGATATTCTAAAAATTAATTTTATACGCCAATAAAGATAAAGAGCATTCTTACCCACTTTTTCAACATAAATTACTCTCAAAGTTTGAAGCAAACGTGACTTGATGAACAATAAAAGTTCGAAACGTAAATTATTTGCATAATTTAGTAGTTGGTTAAGAAAGCACATTTTTTAATAGCACGTAATTTTTATTTGTGTGTATTTGTGAAATAATATACTTTGTTGTTTTTTGTTATAATCAGCATCCAACAAAATGTAAATATAAAGGAATTTGAAAATACTACAGACCATAGGTTATCGCCGTTTGGCCGGTCAAATACTGATAAGCTATCAAGGAATCCAGCTGCTGTGGTTATAAAATTATATTATTTATGCGCTGTCTATTGGACGGCATCAACTGCACCTCACCTCATTACGATCGCAAGGATTGAAATGGAAACGCCAATAAAGTTAAAAATGGGCATCGATCTAATATTTCCCGAGAGGATTGGACGCTAGACACTGACACGTGTCAATATTGTTTTTTATTTATTTTATCTTTTAGGTTTTTTTTAGCAATATTTGATATTGTCATATGTCGTCAACCAAGCTTGAATCCTCCATGGAGAACGACAAAGTAGAGGACGACATACATATATTTCTTACATAAACGATAAACGTGGAGATTATAAAACTAGTAGTCCGGTGCAGTTGGCGCCCGACCGGTGCATGTACTTACCAAAGAAATATTTACATTACTTTTATTGGTTTCATAAAAATAAACTTTATATAGAGGTTAAACATCTGTTGCTACTCGACTATTTCACATTTGTATATTTGTTATGTTTATCCGAACCGCTCGAACGCTCCTCCGTAAATGTTCAGCTTTCGATTTTAATTAATAAATTGTCAGATAATTGATTTGCATTTCTAATTGCTAGACCAATTTTAGGCTGCCAAGACACGGCGTAGAGGTCATGCATGAGCATTAAAATTTATTTTCTTGTTTCCTTGACAATAAAAACTAATAAATAATTCACGAGTTTTTTGTTGGTGTTTTAAATTAAGCGGAATATCTTGCCAAAAATGTAAATATAACTAACTAGCAAGATATTACTATGTTCTATTTTGATAGCCACTACTATGTAGTACTACTAAATTTATCTGGATCCAAGTGGAGGTCACAACTTACGACTTGACGTGATTATGGTTTTTTGTATTAATTATTAAGACAACTTTAATTATACATAACATAACTATCGATAAAAATAAATAAAAGACGTCTTAAACCTTAAAGCCTTAATTTTAACCACTGTTTTTAAACAAATTCTTTATCTAAAATCTTTAAAGAACTATAAAAAAACATCACAGGAAAAAATTAACGGCCAAAGAAAAATGTAACATTTTTTTTATTATTTTGGCCCATAATTTGGGTTTTCATTGAAAAGGTTTTATTCTAGAAATGCCACGATTTTTATTTTTATTAATTTAAAAGAAAAATTCTTTATCTAAAGTGTTTAAAGAATGATAGAAAACATCTCAGGAAAAAATTAACGGCTAAAGAAAATTTTTTTAAACACAGTCTATAATGTGAGATATATTAAAAAGGGTGTAATCTAGAAATGCCGCGAAGAAAATTGTAATACATACTTATATTTTTTTAAATTTTGGCCTATAATTGTGAGTTATCGTTGCAAAGGATTTAATCCAGAAATGCCACAAATTTTAATTTTATTAATTTAGAAGAATAAATTCTTTGTGTAAAACGTTTAAAGAACTATAAAAAACATCACAGGAAAAAATTAACGGCTAAAGAAAATGAAATATTTTTTCTTTTTTTAATTTGGCCTATAACGCGAGTTAAGGGTTTAATCTAGATATGCCACGACTTTTATTTCTATTATTTAAAAGAAAAAATGTTGTATCTAAAATGTTTAAAGAACCATGAAAAAATGTCACAGGAAAATAGTAACGGCTAAAGAAAAGAAATGCAACGAATTTTATTTTTCTTAATTTAATAGAAAAAATTCTTTATCTAAAATGTTTAAAGAATCATAAAAAAACATCACAGAAAAAAATCAACGGCTAAAGAGAAGAAAATTGTAATAAACATGTACTTATATTTTTTTAAATTTTGGCCCATAATTGTGAGTTATCGTTGCAAAGGATTTAATCTAGAAATGCCACAAATTTTTATTTTATTAATTTAAAAGAAAAAATTCTTTGACTAAAATGTTTACAGAACTATAAAAAAACACAACAGAAAAAAATTAACGGCTAAAGAAAATAACATTGTAATATGTACTTACTTTTTATAAATTTTGGCCTATAATATGAGTTATCGGTGCAAAGGATTTAATCTAGAAATGCTATAAATTTTAATTTTATTAATCAAAAGAAAACATTTTTTGTCTAAAATTTTTAAAGAATTATAAAAAACAGGAAAAATTAAGGGCCAAAGAAAATGGTAAAATTTATTTCTTTTAAATTTGGCCTATAATGTAAGTTATATATTAAAAAGGGTTTAATCTAGAAATTTTAATTAATCTAAAATGTTTAAAGTACCATGAAAACACACCACAGGAAAATATTAACGGCTAAAGAAAAGAAATGCTACGAATTTTATTTTTCATAAATCAATAGAAAAAATTCTTTTTATCTAAAATGTCTAAAGAACCATAAAAAACATCACAGGAAAAATTAACGGTTAAAGAAAATAAAATTGTAATATGTAGGTACTTATTTTTTTTAAATGTTGGCCTATAATGTGAGTTGTTGCAGAATTTAATCTAAAAATGACAAATTTTATTTTTATTAATTTAACTGAAAAAACTCTTTATATAAAATATTTAGAGAACTATAAAAAACACCACAGGAAAAAATTAATGGCTAAAGAAAATTGTAATACTTATTTTTTTTATTTTGGCCTATAATATGAGTTATCATTGAAAAGGGTTTAATCAAGAAAGGCCGCAAATTTTATTTTTATTAATTTAAGAGAATAAGTTCTTTATTTAAAATGTTTAAAGAACCATAAAAAAATCACAGGAAAATGTAACGGCTAAAGAAAATTGTAACACTATTTTTTTTTATTTTGGCCTATAACGTGAGTTATTATTGAAAAAGATTTAATCTAGAAATTCCAAGAATTTTATTTTTATTAATTTAAAACAAAAAGTTCTTTATTTAAAATGTTTAAAGAACCATAGAAAACACCACAGGAAAAAATTTACGGCTAAAGAAAGTTGTAATATTTTTTTTTTTTAATTTTGTCCTATAATGTGAATTATCGTTGAAAGAAGGTTTAATCTGGAAATGCCACGAATTTTATTTTTATCGATTTAAAAAAATTCTTTATCTAGAATGTTTAAAATATCCACCACAGGAAATATCTAACGGCTACAGATAATTGTAATGCCAGCACTTATTTTTTTTTCAAAATTTTGGCCTACAATGTGAGTTGCATCATTAAAAACGATTCGATTTAGAAATGCCACGAATTTCGCTTTTATTAATTTCAAAGAAAAAACTCTTTATCTAAAATGCTATAAAAAACACCCCAGGAAAAAATTAACGGCTAAAGAATATAAAATTGTGATAAGTACTTATTTTTTTTAATTTTAAAACATCATAAATTTAAAATTGTATAAGAGATTTTATATTATTGTCACCAAAAATCAAACGAAATATAAATTTAATAATTATTGTTTTGAAATAATCATGTACCTACTTGGAAAATTTCAGTAAAATACATTTTACGTCAGTGAGTTATTTCTAGTTCTTAAAATCGATACATTTGTCATAATTTGCAGAAAATAAAAAAGACAAACGATAAAAAAACAAGAAATAAGGTATATGATTCATTCACTGGTTTTTCTTAATTCCTAACCTTGATTTGAACAAAATAAGTTTACGATTTCTTTTTTTCATAAACCCCTTCAACTCAAATAAATCTACTGTAAAAGAACTTGCTTTTACAACTTTAACCGCACCTATGCAGAGATATCCATTAGAAGCATAAGTCAGTTTATTCCGATTATAGATTTATTTTTGCAATCGACTCGATCATTTTTAACATAAAAATCTATAAATGCCGAAGTAATGGCTTGTTAACACACAATTTCACAGAATAAAGCATATTACAAAATAATATATAACAACTTAATGGTGTGATTCAACAAACCGGTATTATTATTATTATTGACAATCTCAATGTCATTAAAAATAACTTATCTATCGCACAGAAAATTCCATTGAACTTATATCTTTGCGGGCACTAAAAATAGAAACGGAACAATGAACGCAAACATGTACATTATTACAAATATGTTTTTATTGTCACGCATTATGTTAATAAAACTTTTTTGATGAATATGTATTCCCATTATCAAAGTGGAAAGGTCATAGGTTGGTAGGACGTATTTCACACAAAACGCCTGGGAATATATGCATGATTAGCGATAAAAATGTATATCAATAAATAAAAATTTGATTTAGGGGTAGAGCTAATATTGGTTAACGTTCAGCCGGGCATGATGAGATTTCCTCCTTTATTATAAAAAAAGTTACTTTTATATTTTTTTTAAGTTATAACGTCATTCATTAATATATGAACAACCGCTTTATTGATATCATAGCCAAATATGGGTACTCGTGGAGCTACAAGGACAACGTATTTAAATTCTTACTAGCTGAATATTTACATACAATTCGAATATATGGCGAAGGCGCCAATGATAATGCGCAGACTATTTAAATTAAATTAATTTAAATCGCACTAATGATACCATCGTTGGTAATTACACGTAATATTGTTCTTTAAATAGTAATGTATCTACGTGTGGGGTTTAACCCATAAGTTGTTCCGGAAAAGTAATTAAAAAGCGAAGGGATATTTTAATTAAAAAAATGGCACCAAATCTAAAGTAGTTTCTAAAAAAATATAAAAACAATGCACAGTATGTTACCGCACACTTCTACGCCACTCAAGTTGGCATCATCAGGAGATGAATAATGCCCAAAGGGCAGTGAGTAAAAATTTTACTGGATGCAACTATTAGAGATGAAAGTTGAAAATAGAGGAAAACCTTTGGTATTATTTTTAAAATAAATAGAAATAATTGAAATAAATTTTATTTTTTTGACATTTTGCATTTCTTGATTAGCAAATTAAAGAATACCGTAATTAAAACTAATAACGATTAAATTACCAACAGTTATTACCAGTACATGTATCCTGTCTGCTGCACATAGAATTAATGTTATTATATTTTATTTGTACATATCACAAGGCGAGGAACTAATTCCATAAAACGTTGCATAATTTTTCTCTCTTATCTTTGTTATTGCCGCTCAGTCGGCAAATATAGTATGCTGTTGTAATGAAATTATTCCTTTATACGTACAGACGACATGATTATGTTATTTAAATATACTACCTACTTACATTAAAATAAAAACAAGTCTAGTTGTCAAAGGCATTTGAACTTTATCTAGATTTACTGTTTTTGTGGAATAAAAAGCATTTCTTTGTTTGGACTATTTTACATTATGCTAAATTGTCGGTTCAGTGTTCAACTTTTAGTTCGCTTATTTGCACTCTTATCGGGTGTGAGGAGGTCATTCCGGCGTTTATTATTTTACAGGGTCGATCGCGAGAGGCTCCCAATACATGCATTTAACTAAAATTTTTCATAGTTCCAAATAGTTAACGGTGAAGGTTTATTTAATTGGATACTGTCCATGTCGCACAGTGGGGTTGAAAAAAATACTTCATCATCTTATTTTTCTGTTAAATGTTCTTTTTGAAATTCTTCATAAATCTCTCGAGCCAGATTTTTTATTTTTAGCTATAATTTTTTGTATCTAAAACTGATTTTTACTACAGAATATCGTTATTTTCAATTAAAATGAGTCTTCTTTTATGTCCTTGTTAGCTGTCAAAATGACCGTTAATTTAAAAAATTAAAAACAATGTGATTTTTCCGAAAAGAAGAGATATAAAGTATTTTAAATTTTTCTATTTTCATAATTGATATTAAAATAACGTTTTCACTTTTGACAGCTGTCAAATTTTCTGTCAACTGAATAAAAATGTCATTTAATAATTATTTCCACAAATGACTTAAGTACTGAAAAGAAAATTTAGGAAATTAATTTCATAAAATTATTATGTTTGTTGGTAGCTGTCAAAATTTAAAACTATGCAAGTTCGTCTTCTATAATTTTATAAACAATTTGAATTTCCATAGAAGGGAAATGAAGTGTTTTTTTAAATTTGCTAGTTCAATAATTGATAATAGAATACAGTTCTTACTTTTGACAGCTGTCAAAATTTTGCAACTTAATGAAAATGACATATTAATTATTTAAACAAATTAACGTACCTACCTAACAAACATTTTTTACAAGAAGGCACCGAATACGAAATTAATGTCAAAAAAATATTATGTTGGTTAACAGATGTCAAAATTGCCGTCAAATTAAAAAATTTACAAGTATACTTTCGTAATTTTGAAAATAAGGTAATTTCCATGGAAGAAAATACATAAAATGTTTTAAAACTTTCTAGTTCAGTAATTGATAATAAAATAAAGTTGTAACCTTTGACAGCTGTCAAAATTTTTACCAACTTAATAAAAACGGCATTTTATTATTATTTCAAAAATATTACACGAGTAAGGTCAAAAAAAACATAAGCCATGACGAAACTATTTTCTCCCATTTTAAACGACCTTACACGACATTTATAATACTTGTGACTCGAACTACCCTGTAAATTATTTATACTTATTTCTTAGTAACACGCTAATTCTAAAAGGTTAATTGCCCTATTTATCTTCTCTTTATGCTCGCAGGTATTTCAACCATTGTTCTTCACATGTTTCTATCTGGTAATAACGTTTGTATTTTTTTTTAATTTTCAAGATCTTATCTCGGTTATTTATGAGTCATTATTCCTCATTTACGAAATTACAGCTGTACGGAGAGCATTATATTATGCAAATTTTCGGGTTAATTAGTGGTCACCACTCGCCTTAATTAAATTAAAATCAAATGATGAAACAATCAGCATAATTCGATGCCGAGTCGATGTTGCTACTACGTTAAAATTTTTATTGCATCCTGTAGGTGGTCGCCTCGCATTTTTAGCAATTTGCAATTAATTAAAAATGCGCTTCGGTTACCGCACAAACAATACTTCAATGACGAAGATGTAATTTCAACAATTTGCAAAGTGCATTTCATCAACCAAGTCATCATCATCAGGAGATAATTAACGCTGAGCCTGGTCTAACAAGGTAACCGACTTATGGTATACCTATGTTAGTACCACAAATATATCAGTCCATTCCATAATTAGCGTTATAGGTAGGAGTAATGTAGACAGAGGAACGCGGGCGAATGTACGTCAATTTCCATCTCATCAGACATACTTGACCAATATATTAAACAAAGTCAAAGATTTTATTTACATTTTTCCTTGTACTCTAACTTTAACACATGTCTTTCTCTCCGGAAGATCTGAAATCGAAGGGCACGGCATATATTACTGTTAAATAAGATACGTAATAAGTAGGTACATACAATTTTATGAAATTTTATTTGGATTCCAGCAACTAACAAAGTGCTATGTTTAGTTTGTGCTCGATAACAGGATGTTCAGCTTCTATCAGCGGAAAACACTCGAATTTTACGCCTCACTGGTTACCATAGTAACTAGTATTTATCACTTTGTTGTATAATTATATTCTTGATCAATAAATATTGTAATCAATTATAATTTCCTAAGGCTATTATTTTGTGCATATAAACATATGGGATTAAATGTACAGATTATTTTTAGTCATAGGTCCAAAGTCAGACACAATATGAACATTTTAATAATAATTTTAATGAAAAAAATATCTAATAGATATTTGTAATTCAATTAAAAATATCTAAATGTCTTAATAGAAACATTATAAGTATCTAGTAAATATTATTAACTTATATAACGATATCTAGTCCAATTTAATAAAAAATCTATCAGTTAATAATATTTAAAAGATTCAATTAATTTCATTAAAAATATCTAGAATATATTTTTGAAATATTTCTAATTGGAATAATCTAATAGATATTTCTAATACAATCAGAAATAGCGCAATTAAAAATGTCAACTAGAAACTTTACATTTCATTAAAAATATCCAATAAATATTATTTATTTAAATAAAAGTATCTAATCCTATATATTTTCAATTTAATTAAAAATCTTTCAATTAATAATAATAGATTTTTTTTAATTTCATTAAAATTATCTAGTAGATAATTTCTAATTCAATTAAAAATGCCTGGTATATATTTTTAGAATATTTTAATTCAAATAAAGCTATCTAATGGATATTTTTAATTCAATTAGAAATATCTCAATTAAAAATATCCAATAGGAACTTTAATTAATTAAAAATAAATATTAAATATTAATTTAAGTAAAAATATCTAGTATATATTTTCAATTTAATTAAAAATCCCTCAATTAATAATATTTAATGGAATCCTTTAATTTCATTAAAAATATCTAGTAGATAATTCTATTTCAATTAGAAATGTCTGGTACATATATTATTAAAACATTTTTAATTGGAATAAAACTATCTAATACATATTTCTAATTCAATTAGAAATATACCAATTAAAAATCTAATAGAAACTTTAACTTCATTAAAAATATCTAGTAAATATTATTATTTAAAATAAAAGTAACTATACTCGGGCCAAAAAGAGTAGTCAGTAGAGCCAGGGGCGTACGGATTTACGAATTTCATAAATTCCATAATTCGAACAAATGAAAGCGGATTGTGTTAATTATGCATGAGTATGAGAGTTACCATGTCTTAAATTTTAAATAATATGCTTACATCTGGCAACATTATCTCCACGAATTAGGTATAGCAACGCAGTTGAACAATGCACATCCTTTGCGTTGCAGCATATGTGACGCCACTGAATGCGCTATCTAAGCTCACTCGACGACCTTTATAATAGTCGAACAAATTATTGGGTATAAGGGCGGCACGTTCATTACGTTCAAGCATGTACTATATTTGGTTGACTATACCAATTAAACATAATGACCTAGTTGTGGTTTTCATCTCTGGTAGGCGGAGAAAACTGGATATATTTCTCTGAATTATATGGGATTATATGGTAAAACGAGCTGCCGCTTCTGTATTCCATAACAGCTAAATCCTTTGAAGAATTGCCGGTAAGTTTTTTGCTCTACTGCCTACTCTTTTTGGCCCGAGTATAGTACATATTTTCAATTTAATTAAAAATCTATCAATAATTAATAATAGAAAGTAGATATTTTTAATTTAATTGAACAGATAATAGATACATTTATTATCATTAAAACTATCTAGTAAATATTTCTATTACAATTAGAAATGTCTAGTATATATTTTTAAAATATTTATAACTGGAATAAAACTATCTAATAGATATTTCTAATTCAATTAGACATATCTCAATTAAAAATGTCTAATAGAAACTCATTAAAAATATCTAGTAAATATTATTTAAAATAAAAGTATCTAATACATATTTTCAAATTAATTAAAAATCTATCAATAATTAACAATATTTACTAGATAATTTTAATTTCATTAAAAATATCTAGTAGAAATTAGAAAAGTCTGGTATTTATTATTGAAATATTTTTAATTGAAATAAAGCTATCTAATGGATATTTTTAATTCAATTAGAAATATTTCAATTAAAAATATCCAATAAGAACTTTAATGTCTATTATATGTAGATTTTTTCTTAAATATTTCTAATTGAAATAAAACTATCGAGTAGATATATTTAACTCAATTAGAAACATCTTAATTAAAAATATCTAATAGAAACTTTTATTTTTTATTAAAAATATCTAGTAAATATTTTTAATCGAAATAAAAAAAGATATGTTTAATTCAATTAAAAATATCTAGCATCTTGCAGACATATTTAATTTCATTAAAAGTACCTAGTAGATATTTTAAATTCGATTAGAAATATCTTAATCGAACATATATCTACTAGATAGTTTTAAATTCAGAAAAAATATCTATAGTATATATTTATATTTCAAATGGAATTGTCTAACTGATATTTTTAATGAATATCTATTAGATATTTTTAATTCAATTAAAAATATCTAATCCTGCTTTAATTTTATGTTCAGCGAATAGACTGATAGAGGTGAATTATAATGTGTTTACAGCAATTATTAAGTGATTGTTATAGCAACTAGTTTGTAAATTATCGAATTAATGTGTGTTGTGTTTAAATTTACGAATCCGCGGTTTATTTATAGTATATTTATAGAATTCAGTTTCGTTCTTAATGTTCAACATATTGTCTGCGATTCGATAAAAAAGCCTATTACCTCCGAACTCACGTTTTGGAGCTTTATTTAAAAGCTGTGTTTGCCAAAGCTCTTCATATGAAACTGATCAGTTTCAAGGCATAACAACATGTTTTTACGTCAAATGGAGTTCTCAAAAACTTTGTAAAATAATCCTGCTTTTAGTGTATTGTTTGTTAAACCTTTTAATAATTGAAACTGAATATTCAAATGTATATTCGGAAATAATAACGCAAGCGGAATACTTAAATATTTATTCGTATTTTACCTGGGTTGATGGATGAAAAATATATAATTATAAAATATTTAGTATAATTGCTTACAGTTAGCGGAATTATTTTTAAGAATCTATAAATCTGGCTCATTTTGCCTAATTAGTCAGGACTTGATGCATGTATATTAAAAAAAAACATGAAAGTTTGCCAAGTAAATATGCATATAAATTAAATTGCTATTCCTCTTTGATTTATAATAAATTTATGTATAAAGTAGTTTATTATACAAAGCCTATCGCCTAAATCACGACGATCAAAGCAAGAAAACGATTCGGAAAAAGTCCGGGCATATTTACAGTTTGATATACTGTGATGTCTGCGTGGGAAAATTTATTGTTTTTGTTGGTATCATTCTTCATTAGTGAACGACATAAGTAATTATGTGATTTGCAAATCAGTGTCGATGATACTTTTTGCAGTTTCTTTCTAGTGTTTATTATTTTTACTAGAACATAAGGGTGCGTTTCTACTCAGCAGGTCTGCATGTTCTTGTACTAAACACCCCAAGCGTGAATTCAATAACTGCAACAAGGCTAACACTAAACCACTGATTTATTAACTCTATTACTTACAATAGTTATTCACTGAAACACTAATTACTACTTTTAAATTATTCACTACTAGTCACTGTTCCCTTTGTGTTGTGTTCAGTTCACTTTCCAATATTCAACTCCTGTAGTATAGGCCATCTTAGCTCTTATATGCCCGCAGATGTACCTTCTAGCATATTCCAGGTGGTCTAAATTATTCCACAATACTCTCTTCGTATCGCTGATGCCATCTCTGGGTCGATTGCTAAACCACCACAATTGGGAACCTACTGTAATAATTTACAGTTGGATTTCCGCTTCCTACTAGAATTTAATATTTTTTCAGATTATAAAGGTATGTTTGCACTTGTTAGACCGCTTTCAAGTGAATCTTTTAGTATGTCTTTAAATTCAAATTTGGCATTCCGTTTCACTCCAGTATATTTTTTCTAGAATATAAGGGTGTGTTTCCACTCTCAGATAATAAGAGTGTGTTTGCGACTCTTACACTGCTTGCAAATGAACTACTTTCAGCATTCTTCTTTTTATCATCATCTTTAGCAGCTGTATTAATTTGAAGTTTGATTTGCGTTTCCTTCGAGTTTTTTTATTATGACTAGAATATAAAGGCCTGTCTCCATTAATTAGACGTTGACCTTTTGTTTCCATCTAGTATTTATTATCGTTATAAGAAAGTAAGGGTGCGTTTGCACCTCTTCGAACGCCGGCAAATGAACCACCATTTAAATTGCCATTCTTTACCATATTTCTTAGCTGCTATATTAATTTAAAGTTGGTATAAAGTGTTTCGTTTTTTTCCTAGAATTTTATATTTTTATTAGAATAGAAGGAAGTTCCGTTTCACTTAATTTTATTGTTTAAATTTTTATTTTATTTTCCATTATAGTATACATAACCAGCTCATTTTTACTCCACACTACTGTATTGATTTGAATTTGGCATTCTGTTTCCTTCTGTTTAATTTTACTAGAGTATAAGATATGTTTCCACCCCTTTGACGTTCTCTAAGTAAACCACTTGAAATGTCTCGTTTGAAAATGTTTAATATTTGCTGCTAGTTAGAAGCTGGGTGCTTTTCTCTAGTATTTATTATTATTATTAGAATGTAAAGGAGTATTTGCACCTCTTAGAACGTTTGCAAACGTTTTGATATAAATGTTACCTCTACTATTTTATGCTTACTAGAATATAACGGCGTGGTCTCTCCCTTAGACGGTCTGCAAGTAAACCATTTGGAATATTTTTTAACTGCTGCATTAATTTGAAGTTTTTAAATAAATTTCTCGGCAATGACTGCAAATAATCTAAAACAGATTTCAAACCGTAATTTGGACTTAAGTTCTTCCTGAACCAAATTGAAGTTCTGGGTTGTACTGAAAATATTTCTTTCACGAATGATTGCAAACAATCTGAAATGGATTTTAAACCAAATTTGCATTCACGTCTGTTGCAATAATTCAAAATTGACTTTCCAGTTCCTTCCTAAATTTAATAATTTTATTAGATTATAAGGGTGTGTTTGCACTTCTTAGAGATGATTAAATTGAACCATTTAATATATCTTTTGTATGTTTCTAAACTACTCTATTAACTTGAAGTTGGCTTGCTGTTTTCTTCTAGTATTTATTATGTTTTCCAGAAAGTAAAGGTGTGTTTGCACGTTTTGAATCACGCACAAATGCACTAATTTTAGAATGTCCGTCTTTACTATATTTCTTGACTGCTATATTAATTTAAAGCTAGTTTTGCGTTCCTTCCAATATTTTTTATATTCAGTTTAGTTAAAGGTGTGTTTCCGTTCGCCAAACAATTTTCAAATAAACCGCCCCTCTGTAGCATCTTGCTGCTGTATTAATTTGAAGTCGAAGTGTGTTATTTGCTGTTTATTAGAACATTTTTCTCCAGTATTTATTATTTTTATTAGAATGTAAAGGTGTATTTGCACCTCTTAGAACGCTTCCAAAGGAACGAGCTTTTATGTTTACTAAAATATAACGATGTAGTCTGTTTGTTAGATGATCTGCACGTAAACAATCTTTCGATATGAGTCTCTTTAGCATATTTCTCAACTACTGTAATAATTAAGTTTTTATTAAAAGTAAAGGTGTGTTTTTGTACTCAGTGGGGGTGATGAATTTTTTTTATAAAATAACTCATTTACGAAATGTCCATGCCTGTTTGCAAGTTTACTCCTTGTCGGTTTTAAATTCCTATTGAAGACCCAATATACTAATTTTTACGGAAATATCTCACATATCAATTTGATGCTGGCGTGCTCTTCCACCGATCAAATTTTTCGCCAATTTGCCGTTCGAGATCGATGCGACACCTCCTTGTGATAGTTGATATGTCACGTAACATAATAAATTGCTGTTTGTTACACAGTATGCGACATCCTTTGTAGTCTGACAGGTCGGGTATATATTAGTCATGCCATGGCAGGCTGATGATGTCATCTAAGTCCCATGTCGAGCTCGTATCCGATGATGGCGCAGCGCCGACTGACTTTTCGTTCCAGGAACGACGCCGCTCTGCTCGCTTGCGGTTAACCCGCAGTCCGTCAGAAGTTCCTGCGGGTTATGATATGAGTTTTGATAATTTCGTAAACAATGGGACATCTGTGTGTGATGTCCATTTATATCAGCTGATACCATATTTCGTACCGCACGTTCGTTTGGATACTCGTGATCGAGGCGACAATCAAATTGTTTTCTTGTTTATAATAATATATTATAAACTATAAGGTTGGCAGAAATAAGCAAAAATCTTTTTTAAAACGAGTTGAAGGCAAAATATTTTTTTGTCAGAACTTCAATTTGGTGAAGAAAGAACTTAAGTATGGTTTAAAATCTGTTTCAGATCATTTGCAGTAATTGGGGAGAAATGTATTTAAAAATTTTAATTTAATACTGCGGTTAAGAAATATGCTAAATGGTTTACTTGCGTCTAAGGGAGAGACCACACCGTTATATTCTAGCAAACATAATAAATAGTAGAGGAAACATATATATCAAAAGCTGATTTATTTGCAAGCGTTCTAAGAGGTGCAAACACTCCTTTACGTTCTAATAATAATAATAAATACTAGAGAAAAGCGCCTAACTTCTAACTAGCAGCCAATATTAAACATTTTCAAATGAGACATTTCAAGTGGTTTACTTAGAGAAAATCAAAGGGGTTACTTTTAATAAAAACTTAATTATTACAGTAGATGAGAAATATGCTAGAGACTCATATCGAAAGATTGTTTACGTGCAGATCATCTAACAAACAGACTACATCGTTATATTTTAGTAAACATAAAAGCTGGTTCCTTTGCAAGCGTTCTAAGAGGTGCAAATACACCTTTACATTCTAATAAAAATAATAAATACTGGAGAAAAATGTTCAACTTCTAATAAACAGCAAATAACACACATCGACTTCAAATTAATACAGCAGCAAGATGCTACAGAGGGGCGGTTTATTTGAAAATTGTTTGGCGAACGGAAACACACCTTTAACTAAACTGAATATAAAAAATATTGGAAGGAACGCAAAACTAGCTTTAAATTAATATAGCAGTCAAGAAATATAGTAAAGACGGACATTCTAAAATTAGTGCATTTGTGCGTGATTCAAAACGTGCAAACACACCTTTACTTTCTGGTAAACATAATAAATACTAGAAGAAAACAGCAAGCCAACTTCAAGTTAATAGAGTAGTTTAGAAACATACAAAAGATATATTAAATGGTTCAATTTAATGATCTGTAAGAAGTGCAAACACACCCTTATAATCTAATAAAATTATTAAATTTAGGATGGAAATGGAAAGTCAATTTTGAATTATTGCAACAGACGTGAGTGCAAATTAGGTTTAAAATCCATTTCAGATTGTTTGCAATCATTCCTGAAAGAAATATTTTCAGTACAAACCAGAACTCAATTTGGTGCAGAAAGAACTGAAGTCCAAATTACGGTTTGAAATCTGTTTCAGATTATTTGCAGTCATTGCCGAGAAATTTATTTAAAAACTTTAAATTAATGCAGCAGTTAAAACATATGCTAAATGGTTTACTTGCAGACCGTCTAAGGGAGAGACCACACCGGTATATTCTATTAAGCATAAAATATCAATCATCAAAAGCTGATTCGTTTGCAAACGTTCTAAGAGGTGCAAATACTCCTTTACATTCTAATAATAATAATAAATACAAGAGAAAAACTTCTAAATAGCAGCAAATATGTATTAAACATTTTCACATGAGACATTTCAAGTGGTTTACTTAGAGAACGTCTCTTATACTCTAGTAAAATTAAATTGAAGGAAACAAAATGCCAAATTCAAATCAATACAGTAGTGTAGAGTAAAAATGTGCTGGTTATGTATACTACAAAAGAAAATAAAATAAAAATTTAAACAGAATAAAATTAAGTGGACATTGAACTTCCTTACATTCAACAAACAACAAGTTTAAATTAATACAGCAGCTAAGAAATATGGTAAAGAAAGGCAATCTAATGGTGGTTCATTTGCCGGTGTTCGAAGAGGTGCAAACGCACCCTTACTTTCTTATAACAATAATAAATACTAGATGGAAACAAAAGGTCAACTTCTAATTAATGGAGACAGGTCTTTATATTCTAGTCATAATAAAAAACACTAGAAGGAAACGCAAATTCAACTTCAAATTAATACAGCGGCTAAAGATGCTGATAAAAAGCAGAATGCTACAAGTGGTTCATTTGCAAGCAGTGTAAGAGTCGCAAACACACCTTTACTATCTGAAAGTGGAAACACACCCTTATATTCTAGTAAAAATATAAGGAGGAAACGAAACACTTTACAAAAATTTAAAATTGTTACGAACTAAGTGCAAACATACCCTTATAATCTAATAAAATTATTAAATTTAAGAAGGAAATGGATAGTCAACTCTAAATTATTACAATAGTTAAGAAATTTGCTAAAGAGTTATATTAAGGGATTGTGTGCTTGCAGACTATCTAAAAGTAGAAATACACCTTTATGTTCAATCAAGAATAATAGATAAAACAAGGAAGAGCAAGGCCAATTTCAAATTAATACAGTAGCTAAGAAATAGGATAAAGAAGATGATATATAACTGTGGTACGTTTGTCAGCGTTCGAAGAGGTGCAAACATACCTTTATAATCTGATAAACATATTAAATTCAAGTAGGAAAATGAACGTCAATTCTAAATTAGTTCATTAGTTCAAAAATAAGCTAAAGAGAGGCATTATGAAAGAGGATTTACTTGAAGGGCATCTAAGGGGTGCAAACATACCCTTATATTTTAGAAAAAAATTTGCTGGAAGGAAAATTGACACACCAGAAAAATATACTACTAGAAAATAGTCAAGAAGTGCAGACATGCCTTTATATTGTAATAAAAATTATTAAACATTAGAAGAAAATGGAGGGCCGACTAGCTAGCAGCTTAACTTTTCCTATCGTGCAGGAGTACGGTCAAGACAGGGCTGCGCTCGCTTTTTCTTAAATTAACGACCAATTTGTTGAGCAACCTCGTACATTCAAAAATCGGGCACACATAAGTCGCCAATTAAAATAGTTCGAGCAGGAATTACACCGAACAATAACTCAGATCTCCCAGCTCAAACTGCGCCACGTCCGACTGTGATCCCATAAAACAATCAGGTGTGTCAGTGGAACAGGGCGCCGGATTAAATGCATTCATGTTCAACAAATTTAACTACTCTTGTCTCGGTTGACGAACGTTGAGGGACACGGCCAATTTAAATTCAGCATGGCAATAATCTCTTGATCGCTGATTATTATTCACGTTAGATGCATAATGGGACCATTCGCGGCGGTATTGTTGACACAATAACAAAGGTGCGACCGCCTTTTGTACTTGAAATGCACTTGCGATGTTTTCGATGGTGTTTATGAGGTACCGGTTAGTGATTGAAATTTTAATGAGGCGGAGACAAAAAGTTGAAAAGATTTAGCATTTTATATACAGGGTGGAGAAAGTACATCGCACATAAGAATTCGTAAAGGGAAAGAATTATTGTTTTCCAAAACTCTAAATGCACTATAGAAGGCTGGCTATTTCTGAATTCATAATCGCTAGTTGTGGGCAATATAACACTAAAATCATTATATTTATGTTTATGTTTCGCAAAAACTTAATGAGATATAATAAACATGCGATACTCATAAAACACTGTTTAAGAGACGTGTAAAACCGACATACCACAAAAAATTGTAAGCACCAAAGAACGATCAGATAATAACAAATAACGTTTTTCAGTGCACGCGAAAAACGATGAATAAAGAAACTTAATAAATAATGCGTAAATATAATGTTCTGTTTTTATTTACTACTAGAGAGAATGAAAAAAAAACTGGTATAAACCAACGCGATATTTATAATAATAATTTTTAAGTAAATGAGAATAATGTCTTTCTTTTGTACAATTTTTCTCACTTTTCTAATTTCTGCTTCTTTTTTAATTTCTGAAAAATCACTGGATTTGATTCTTTAGTTGTGTTGTATCATCACTTGAAGGTTGTGACAATTCCAATGGTGATTGTGAAGTTGAAGCTTCTGTACATATTAACAAAACTTTCATTTCTAAAATCGAAATAAGCTTCTATTGAGTGTGACACTTTCGTTATTTGTATTGCTGAAGCTATCAGGAAGCATGTCAAAGTGATATTGTTTAAACATGTTTTTTTATTTTTCCTCAACCACCCTCTTATTTTTTATTGACCGACATAATTTATGAACACAGCGTAATTTTTTTAATTCTGTTAGTTCATCATGATACGCGACAATTCGACACATGTACAATAAACTGGGTTTCTGCTGATATCGGAGCGTAAAATATCTCGTTTTACAAACCCATGAAAGCCAACAGCAACTATTTTAAATTACCACAGCTATACAAAGGATGATTAAAACATTAAAACTGTTTTTCTCTCGGTATGAATACGTAAGTAATCTGCCGCGCCATAAAGTATAATTACACATACAACGATAATTTTTACTACACGAGAATTTACAACGTGTCAGTTGTAAGTTGCGAAGTTTTTACAAACCATAATCAGCATAATTAGACAAGAAATCATAGTCACTTAAATTTCATATAAAATCGTCGTTAAGGTGCTACGGCCTGGCAAATCTTTATGGAACTCGCAGATGTTTATTCTGAAACACAAATACGCAAGCAGTCTAATATGAATATCAATAAATAATAACGATCATCGATATTTGTATTATCGATATAATTTATAATCGACAGTTATTTACTACCGATCTTTGATATTATCAATATTAATTATTATCAACGTTACTATAATATCATCGATTATTATAATATCATCTAATGATGTGTTTATCATCGATATTATTTATCATAAATTATTTTATAGATGTTATCACAATATCGCCGCTTATCATGATATCATAATATCATTCATATTATTTCGATTTTGATCATTGACAAATTATTTATTATCGATGTTCCCATAATATCGTTCATATTATTTTCATCAATGGCTATTTGTCATCGAAATAATTTATAATCAGCAGTTATTTATTACCGATAGTTATTTATTATCTATCATAAATAATTTCATTGATGGTGTCATAATATCGACGATTATCATATCATTTATATTACTCTCATTGATAGTATTTATTATGGACGTTACCATAATATTATCGATGATTAAAATATCATCTAAGATTAAGGGTGAAACAATCGGTCCTTTTCTCACAAACTCTTTATTCAAAAAAGCTACCGGTTTCGTGGTATTTAATACTAAAGTATTACCACATCTTCAGGCAATAATAATACTTTAGTATTAAATACCACGAAACCGGTAACTTTTTTGAATAAAGAGTTTGTGAGAAAATGACCGATTGTTTCACCCTTAATCTTAGTATTATGGACTCACACGGGTACCACTTCCATAATTTAAAATATCATCTAATTATCATCGATATGTATATTTAATTTCACCGATGCTTAATTTAATATCGTCGATTTATTATATCATTCACATTATTTTTTTCCATAGTTATTGGTAATAATATAATTTATAACCTACAGTTCTTGATTACCGATAGTTATTTTATTATCGACATTATTCATTGTCAGTATTATTTATTATCGATGTTACCATAATATCAATTATTATATCATTTAATTATATTGATATTTCTATAATCATTATTACTTATCATAATTAACTTCTTTGATTTATTACCGATAGTTATTTATCATCGATATTACGTATTATTTATATTATTTATTATCGATATTATACATCATAAATAATTTCTTTGATGTTATTATAATATCGCGGATTATCATATAATCAGTTATATTATTTTCATTAATATAAATTTATTATCGATTTAGTATCAACGTTGCCATAATACCATCGATTATAATATTATCTAATTATCATTGCTACTTTTTATCATCGATATTATTATCAATCATAATTAATTTAATATACGTTTACTTAATATCGCCGATTATTAATTATATCATTCATGTATTTATCATCGACATTATTTATTATCGATATTATTTATAATCGACAGTTATTTATTACCGATAGTAATTATCAATATTATCTATTATTCATATTACATATACTTATTATCGATGTTAAATATAATAAAAAATTTCATTAATGTTGTTATAATATCACCGATTATCATATTTATCTTATTTTCATTGACTTTGTTTATTACCGCCGTTCCCATAATATTATCGATTATTATAATATCATCTAATTATCAACGATATTATTATTAATTATAATTAATTTCATCGATGTTTACTTAATATCGCCGATTTATTATATCATTCACATTATTTTTCTCCATAGTTATTGGTAATCGATATAATTTATAACCTACAGTTATTGATTACCGATGGTTATTTTATTGTCGACATTTTTTATTATCAGTATTATTTATTATCGACATTACTTATTGCCGACGTTATCATAATATCAATAATTATTATATAATCAAATTATATTGATATTTCTATCATCAATATTACTAATATAATTAATTTCATTGATTTATTACCGATAGTTATTTATCATTGATATTATTTATTATCGATATTATAATCATAAATAATTTCATTAATGTTATCATAATATGGCTGATTATCATATAATCATTTATATTATTTTCATTGATATAATTTATTATCGACTTATTATCAACGTTAACATAATGTCATCGATTATTATAATATATAATATAATTATCATTAATCATAATTAATTTCATCGATGTTTACTTAATATCGACGATTATTCACATTATTTTTCTCCACAGTTATTGGCAATCGAAATAATTTATAATCGACAGTTATTTATTACCGACAGCTATTTATCATCGACATTATTTATTACCGATATTATTTGTAATCGATAGTTATTTATTACCGATAGTTATTTATCACCAACATTATCCATTATTGACATTACATATTTATTATCGATAATATAATAAATAATAAATAATTTCATTGATGTTGTCATAATATCACCGATTATCATATTCATGTTATTTTCATTGACTTCATTTATTACCGACGTTACCACAATATCTTCGATTATATTATCATCGATATTATTATTAATTATAATTAATTTCATCGATGTTTACTTAATATCGCCACTTAATAATAATACTTATATCATATCGTTTATATTATTTTTCTTCATAGTTATTGGTAATCGATATAATTTATAAACGAGAGTTATTGTTTACCGATAATCATCGACATTATTTATTTTAGATATTATTTATTGCCGACGTTTCCACAATATCGATTATTGTAATATCATCTAATTATCGTTTATATTTCTATCATAAATATTACTTATAATTAATTTCATCGATGTTATCTTAATATCGCCGATTATTATAACATCGTGCATATTATTTTCATCAATAGCTATTAGTCATTGATATAATTTATTAGCAGCAGTTACTTATTACCGATATTATCTATTATCGATATTATCTATCATAAATAATTTTATTGATGGTGTCATCATATCGTCGATTATCATATGGTAATCGATATAATTTATAAACGGCAGTTATTGATTACCGATAATCATTTATCATCGACATTATTTATCATCGATATTATTTATTGTCAACGTTACCATAATATAGATTACCTACTGTAATATCACCTAATTGTCGTTGATATTTTTATCATCAATATTACTTATAATTGATTTTATCGATGTTATCTTAACATCGCCGGTTATTAGAACATCGTTCATATTATTTTCATCAATAGCTATTTGTCATCGATATAATTTATAATCAGCAGTTTCTTATTACCGATATTATTTATTATTGATATTATCTATTATCGATATTATCTATCATAAATAATTTCATTGATGGTGTCATAATATCGTCGTTTATCATATGTATATTATTTTTATTGAAATGATTTATTATCGTATTTACCAAAATACATCGATTATTATAATATCATCTAATTGTTACGATATTTTTATCATCGATACTATTATATTAACTATAAATAATTTCATCAATGTTAAAATAATATCGTCGATTATTATAAGGTTGTTCAAATTATGTTTCCCCATAGTTATTAGTAATCGATATAATTTATAATCTACATTTATTTATTACCAATAATTATTTATCATTGATAAAATTTATCATCGACGTTACCGTAATATCGATTATTATAATACCATCTAATTATCATTGATATTTCTATCATCAATATTACTTATCATAATTAATTTCATCGATGTTACCTTAAAATCGCCAATTATTATAATATCTCTCATATAATTTTCATCCATAGCTATGTGTCATCGATATAATTTATAATCGACAGTTTTTTATTACCGATAGTTATTTATCATCGATATTATTTATCATTGACATTATTTATTATCGATATTATATATCACACATAATTTCATTGATGTTATCATAATATCGTTGATTATCATATCATTTATATTATTTTTATTGATATTATTTATTATCAACGTTACCATAATTTCATCGATTATTATAAATCATAATTAATTTAATCGATGTTTGTTTAATATTTATTATTTTTCTCCATAGTTATTACTGGTAGTTATTTATCATCGATATTATTCATTATCGACGTTACCGTAATATCGATTATTGTAATACCATCTAATTATCATTGATATTTCTATCATCAATATTACTTGTAATAAGTAATTTCAACGATGTTATCTTAATATGGCCGATTATTATTCATATTATTTTCATCAATAATAATTTATAATCGTCAGTTATTTCTTACTGTTCCATACACTTCGTTGTCAACTCCTCACCTGCCATTATTATGGCGAACACCTCTATCTAAATCAATGCCTTCCTGGACTCCTCTGCTCATCAATAATAATCCTCCATCGCCTCCACGATTGCGTGTCAGGCATACTATTGCCATTTTTACTCTCTCTTTAACTCTAAATCGCCGAACCACACTGAAGCCTAGGTCATTACCACCTTGGCCCCCATCAGTAAGCTGTGGTCCTAATTTGTGGTACTACCCTCAGGTGGCAAAAATTGACATTGGCTTCTCATAGATGACAGTTCCTATCACCTTCAGGTTTAACCTCCCTTACAAAAATATCAACATTGTCGTGGATTTAGTTCCATGATTTGCTCTGTCAATATTCGTATTGGACTACATAGTTGCGAATCAAAGCCAGTTCCCTTTAAGTGCTCGCTCGACTTCTAAATCCTAAAATCGACCGCAGTTCAGATGTGCGCATTTTCCAACGGATGTGACTCAACCCTATCTGATGATTGTTGTATGTGTGTGTGGAGATCGTAGTAAGTGACCCTTATTAAAACCGGCGAGAGAACTGCACAGCTCAACCGGAACATCCGCCCGATTCCACGACCGACTAGATGTAAATTATGTTCGTAACTTGTTACTACTCGACATTCGACATGGTCAACGAAACATAATAAGATACGTGTTTGATATTTACGTCTGTTATACGGTAAAAAGTTTCAAATTAAATTGTTTGGTGGTCTGACGCGGACATAAATAAACAAAAAGTTGAAAACAACGTAGTAGCGTTTTTACGGGCGAATGTAGAGAACGTACAAGGAAGCTCTGCCGAATACAATAACCTTAGATGACGTGGGGATTTTACTGTAAACTGTTTCACTCGCTCTGAGGAATTTTAATTTCGTTTTTACCATTTACTACGAGATTAATGTAGGCATGTCATGGGTTTATAAACGGAATCTTACTATTGATTAAAACTCTTTCAACGTGTTTTTTTCTTAAACTGATAATCGAATAAATATTTTTTTAAATTATATATTAGACAAATTATTGAAAATTTTCAATGCCAGATGCCAGAAGATGTAGAATTAAAAATGAAAAGCAGAAATTAAAAGAAATCAGAGGCCATAGAATTTACATTGATGATGGCTTAGCAAAGACAGATATGGAAATGCAAAGAATAATAAGAAATGAAGAAAAATCAAAGGGCAAAGAGGTAAAGATTGAATCCAAAAACTGACTGTAGACGGAAGAGAATGGAGAAGGAATAGAAATCCTAGAAGGAATAGGCAAAAAACTAATAGAAAATAAGGAAGGGCAGAATTTGGAAATGGACATGGCAATGATTAAAGGAAATGGAAAAAATGCCAAAGATAAAACAATATGGAATAGGTGACCAAGATAAGAGTCAAAAATGGAAATAAAGACGGTAAATAAGGCAAAAAGAAAAAAATATAAAAGTTGGAACATGGAATGTCGGTACACCATTGAAAGCAGGAAAAATGGAAGAAGTGGCAAAGGAGCTAGGAAGATACCGAATAATGATTGCAGGTCTGCAGGAAATAATATGGTCAGGAGAGTCAGAAAATAATATGGTAAGGATCTGGTATAGAAGAGTCAAAAAAGAAGGCTATGGAATGGAATGGAACCAAATGCTGACAAGTGCAAGTAACTTACTGAGAACAATCCTTCGCCGAGCTGACAGCGTACATAAAGAAATTTTTTTGTCAGGCAATTTGATTGAATTTTCATCATAGGATTGCTGGCTACTATTGCTACCACTGACGCAGATTAGAGTGGGAAGGCAAGTACTTCTGCCCGGCGACAATACCCGCCACTGACTCTTGTCAGGCTATTTCAGACGCATTCACATATACGTTACTGAAAATAAAGAATCCTACAGTAGCAGCGGTGGAGTGATGAGCGCCGCCGGTGACTTCATCCGACAAAAACCAACATTGCCAGACAGACTATGTCAAATGTTAGAAAAAAAACTTGGCTGTGAAACTGATGGCACCACACTTATGAATCATGTTGCGTACTTCTTACGTTATAAGTATTGCATAAATAGAGCTATACGTTAGATAACGAGTATAAATTGCGGAAAATAAATTATATTAATCTGGATATACATAATTCATTTTAATCGGGAGACAGATATCCTGTTGGTTATAATCATTTAGTGCCTTAGAGAAATCAGACAGAATAGTAACAGCTTTTTTTTTTATCTAGGTGGAGCAATTACAGGATAAAACCAAAATTCACGACATTTATAGTGTGATGAATAAATAATTTCTATAAATAACCTATACAACTTAAAAGCCTAAGTTATTAAGTATGTATGTATGTTTTTTAATCATTAACACTCAGCCAGATCTGCCAGGAGATTTACAAGCTCACCGCTGTATATGTAAGCATTGGCAACAGTCATTTGCATAAATAATGTCGCGAAAAAATATACTAATGTACTGGCCTGATTTGAGCCATCTGAGTTGGCGGACATGTTACTATTAAGACGATCAAGTTATTTGATTAATTTTTTCCCTTAATTATTTATTTTATAAGTATAAATTTTGATAATTATTTTCATTTATTTATATTTTATCTGATTTACCTAATTTATCTATTTCACTTGCTTCATTCGTTTGTTTCTTATTTCACTGACTTATTTTATTAATTATACATTTTATTTATTTTCTATATTTATTTATGAATAATAACAATACTATTCTACTCGTATTATTATTATTTTGTTAACTTTATGTATTTATCTAATTTATCCATTTTGTCAATTTTGTCTATTTTATCTACATATATTGTTTATATTATTTATTTTGTTTATTTTATCAATTCTATCTATATTATCCATTATTTTATGTAATTTATCTATTTTATTTATTTCATAGATTTTATCTCTTTCACCTATTTTATGTTATTTTATCTATTTCATCTATTTTATCTATTTTATCTAAATTATCTACTTTATCCATTTTATAATAATAATAATATTTTATTAATCCATTAGGAGCAGTATGTTATGCTGTGGGATAAGTCAATATTTTGTACAAAGTACTAATAATACAGTGCATTTATATTTATATTTATATTTATAAGTATTTTAACCGATTTTATATATTTTCACCTATTTTATCTAATTTAACTATTTTATCTATTACATCTATTTTATTTATTTTATTTGTTTAATCTATTTCATCTATTTTATCTATTACATATATGATTATGTTAAATTGTAAAAATTGTCATAAAGACATTATTGCTATTATCTATATTATCTATTATTTTATCTAATTTATCTATTATACCTATTTTATCTATTTTATAATAATAATGATAATACTAATAATAATACATTTATTTTCCTTTTGACAAACTTTTACATATGTATCGGAATCGTTATTTTATTTATTTTATCTACTTTATCTATTTTATCAATTCTATCTGTATTATCTGTTATTTTATGTAATTTATCTATTTTATTTATTTCATAGATTTTATCTCTTTCACCTATTTTATCTTTTACAACTATTTTATCTATTTCATCTATTTTATTTATTTTACCTAAACTATCTACTTTATCCATTTTATCTATATTTTATCTATTTTATGTGTGTATTTTAACTATTTTATCTATTTTAACCGATTTTAAATATTTTAGCTATTATATCGATTTATCACCTATTTTATCTATTTCATCTATTTTATCTATTATATGATTATGTAAAATTCTAAAAATTGTCATAAAGACATTATTGCTATTATCTATGTTACCTATTTTATTTTTTATCTATATTATCTAATATTTTATCTAATTTATTTATTATTTTATCTAATTTATCTATTATACCTATTTTATAATATTAATACTAATAATAATACATTTATTTTCTTTTTGACAAACTTTTACATATGTATAGGAATCGTTATTTTATTTATTTTATCTACTTTATCTATTTTATCTAATTTAACTACATTAAGTATTCTATCTATTTTATGTATTTCATAGATTTTATCTCTTTCACCTATTTTATCTGTTACAACTATTTTATCTATTTCATCTATTTTATCTATTTTATGTGTGTATTTTAAATATTTTATCTATTTTCACCTATTTTATCTATTTCTTCTGTTTTATCTATATTGTTTATTTAATCTATTTTATCTATTATATGATTATGTAAAATTGTAAAAATTGCCATAGACAGTATTGCTATTATCTATATTATCTATTTTATTCTTTATCTATATTATCTATTATTTTATCTAATTTATCTATTATACCTATTTTATTTATTTAATCTATTTCCCCTTTTTTATCTTTATTACATATCCATCTATTTTATGTATTTTATCTATTTGATTTATATTATCTGTATTACCTAATATTTTAGCTATTTTATCTATTTTATGTATTATATCTAATTTATCCATTATACCTATTTTATGTATTTTATCTATTATTTTATCTAATTTACCTCTTTTAACTATTTTATCTTTATTATCTGTTTCATCTATTTTATGTATTTTATCTGTTATCTATTATTTTATGTAATTTATCTATTTTACCTATTCCATTGATTTTATCTCTTTCATCTATTTTATCCATTTCATCTATTTTATCTAAATTATCTATTTTATCCATTTTACCTATTTTATCTATATTATCTATTATTTTATTCAATTTATCTATTTTACCTATTTTATCTGGTTTATGCATTTTATCTATTTTATGTATGTGTTTTATCTATTTTATCTATTTTCACCATTTTATCTAATTTAACTATTTTATCTATTTCATCTATTTAATTTATTTTATGTATTTTAGCGATTTTATGCATTTCATCTATTTTATCGATTATTTTATCTAATTTATCTATTATACCTATTTTATCAATTTTAACTATTTATCTATTTTACCTATTTTTATCTATATTATCTAGAGATATTAGATATTATCTAATTTATCTATTTTATTTATTATTTTATGGGCATTGTGCTAATGGTTTCTTTAAGCTACAGCCAATAAACGAGAAATAGAATAGAAAATCTATAATTTTATCTACTTTATCTATACCTATTTTATCTATTTTAACTATTTTATAGATTTTATCTATTTCATTATTTCATCTATTTTAGCTATTTTATTTATTGCATTTATTTTATTCATTTCATTTGTTTTTCATTTCGTTCGTTTTATTCGTTTAAATCGTTTTATTATATTTATTCTATTGATTCTATTTATTTTATCCATTTTATTGATGTTATTTCCGATATGCATGTTATCCCTCTTATTCATCTTATTTATTTTATTTGTGTGACTATACTGAATTCTAATTAACGGTTAAGATATTTATCTATGAACTTGCTTTTAGAGAAAAAAATATTAATAATCGTTTTAATAAATGCAAGGAGAATACTCAAACCAAAATCATAGTACATACATATTAGTATTATTTTATTTTCTTTAATAACAGAATGTTTTAAAATTTCTAATTTAAAAAAATCGTAGTATGAGGGTACTTTTTTTAGAATCTGTATATTTAGCAACGTCTGTCTAAGAATGCAAAAAGGATAATTATGTAATTTTATAATAATAAAATAAACAAATCTATGTGTCATCAACTAGCCAAATGTAAACAAATATGTGGTAATATATTTACTTAGAGCCGAAAATAGACTTCGATGAAATGTACAAAAAAAAAATCGATTATTTTTGTATGTCAGTCTTGAATTTAAGAACCTCATCTCCATAGTTCCAAGTAAAATAATGTCCAAATATTTGTTAACATTAAATTTATCTGTTGATCTGAATTTTGAGGATTAATGAATCGTGTGTTCCTTTAAGGATGGTTTGGTCAAAATAAAATGTTGAAATCCTTGAAGGTTTTTATGTCAAATATTTATTTTTATATTATTGATTGAGGTGTAAGGGCAACGATGGTAAAATAAAAGGCCACGAGTCACGTTTATTGGCTTATTTTTTGCGTTAAGCATTGCCAATGGCGGTCCGGAAAAATGGACGTTATAATCGTGATCCTGAACGCGTAAAGACGCCTACATAGGATTTATTAATATCACTTTTCGTGGCCGCTCAACATTGTCCGTAATGAACTGAGAAAGAAAACAAAGAAATTAAACTTCTTTGGAACCATTTAGCTTATTTTGTGTATCTCCAGTAAAATTTCCTATCTGGCTGACTTTATTCCATTTTCTATACGCTTTAATCATGCAGGCCTAATACTATTCGCGTGTGTGGAGTACAGATATCTAAATAATTTATAATTACCTGGTCACGTTATCGATAAAAATACATCGCAACAATATTGTTGCGGGTATAACTGGAATTTTCACAAATTACAGTCATAATTTCACGTTTTTATATTTTTTGAATTACAGTTTATTAACTACTCAAGGCAGGTAGTGGTTTATATGTTTACGACCGCAAATTTTGTATAGTTGCATGAAGGAAGTATACATGTAAATTGCCGTATAATTTTGTTAGTAAATTCTACACTTGTACTACTAAACTGAACTGTCCCAATAAATTCCTTCAGTAACTGAAACATGTTTAAATGTCATAAATGATTCCGTGCCAAAATTGATGATTGGTAGTAGTTATTACTAAATATTTCATATTCATTTACTTCTAACGGATCTCTTCGATATGCGCTAAAACTTACATTTTAAATGATTTTAATTCATTACGAACTTTAGAGCACATTCGTGAAATTCTCTACCATATGAGACGCGGTTTAGACAGATAATTCGATATCTATAACTGCTGTCGTCTGCTGTACTCGTATTTCATGCCGGTTGTTTATTCCACGCCGAAATTGCAATTCAATAATCGCGAATCATCGCTTGATTTTAACAATCACTTGCGAGTTGAATGAATCAACAAATTCAACGGTGCAATTACTTCACAAACGGTGAGGTCAGCGAAATGAATTTGAAACGGCGTTAGAGTTGAAACAAAGAAAAATGTACCTTATAACTGTTACAAAGCAAAAATTGCTTATAAAGGACTAACAGCTTCAGTCACCTCAAAACGATATTGAAAATAATTATATTATATCGATTTTATTTGGTGTAGCTAAAACACTTTGATTGCAAGGCTAAAAAATGGGAATAAAGGATATGATTAATATTTTCCAAAATGGCAATTCTTAAGAAACTAGAAAGAAGATAATGAAATGAAGTCATCTTTCAAAATGAAAGCTTAGACAAATGTGCGCATAATAAAAACATCACGTCCCAAGGACCCATCAATAACGCTCCAAAAGTGTTTGTAAACTCATCTACAAGTTAATCCCGAAAATATAAATAGTACTAATTTCATCAAAGATACCACTATAAATTTTCAAAAGGCTCATTTACGCTGTTTAGTAGTAAAAATAAAACAATCCTTTTGATCTAATAATAGCCCATTTAGAATTCACATTTCCTTATATTTTTAGGTTACTTTTACAAATTAATTAAGTAACTGCAGACGTAAGACCATCTTGAACATTTCACTATTACCCGCGACAGCGCCGACCTAAGGAATTGTTTGGGGGCCTTACTAATAATTTTGGCCAACTTTGACGTAGTAAATCGAAAAATATTAGACTTGACTAGAAGTTTTATACCGGTCAAATAAGTTTTATAAGAGTAACAGCTACCTAGTTATAGAACTAAAAGGTTTATAAGTGGTGTTAATTGTTACAAATAAAAAAATTTATTTCAGATAAAATTGAAGTGTTTCTCTGTAACCAACGGGTTTGCATAATCAAGTTACAAAATCATAGTGTCAATAAGTACTTGTGGAGTTATATAATTGTTTTATAGCGTGCCTGTTACTTAAATATCTACAACACTGACAGAAATATTTTCGTCACCACAATATAAAACTAAAAATGATTACCATCAAAGAGCAATAAAATTTTATAAGAGTGTCATGTTTAGAACTATTAGGTTTATAGTGGTGTTATAATGATAATCTCAATTTAAAAGATTAAAACGTTTCTGTAATATAACGGTTTTATATAATCACGTCACAAAGTCATAATATCACGTAGTTGTGGAGTTATGTAATTGTTTTATAGAGCGCTTGTTACCGAAAGATCTACGAGACTGTGATATAAATATTTTCGTCACCACATTTTCAAACTTATGGTGATTATTATTAAGTGTATAAAAATTTTATAGCAGTAACAACTACTACTTTATAGAACTATTAAGATTATAGTGGTGTTAGTTCTTGCAATAGAAAAAATAAGCTACAAATAAAAACAAAGCGTAACCTTCATGGAACTAAATGGGTTTATATAACCACGTGACACATTCATAGTATTATTAAGTGGTTGTCGAGGCAAGTAATTGTTTTATAGCGTGCCTGTTACTTAAAGATCTACAAGACTGATAGAAATATTTTCGACACCACAATATAAAGCTAAGTGGTTACTATCAAAGAGTATATAATAAAGTTTTATAAGACTGTCACATTTAGAACAATTAGGTTTATAGTGGTTTTATAATGATAAAATCAATCGACACCAAAAAGTGGTTACTATCATAGAGTATATAATAAAGTTTTATAAGACTGTCACGTTTAGAACTATTAGGTTTTTTTCTTTCTGTTCTTGTTTGGGATTTACTACCCCACTTCTGAACATTACCCAGAAAATCTAAAAAATATCTGGATTTAAAAAAAAATTACCTTTTAGATTTTCTGGGTAATGTTCAGAAGTGTGGCAGTAAATCCCAAATAAGAACAGAAAGAAAAAACTGAAAGATGCCACAAATAACTTTTAGACAATAACTATTAGGTTTATAGTGGTTTTATAATGATAAAATCAATTTAAGAGATTGAAGTGTTTCTGTAATATAACGGTTTTATACAATAACGTTACAAAGTCATAACATCAAGAAGAGTTGTGGAGTTATGTAATTGTTTTATAGCGCGCCTGTTACTTAAAGATCTACAAGACTGATATAAATATTTTCGACACCACAATATAAAACTAAGTGATAACTATCAAATAGTATATAATAAAGTTTTAAAAAAGTGTCATATTTAGGGCTATTAGGTTTATAGTGGTGTTATAATGGTAAAATAAGTTTCAGATATTAAAGCCTTAGGTTTATAGTGGTCTTATAATGGTGAAACCAGTTTTAATCAGCCTTTAACGGTTTTATGTAATCATGCTATAAAGTCATAACCTCACGGAGTAGTTGTGGAGTTATATAATTGTTTTATAGTGCGCCTGTTACTTAACTGTTACGAGGCTGTAATAGAAATACTTTCGTCACCACATTTTAAAACTTAGAGTAATTATTATGAAGGAGTGTATAATACAGTTTTATAAAAGGAACAGCTACGATGTTATAGAACTATTTAGCTTATAGTGATGTTACTTGTTGTAGTGATAAAATGCAATTTCAGATAATGTTAAACTGTAACCTTTATGTAATATAACGAGTTTATATAACCTTACAAAGTTGTAGTGTCACTAAATATTTGTAGAGTTATGTAACTGTTAAATAGAGTGCTGGTCACTTTAAAATCTATAAGACTGATGAAAATAACATTACCAAAGGCGTATATTTAAAGATCTACAAAATTGTGATAGAAATATTTTCTTCAACTATATAGTTTTATAAGAGTAAAAGCTACAATGTTATAGAACTGTAAGGTTTATAGTAGTGTTTGTTGTTACATCTATAAAAATCGGTTTGCAATAAGAACAAAGTGTAACTCTTATATAACTTATGGACTCCAAAGTTATAAAACCTTAGGTAACTACTAGGAAACTTTCACAATACCCTGTGGGCTGTCGCGTAAAATAAAACAAAATCAGTTGTTTTATAATGAATTTATGGTCACCTAATTGGAAAAAATTAAATACTGCAGATCATTTCCGTCGAACCGAGCAAAAAATTGTAAATAAGTTTTATAATGGTACCAAAAATATTTCCAGACTTGTCGCCAAAATGTGATTAAAATGGTTCTATTAGAGCATCTACCTCTGCTTTTGACTGTTTTACAACCTTGTGTTACTTTGATGTGATTCTTTAGTTCTATAAGAGATCTATACCGGTAACGGCGTTAAATCCAATCATTTAAATGCATATAATTCGTTTCCTTAATTCGAAATAAGTGTAACTTCCGCCTTTACTTTACTTACTTTTAACCTGAAAATGTCCTGGGAGATCCTTAAAGATTATTATAGTTTTATTAAGTTAAAACTTTACTAAACGAAAAAGTATTAACTGCAAAGCTCACAAGGAAGTTGGTGACCTAATTTTTGTGGCAATTGTAACGTTGTGTCTGCTGTTATGCCCATTGTCCTGAACGTTGTTAAGACCATACGAGATCTCGAGACTGAAAATGAACAAAGTGAATGTAAATGCAACATCTTATAATAATCCTAAATAGTGGAAATTCTAGCAAAACACTCCTTGGGGCTTACATAAACTTTTAAACAAAACTGAAACGGTTCAGCGGCTTTTCTCTTGCACATCAAAACAAGGAATTTATTTGTCGAGTGCTAAACTCTGGAGCGGCTCCTATTAGTCGAGTATTGTGGTCGCAATAATTTTTTTCCTATTAATACTGATAATAAATTGTAAATTAGATCAGACCTCAATCATGGCCAAACAACTATTGAACCAACCACAAGCCACTCGATGCTCTCATTTATGACCAATGAAAAAACCATGCTGTTATTCATAATAACAGAAATAAATATTGTAAATATTAATCAAAGGAAAGTCTTGCGTAGTATTTATTAGTGAGTATACAAAAGAGTATGAGAGCTACTTATTTTCTTGATACCTAAGACCATATTTCCTTTGTTTCTTTGCTTTAGTCCTTTGTCCGGAATAAAGAAGTTGAGATGACATTTTTTGGGATTGAATTTATATATTTACGCTCGTTATTTTTGCATAATTGACTAAAGAAGTATATCCACAGCCAAAATTGGTAAAATAGACCATATTTTTTTAAATATATTGTACTGACAATGAAAATATTTTATATTGCAATATTATTTTTTACAACGAATAATATTTAAATTATATTTTTAGCTGCTTAAAATAGTTAGTTAATTAAAATGGGTATTCCTTAATTGGGCAGGTTCCCTTGAGCCGGCTCTGTACGAGCGGGAAGTTTGCCAACAATTCCCAAGTCATTTAAGTTTGGGTCCTTTTTGACTGTCACTCGGTTAATTTACAACGGCGCTTCTTATTCTCAGAGCTTTTGTGTATTTCTCGCCATTTAACATAAAAATAGCCGGGCCTTTCTAGTGAATGCATTTCGTTGTAGCAGTTCCCGAAATTTTTAGCACTACGCCTCAGTCTGTTAAACATAAAAAGATCTTTTCGGCTTTTGTACCGGCCGAAGAAAAGCTAATGGCTTTTTCAAGAATTTGATTGATCAATTCTGTTTGCGGCTCTCGTTTACACCCGAACGTAAATAAAACGTTTGCAGGTATTGAAATTATTTAGCTGTGAATAGACCTTGTGGATATAATATACCGGCTTGGACAAAACGAGGCGCCAATACGGCACTTGATATAATGGAGTAACAAAAGGGTCGGGGACTTATGAAATCGGTTGTAAGGTTTGTAATTTAAAGTATGTTAGGCAAACGAGACGGGCAAACTAGTTATAAGGAGCATGTGGCTCAAATCAAGTAAATTTAGTTCCCACAAAAATATATATAAGTACTTATAAACGGTACATTGTTGACCCCGATATATCAACAGGTCGCTGTTGATCCCGCCCAACGTTGCTGCTGTATCGTTGGTGTATGAAATTAAATTTTGCCTGGTACTAGTTGCAGCGTACGCGAGAGAACTAATCGAGATATACACGAAGATGGGAATGGTACATTGTTGAGCCCTTCTTAAAATTTGTGTGCGGTCTCCTAAAACCATACCTAACTAAATGGTGATGGTGCATAACTCGATACGTTGCTGAGCACGAACCCCGGGCCCAACAGTGTAATTTTGGGCTTCACAATGACCGTTTATATATTGAATGGGCTCATCAATGTCTGTTTATAACTATATGTACATGATATATAAAATATAAGCTAGGATAGGGGAAGAATATAACTCTATAGATAAAATGAACAAATGAACTATGAGAATTTAAAAAAGATAATGAAAACACAAGAAAAAGTGAAAAGCAGCAGAAGAGCCATACAAACATGTTTTCACACTAAATATAAATTGTATGAAACAATCTTCCTCGCCTTAATACTTAGAATAATATAATATAAATAACCCACCATAGGACGATATAAATTTCAAAAAAAGAAAACAAAATATTCGAAATAAACCACGAAAGCGATAAAAGAGCCACATAAACAACACGAGAGCCATTTTTTCAGATTAAATATTAAGAGTTTAGAAGCTCTTTACAATCTTAGTTTCTAATAGATTAATATTACCACGATTGGATATAAGTTAAAGTTAAAAAATAAAAATAGAAATACAAGAAAAAAATTCCTCCCATTGAAACATCACTTTGGCAGTTTTTTGACAGCTGCCACCAAATTTTTTTTCGAGAAAACGTCACTTTGACAACGCTCACAAAATTTTTTTTCGAGAAAACGTCACTTTGACAGCTGTCACAATTTTTTTTAGGAAACGTCACTTTGACAGCTGTCACCGAAAAGTCAAAAAAAATTACGTCAACGTCAAAATGCCGCTTTTAGGTTATCGAAATCTACAGTGCGTCGCGATAAAAGTTTGACGTTATGGTTCAAATTTGACGTTTCCTTAATATCGGACCCAGGGCGGAACCGATCGTAGTTTCGGAATCCGGACGTCTTCGCCGCCCCGAAACCGTTCTCGGTTTGTAGATGGCGCCCCCCCATTCACTTTGACATTGAAACGTCACTTTGAGAGTTTTTTTGACAGCTGTCACAATATTTTTTTCGAGAAAACGTCACTTTGACAGCTGTCACAACATTTTTTTTAAGGAAACGTCACCTTGACTGCTGCCACCGAAAAGTAAAAAAAAATTCTATAATCTTTGTAGATTAATATTAGATTAGTATTAGTAGATTAATATTACCACGATTGGATATAACCCCTTAAAGTATATGAGTTAAAAAATAAAAATAAAAACACAAGAAAAAAATTCCTCCCATTGAAACGTCACTTTGGCAGGTTTTGACAGCTATCACCAAATTTTTTTTCGAGAAACGTCACTTTGACAACTCACAATTTTTTTTAAGGAAACGTCACTTTGACAGCTGTCACAATTTTTTTAAAGGAAACGTCACTTTGACAGCTGTCACCGAAAAGTAAAAGAAAATTACGTCAACGTCAAAATGCCGCTTTTAGGTTATCGAAATCTACAGTGCGTCGCCCCGAAACCTTCTCGGTTTGTAGATGGCGCCCCCCCCTTCACTTTGACATTGAAACGTCACTTTGATAGTTTTTGACAGCTGTCCCAAAAAAATTTTTACGATAAAACGTCACTTTGACAGCTGTCAGAAATTTTTTTTAGAGAAAACGTCACTTTGACAGTTGTCACAATTTTTTTTAAGGAAATGTCACTTTGACAGCTGTCATAGAAAAGTAAAAAAATTACGTCAACGTCAAGATGCCGCTTTTACGTTATCGAAATCTACAGTGCGGCGCGATAAAAGTTTGACGTTATGGTCCAAATTTGACGTTTCCTTAATATCGGTCCCAGGGCGGAACCGATCGTAGTTTCGGAATCCGGACGTCTTCGCCGCACCGAAACCGTTCTCGGTTTGTAGATGGCGCCCCCCATTCACTTTGACATTGAAACGTCACTTTGACAGTTTTCTTACAGCTGTCACAAAAATTTTTTTTCGAGAAAACGTCACTTTGACAGCCGTCACAAAAATTTTTTTTCGAGAAAACGTCACTTTGACAGCTGTCACAATTTTTTTAAGGAAACGTCACTTTGACAGCTGCCACCGAAAAGTCGAAAAAATTCTATAATCTTAATTTGTAGATTAATATTACCACGATTGGATTTGTAAAGTAAATGGGAGTTTAAAAAAAAGAATAAAAACTCGAGAAAAAAATTAAAAGCAATAGAATAGCCATACACATGTTTACGCGCTAAATATAAATTGCATAGAACTTCTTCCTCGCCTTCATAATTAGAATACTATAATATAAATACCGCACCACAGGGTGACATAAATTTAAAAAAAAAACAAAAATTTCGAAAAAAACACGAAAACTATGATAGAGCCACATAAACAACACGAGAGCCATAGAAACATTTTCCAGATTAAGAGGCTAGAAGCTCTCCAAAATCTTAATTTCTAGATTAATATTATCACGATTGCATTTGTAACCCCTTACAGTTAAAGAAAAGAGAATAAAAACATAAGAAAAAAATTAAAGGCAACAGAAGAGCCATACAAAAATGTTTACACATTAAATATAAATAGTATAGAAGGTCTTTCTCGCCTTAATACTCAGAATAATATAATATAAACGCCGCACCATAGGATGACATAAATTCCAAACCAAGAAAACAAAAATTCAGACATAAATCACGAAAACGATAAAAGAGCCACACAAACAACACGAGAGCCATAGAATCATTTTTTCGAATTAAATATTAAGACTATTAAGAGTAGTTTAGAAGCTCTCTACAATTTTAATTTCTAGATTAATATTACCATGATTGTATTTGTAACCCCTTAAAGTACATGGGAGTTTAAAAATAGAAAAAAAAAACAAAAGAAAAAAATTAACGGCAACAGAAGAGCGATGCAAACATATTACAGATTATCTTCTTCGCCTTAATATTTACAATAATATTATGCAAACGCTTCAACATAGAATGACATAAATTCCAAAAAAAAAAAAAAAACGAAATAAACCAAATAACGATATTAAATATAAGTAAAAAGCTTGCAGCTAAGAAAATTATTAATATTACCATTTGTAACCCCTTAAAGTACATGGGAGTTTAAAAATAGAAAAAAAAAACAAAAGAAAAAAATTAACGGCAACAGAAGAGCGATGCAAACATGTTACAGATTATCTTCTTCGCCTTAATATTTACAATAATATTATGCAAACGCTTCAATATAGAATGACATAAATTCCAAAAAAAAAAAGAAAAAAAAAACGAAATAAACCAAATAACGATATTAAATATAAGTAAAAAGCTTGCAGCTAAGAAAATTATTAATATTACCATTTATAACCCCTTAAAGTACATGGGAGTTTAAAAATAGAAAAGAAAAACAAAAGAAAAAATTAACGGCAACAGAAGAGCGATGCAAACATGTTACAGATTATCTTCTTCACCTTAATATTTACAATAATATTATGCAAACGCTTCAATCTTCACCTTAATATTTACAATAATATTATGCAAACGCTTCAACATAGAATGACATAAATTCCAAAAAAAAAAGAAAAAAAAAACGAAATAAACCAAAAAACGATATTAAATGTAAGTAAAAAGCTTGCAGCTAAGAAAATTATTAATATTACCATGATTGTATTTGTAACCCCTTAAAGTACATGGGAGTTTAAAAATAGAAAAGAAAAACAAAAGAAAAAATTAACGGCAACAGAAGAGCGATGCAAACATGTTACAGATTATCTTCTTCGCCTTAATATTTACAATAATATTATACAAACGCTTCAACATAGAATGACATAAATTCCAAAAAAAAAAAAGAAAAAAAAACGAAAGAAACCAAATAACGATATTAAATATAAGTAAAAAGCTTGCAGCTAAGAAAATTATTAATATTACCATTTGTAACCCCTTAAAATACATGGGAGTTTAAAAATAGAAAAAAAAACAAAAGAAAAAATTAACGGCAACAGAAGAGCGATGCAAACATGTTACAGATTATCTTCTTCACCTTAATATTTACAATAATATTATGCAAACGCTTCAACATAGAATGACATAAATTCCAAAAAAAGGAAAAAAAAACGAAATAAACCAAAAAACGATATTAAATATAAGTAAAAAGCTTGCAGCTAAGAAAATTTACTTCCATACAGAAAAAACCGCATCTAAATCGGTTGAATAATAATCTACTAGATGTTTTTATTTTACTATGAATAATGACTAGGGATCCACCCCTAAGCGAGTAATAAATACCTACCATGTTAGTTTCCCCATTTGTACAATCCAAATTCAGTGCCGAGGATAATCCGTCAACTTTTCCGCCTGTAGCGCAATCATTAATACGAATTAAAGCGAACGTCGTGTCCTGATGGAAATAAAGGGAAGATGGACCGTTAAACCGTTTGAGGTTCCCTGACAAGGACCTGCTTCACAGCGTGGTGCGGCATTTAATGTTTTTTTGATGAAGTGGCTCTTTTTCAAGCGGACAATGGGACGAAGAGGAACCCCGCATTGACACGGCTTGCCACGCGGATGGTTTCTTTCAGGTCACAAACGGGCGTCCGAAGGGGAGCCGACCGGCCGCATCCACCCCACAAACGAAAAATGACATGATGCTTTTATTGACCATAATAGATAATTAGCATAAAACTGAATAAAGCAAAAGTTCAGCAGGTGTCTCGAGAAAAATTTGGTTAAACATCATCTAAAAACTAACAAATTGTTTCCATAGTTTCTATATAGTTTCCAGTAATTTCCTCTCTCGCCTTACGAACGCCAATGGCCGAAAATCACTTTGCAATGTCTTACAATAGACCATGAATGAGTTCCATTGTGCAAGCAGAATAGACCACCGAAAATAACTTTGTTGCTTTCTTATGTTTGCCCATTTTATTCTCAAGATTAGTTAGTCACGTTCGAGGTAAAGAACTGAAAAATGCATGTGGGAAAATACAACCCCTAGCTCGTACGTCTTTTGGATCTATTATTAGAGTTGTTAAACATTTCAGGTGGACATAAAAAATCTATTCAAGCGTGAGGTGTATGAGAACTGAGCGAATGATTGGTGGTGTTCAACATACGGTTATTGTATTATCGAACAATTAGACTCTTCACTATACTTACGATATGTTTTACACCGGCAGCGTTTACTATTACCTGGTAGACCAGGAAATTTATAATTGGTAGTAGGTCAAAATGGAAAAGTGCTTTTTGGTGATCAAATCAATTGTAGAAGACTTTTAGGATTCTCATCCACGTTGAATATCTGAAATTCTTGAGTTTCAATCGCCTGTCTTACCATAGTCTTCTTCTGAAGCGAAATGAGGGTGTTGGCCGAAGCTCTTCTATTTATGGTTTTGGCAGGAGATATGTGGGCAAATTGATTGAAAGATAAGGATCTCAATAAGAGCAAGACTTAAATTGTAATCTTACGACGTGATCTTATCTGTATAGACTTTGATACTTCCGCCAGTACTTCATTAATAGCGGTAATTATAATTGATTCAGCTTCTCAAACAGTTACTTATCTTCTCATCGGGATCGTCTGCACATTTTTACAATATTTGGATAACAATAAAAGTCAATATTTACGTTTTTTTATCGTCAATCGATTTAACAAGAGACATATTGTTAACTTTGTTAAATCTGACAATAATGATGACGTTCGTATAGCTGAAGCCTTGGAAATTCATAATTCAATTCAGCACATGTACGGTTGAGCAAGATATTTTATTGCTGATGCGAAATTGATGACCGTAATTAAGTAGATAAAATGAGGTGTTAATTGTGTTTTTGGGGTTGTTGAGACAAGGCCTCTCGAGGGTTGCCCCTTCAGAGCCCCTTCGAGTTAAGTGCATATCTCCGACCCAGGTTACCACCCTTTTCGTATACCAAGCGAGTCATTTATTTTAGTAAAGTAAACTTCATAACATAACTTACGTCAACTATCGTAGTAAAATAATGTATCTCAATTAAAACGAAAAACAATTGTATCTCAGGTTAACAACAAAATGAGTAAGCTTTATTAATTTGCACAATTACAGAATATTCTCACATATGCGTGTAAATACCCATCATGATTGCCTCAAATCATTTGGTATTACCCATCCATGAAGAATTGCATTAGATATTATTACGTAACGTAGTAATCATGACAAAAGGTGCATTTTTCTTTTCTCTCGTGGAGTAGTGCCCTTGACTTTTTCACACTAAATTATTATCTAATTAATTTCACGGCTCGTAGCAGACAATGGAATCCGAGATAAAAAAAAGAATGAACTCGTTTTTTGCCCGCTCCGATGTATTCTTTCGGTAAAATTGTTTGACGGTCCTGGGAAAGGATTGGGAATTTCAAATATTTCATCTCATAGTAATTTACTTCGAATAATACAAAATGTTAGCGGAAGAATTTCATATTACCGTCGGGATACCAGAACGATCTACAGTATGGACACCGTATTTTACAGTTCATATGGACAAATTTTAAGAATAAATAAAATAATGTTTGTTTTAAAATTACAACCCATTTGACAAAACTAATTTGAAGACAAGTAAAATGAGGACTGCGAGTTTAACAGTACAGTACAGTAACAAGTAAGTAAGAGATTTTTGTCAATTATTTAAAATCAATATTTTACCAACAAAAGTACCTATTTCATAATTTTTAAACTCGGAAGTAAATACTTCCAATTATTTTCAATTGAGCTTAAATCAGGCCTTTTAGCTGGTCAAAGGAGAAGTTGAATGTTGTTTTCCTCCTATCAGTTTCTAACAAAGTTTATAACAAGTAAGCATGAAGCAAGAAGATGAAGTTTTTGGATCTATTGAAATCGAATTATAATTATAATTACCGGAAATGCGAGGAAAACGTAAATATTCTCGACCGGCAAGAAAAAATAGGATTCTACATGGTCTTACGTACCTAGAATAATGTGAAAATAATCATCATTTTCTTAAAGACTCTGGAAAAATCGAAGAATCGTAAGAGATTTCCAAAAATTCACTTGCAGCTGGTAAATCCCAAGCACTTTAACACCAAGTGCCTAAACTGAAAACCCTTAAACTCCGAGTTCTTAAGTCCTAAACCTTCAAACCCGAAGCTTTAAGTTCCAAGCACCAAACGGTTAAACTTGAATCATCAACCTAATAACCCATAATTCCAAAAACACTAAATCCATAAATCAGACACCCAAAAACCTAACGACCATAAACCCTAAATTACTTTAACTTTAAAATATAAAATGTAAATATTGAAATATTAAAATATTAAACTCATTTACCATGAACCGTAAACCTATTAACTTTAACGGTTTACAGTTTATGAGCTTAGAATTTTGATGGTTTATGGATTAATGATTTGGTATTAAGAATTTGGAGAACCCCAAATCTTTCATCAACTCTATAATCTATAAACCCTAAAACATAAACCCAAGGCCCTGTAAACCTTCAAATTTAAACCCATAAACACTAAAATATAAAATGTAAATATTAGGATCTTAAACTCATTAACCATAAGCCTCCAACCTATAAATTGTAAGTCCTCGTTTTGGGTTTGCGGTTGAGAGGTTTGGATTTTAAGGGCTTGAAGTTTAAGGCTCTCGGGTTTAAGCACGTGGATGTAAAGTGCTTTGGAATTTAGTGAGTAAATAAATGACGATGGTTGGTTCTTGATCAACCTTACAATTCATAAACCCTAAAACACCAAGTCCATAAACCCAAGGCCCGTAAACCTACAAACTTAAACCCATAAACTATAAAATGTAAATATTAAAATCTTAAACTCATTAACCATAAGCCTCCAATCCATAAATTGCAAATCCTCGTTTTGAGTTTGCGGTTGAAAGGTTCGGATTTTATGGGCTTGAGGTTTAAGGATCTCGGGCTTAAGCACTTGGATGTAAAGTGCTTAGCAATTTAGTGAGTCAATAAATGGCGATGGTTGGTTCTTGATCAAACTTATAATTCATAAACCCTAAAACACCAAGTCCATAAACCCAAGGCCCGTAAACCTCAAACTTAAACCCACATACACTAAACTATAAAATGTAAATATTAAAATCTTAAACTCATTAACCATAAATCTTCAACCTATAAATTGCAAGTCCTCGTTTTGGGTTTGCGGTTGAATGGTGTGAATTTTAGGGGCTTGAGGTTTAAGGATCTTGGGTTTAAGCACTTGGATGGAAACTGCTTTGGAATTTAGAGAGACAATAAATGACGATGGTTAGTTCTTAATCAACCTTAAAATTCATAAACTTTAAAACACCAGGTCCATAAACCCAAGGCCCGTAAACCTTCAAACTTAAACCCATATACACTAAACTATAAAATATTAAAATCTTAAACTCATTAACCTACAAATTGTAAGTCCTAGTTTTGGGTTTATGGCTCTAAGATCCACGAGTTCTTTGTTTAATGGATTTTGTGTTTATGAGTTTAGAGCTTTAAAACTAATGGTTTACGGATTAAGTGTTTTTTGGGTTAATGGATTCAGCTTTAAGCTTGAAGTGTGATATCTTGGGATTTTAAGGATTTCGGTTGAAATGTTTGGAATTTAGGGGCTTGAGGTTTAAGGGTATCGGGTTTAAGCACTTGGAGATAAAGTGCTTTGCAATTTTGAGAAAAAAGAAATAAAGGGTGACTGTCAAATCTCAACACCAAGTGCCTAAGCACTAAGACCTTAAACCCCACGATCCTAAGCCTTAAATCTTCAAACCCGAAACCTTAAGCCCCAGCACTTGAACTCAAAGCACTTAAACCTAAATTTTTCTTCAACCCAACCACCCATAAACTCAAGAACACTGAAACTATATACCCAAAACCTGTAGACCTTGAACTTTAAACTGGTAATTAATAACTATCTAAACTTCAAAATATAAAACATTAAATCTTAAACTCATTAACCATTAACCCCACAACGCGTACACATAAACTTTAAGGCCGCTTTGGGTTTATGGGTCTAAGTTTTACGAGCTATTCGTTTACGGGTTGAGTGTTTTGTGTTTATGGATTCAGGATTTACAAGTCTTGGATGTTATGGGTTGACAGATGTCTCAGGTTTAAACTTGTATATAAGCAGTTACTGTTTAAATGTTTGAGGTTTATGGGCTTGGGTTTAAGGATTTGGAGTTTAAGGGTTTGGATTTAAGGGCTTGAGGTCAATAACTTGGGATTTAAAGGGTTTTTAAGGGTTTAGGGTTTAAGGCTAAGTTAAAGTGCTCGGAATTTTAGCAAGTTGGACAAATGGCGATTGCTCGTTCTCGATTAGCAAGTCAAATTCGGGTTCTATATGGCAAATAATGTGAAAATATTCATGATTTTCCTTGGAGACTTTAGAAATCGGAAAAATGATAATCATCAGTTCCAAAACCTGTAAACCTCCAAAAACTAATGTTTAAAACTTCTTTTGGGTTTGTGGATCTACGTTTTACGGGTTCTTGGATTAATAGATTTTGAGTTTATGGGTTAATAAAGGTTTTGGATTTAAATTCGTGTCTAAGCAGTTACTGTATACATTTTTGAGGTCTAAAGGTTTGGGGTTAAAGATTTGGATTTCAAGAGCTTACGGTTTAAGGGTTTGAAATTTAGGGGCTTGGGGTTTAAGGGTTTCGGGCTCAAGCAATTGGGTTTACGTGCTTAAGATTTGACAGCTGCAATTCTCCATTTACGTGATTTTTAGATTATTCGAGTCGCCAAAAAAAATCGTAATTTTTTCCACAAGTACGTGTGACCATATAGACTCAACATTAGTCGATCGAGACTGTTATTTTTTTGTTTTTTTCGGTATGGTAGAAATCATTAAAATCGACAAATTTTCTTCCCATTTCTGGTCATTTTAAAAATCAAATTCAAATACAGCACACCCGAAAACATAAGAAAATAGGCCCTATTTGGGTTTCCCCGTGAAATTTTTTGCCTTTTTTAATATTCTCTTTATTTGTTTCAACCAGCTCAATACATTCGTTTCCTCCGCATACCGGCCAATTTTTACATGCACTGCACTGAGTTGCCTTTTATCCTCGGTCCTCGGCTTTTGTTCCAGATTTCGTCCCTTAAACGTGTGTTTGACGTGTGGCAAAAGTCGCCAGATTTTTGTTAAACTGTGCCTTACAGATTCTTTTGTACCTACTACTTTTGAGAGTAATTTGAAACCTCATATTTAGTTTCAGTTCAATAACAGAAAGATTTTCATTAGCCTTATACATTCATTATGATTCCAAATTCTGCATGAACTATTTAGTTTAATGCTAGGTACTATTCAATGTTAAAAGGATATAAAGTCCCTCTTTCGACAACTCCCTGTGCATAACTCGATTTCAAAATCTACGTTTGCGTAGGATTACTCTGCGCTTATCTACTATATTTTACACATTAATATTCCTTAGCTAATATTATTCTAACGTGCCCAAATAAACAGAAAACCAGTAAAACTGCAACATTTAACATCCCTAGAATATTTTCACAAGACAATAAAAGGTAACCTTACACTTCAACCGAATATATGGCCTGTTTTGTTGACACTTGAACCGGCTATTGTCAACAATTAGCACCACAGCGATTTGACAGGTCTAGACTCTTTTTGTTATTTCAAGTGGTCACCATAAAATTTTATTTGACTCTCAAATCTTTCGTACAAGAGTTATAATTAAGAGCCCCTTATACCGCCCGGGACCATAAAGGTGAAGGGTCCAAGCATAGTAAATAGTAAATTTTTACTCAAATAGTAAGTGCGAGGAATTTGAAGAAAGGGAATTTGACTTTATTGTTACTTGGTGGGGTTTATTGCAGATTATGTACCGTTACCCAATATAATGGAACCAGTTAGCACAAAGTTGAATTAGTTAACAAGTTAAACGTTAAATTCGCTAAAAAAAAATGTTTTTAAACGGTTTCCAAAATGGTTCCATTGTTTTATTTAAGCAGAGTGGCGTATATTATAAATTGCAAAGATAAGAGGTCCTAGTACTGAGCTTTGAGGTACTCCAGAGGAAGCTTAAACATAATCGGGTTTACTAATTTAATAAGTATTGAATTGAAATAATTTATCGAGAGCAAGTTATTGTTTATTCTTCAGACTTTTTGTTGTTTAAAAAATATGCACATGCCACGAATAATTGCGCTATGAGAGAGCTGTTATCTCCCAAGCTGTTGCATGTTTAAATATTTGTCGGAAAATTTCTAGTGGCTCCGTGCGACATTAATTATTATAATTCATGTAGTTTCTGTTTAAATAATGCTATAAATAGAAGAGAAAATAAATAGAAGGCGAATATCATTAAGTGGAGGAGGCTGTTAGACGTTTCGTGTAAACTTTTCAGCAAATGTTTCCTGACATTTTAATGAATAACAAACACAAAAACGTTTGTAGTTTACTACGCTATGTTGGTATAAAAATAAATTGATGGATGCCTCTGTTTGTTACAATCAATAATATTTACTCTAGCATGTAATTAGGCGACATTGGGGCTTTTAGGTGTTGAAGAGGAACAGACAAAATTGATGCGCAAATATAAACATAAGTTGCGTCTTTTTATCTACTTTCTGACGCCATTTTGTTTTTCTTTTCTTCACCAATAGACAGCATACACTAAAATCTACAATTTAAATTTTTGCACTTTTTTCATATTTCTAAAAATAAAGGCTATAGGTAGGTGTCGAAATATATGGAACTACCCTGTACCATTTATGAATTATTATTAAATAAACTCACCATAATTATTGCAAACGTAAAGCGCCCAGATACCTGAAAATGACCATATCTAATATTACATTAAAATAAAATAAAATCTCCAGTTTAAAACATTTCATTAAACTAGCATTTTTACCTCAATATAATTATTATTTATCAAAATTGTACCTACCCATGTCATTATGTAACGTTCTACGCCCAACAGACATTTCTTCACAATGATATAATAGAAAGATTATACCTTTGACTTACAGGTATAGTTTTTAAAACTGTTCCCAATTATACCCTATAATTTTCTAAATATACGTGTAAAAGCCAATTTTGGAACACACAAAAACTACTTCTTAGAAATGTGGTCTGGCTGGTGAAAGAAAGGGTGATCATCCCCCTGTATTTAATTTAGTTCTGTTTTATTGTACAACTGCATTGCAAAGTGAAACCAATAATAAATTTAGTATTTAAAAACTAATTATGTTTCAGTTGTATGCGTTGTGAAATGGGGAGTACCAGTGGGCTTAAATAGAACCCTGTGACACACCCACACCCATAAAAAAGCATTTAAAAAGGATTATTGCAATTATTTCAAACGCCTTGCCAACACATCGAAAACTTCGCAAATTCAAAAAAACAACCAAATTATCTAGAAATATTTATCGTGCTGTGACATACTTATTTTTGTCTTAGTAGCTCAATTTTCAATTAGGCTACAGTTATTCATGAGGCAAACGTGAGATTTAGTGTGTGTGATGCTGCCAAGCTATTTTTCCGTAAAAATGCACGCAGGTCAACAGAAACATGTTTGTTTAATACTTGGGGAAATTTATAGTAGTACGAGGAAACCGCCAGAATATTTCAGTTTCCTTTAATAAATATAGGTATTTGAATATAAGCCAACAGAGGATCTGGGTAATGATCGACGGAATGAAACTCTGAATGAAACGAACGATTATTAATAAATCCGGCGAAGAATTCGGTTGCCAAGAATATACCTTGGAATCTGGTATATTAATGACTTACACAACTGGGAATCCAGGTAGATTTCGGCACCTTTTGCTGAAATTAGATTAAGTATTGATAAGTTTCTATCCCGTTTAGTTTCTTTACAACTGCCAGTTAAACCTTCCTTACTACGAGGAAAAGATACCCTCGTAAACTATTATGAATTCTTGTAAAATATTTAAAACCTGTTGCGCAGTTTCCCTTCCCGCGATACGTTCCTTATTCGGATACTTATCTTCCAATTGGTCCAATATAACTGGATCCAGGGGCTGTCAAACGTTTTTCAAATGGGATAGACGAAAACGCTTTATTTATACATATATCATCATATACAAAATCATATACAAAAACATATTCCTAATGTCAGCTCAAAAAAATTGTATTTTTTTAGATATTGTCATTTTGTGTGATGTTCATCATTCGTCCAAGAGATGGCGCCGGTGGTACAGAAACAAATGAGAAAACAAGAGAATTATTGTGGAATGTTTTAAAAGATTACCCAGATTGTTCTAGAAGGTAGATCTGTAGGTATATAAAGGCCAAGATATTACCCTACAGTTAGATAAATATTAGAAAGTGAACTGAATACAAAAAAAAGGAGCAGTGCCTAGTGTAGTGACAAGTACTGAAAAATAGTGGTTAAGAATAGTAATTAGGGTTATAGTTTAGGTGAATAATTGTTGTAAGTAACTAGTGAGTTTCTAGTGAGACCTGCTGGGCACCTAATAGCTAACAAGCGAACATCGCTCGTGCTGGTATTAGCGGGCTCTGTATTGGCACCACAAATATAGGTGCTAATTGTGAACCCTTTACTATTATTTAGCACCCTTCAAATATGAGAACAAGACAGAAGTGCTCATTGTTTTAACAGAGCTATCAATAATTACATGTTCTGGAGCCAATTTTACACCAGCACCATAACCACAGGTGCTAATTACGAGACCATTATTATAGCTTAGCACTCTTCAAATATATGGAAAAATATAATTAGCAATCGATGCTGGTGTAAAGTTGGCACCAGAGCAGAGAATTGTTAATAGCTTTGTTGAAACAATTAGCACCTCTGTATTTTATATATCTTAAGGGTGCTAAATGGACACCAAGTGATGGTAAGAGTTTAAAAAATTAGTATCAAAATAATAAAATTGTTAATAATTTTGTTAAAATAATTAGCACCTCTCCTTCTTCTGCTAAAATAATTAGCACCTTTCTTCTTTCACATATTTGGAGGGTGCTAAATTGGTACTAAAAAGTTTAGAAATTAGCACCAATGGTTGTAATATTAAAAATATAAAATTGTTAATAACTTTGTTCAGACAATAAAATTAGCACCTCTGTTTTCTCCACATATTTGGAAGGTGGCACTACAATTATAAACTTCGTTAGGATAAGTAGCACCTCTGTTCTTTCACATATTTGGAGGATTCTTAATGGGTGCCAAAATAAAAAAAAAGAAAAAATTAACCCCGGTGGTTGTGGCGATAAATTTATAAAACTGTTAATAGGTTTATTAAAACAATTAGCACCTCTGTTCTTTACATATTTGAAGGTTGCTGAATGGGCACCAAGTGATGGTAAGAGTTTAAAAAATTAGTACCTATTAAAATAATAAAATTTTTAATAATTTTGTTAAAATAATTAGCGCCTCTCCTTCTTCTGCTAAAATAATTAGCACCTTTCTTCTTTCACATATTTGGAGGGTGCTAAATTGGTACTAAAAAGTTTAGAAATTAGCACCGATGGTTGTAACATTAAATATATAAAATTGTTAATAACTTTGTTCAGACAATTAGCACCTCTGTTTTCTCCACATATTTGGAAAGTGGCACTAAAATTATAAACTTCGTTAGGATAATTAGCACCTCTGTTCTTTCACATATTTGGAGGATTCTTAATGGGTGCCAAAATAAAAAAAAAGAAGAAATTAACCCCGGTGGTTGTGGCGCTAAATTTATAAAACTGTTAATAGCTTTGTTAAAACAATTAGCACCTCTGTTCTTTACATATTTGAAGGTTGCTAAATGGGCACCAAGTGATGGTAAGAGTTTAAAAAATTAGTATTAAAATAATAAAATTGTTAATAATTTTGTTAAAATAATTAGCACCTCTTTTTCTGCTAAAATAATTAGCACCATTCTTCTTTTACATATTCGGAGGGCGCTAAATTGGTACTAAAAAGTTTATAAATTAGCAGCGACACGACTGTGGTACTAAAATTATAAAATTGTTAATAACTAATAACAATTAGCACCTCTATTTTCTTTACATAGTTGTAAGGTGCTGAATGGATACTAAGTGATAGTAAATGTTTAGAAATTAGCACCAGTGGTTGTAGCACTAAAATTATAAAATTATTAACTTCGTTAAGATAATTAGCACCTCCGTTCTTTCACATATTTGGAGGATTTTAATGGGTGCTAAATAATTGTAAAGGTTAAGGACTAACACCAGTGGTTATGGCGATAAATCTATAAGACTGTTAATAGCTTTGTTAAAATAATTAGCACCTCCGTTTTTTACATATTTGGAGGGTGCTAAATGGGTACTAACTGATGGTACATGTTTAAAGAATTAGCGGCAAAATTATAAAAATAATTTTAAAGTAATTAGCACCTCTCTTCTCTAATATATTTGGAGGATGTTAAATGAAGTTTAGAAATTAGCACCGACGTGACAGTTGTAGTACTTAAAATTATAACATTGTTAATGACTGTTAAGTAATTAGCACCCTGTATTTTTCACATATTTAAAGGTGCTCAATGGATACTAAGTGATAGTAAATGTTTAGAAATTATCACCCGTGGTTGTGGCACTAAAATTATAAAATAACTAACTTCGTTAGGATAATTAGCACCTCCGTTCTTTCACATATTTGGAGGATTTTAATGGGTGCTAAATAATTGTAAAGGTTAAGGACTAACACCGGTGGTTTTGGCGATAAATCTATAAAACTGTTAATAGCTTTGTTAAAACAATTAGCACCTCCGTTTTTTACATATTTGGAGGGTGTTAAATGGATACTAACTGATGGTACATGTTTAAAGAATTAGCGGCAAAATTATAAAATTAATAATTTTAAAGTAATTAGCACCTCTCTTCTCTAATATATTTGGAGGATGTTAAATGAAGTTTAGAAATTAGCACCGACGCGACAGTTGTAGTACTTAAAATTATAATATTGTTAATGACTGTTAAGTAATTAGCACCCTGTATTTTTCACGTATTTGAAGGTGCTCAATGGACTAAGTGATAGTAAATGTTTAGAAATTATCACCCGTGGTTGTGGCACTAAAATTATAAAATTACTAACTTCGTTAGGATAATTAGCACCTCTCTTCTTTCACATATTTGGAGGAATCTTAATGGGTGCCAAAAGACGGTAGAGGTTAAGAAATTAACCCCAGTGGTTGTGGCGCTAAATTTATAAAACTTTTAATAGCTTTGTTAATACAATTGTTTTTTACATATTTGAAGAGTGCTAAATGGATACTAAGTGATGGTAAATTTTTAAATATTAGCGGTAAAATTACAAAATTGTTAATAATTTTGTTAAAGCAATTAGCACCTTTCTTCTTTCACATATTTAGAGGATGTTAAATGGATAGTAAGTGATGGTAAAATTTAGAATCTAGGACAGGCGGATATAGCACTAAAATTATAATTGTTAATAACAGTTAAAACAATTAGCACCTCTATTTCTTTTGCTAATTTGGAGGGTGTTAAATGAACGCAAAGAGACGGTAACGGTTTCATAATTAGTACCGATGATTATGGCATTGAAATTATAAAATTGTTAACAGTTCTGCTAACACAATTAGCACCTTTTTTCTTTCACATATTTTGAGGGTGCTAAATTGATACTAAAAAGTTTAGAAATTAGCACTGATAGTTGTGGCACTAAAATTATAAAATTGTTAATAGCTTTGTCGAGACAATTAGCACCTCTGTTTTCTTCACATATTTGGAAGGTGCTAAATATGTACTAAGTGATAAGGTTTAGAAAGTAGCACCGGTAGATGTGTCACTAAAATTATAAAATTATTAATTAGCACCTCTGTTCTTCCACATATTTGGCTTAATGGGTACCAAAGGATGGTAAAGGTTGAGAAATTAACACAGGCGGTTGTGGCCCTAACTTTATAAAACTGTTAACAGTTTTGTTAAAACAATTAGCACCTCTGCTAAATGGATGGTAGATTTTGCAATTAGCACCGGTGCGTGGTATTAAAACATGGTTAATAATTTTGTTAAAACAATTAGCACCTCTCTCTTTCACAATATTAAAGGGTGCTAAATGGACATTAAAGTAAAGGTTTCTCAATTAGTACCGTTGGTTGTGGTGCCACCTCCTACTTTACAAAAAAGTAAGTTATTTCATAAGAGATTTGTAGTACTCGATTTCATGTTTATCCAAAATTTTTAGAAATATCTGAACCAGGATGTGTTTGTATTTTACCAAAGGTCTTTTAACCTGTTTATTCCTAAAGAAATATGTTTGATTGTGACGCAAATGGATTAAAGCAGCCTCATTGTAAAATTTTGGAAAGATTAATGTTATTTAAGTTGGTCTGGCGATTACATCTTAAGGTGTATTAAATTTTTTATCTGTAGACAGATTATTGGCATCGTAAAAATTCAAATTCGAGATTATGATGGAAATGAAGATTTGCTTTAAGGTAAGTACAAATCATGCAAACATCTTAAAAAAATGAGGTCCAAGGAGGTTCTACTCTAAATACACAAACTCAACCCAAGAGGCTGATTGAAAAATAGTTAATAAATACTATATTTTAATTTTAAGGTTGAATATTTTGATTTCTTGACGTTTTGACTATCTTCTTTGTAAGTTTCTAAAGAAGACCTCGACAATGACATTCAAAACAACAGGAAATCGAAATATTCAAAGAGGAAGAGAACCCAAAAACTCTTCTAGAAATAAAGTATTAAATTCGTTCCATGTTTAAAGTTATAATTAAATAAACTACCTCTCATTAGTATTTCGCATTTAGTTAGTCATTGCAATTGTACTTCTCTCGGTATGTCGCCAACTGCAAGTTGATTCCAACCTTTTATTACTTCCACAAAACACAAAGGTGTGAAAACAATCAGTCGGAGCCTGCCCTAATAAACACCAAGAGTACTTATTAGACCTTTGCTGAGATAAACGGACTTGTGAAGGAAACTTAGAGTGAGCAAATGGATTCCGAGAAGCGAGTGATTCTGGGTCGGCGCCTTCCAGGAACAATGATATGGTGAGACGAAATAAACAATGAGGCGAATCAAGACGACTGTAAAAAGACACTAGTAAATAATAGAGTCGAATCGTTCGGTTACAATGGCACGCCAGGGAGCCACTCGAAGTTGGGTGTGTAGGACAAAACGATCACAAAACACCACAGGTACCTCTCAATGGGCAGGCAAAGAGTGGAGATGGTTTTCGCTAGGATTCGCCTGTGCTGGCAGTGGCGTATTGTCAGGGGCAAGTTCTTTAGTATCTGCATAATCCGTCTCATAAATTTTCCATTTTCCTTCCTTAGGATCAAAATTTCGTTATAGAAGAATATAAAAAAACCACATCAAATCCTATGGACCTGAATTTTGAGTTTATGGTCTTTGGGGCTACGCATTTCGTACTTCGGATTAATGGGCTTCGGATTTATGAGTTTTGTGTTTCATTTGGATTTTATTAGCAAAATTGTTTTAGAACCATCAGATATGGAAATCGAAGGGGAAGAATGTCTTTGGATCTAAAACTTATGGACCCATTCATTCATAATTGTGTTTAATATTGCCAGTTTCACTCTTTCCGATGAACCAAGACAAAACATACAAAACATGTTTTGTTTTTGTGAATATAAATATCCTTGGCTGGATGCGCCAATGAAGCTGATTCACCAGCACCATGTTTTCTTATTTATTAGATCATCACAGAGACAATTTCTTTGTTTGTATTTTCTCTCTTAATTTGCGTCGCATTTGTAATCCTCACAATTATCCAGTTAATGTGCTACTATGAAACATAAAAACCGCTTATTATTATCGTAATGTCCGAACCGTAACGCGTATTGCATTTTTCTCGGAATTGTTAACAATTGGTTTTAGGAACGTGGTACTAAATTATAGTGAAGATCGTGTAATTTTCTAAAATTGTTACCTTAATTACGTGTACCGTGATTATTTTTGTAATAATGTTATCTGTTTTTAATGCTTATAAATGATTTTGTCAAAGTGTCTCTTTACGACTTAGGACTTGTAAATCAAGGGATTATGCTATTTTAAAATTACTAAAAATAAATGATAAAATAATAACAACAGATAAAACACACATTCCTTTAAACAGGCGGATGATGTAAAGGACATTTATTATAACTTGATAGTAAATATTGACATACCATACCATAAAAGAAATACGAAAATCAGACAGCCTAGTGGGAAATATTACTCAGTATGTAATGAGAGAGAAGCAGCCATACTGGCTGACCAAAACCAAGTAGTACCAAAGCAGACAGAATTAACTAAACTTTAGCCTCAACTGTGTTCCAAACAGAATTCCAAGACTTGAAATGGTGGAATGATAGAAAACCCTTGGGGCAGATTCTGTAACGGTAAGAGACCATCTGCAAGAGTAGTCTTGATGGGACCAGAATCGACCTGTGGGATATATCGTACAATACTACAGGCAGTTTTACACTTTAGTGCCCTATTTACTGGATCTGCATAAACTAAATAGGCCTTGGATGCCCAAACGGATTTCGACCAATCAGGTAGCTGCTTATTATTTAGGACAAATTTTACCTTTATAGCTGATAAGTTGATGTTTTTCTGGTTGTAATTATTGTATTTGGCCTTGAACCATTATTGAAATGTACTGGAAATATAAATCATCGTTTTTAATTTCGTATTTCTTTATGTATTTCAGGATTTATTAGGAGGAATTTACTTTATTGCCAGTCAAGGTCAAATAATTTGATACGCTGGACGATTTTTATTCTCTGAAACTAAAAAAAAACATTCCAAACATTCTTCAAATTGTAGCATACCGTGCGATGATCCCGAATGAAATTGAAACTTCGTGTAGTTGTTCTACTGTCTGTAGATGCTCAGATAACAGTGCCGAAATGTCGGGCATATTTAATTAAATTCCTCGTTGACCGTGGATGGATGAATACACACAGTAAGCAAACTAAGACCAGGTGGAGGTACCTTATATATTTCGGCACTGAGTACGAATATACATAACGTAATGGGGAATGATTTTATTCGTCTCCTCACTTGCTGTGCCTGATTATGTTAGACTGCTCAATAAAATAATTCAAGCCCAGGCGACGTGATGCGGTCGTTTTTTGATGCCGCGCCGCTCTCGGCTGCAGGAATTTTACATGATTATTTTACGTAGCGCAGTAGCAGATTCACTAGATTTAAATCTGTCAGGCGGATTACGTTTTTTTTTTTCGCTTGACTTTAATTCCAAGATGAAATTCTATTTGTACGTACGTACGTTGGTGCTAATAAATTTCATGTTGATGTAATCTAATGTAGTATTATCGTAGCTTATTTGAAAAATTCCAACGTAATACGTTTTTCCCAATTTGTCGTCATATTAATTTGCAGATAGCACAATATAATAAATTAATCAATTTCCAAGTCCAAAAGCCAGCCGCTGCAGAAATTGCTGCAGACCTCAGAATTTATTGGATCGAGCCGGATTTTTGATTTTTTAAGTTATAATTTTTTATAATTTAGAGAAGAAACAGATTTTTTATTAAAAAAATATCCCGTTTTTCAATTAATATTAGTCTACAGGTCACATAGATTTGCCCAATTTGCCTTTTTTTATTTTTGACAGCTGTCAAAATCAGTGTCAAATTTAAAATTTACAAGTATGTTTTTTGTAATTTCGAAAAGAATGGGATTTTATTTTTAGAATTAAAACTGAAATAATGTTTTCTCTTTTGGCAGCTGTCAAATTTTCTGTCAACTTAATGAAAATGTCATTTAATAATTAGTTTAACAAATGAAAGTAAATGTCAGCAAAGCTGACATTTTCCTATAGATTCCGAAGATATTGAATACGAAATTAGCTTCAAAAAAATATTATGTTTGTTGTAACTGCCAAAATTGTCTTATCTACAAAGGATTCTCTTAAACTCACAACAAAAAAGGACCCACCAAAAGTATCTTATAAGGGAAACAATAAATCAAAGCAGTATAAGGATAATGACCATTCCGGCAAATGACTAACAATAGTCAAATGAATCATGTATTTGTCCCGAAGAAGAAAAATCATTTATATGCATATATGTTATGGCCCTAGGTGCTTAAAAACGCCTTCTTCAGACTCTAAATATAACACAAAGAATCGATGTCCAACCTAACTGTCGCGGCCCACGTTAACATGGTACATGTAAAATCGCCGTTGAATGAATTACGTCCCTGGCCACCTTCAAATACGGCTGTTAACATATGTGAGAAATTCGGTGTGACATGTCGATGAATAATATTTGAATTTCGTGAACCAATTAGTGAAGTGTATTTAAATTACCGTTTAATATCTGTAAAACTTTAGTTAAATAAGAGCTGAAATCGTTTGCATATTCTTAGGAATTTCTTAAAAGATTTGCTGCTTCTCCGGATTTAGTCACCAAAGAGAGCGAGAAGCTCATAAAATCTCACAACCCTAACCTAATTTAGATCTAAATCAGATGGAACACAATGCGATATGTGTCTGAATGAAGCGCAAGGCAAAATTGCAAAAAAATTTCCAATACCCTGCAGGGTAAAACACAAATTGTCTCACTTAAGGGATTTAATCAACATTGAAATAAGGCTTTGAGATACTTCCCAATGGCCATTTATTAGTATTTAAATCTATTTTATAAATACACTCGAATATGACCGCAGTGTAACCATCAGCTGATTACCAGCTGTTTCGTGTTAACTGATCTGTTCAACAATATGGTTGATCCTTGCAAAAAAATCTGCTGGATCTGTGTTAAATATACACAGTCAGCTGGTTGCAATATGTTGAGAAACGAACAATAGCTGTCTTATACTTTGAATAGTGTCCACTCTACAGTACGTGGATATTTTTAAGAAGTGAATTTATAATTAAGCCCACGCTTCTCTTCAATGATTTGAAGTAATTTAGGAGTTATCAAAATTATTAATAGTGGGGCTAGAGACGAATGATGTGGCCGGACTATTTGCAGATGACGGTAATAAGCAATTTTGTAATTGATCGAGTTTCATTATTGTTGTACCAACAAGGGTGTTCCACAAAGGATCTCTCTTTCTTATCACCAACTTCGTTTCTTCTTCACATTAATGACTTGTCTTGCGAATTGTAACGCTACGTAAAGTTCTGTGGACGATTCCTTTGTAGGACTAGAGAGTGCAGCTGATTTGGCTAAAACCATGGAATGAGGTTCAAATAATCTTTAACGAATGCAAGTAGTTACCATGAACTGTTCTAGTAACTAATAGGCCAGAAGCTTATGTTATACCAATAGTTACAATCGCCCAAGGCCTAATAACTTCCTAGTAAGTAACATTTTCTAAAACTCCTCTGATTCAAAGCTACTCCCTTGGTCTGAATGCACTCCACCAATGAATAGGTGGCTGATAATTTGGTACGTTATTTTGGAGTGCCTTTGGAGTTACATTCCAAGGAATTAGCTATGAATCAGAATACTTTCAGAAAATATCACTTACTAGGTATTTACAAGACTCAACAATTCATCTTGAGTCAGATGAACTTGTGGTAGTGCTTGGAACACCTTGTGAGGAACTAGCTTGCATTGCCAGTTATGATCAAGGCCAATTCAGGAGAATCTAGGAGGGATATTTGATTTGGGTGTTCAATTTACAACTCAAATGCCGATGATATCCGATTTCCTATCTTGGGAAATGTCACTCAATTCGCCGACGTATGTTTTGCATCTAGGGAGACTAGTGAGATATGCAAGGTTTTCCTGTCCAGGACATTGAGGATTAAGAAGAAGGCAATGTAAAGCGACAAGAAGATCAGTAAAATAAGGGGATCTAAATTTAGTTACACAATACATAAATTTGATCTACAATGGACCAATAGAAGAGGCTAATGTACAACAGCTTCTCGTAGGTTGCTAGTTATCCAAAAAGAAGATTAGATTAACTGATTTGAAGTTGAAGTGAACTTTCACTTTCTGATGGTCAGTTTTTCTTTTTACTTAAGTTTCTTCGGCTAAGGGTCTACAAATCTGTGATATTAGTCTCATTGTGTAGTTGCTTCTTTGATTGATCCTTTTTTGAGTATCCTGGGTTGATTCTCAATTTTGTTTTGGGGTATTTTGTTAGTTTCTTCATTTTTTCCGCTAGTTCCTTCAATATCAGCAGATTTGTGCTCTAAATCTTCACAAATATATCCTCATTTACAACAATGCATTATTTTCTACAGCAAACTTATTTGAGAAGAACCTAGTTAGAAGCGAACAAAGTGTCCAATATCTTGCTCCAATTACTTGAGTTACCTAATTTTTTGGTGGACTGTTGCAACTATGTCTTTAAAAATTATATCAAGACTACAAACAAGTATAAGGAGATTCATATGAAATTGATGAGTTTCAAGATTCTCTCCCAATTCAAAGTTTCCTAAAATTTACGTTTAGTAATTATTATTTTATCAAAGTTAGAGCGTAGGCGTTATTCTTAGCTACATCTTGAAACAGTCTTCTTTTCGTCAAATTTGCTCTTGGTGAGATGCGCCTTAATAGATGTTGGACTAGGAAATTAAACAACAGCAATGATGTGAATTGTTAAGAATTAAAAATGACACTAATTTTGATATATGAAGTAGAGATACGCCCTGGTTTGGAATACTGCAGATCCCACGCACCTGGGGATCTGCATCCAAAACGATGGAGAAAATTTTGGACTGAATCTAATACCGACCAATTCGAATGGCTCGATAGTCACTTTGGAACATCGTCATGATCTCCATGCCTGTAATGGTATTCTCTTGGAGATTTATCTGTAGAATGTTGGTACTACTAGATAAAACGGAACAACTCATCCCTTACCCTGATGCGCCATTGTCGAAAATGGGTTTATCAGTTCTTTTTGCTTCAAACAATGACATTATGAAATTCGTTATCCAAATATGTCTTTCTCATTATCCTTACAGTGAGTAAATATCTTTTCCAAATCTCGTACATTTAGCCCCATAGCTGGGTTCAAATAAATGCAACCAAGTGTTCCAATTCAAAAGACTTCGGCAGAACTTTCTGTGGCCCAAAAACCATGAAATATTTGACTTTTTTGGTATTTTTGAAATATCTCGGCATTGGTTGGTTCTAAAGCGTTGTTGGTTATTATCAATTTTGAAGAGAAAAAATTAGGAACAAATTTCATCATTGCAACTTTTCTCTGAGCTCAATAACAACTGCGCTGCATGGCCAGGAAAATGGGATATTTTTACCAACTTGGCCACAGCAAGTGGTAGCATGAAAGCCAGTTATGATCAAAGCCAATTTAGAAGAATCCAGGAGGGAGATCTGATTTGGGTGTTCAATTTACAACTCAAGTGCTGATGATATCTGATCTTCCATCTTGGGAAATGTCACTCGATTTGCCGGCATCTGTTTTGCATCTAGGAAGGCTAGTGAGATATGCCAGGCTTGCCTGTCCAGGACATTCAGGATTAAGAAGACAATGTAACGCGCCATGAGGATCAGCAAAATTACAGGGAACTAAATTTAGTTACACAATACATTCATTTGATCTGCAGTGGACCAATGAAGAGGCTAATGTATAACAGCTTGTCGTAGGTTGTTAGTTATCCAAAAAGAAGATTATATTAATTGATTGGCGGTTTGAAGTGGACTTTCACTTTCTGATGGTCAGTTTCTCTTTTTACTGAAGATTCTTTGGTTAAGGGTCTACAAATCTGTGATATTAGTATCACTATGTAGTTCCTCCTTTGATTGATCCTTTTTTGAGTATCCTGGGTTGATTCTCAATTTTGTTTTGGGGTATTTTGTTAGTTTCTTCATTTTTTTCGCTAGTTCCTTCAATATCAGCAGATTTGTGCTCTAAATCATCATAAATATATCCTCATTTACAACAATGCATTATTTTCTACAGCAAACTTATTTGAGAAGAACCTAGTTAGAAGCGAACAAAGTGTCCAATATCTGGCTCCAATTACTTGAGTTACCTAATTTTTTGGTGGACTGTTGCAACTATGTCTTTAGTATGAGAAGATTCATATGAAATTGATGAGTTTCAAGATTCTCTCCCAATTCAAAGTTTCCTAAAATTTATCTTTACTAATTATTCCACCAAAGCTAGAGCGTAGACGTTGTTCCTAGCTACATCTTGAATTAGTCTTCTTTTCGTCAAATTTCCTCTTGGTGAGACGCGACTTAATAGATGTTGGACTAGGAAATTAAACATCAGCAATGATGAGAATTGTTAGGAATTAAAAATGCTAATATTTTGATAGTAGTAGATACGCGCATTCCTGACGATTAATAAAAAAATCTAAAAACAGTAGTTGTTCATTATTTGCAATTCGATCAGTACATCTGCAATTTGACTTGAACAATAAAAATAGTTTATATTTTCTCTACCTGACTATATTAAAAGGCGTTTGTTTACAGTTGGTTTGAATTGAATTGAATATTGAACAAGTACTCAGCAAGGCAAAATCAGCAAACTAGACTTATTTTGGCCACGAGGTGAATATTTATCGCCACGGCGGCAGTTTACTCCGTAAACGCCGATCATCAATCCGAGAAATACAACAAAGAATCCACAAATCCAAGAACCTCAGGAACTGTCAGACCCAGTCTGCAATCCCATTTCAGCGATCCCGTCCCGACGAACAAGGAGAAGAGACGAGGCGAAGGCACGTATATAGTATCTCAGCCACTTCATCTTTAAAGCATCTCCTACACGCCCTGAACTTTCTTACCTCAGTGGGCCAGATCAATCCAGCCGGCTTCGCACCGTCCCGACGTGACCAACTCGGTGCGGTCCACTGTTCGTAGTAACCCCACCACATTTCAGTAGTAGCGTAGTAGTAAAGTAAAACGCGTACGCATAGTCGACTTGATCGGCACTATAGCAACAGTTTGATACGTATTTCTACATGCTATAAGCAAAAAAAACAGTCCGGCGCCGGCTACTGTTTATATTTAAATTACGGTGTCTGACAAGTCAGGCGGAGGTGTATGGTTGCTGGGAGTGTTTCGTTTTGAACTTCTTCCAGATGATGGGGCTTTCTGTCCACCGCAGGGGTTATTGACAAGTACTTGATAGTTTTAGTGCTCTCTTCAAGTCGCAGAGTTTTATTGCTTTGGGATTGGATAGTATTTCACAAGTAAGTGGAATATGTTTTGTATTTTGCTTGTAATGAGATACGTAGAGGTTGAGTCTGTAACCGCACAAAGACATTCTAATCAAAGCGGTTTTCAAATTATTGATAAGGCGTTATCGCGTCTTGTGTAGATTATTTCATTGGGGGCTCCTAATGCTGGCTGGCCTAATAAAACGTCCTTATCTGTGGGAGAATATGACGCCATGTATCCATTTGGCAGTCTTAATGAAAATAAACAATTACTAGGTGGCAGATGCCAACAATGAAGAGCACTCGCACAGTTTTGATAAAAATATCACTTGCCACGTTTTTGATTAACGCTAATGCCTGCCGGATAATACAGCTTAATTGAATTTGGCGATATACCTACCTCTCTTCTGATATCAACAATTTACTGTCTAAATAATTACAAGAAGCCTAAACTATGACAACATCATTAATCATAACATCGCGTTCATTAAAATTATTTTTATGGCTAAGTATTAGATAGGAATTAAATCAGCTTACTTTATCTCTTTATAGTACTACGGATATACGTGGTGCTATTTAATTGATTAGAGATATGTATTTGAATATTTAAGAAAAATATCCCCACTTCTCCTTGAAGCTTAACTGGTACCTGACATGATAGGTTACTATTGTTGTTATCAAAATAATTCTCATGGAATGCTATTTCCATACTTGAAATGCTTAATTTTGACATTTCGGCCCATGTAGTGAAAACAAATAATCCGAGAATAAGCGCGAACTCTTTTAGAGCCTAGTCATTTTTCTGAAGGCAATATTTGCGCATATGAGCTAAAGATGATTGTCATTTCTTCTCGAACACAAAAACTTATGCACAGGCTATCGGCCTGTTAGAAGCACTGGCCATAAACCCAGTGGGTGGTTCAAGCAGTTGCAACCCTTCTATTTTATTAAGGAATTGCCGAATGTGTAGTACTGTTCAGGAAAGGACCGCACTGCAATATTTTTTTAAATTAAAGCTTATTTCAAAGAGTGCCTATTTTAACGAAAATTCAGATCCGTGAATTTGGCATTGCTGCCATTGGTGCTAATAGCGAACCCTCCACCATCATTTAGCACCTACTTTCCCAATATATGAAAAAATAGACTTGCTAATTAGCACCCTCCAAATGTACGAAAACCCAAAAAACCAGTTGTTTCACCAAAATCCCTAACTTTGGTGGCACCTTTCCGGCGGCACCATAATCATTGGTGTTAATTGTAAAGCCTTTAGTCACTTAATATCCATGTGTTAAAATATGTTTCAACAAAGTTAGTGCTGTGGTGCCAACTTTGCTTTTGAACAATCAGAGGTGGTGCTAATTATTTTACCAAAGTTAAAAACAGTTTAATAATTTTGATGCCAGCTTCATACCAGCGATACTTTTACCATCACTTAGCACCCATTTAGCATCCTGTAGATATATTAAAAAATAGAGGTGCTAATTACTTTAAAAGAGTCAGTAGCAATTTGATGCTGTGGTGCCAATTTTACACCAGTACCACAACCACTGAATTGCTCGTTTTCGGAAATAGCACCAGTGGTATTAGCGCCGGTGGTTATCGTGCTGGTGTTAAGTTAGTACCAATAATTCAATTAGCACCTCTGTTTGCTTAACATATCTGGGGGTGTTGGATAATGGCGAAAATTTTGCAATTGGCGCCGGTGGCGGAGGTTTTGGTGCTTGCCAATATTTTCACATAAAAGACGAGAAACTTTTTACCTACTAAACTATAACTTACAACCCTTTATCTGATATCTACGTTATATTAAGAGAAGACATAAACGACTCCCTTAAGGTTTAAGTCTCCATTCCATAATAATAATTTTACTCGATTTTTTTTTAAACCACTATTGCTTTCCTTCTTCTCATATTTGGGATTTACTACCACAATCCTGAACATTTCTTAGACAATCTAAAAAATATCCGGATTAAAAAAAAATAACTTTTACGTCTGCCTCAAAGGAACAGTTAAAGGTAATGTAAATAAATTAAACTAAATACAATCATGCTTCGCAGACGTTCCAGAAACTTGATTTGTTTTCTTTTTCAAGGCTAAGAATCTTTTGGTTTGTGTAATTCGTGATGGAGGAAACCACGAAATATTAATTTTATGGTGGACGTCAAAAATGCCACTTTTCGTTCGCTCCTCCTGCCTTGAAAATCGCAACGGGACGTCGCGATTCACGATGTAGTCTGAAAGTAGGGGTTGGAGGGAGTTGAAATTTCGATATTCACGTGAATTAGTGTTTACGGATTTTGAGGGTCGCTAATTTTATTTCTGGGGTCACTATGAAGATATATATATTTTAAGGGATGTATATAGGGGTTGGAGGAGGTTGAAATTTCGATATTCACATGAATTAGTGTTTACAGGTTCAAGACTCGTTTTCTGGGTTTTGAGGATCGCTGATATTATTTCTGAAGACACTATGATCATATAAACCCTTCTAAAGGATGTAAATAGGGGTTCGAGAGGGTTAAAATTTGCTAATGATATATCTCTATCAGTTTCGAAAAATATTTTTTCCGAAAATGCTTCCTTAACAAGATACAGGGTATTAAATAGTCGACTAGCAACATTTTATTGTGTCTCTTGTACCGTACTATTATAAGAGCTCTTTGATTTAAGCTTCTTATTTAATTCCATTATAGTTTCAATCATGAACCAATTTATGACTGAGAGAGGCAGAGCCAAAGTTTAAATAAAACCAGAGGGCGCTCGTATCACTAAATATTTGTCGCAAAATTTACACATGCAGAGGTACCGTGCTACCCTGTTTTTGAAGTAACTATTATGTTTTTTGGAAAAACAAAAATAATACCATGAAGACAAAGAAAACATGCATGTTTGTATCGTCCTCTTTTTTTTCTAAATATTTAAAAAAAATGACAAAAGTACGCGAATTGCCGCTAATTACCCTGTGTCTAATTAATTGCTAATTATTATTTTTAAAAAAACAAGACGATAGAAACATCTATTGACATGTTTTCTGTCAATTAATTTTTGTTTGAATCTCTAAATTACAATCACTTAATTATAAATAGGGGCGCACGGCACGACGTTTTAGAAGCATTTTATCAGCGGTATACCCACTCTTAAAGGAAGGTAGACCCGTCATTCCTGTCGGGTTCCTCCAAATTTTAATCCTTATTACAGCTCGTCCGGACGATTAATTTTTTTGGATTTGTTTGTTTCTGTCAATTTTTTTTTTTTTGAAATTTATAGTCCGTCCGACAGATTACAGTTTATAGTCGATCCGGCGAAATTTAGTTTTTTTGTTTTGGTCCTGACCACTTCAGGACCCCGAAACCACTTTCGGTTTCTCGGTACACTTTTGACAGTTTTTTTGAAAATTCTATACCACGGGCGCCATCACTTGGACGACTGCTGAACAACCACTCTTAGGCACCTATGATAGGGCATACTGCAGTTGTTAAAATTTTGTTTTTTATTTGTTTGGTTTCTACTTAGAGCAGCCACTATTATTTAGAAAGAAATATTTTCAAAACTAATATGTCAAACACCTTATGGCTTAGATTTCTTTTTTTTGTACGTAATGTTTGTGTTCAAAGTTAAATTTGTTGCAAGAGCTCAGAGCTAGTTTATTACAAATATTCGTAATTTCTTCAAATTTCCATATTTATAATATGTATAGACCTCAAAAAAATGCCATTTATTTAAGAAGTAACTTTTGAATCGTATCTATTATTTTAATGCAAAAAATGTATTCAAGAAAACATTTAATATTCTCTAAAAGTTATTTGGGGCATCGTTTATTTTTTTTTTATTTTTTTTTTTTGGATTTATTACCGCGTTTTTGAATAGTCCCAGATAATCTAAAAAATATTTGGATTTTTTAAAAATAACTTTCACACCTGTGACTTTACGTCTTACGTCAAAGGAAATGTTAAAGGTTGATTTTTTGACGTAATATAAATAAAATAAAAATATTGATATTTTGCAGACGTTTCGGAAACTCAATCTGTTTCCTGTTTCAATTCCTGGCCACAGGATTTGCACGCATTTCGTCAAAAACATCGCACAATTCATCGCTTTCGAATACGCTTACCATAATAATGACGCCACAGGAAAGAATCAGCAATAAATTAACACATTCAACTAGCATAGACATGTTTATGACGGCTTTATAAAAGTAAAGACAATTGACAATCAATATTTAATCATTACTTCAGCACTCGAACGTACTGATAATATTGTTTTACATCGGAAATGAATTGTTAAGAACTGAACGATTATTTTATTGTATATCTATGGCATAAGGCATAACCTACGCGTTAAATTCTGCATTGTACATTGTACAATAAGTACGCAGTGCGATGAATCAGACCCCCCCGGGGGCAAAGACAGATGAACAATCAATTTGTTAAAAGGTAAAGAACAAAGTAGGTTATAGAAATAATATGCATATTAAAACAATTGAAATTATATAATGAACACCCATAACTTTGTTCATTGATGTAGTAACTGTGAGAGATAAGTACATCCCTCTGGTGGTCAGTTGCTACTACCAGTCAAGACATCGAAGATGTCTAGTGACCGATAGCGGCTTGCCAAGCAAGCACCAAGAGCGGCGACCTCTAGCCCTGATGGACTAAAACATGCTTAATAAATAGAATTATAGGAAACAACTACTGGACGGGCAAAGGCCCCGACTCCCATTGAATTATACCTATAAATCCAAAATTGGTAGCCAAATTTGTTATTTGTCTTTTCTCCACCAGACACAGACCGGTTTCGAACTCTTTATGTTCTCATCAGTGTGCCACAGGTAGCTGAAAAGACAAATAACAAAGGCAAACCAAACTGGTCTATGGCAGACCCAGCACATAGTAACTGTGAGAGATAAGTACATCCCTCTGGTGGTCAGTTGCTACTACCAGTCAAGACATCGAAGACTACATTGATGTAGCAAAATCGTTATTTGTTTTTTTGCACTGGCCCTAAACTCAGCAGCAGGAATACCCTTTCTTATGGCGCCAAAAAATTGTTTCCGTTTGAAATTCCTTCTCAAATCAATTGTTTTTCATGAATTTTTAAAAATGCAAAAATTCAATTATTTTCATGAATTTTCAAAAATGCAAAATCTGAGAAGAAAACATGCTTTTTTAATTAAGAAGAACTTTGCTTACAAAAAGTGACAATGTCCATGAGTCAAATCCAACGCCTACTTTTCAGCTTTCTCGCATTATCGACGCCATTTCTTAAACAAATTACGACTTGTGATATATCGCTGAAATTAAAATTTCATAACAGACAAGAAAATGCAAAAATATACAAGGTGTTCCATTTAAAATGAGAAAAGTAGTATTTTGTGCAAAATTCTCTTAGATTCTGGCCTCAACGATCCACGTTCCAAATATAAGAAGTTTATCTTTAATAATAACAGTTATTCACTCCGTAATATTTTCGTGGCCACCTGGTATAGTTTCTTTTAGCAAATCATTGAGAGAGAGGCATGTCATTTAACCTGTTCGTTTGATACATATAAAAATAAAAGATCCGCAAACAAGTTTGATAAGTTGCTATAAATCAAAATACTTATCCCCTTACTTAGTTTACTATTTATAGATATTTGTAGCACAATTGTTGCATTATTGGCAACATGACGGTTACTTTTATTCCTATGCAGTGAAAGGGAACAAACAGAATTTTAGTAGCCGAAATAAAAGTAGACATTTAATCAAAAAATGCTCCTAAATGATTACAAAGATTTTGTCGATTGTTTGTCTCCCTGCCGTAAAATTGACTTCGGAGATTTTATCGTCAGTTATCAGTGACGGGAATATGTACCTACTTGATAAAAAGCACTTAAATTATTGAATATGCGTAGGTATACTGTTTTTTCATAAAGCACGAACAACACTTGATAAGGAAGGAATATTCAATTGAGATAATATCAAAATCATGCCCAAGTGGTTCTGGATCACGGATAAAACTGTGTAAATAATTTTATATTTTCGGTTATTTATTTTGGCTAGACTGCGTGCGTGAGTGCGTGTTTATTAAATAAACAATAAAAAAATGGCGCCCAAAGGTGCTTTTGATTTTCGAAGGGAAAATATCAATCGCCGTATAAAATTGATAAAATCTATTGAAACAAAATATAAATTATAAAAAAACGGGAGACACACATATACAGGGAGCGCCACTTAAAACTCCCCAGGCTCGTAATTTTTTTATTTTTTAACCGACGACCATGTTTGGCACATCAAATTGTACATATTTTTAAGGCCTTTAAACATGCAGAAGCAATAAAAAAAAATTGAAAAAATTGTTACAAAAGGAAACTCAATTTCCTTGTATATTTTTTTGCCTCACCCTGTACAAGAACTGTGCTAATGTTATCTTATAAAGGCTTTAATTGACTTCAATTTATGTTATTTCGTTATGTTCGAAATTTTTTTCGCCTCAGTTCCTTATTTTCAAAAATTTTCAAAAAAACCAAATCGTTTAATAAATTAATGCAAAAAGCATAGTAGTTCCTGTCGATAAAAAAATAGGTTCCTTGTGTCCTCATAAACACATACAACTAACAATTAATTGTAGGAGCTTTATGACTTGCGAGATTATTATGTCTAATACACATAATAAAACTCTTGCACAACATTAATGCTAATGTAGCGGTTGGCTATTATTGCATTAGTCAGTCATCTTACTGTTCGAAACATTAGTCATCTGGTTTATTATTAAGTCCACCGTCCACCACAGTCTGGTAAAATTAATTTAAATTTAATTCGAAACATAGCAATTTTCCAATTAACTCTCGCTGGAACTGTTTACGTTTCCATGCCCATTATAAATAGCAACTTATTTGCTCTGTTCTCGTATCATGTAATTTTTATTTATATTGTTCCCTGAGCGATTTCGATTTTGTAAATAGCTATATCGCGTATGTAAATATTTAAAGAGCCCGGACTGAAGGTACAACTATTGCGATGGCAAAATAATATCGTCGGAAAATGTGAGATAGATATTTGATTTGATAAAAAAGTAGAACGGACTTGCGACACTCGTTTGGCAAATTGAGATTAAGATCTGATGAGGAAATGATGAGTCTTCTAATATACATACTTGAAGTATCATCTGGTGTGCCGCAAGGCTCAACATTGGGTTCCCCGTTGTATGCTGTATACAGTTTTTCAATTTTTTCTCGTATATTATCATCTACAGAGATACGTTCAATTATGACAACAAAAATATATTTTATCTCTTAATTCTGTTTCCAGATATTTGGCGAATCCGGAATGTCGAATGGGTGTTTATTGTTTTGTCACCGCTTCTCATCACATCTGCAATGTTTGTGTACACTACACCGCCAGAGAGTCAATTTGCTGTAAATAATTGTGTATATTTAACACAAATTATGCCAAAACGTATGCGTACAGCGCCAAGAGGCCAACTCATGCATAAAACCCCGCTATAAATACATTTTTTTTGTGGCAACCAAAATATTACCAAACCTCAAAAGAGGAACGTAAAATGTAAAATACCCCGTCGCTATGTAATAAATGACATGTTTAATATTAACAACCAGAAAATTATAATCGCCAATAAATTTATCATCGTATTTATTTGTGTAGTGTACAACGATGTGTGTACTATAAAAAGATAAAGAGCTGATAAACACTGACGCATTTTTATAAGATAGGTTAATGTCATCCAGTTTCCTCTTGGTTAGATACAGATAATGTTCATTTAAATTTATCGTCTACTTGCAACCGGCATCCATTTTACCCAGAATTACTCAGGAAATAATAGAATATGCAATGTATTTCTACGCGACGATTTCATACACATAGGGAGGGAAGGAAACGGGAATTATTAAATATTGTCTATATTAAAATGTCCAAAATATGTTCCTAATTCACTTAGAGATATCTGAAATCATCATCAACATCCAACATATATTTTCGTATCATTAAAAATTTTGTACTAGATATTTTTAATTGAAATATTATTTTTAATTCAATTAAAAATATCTCCTAGATATTCTTAATTCAGTTAGATATCCAAATAGATACTAATCAAAAATTGTTTGCTAGATATTTTGAATTGACATAAAAATTATTTCTAATTCAATTACAAATATCTACTAGACATTGTTTATTTAATTGGATATCTGATGAATTTCAGATAGGTATCTCTGATTGTATTAAATATATCTAATATATCTTTCTGTATAGAAAATTCTCTACCACATATTTTTAATTAAGATAAAATTATTTTTATTCCAAATAATATCTCTAGTTGAATTAACGATATCTAGTACCTAGATATTTTACAAAAAATTTTCAACCGTATATTGAAATAATAATAATTATTAATTCAATTAAAAATATCTCTAATTGGATCAAGAATATCTTGTTATATTTTCGTATACAAATTTTCAAATCATATATTTTTAATTGAAATCTAGAGATATATTTTTAATCTAATAAAAAATTTATGGTAAATATTTTCGTATTAAAAATGTTCTACCAAATATTTTTAATTGAAATAATTATTTAATTCAATTAATTAATTAGAAATAACTGCAATAATTTTCAAATATTTTCAATTAAATTAAGAACATCCAACAGATATTTTCGTATAATTAAAAAAATATCTACTAGATATTTCTAATTGAAATATTATTTTTAATCCAATTAAAAATATTCAGTTAGATATCTCCTCATCAAAAATGGTTTGCTAGATATTTTTAATTAAAGTAAAAATTATGTCTAATTCAATTAAAAATATCTACTAGATATTGTTTATTTAAATAAATATGTGATGAATTTCAGATATCTCTGATTGTATTAAATATATCTAATATATGCTCTTGTACCAAAAATTCTCTACCACATATTTTAAATTAAGATAAAATTATTTTTATTCCAAATAATATCTCTAGTTAAATTAAGGATATCTAGTACTAGATATTTTCTTACAAAAAATTTTCAATCGTATATTTCTAATTGAAATAATAATTATTTTTAATTCAATTAAAAATATCTCTAATTGGATCAAGAATATCTAGTAAAATTTCGTATAAAAATTTTCAAATCATATATTTTTAATTGATCTAGAGATATATGTTTAATCTAATTAAGAATTTATAGAAAATGTTTTCGCATTAAAAATGTTCTACCAAATATTTTTAATTAAAATAATTGTTTAATTCAATTAATTAATTTATTAGAAATAGCTCCAACAACTTTCAAATATTTTCAATTGAATTAAGAACATCTAACAAATATTTTCGTATCATTAAAAAATATCTACTAGATATTTTTAATTGAAATATTATTTTTAATTCAATTAAAAATATCTTCTAGATATTCTTAATTCAGTTAGATATCTAAATATCTACCCACCAAAAATGGTTTGGTAGATATTTTTAATTAAAATAAAAATTATTTCTAGTTCAATTAGAAATATCTACCAGATATTGTTTATTTAATTAAATATCTGATGAATTTCAGATATCTCTGATTATATTCAATATATCTAATAGATGGTCTTGTATCAAAAATTGTCTACCACATATTTTTAATTAAGTTAAAATTATTTTTATTCCAAATAATATCTCTAGTTGAAATAAGTATATTTCAATCGTATATTCTTAATTGAAATGATAATTATTTTTAATTCAATTAAAAATATCTCTAACTGAATCAAGAATATCTAGTAAAATTTTGTATAAAAATTTTCAAATCATATTTCTAATTGAAATAATTATTTTTAATACAATGAAAAACATATAGAGATATATTTTTAATCTAATAAAGTAAATATTTTCGTATTAAAAATGTTCTACCAAATATTTCTAATTAAAATAATAATAGTTTAATGTTTAATTCGATTAATTAATTAATTAATTAGAAATAACTCAAATAATTTTCAAATATTTTCAATTGAATTAAGAGCATCTAACAGATAGATATTTTCGTATCATTTAAAAAAATATCTACTAGACATTTTTAATTGAAATATTATTTTTTAATTGAATTAAAAATATATTCTAGATATCCTTAATTCAGTTAGATATCTAAATATCTACCAACCAAAAATTTTTTGCTAGATAACTAATTTTTTAATTAGTTCTAATTCAATTAAAAAGATCTGCTAGATATTATTTTTTCAATTATTAGATATTTGATTAATTTCAGATTGCATTAAATAACTGTAGATAATTTCGTATCAAAAGTTCTCTACCAGATATATTTAGTTGAGATAAAATTATTTCTATTCCGAATAATAATATCTCTGGTTGAACTAAGGATATCTATATAGTAGATATTTTCGTACCAAAAATTTTCAATCGTAAAATTATTTTTAATTCAATTAAAAATATCTCTTATCGAATTAAGAATATCGAGATGTTTTAGTATTAAAAATTCTCACCTGATACTATTACATAAAATAAATTTTTTTAAAATTCCATTAAAAATAAATCTAAATGAATTAAAGATATCTAGTAAAATATTGTATAAAAACGTTCAAATCATGTATTTTTTATTGAAAAAACAATTATTTTTAATTCAAGGAAAAACATCTTGATATTTAATCTAATTAAAATATATAGTAGATACTTTCTTATTAAAAATGTACCAAAAATTTTTAACTGAAATAATGATTGTTTAATTAATTTAAAAATATCTCTAATTGAATTAAGAATATCTAGTACTTAGATGTTTTTGTATCAACGATTTTACGCCGTAAATTATATCTAATTCAATTTAAAATATCTACCAAATATTAGTAATTCAATTAAAATTATCTACTACATATTATTTATTCAATTAGACATTTGATGAATTTCAGATATTTCTGATTGTATTAAATTGAAGTAATAATTATTTTTAATTCAATTAAAAATATCTCTAACCGAATTAAGAATATCGAGATATTTTAGTATTAAAAATTCTCACCTGATACTCTTTGTTAAAATAATTTTTTTAAATTCACTTAAAATATATTTAAATGAATTAAGAATATCTATTAAAATTTCGTATAAAAATTTTTAAATCATATATTTAAATAAAAAACCAATTATTTTTAATCCAAGAAAAATATCTAGAAATATACTTTTAATCTAATTAAAATGTATATTAGATATTTTCTTATTAAAAATGTACAAAATATTTTTAATTGAAGTAATAATAATTATGATTACTTAATTTAATATCTCCAATTGAATGTCTAGTAGATATTTTTGTAAGAATTTTGCGCCGTAAATTATATTGTATTTAATTCAATTTAAAATATCTACTAGAACTAAATATTTTTTATTGAAATATTATTTTCAAGCGTTTATTTTTAATTGAAATAATAATTAGTCTTAATTCAATTAAAAATGTCTCCAATCGAATTAAGAATGTCGTTAGTATCAAAAATCTCACCTAATACTTTTAATTCAAATATATTTTTTTAGATACAATTTAAAAACATATCTAAACGAATGAAGAATATTCAGTAAAATTTCGTATAAAAATTTTCAAGTGTATTTTTAATTGAAATAACAATTATTTTTAATTCAATGAAGAACATCTAGAGATATATTTTTAATCTAAGTAAAAATTTACAGTAGATATTTTCGTATTAAAAGTGTTGAACCAAATATTTTTAATTGAAATAATAATTAAGTTTAATTCAATTAAAAATATTTCCAATATTAGGAATATCTAGTAGATATTTTTGTATCAAGAATTTTCCGTCGTAATTTATATTTAATTTAATTTAAAATATCTACTGGATATTTCTGTTTCAATTTGAGATTCATTTGAAATATGGAGCATTCTTTAATCCGAAAGGCATACGCACAAATTCATAATGACCATTTCCAACGGTGAAAGCGGTCTTTTGAATATCGCCAGTATTAATTTCTATCTGCTGAAAACGCGATGCCAAATCAAAAGTGGTGAAGGAGAATTATGTTTGCCCTATATATTTTTCCTTATGTATTTTTGAAAAATGTCCTCGTTAGCAAACACGTCATTTCTAATTATTTATCGGAAGCTTAAATTTTAATAGCTTTAACGACTTTTACAGCACCTTAGAAGACCACTGATCATCAACATTTGGCCCATTTGGTTCATTTGGTCCAAAGTTGAATCTATTCATGTCGAAAATTCAATAAAAAGATAATTTTTGGAGTACGATGAAGGTGACGGTAGTAGTAGAAAAAATCCCACAAGGTCTGCATGTGAAAATATGGCATCGATTAAATTGCTGATACTGGCCTGTAGAATCTTCACGTTGGATTTGGAACTGATACCAAGTTCCTACGGAAAGATTTGTTTCTTGAGCCTGATGAGGAAGCTTTTGCTGCAATTCCTCCAGGCCGGTTGGAATGGAATATATCCACCGACCATCAAGTTTTGGCCCATTAAGAAAATGGGATTCTACTTACGTCTAGATTTATTACATATAATTATTTAAAACAGCTCTGTCGGCCAATAGAAGTCAATTGTTAACAAGGAATAATTATTCATACTTTGTATGTGGTATAAATATAATACGATATAATCCGAACGGTTAATGGATTCTATTCCTGCTTTCTTAGTAAATCAATATGTTAAGCGATCGTTTTCGTATATGGATACCAGTATTGGTTTTGATTTGACCTTGCGAAATACCCGTGGCATGCAGATTACGATTACGATTACATTATGTCAGACTACCAACGATATATTTATTGATATATAGTACTATTAGCAGCATTAGGTAATGCTGTAAAAATACATTTTAGTAATTGTTTGCAAACAATTTTTGTTGCTATGAGAAATTCATTCTCCGAAAATAGATTATCTTTTGTTTTTTATTGATTGTGTTAAATGTAATAAAAGCGTATTATTTCTCGTGTTTTTTATCAATAAAATTACTGATAAAAGTGTGTAGGTAATAATAGCCTTTTAACCCAATATTTTATCTCGGAATGATACAGTTACGTTCGGTGTAACTTTACAAGTTATAGTGGTAATAAATTACTTGAATAATAAGATAAGGGGCATGATTACGTCTGGCATACGGGGTACTTCTTCAATATAACGAAGAGTCACGTGACTCTAGACACATATTTTCTTATTGAATCTCAATGAATGAACTTCTTCTATTACAACTGATCTCGCAATATCGACATTAATATTAGAACTAAAACTACATTTCAAGATTGAAGGAAACTTCTGGGACTTTCGTTGCTGAACGGCTTCCGACTTTAATTTCTAAATTACGAATTAAAGCAAAATCTTGCCGACTGTAATTTTAAAGATATTGTCTTAAAGTCGGTATTTAGACATTTTGGACAGGATTTGAAAGGTATTGCTTATATAATTAACGATATTCCTTACAAGTCATTAAAAATAAAAATAGCCGTACTTTTCAAGCCAGTGACAGGCAAGTTACATCCACTTCCCAATTCAATTTGAGAGACATTTATTTTGTTTCTTAAACATTTTCCAACTTAGTATTTTAATCCAATTCCAAGGCTCTACCAATTTGCAATTATATACATTCATTTACAAAAATCTACATTAATTTTACGCACTTTGAAGGTCACAGGTCGAAATTAAAATGCACATAATTGTATGTATCTTTAGGGATGTGTCATTCAGTCGACACTACTTCAGAAGCGATAAGTAAATTTCTAAAATCAAAGCTCAGCTGTAAGACTACAAGGTGTTCCACGAGGTAACGTGTTGAGCCCCTTGCAGCTCTTGGTGTATAATAATATTGCGAATAGAGTAATTTAGAGCTACAAGTAGCATTCATTTGCTAATAATAGAGCTACTATATTCAAGATTGTCTCTAAAAGTCCAACTTATTATTTTTGATTAAGACCAAATAATCCAAATTGGTTCACTTTCAATATAAAGACCTGAATCAAAAATCAGTAAACGTGATTCTTTGGACAAATAACCAAAAAAATACTTTTTAAAACCCATTACAGTTTGCTGTGGAGACAAACAGAACCAAGGCAGACAATTAAGTTTATTGTTTATTTGCCTTGGCCAGCAAGTATTTAAGAAAACAAACGAATCAAAATAGAAAATTGGATACGGATGCTGTTGTTTTTTGATTCCTAGTATGTATATATAATCTGGCCGCAGTCCGAGAAGGGGATCTTGTAATGTAGCTAATTAGTAACTGTTGGACGAGTTGTGGCTACTATTTTTACCGACTCAGCCAAATTGTGTACGCGCTTACAAATGAAAAACACTCGGCTTGCATAAATACACCAGAGGTCATTGGCGTCCTGTATAAATACCTGCACTGGCTAGTCGCCTCCGTTGCCAGCGCGCCTGCAATTCATTTTCGATTTTTCCTAAAGCCATGTGCGTTCGCATACTTTACTTGTCTCATTCAGTTTTGTTTTGCTGCTTAAGTTGTCGCGCGATGGATCCTTATGTCACTTATATGAGCTGCTTAAGCGCTTCCTTGTTTCAGAAATAGCCGGCGAACTTTACTCGCTATGTGTCAGGGGAGGCGCCGTAAATCACGCTGATTATCTGGTATGCAAAACCCGACCAGGTACGCTGCGTATTTACATATTTGTGTGCGAGTGCATTTTTAGGAAGCGACTAATTGCTGGAAATAACGCAGTTGTTCGGATAAGTACGGGCTGGGCGTTGTTATTGTTTTATTTTGTTGAAGCGTTGCGGTTTTTATGACGTGTGGCGGTGTTTGTTCGTTTAAGTGGTCTGTAGGGTAGGCACCAGAGCGAGAAATTTAAGGCGACAATGGAACAAGATATGTCTAACAGCATTTATTATTGTATCAAGACAGAACGCATGTAATGTGACTCGTTTTATTCCTGAAGGCCCTGGAGGGGTTTTGTCCAAGATATCTTTAAAGCCACTGGACACGTCCAATCGTATGCTGGGATTAATTTCTACTTTAGAAAAATCGTCGGTACCACAAAAAGTTACATAAGCTTCCCAAGCGGCTTGCCCTTGATTTTCTGCCATGTATACCAGGCCCTTTTCTGTTTCAATCCTTGACTCGCCTCTCAAAAAAAAAAAAAAAATCCTTCCGTTATGATCATTTCGAAAAGTTTGGGAAATAAGTATTTGGGAACCATGTGGTTTGGCATCTCAAGGACGGAGTTTGATAGATCCCTTTGATTTTCTTCTTGATCCCATAATTTTTTAAGAGTTCCAACCTCGTCTCCCGTTGTGTGACCAGGTGGAGTAGGGAGGTTTCAACGTATTGCCCCTGTTATCCCCAAGCATACCAGACCTTGTTCGGAGTTCCACAGGGAACCTTGTTAGGACCATTGTTCTTTACCAACTATCTATAGATTGAATAACAACAACCTTAATTCCTTAATTTCAGCATCTTAGACATGAGTTTAATAATTTGGACACCATTAACTCTACGTGGATACAAACACGTAAAATCACTTTGACAGTTTTTTGACAGTTGTCAAAAAAAATTTTATTTGAGAAGTCACTTTGACAGCTGTCGAAAAAATATTTTTTCGAAAGGTCACTTTGACAGTTGTCAAAAACATTTTTTTTTTTCGAAAAAAAAAACGTCACTTTGACAGCTGCCAAAAAATTTTTTTCTCCAAAAACGTCACTTTGACAGCTATCAAAAAAAATTTCATTTTTTCGAAAAAACGTCATTTTTTCGATAGCCTATGCGATAGCCAGACCCGTAGGGGCTGGCTATCGTCTAGAACCTACTTATAAATAGAGCCCCGCAGGGGCTCTGAATTTTTTTCCGAAAAACGTCACTTTGACAGCCGCCGAAAAATGTTTTCCGAAAAAAGTCACTTTGACAGCTGTCAAAAACTTTTTTTTTTTCGAAAAAAACGTCACTTTGACAGCTGTCAAAAATTTTTTTTCTCGAAAAACGTCACTTTGACGGCTATCAAAAAAATTTCTTTTTTCGAAAAAACGTCATTTTTCCGATAGCCTATGCGATAGCCAGACCCGTCGGGGCTGGCTATCGCCTACAACCCATTAATCCGATAGCCGGGCTATGCGATAGCCAGACCCGTAGGGAGAACCTACTTATAAATAGAGCCCCGCAGGGGCTCTGAATTTTTTCCCAAAAAAACGTCACTTTGACAGCTGCCGAATTTTTTTTTCGAAAAAAGTCACTTTGACAGCTGTCAAAAACATCTTTTTTTTCGAAAAACGTCACTTTGACAGCTGCCAATTTTTTTTTTTTAAAAAACGTCATTTTTCCGATAGCCCATCGTCTACTTATAAATAGAGCCCCGCAGGGGCTCTGATGAATTTTTTGGTTTTTTTCAAATTTTAATCCTAAAATCCTGAATTTTTCCCAACTCCCCGACCTCTTGACCCATGTCGGACTCTACTTAGGGTCCGGTGCGGCCTAACCTAGTCCGATATTAAATGAGATAAAAACTGACTACTAGTTTCTTTAGAGCCTGCTATGGCACTAGTGAGTAGGTATAATGGATTACCTGACAGCAAATCTGCAAAGCTAATGTTATAGTAATCTAAATATTCTATTGTTTTAATTAGCTGCCTACTCAATGAGGCACTTAAGTAATCCTAAAATCCTGAATTTTTCCCAACTCCCCGACCTCTTGACCCATGTCGGACTCTACTTAGGGTCCGGTGCGGCCTAACCTAGTCCGATATTAAATGAGATAAAAACTGACTACTAGTTTCTTTAGAGCCTGCTATGGCACTAGTGAGTAGGTATAATGGATTACCTGACAGCAAATCTGCAAAGCTAATGTTATAGTAATCTAAATATTCTATTGTTTTAATTAGCTACCTACTCAATGAGGCACTTAAGATACAAATAAATTTAGCAAACGAATATTTGCCCATCCATATTCTTCAAAATCTCGACCTCCAGCCCAACAATTACAGGCTTTGGGAGCGTTAGCAGCACTCGGACAGCAATAAATAAATTATTAGGTAATGTAATACAATTTGGATGCAATGACATCACGTATTATGGCCGCGGCGTATCGCGGCTCCCAGAGGTCGCCGAACTTTTGTTGACATTCCTACACCATAAAACTGAATATGATCTTTTGCTGAACACATCACTTCGCAACGCGAATATGGTTACCCGGATCAATAAATTATTTATTTTATATTTGGAAGCACTTTGTTTACTACTGTCTTCTATTGTTTTCGGACGCATTAACTCGCCTACTTACATTTTTCTCTGACACCTATACAATTTCGTACATTCATTTCGCACATGCCAACTGCTTGGATATTTCATACGCGTTAAAGTCGCGTTAAAAGGAAGCGAATTATGGCTTTAATGGCGGCGTAATTGGTGTAATTAAATTAAGCCTGTTGTGATTACAAATATGTTGATAATTTGAGAATTGCGCCAATTAGAATTTTAGTTAGCAATTATTAGGTATAATCACGCTTTCTTGATGATTTATCTGAGGACCTATCTTTATTTTGCTTATGTTTTTTGAGTAGATAGAAGTTAAGATCCATATAGACTAAGTTGCCTGACAAGTTCAAATACGTAACAACCGAAACAATGCTCTTGCCAAATTTTCAAGCCGGACTCAAAATTGTAAATATTTTCAAATATGAATCCTCCACATCCACATCATGACTCTCATTAGAATTGATTCTCTGTCAAAAAATTCTATATGAAGACAACCGTCCAGTGTTAAACAGCATTGTGATTATTACAGAAAAGCGATAATGATGTGTCTATTTGTTACAGAAGTGTACCAACTATGTGATAAAAATCATCACGTGGGTTTTTCTGGCGACGACACATTTCCTGTGCTAGCGTTAGCAACTATTCGCCATAGTTGCTGGCGCATATCTAAAAAATTAAACACACACAACGTAGCCGGTGTGGAATGTGTTCATTCTCCCAAGTGCTGGCTGAATTCTTTTGTTTTTTGTTAACAACTAAATAAAATAGAGACAAACAGCTGCAGAGTCACCAGTCAGTTGGAGATAAACTTTTTTGTTGATACAACCAATTTGCATATCCATTCCTGTATTATTTTGTATGTGGTTATGGAACTCGTACGTGAATGTGAAGTGTGACTCACGACTATTTGTTTGCTTACATATTTAGTAGCCCAAAGTGGGTTTTACCAAAGTTAATTTAATGTTTTCGATCGTGTTTGACAGGCAGAGGTGTTAGTTGTATGCATATACAAAAATGGTATACGTTGAATTAATATAAAAGCCCCCATCCTTGTTCATTTCAATTTTCAATTTTAAAATCTTCGGGTCCTTTACACCGTAAGAGTACTCAAAAAAAGATGTTAAATAGTAGTAGTTGAAACACTGAAAATTCAAAATCAGGATGTGATTGTAGGGCTGAGGGGAGAAACTGACGCACTGTACAAGAATGTTAAATAAGTAACGGCGATGCCCTATAATAAAATTACCTTGATGCAAAATTTTAGGGAATTATATTCTCATTGTCTCTCCTTCCTATCCGACGGCGATAATAAAACACTCAAAAGATTATTCCAGCGCCAAAATTCGTGCAGAAAATTATTCTCAATTAAATTTTTAGTGGCACGTGGATTCTGCTTAATTACCTTAAATGGAAGTTTGATTAAATTATCTCTGGAGAGCCTGTTGCCGGGCACGCCGAGCGGAAGAAAGTCTCCAGTCTCGAAAGATATACTCCTTAAATTGTACATTTAAAGCGAGGTACGTTTTTTTATTTACTCGGTTTCGTTGTATTCAGATTAAACCTAATGACAGAATAAAAATAAGGAAAAAAAAACACGTGTACGGTGAGAAATCGCAAACTGTTTTTGAACCTAACTATTTAAAAGTTCTAGATAACTTAATTTTATAGGTGGTCACATCGGCATATAACACGCATGCAACAACAGGCCATTAACAGGAAGAAAATTTCTTTGTACCGTCTATAAGCATTGTAATCAAAACCCGAGAAATAACAATCGACTGAAAGAAACCTGTGTATACGACTTGCCCTTTTAGGGTGTGTTGCACCACAAACAATGGACTATCGTAAAGCAACTCCTTGAATTCTATTTCAATAGCCGTAGTAAAAGATCGTAAAGGTATAAGTATAGCACATTTAAGTGTAAACACACTTAGTTTTATGTTGCATAATCATGTATTGTGAGTTTCTTGTTTTTCCGTCCGGATGGGTTTGTTTAATCGGATATGTTAACCTATCCACGCCTTAACAATTTCATTTACTGAAGAAAGAATACGTGTATCTATTATTTTGCAAGTTGGCGAAGTAAACAATCTGAAAAAAATTTAGAAAATCCAGGTTGTTTGCTGTCAAATATCTATTAGATATTTTTAATTGAATTAAAAATATCTAATAGACATTCATTAAAAATATCAGTTAGACAATTCCAATTCAAACATAAATATATATACTATAGATATTTTTGGTGAATTTAAAATTATCTATGTTCGATTAAAATATTTCTAATAGAATTAAAAATATCTACTAGGTATTTTTAATGAAATTAAATGTATCTGCTAGATGCTAAATATTTTTAATTGAAATGTAATGTATTTTTATTTCAATTAAAAATATTTACTAGATATTTTTAATAAAATTAAAGTTTCTATTAGATATTTTTAATTAAGACATTTCTCTCTAATTGAGACAAATATTTATTCTAGATATTTCTAATGAAAATAAAGTTTCCATTAGATATTTTTAACGAAGTTAAAAGCAGATATTTAGTAAGTGTTCTAATTGATATATTTTTAATTAAATTGAAAATATAATACATATTTTTAATGAATTCAAGTTCCTCTTTTATATTTTTAATCGAAATATTTCTAAATGAATTAAAAATATCCATTAGATAGCTTTATTTCAATTAAAAATATATTAAACATTCCTAATTGAAATAGAAATATCTACTAGATATTTTTAATGAAATTAAAAGTATTTATTTATTAATTATTGATATATTTTTAATTAAATTAAAAATATGTACTAGACGCGTACTTTTATTTAAATTAATAATGTTTACTAGATATTTTTAATGAAGTTAAAGTTTTTATCACACATTCTTAATTGAGATATCTCTGATTGATTTAAAAAATCTATTAGATAGTTTTATTCCAATTAAAAATATTTTAAAAATATATATGTACTAGATATTTCTAATTGAAATAGAAATATCTACTAGATATTTTTAATTAAATTAAAAAAATCTGTTAAATATTATCAATTAAAAGATTTTTAATTAAATAGAAAATATATAGGACTAGATACTTTTATTTAAATTATTAATATTTACTAGATATTTTTAATGAAATTAAAGTTTCTTCTTTTTTTCTATTGGACATTTTTAATTGAAATATTTCCGAATGAATTAAAAATATCTATCTGATCGTTTTGGTCCAACTAAAAATATTTTAAAAATATATACTAGACATTTCTAATTGAAGTAGAAATATCCACTACATATTTCTAATGAAATTAAACCTATTAAATATGTTTTAATTAAATTAAAAATAGATAGGACTAGATAGATACCTTTATTTAAATTAATAATATTTTTAATGAAATTAAAGTTTCTATTAGACATTTTTAAATGAGATATTTCTAATTGAATTAAAAATATCTATTAGAGTTTTATTTCAATTAGAAATATTTTAAAAATATATACTAGACATTTCTAATTGCAATAGAAATATGTATATACTAAATATTTTTAATTAAATTAAAAGTCTCATTTATTTAAATTAATAATATTTACTAGTTACTTTTAATGAAATGAAAGTTTCTATTAGATAATTTTATATCAATTAGAAATATTTTAAAAATATATACTAAACATTTTTAATTGAAGTAGAAATATCTACTAGATATATTCAATGAAATTAAAAGAATCTATTAAATATTATTAATTGCTAGATTTTTAATTAAATTGAAATATAGACTAGATGCTTTTATTTAAATTAATATCTACTAGATATTTTTAATGAAATTAAAGTTTCTATTAGAAATTTTTAATTGAGATATTTTTGATTGAATTAAAAATATCTATTAAATAGTTTTATTCGAATTAGAAATATTGTAAAAATATATACTAGACATTTCTAATTGCAATAGAAATATATACTAGCTGTTTTTAATTAAATTAAAAGTCTCTGTTAAATACTATTAATTGATAGATTTTTGATTAAGTTGAAAATATTTAAGACTAGATACCTTTATTTAAATTAATAATATTTACTAGTTACTTTTAATGAAATGAAAGTTTCTATTAGACATTTTTAATCGAGATATTTCTGATTCAATTAGAAGTATTTTAAAAATATATACTAAACATTTTTAATTGAAGTAGAAATTTCTACTAGATATATTCAATGAAATTAGAGAATCTAGATTTTTAATTAAATTGAAAATATAGACTAGATACTTTCATTTAAATTAATATCTACTGGATATTTTTAATGACTATTGGAAATTTTTAATTGAGATATTTTTGATTGAATTAAAAATATCTATTATTGATTGAATTAAAAATATCTATTAGATAATTGTATTCCTATTAGAAATATTTTAAAAATATATTCTAAATATTTCTAATTGAAGTAGAAATATCTACTAGATAGGATATTCTATGAAATTAAAATAATCTATTAAATATTATTAATTGATAGACTTTTAATTAAATTGAAAACATAGACTAGATGCTTTTATTTAAATTAATATCTACTAGATATTTTTAATGAAATTAAAGTTTTTATTAGACATTTTTAATTGAGATATTTCTGATTCAATTAAAAATTTCTATTAGACAGTTTTAATTTAATTCAAAATATCTTAAAAATATATACCTACTGGATATTTTTTAGTGTCAGTATTAGGGCCCAACAAAATTTATGGTTTACATTAGCGACATATTAGATCATAATATTATATCTAAACTGCTCCAGTGGACTCATGTAATGTCAGAGACTGTTACATAACGCCATAAAGTTTCACATACTGTCACTGACACTTACGTAGTGCCTTACACCTATTTACCTTCGCGATTCGCCCCTCAGCTACAACACTTGGATCGTAATATTAATAATTAGAAGAAAAAATATCCGGCTCGAAGGACCAAAAACAAACCAATTCATAGACTTCACCTTTGGTTATATGTTTTATATGTAGTATGTATCATTATGAGTACGTTAATGCTCGGTCATCATGATCGAGCTATACTTTTTACTGATGCTGGCCAAAAATATTTATGAATTAAAGAAAGCCTCTGAAACATAGATTTGTTTTAATATTCATGGTGTCGGTTGAACGTGTACTTAATTTATGTTAATTTCAAGAAATTACTCATGCTAATTAATTATATTAAGCACAATACACACCTAATAGATAATAGAACGTGGTGGATGTCCGCAGCTATATATGTAAGAAATTAACGAAGAACGACATCATTCCGTAGATTTACGTCATTGGCGATGGCTGTATGATTAATGCCGGCATAATAATAAATTCATCTGCGGGACTGTTGGACAATTGATTCATATCACGGACAATAAACAAACGTATAAATATAAATACAAATACAAATAGAGGAGCAGGTTGGCAAACGAAGCCACCATTGTCCACGGTCTGTAGACACAGAATGTAGTATAATGAGGCACGTCCCATGTAAATAAAATTCTTAACCGTTTTTGAATTATATTTAAGGAACATTTTGCATATTAATAAAGCAGCTATTATAATCCCGTCGGGGTATTTTGTTTACAACAAATTAAATTTCTGCATCGTGCAAGTATCTGCATGTTTTGTGCGTTTTATTTCTTTATTGTTGTATACTGAGCCTCTTAAATTATTAACATATAAAAATACGACAAAATAAAATTGTGCCATTACAAATTTATCAGGTCGGACCAGAACCTAAACGGTGACGTCAGATATTCTTAAATCTATTTGGTCGGACCAGAACCTAAACGGTGATGTGGGTTGTTTTCTATTAGACACAATATTGGTCTTGATGGATTTTTATTTTGGTTTTATTATCCATTCTTTTAGCTTATAGAGTTGAATCCAAAGCCTTAAAGCCAAAATTTATTTAATTCTTTAATACTCTAGTTCAGAAGTAATTTCGATAAGGCCATCAGTAACTGTAACAACCAAGTGGCGTATACTATTATTTATTCTCTTAGCTCAGGTAAGGTCCATTATAATAATGTTGACTGGGGTATATATCAGTTCAATCTACACAACATTTTTATGCACATAATAAAAATGACTGCATTTGAATTGTTTTTACAGTGATGTTTCCTGTTTTTATTGCACTTATTAACATTTAGTCTAATTTGCAGGCACTTCGAACATATATAAATAAATGATTTAACCGTATAAATTTACACATTATGTTTATTTTTAGTACACAAAAAATTAAAATTCATTAGTTGTTTATACGTGAAGTTCTTTTACCTATTTAAATCGCTTACATAAACAAGCCGTAGTTATTTAAAAATATTGAGATTAAATCCAGCATAATCGGCCATCTGACAAACAAGACCACTTTTGATTAAAATAAATTTGTTAATAATACGAAGAGGCTTGAAGCCATTTGAATTTTAAAGAAGTTAAAATTTAATTCGGAGCCATACGGGTTGAGGTATATTATATTTGAATATATTTCCGCGCTGTCAGAATCTATTAAATTCAAAACTAAATTAGATAATGATAAAAGCACGTGGTAGATAGACAGCTTTATTGTATCTTTCAATCATCATTGTTAAAGTTTTATGGTTGAAATTTTTACGAGCGTTATGTGGGATGTACAGTTGACAGCTACCACATAAAAGTGTAGCCTACAGTAAAAATGCAAATATATGGGTTGTTATTACACAGGGCGTTTCAAATGTTCACTTTCAAACTGCACGAATTGGTAAAGTAAGCGATTTCGAAATGGGGTTTCTTATTGTCTTTAAGACGCGTTCGACTAAAGGTAACTGTAAAGTCGTAAATTACTCGTAATGAATCGTAATTATGAGAAAAATAAGTCACAGTTATGAGCTATAAGTCGTAACAACGAGCTATAAGTTGATTACGAGTTATAAGTCGTAAATACGAGATATAAACCATAATTATGGAATATAAACCGTAATTACGAGCTATAAGTCGTAATTAAGATATATAAGCCATAATTATAAAACTTATGCCATAATTATAAGATATAAACCGTAATTACGAGCCATCAATCGAGATTTATTTTATAGCTGCGAGATCTGAATTATGGTTACAACATTAAGACATAATTACGAGCTGTAAGTTAAAAATTAAGTTAGATCTACGAGACATGAGCCATAATTACGAGATATAAAACATAGTTACGAGATATAAGCCATAATTACCAAATCTAAACCTTGATTACGAGCTATAAGAGGTAATTAAGAAATATAAGCCATAATTATAAAACATATGCCATAATTGTAAATACAAGCTGTAAGCCGAGATATAAGTCATACCTCCCAGATCTAAGTTATATTTACAAGATATAAGACGCAGTTACGAGATATAAGCCATAATTAGTAGATATAAACAGCAACTATGAGCTATAAGCCGTGATTAAGACACATAAGCAATAATTATAAAACATAAGCCACGATTACAAGATATAAACCTTAACTAGGAGTTATAAGTAGAGATATAAATCATGGCTCCGAGATCTGAGTTATAATTACAAGATATAAGCCATAATTACCAAATCTAAACCTTGATTACGAGCTATAAGAGATAATTAAGAGATATAAGCCATAATTATAAACCATATGCCATAATTGTAAGATATAAACCGTAAATACAAGCTGTAAGTTAGATCTACGAGACATGAGCCATAATTACGAGATATAAAACATAGTTACGAGATATAAGCCATAATTACCAAATCTAAACCTTGATTACGAGCTATAAGAAGTAAATAAGAGATATAAGCCATAATTATAAAACATATGCCATAATTGTCAGATATAAACCGTAAATACAAGCTGTAAGCCGAGATATAAGTCATACCTCCCAGATCTAAGTTATAATTACAAGATATAAGACGCAGTTACGAGATATAAGCCATAATTACTAGATATAAACCGCAACTATGAGCTATAAGCCGTGATTAAGAGACATAAGCAATAATTATAAAACATAAGCCACAATTACAAGATATAAACCGTAACTAGGAGCTATAAGTAGATATTTAAATCATGGCTCCGAGATCTGAGTTATAATTACAAGATGTAAGGCGTAATTACGAGCCATGGGTTAAGGTTTTAATTATAGCCACGAAATGAATCATACTTACAAGATTAAGACATAATTACGAGATATAAGCCAAACCTAACAGATATACACTTTGATTACGAGCTATAAGTCATAATTAAGAGATATAAGCCATAATTAAAGATATAAACCGTAATTACGAGCTATACGACGAGATGTAACTCATAGCTCCGAGATCTAAGTTATAGCCGCAAGATATTTATAATTAAGAGATGTAAAACATACTTAAAAGACAGAAGCCATAATTAACAAATATGAACCGTAATTACGAGTTATAAGTCGTAAGTAAGAGATATAAGCCATAATTAACAAATTGAACCGTGATTACAAGTTATAAGTCGTAATTAAGATATATTAGCCACAGTTATAAAACAAGCCATAATTATGAGATATAAACCGTAATTAACTCATAGCTTCGAGATTTCAGTTATAATTACAAGATATAAGACGTAATTAAGTTAAGATTTAATTTATAGCCGCGAGATATTTATAATTAAGAGATATAAAACATAGTTACAAGACAGAAGCCATAATTAACAATTATGAACCGTAATTACGAGTTATAAATCGTAATTACGAGTTATAAGATCAGATATAAGCCATAATTACCAGATAACCGTAAATACGAGCTATCCGTCGTAAGTAAGAGACATAAGCCATAATTAACAAACTGAACCGTGATTACAAGTTATAAGTCGTAATTAAGAGACATTAGCCACAGTTATAAAACAAGCCATAATTATGAGATATAAACCGTAATTACGAGTTATAAATTTTGAATTAAGCCATAGCTCCTAGATATGAGTCATAATTAATGGATGTAAGGCCTAATTATGAGATATAAGTCATAATTAAGAGATGTAAGGCCTAATTACGAGATATAAACCATAGTTATGATAATAAGCCGTAATTACGAGCTATTAGTCAATATTTAAGTCATAGCGTTGAGATCTCAGTTATAATTACATAGCTGCGATATCTGAATTATAATTAGGTACAAGCTATAAGTTAAGATTTCAGTTAAAGTTTGAGATATGAGTCATAATTACGAAACACAAGACATAGTTACGAGATATAAGCCATAATTACCAAATATAAACCGTGATTACGAGCTATAAGTTGAGACTTAAACCATAGCTCCGAGATCTGAGTTATAATTACCAGATACAAAACGTAATTACGAGCTATAAGTTAAGATTTAAGTTATAGCCACGAAATGAGTCATAATAATGATATATAAGCCATAATTATTAACATATCTTGATTACGAGCAATAATTCGTAATTAAGAGATATTAGCAATAATTATAAATCAAGCCATAATTGTAAGATATAAACAGTAATTAATTATAAGCTCTATAAGCCGAGATTTATGCTATAGCTTTGTATTATAATTACAAGATGTAAGACGTAATTACGAGCCATAAGTTAAGATTTAAGTTATAGTTACAAGGTATGAGTCATAATTACGGGATATAAGACGTAGTTACGAGATATAAGCCATATTTACTAGATATTAACTGTGATTACAAGCTATAGTCTATTAAGAGACATAAGCCATAATAGTATAAAACATAAGCCGTAATTATGAGATATAAACCGTAATTACGAGTTATAAATCTTGATTTAGTTCATAGCTACGAGATATGAATCATAATTACGAGCTATAAGTCATAATTATGAGAAAAGAAGTAGTTAGGAGCGATAAGATTTAATTATGAAATATAAACCGTAATTACGAGATATAAGCCATAATTACCAATGTCAATTACGAGCGATAAGTCGTAATTACGAGGTAGTAAGTGCTAAATACAAGTTATATGAGTTTATCTGCGCTTCCGATATTATCTAACTGTTGGTCATGTTAATTCGACACTGTCACATGTCACATTTGACGTGTGTCACGTATTTTGCAATCGCTCGGTTAAACCCAGATGACGGGGGCTTGTCACCACCTGACGAAGAATTCTACAAACATATGCCTCCTTGCATAGGGTAGTAAAATTTTGAAACAAAAGACACTCGCTGTCAGCGCCTACTCGTTTAACGTCTTTTTTATAACCAAAAGCTAAGAGTTATTTAGTTTAGAAAACCACCCGAACATATACAAAGGAGCACAATTATTTGAAAGAATTAAACATATTAACTAAACAATTTAAGTTGGTTTTCTAGACGTTTCATTACACAACGCTGACTCTTTATTTATTTTTTAAATATGTTTTCATTCTAAACATAAATAACCGGCACTATACGAGCAATTTCCAGTTTCTTCGGTTTCAAGAATACTCCTGCTGTGTATCAAGACGTTATAATCACCTAGGTAGGAGCCTTGTAGAAATTATAAATGTTGTTTAAAGTAAGATAAAGAAAGGATCATTCGAGTGTATAATGAAAATATTTAGGTATGTTTTAAATATTACTTGAATGTGTAAATTTGTGTGTATTCCTTAATAAACATCTGTTGAATGTTGGCAACTGTTAAAATATTTATTTTTGAGACGAACAATTTACTACTCATATCAAGTAAACTAATTGGCAAGTTGATATGACTCCTCATGGCAGTACGAGTAGGGGATCAAAAGGATGATTTTGAAAATTTTCAAAAAGTAGATGAATAATTAGGCATTTTTTAAACGCCTCCGTTGCACCTGAATAACCATCCGAGCGTAAAATAAACAATTTCACCCATTGTTTACATTATATTTCGTTTGTTACGCCACTGCCATTAACGTTTCCTTGTAGTTTAACACTTGGAGATTATTTCGGGATTTTTGTGTTTAGACTAGAGATTTAAAGCGAATTGTTCTCTTTAAAAATATCATTACTTCATTCAGACCTGCCAAAATACAAATCATTATTTACCTACATTGACTGAGAACTTGGCAAGTTTTAAAAACAAACTATACAAACAACATTCGTTAACTAAATATTTTGGTGGGTCTTGTTTGGGTGAGAGAATTATATATCATTCAGAAAATATTACTCGGTAGTTTTTCAATATGAGGTAAATAGATGTAGATTTGAAGGAGACGAAGTCAAATTTAAATTTAGATAAAGGCGAGTATAAAACAAAGGAAATTATGTGATTTTGACGCTGACGTGTGGGCGCCACAATGTTTCTCGGTATATATTATCAAAATGTGAGTATGGAATAAAAACTAGATTCCTGCTACATGGGATCGTTTGATGTCAATATAAAATTTCTTACAGGTCTGAGGAATTGGAGGAAATTATGTGATTTTGACGTTGACGTGTGGGCGCCACAATGTTTCTCGGTATATATTTTCAAAATGTGAGTATGGAATAAAAACTAGAGTTCTGCTACGTGGGAACGCTTGAGGTCAAAATAAAATTCCTTACAGGTCTAAGAAATTTATATACAGAAATTTTTCCAGAAAATGTTTTAACTATGTATGCCATTGACAATTCTTTGTAAACAACAAACAAACAAGTGTATAAATAGGTACAATAATAATTATAAGTTATTCATAAATGTATCCCGAATTTCAGATTTCCAAGGAGCAATAAACATAAAAAATAGGAAACCACTGTTATTCTGATGAATTTACACCCACTTTACAGAAGTCTGTAATATATTTTCTCAAAGCAGAGTTCTTAGTAGGTCTTGGTGCAGCAGTCATCCCAGAGATGCCAGGGGTCTAAAAATAAATTAAGAAACAAGATAATTGTAAAATGTTCTAAATGAGGACTTAGATTATTCCAGAAGATATATCTGCAGGTGTATAAAGGCCAAGATGATCCACTACAGGCAGTTGAATATTAGAAAGTGAACTGAACAGAATAGAAAAGGAACAGTAACTAGTAGTGAATAATGGTTAAAAGTAGTAATTAAGTGAATAATTATTGTAAGTAATTAGTAAGTTAATAAATCAGTAGTTTAGTGTTAATTTTGTTGTAATTATTGAATCCACACTTAGGGTGTTTACTAAGGTTTACATTATTATTATTATAGTTAATATTTCAATGGCACACGCAAAATTCAATCGTCTTTCAAATTACATTGCAGAGATACAAATACCATCCAAATAAATTTTAATCTGGGCAACCTTTAGACAGAAATGTGGTGAGATGCTGAAAAACCACTTGCAGTAAATTAATTTGGAACGGTTTCAACGTTATTTACTGGGCCGTAAGAAAATGGCGGCGCGTATTAGTAACACGAATCAAGAATAAAAAATCGCCTGCCTATTAAATTAATTTACCAACTGTAAAAATACCATTAGAATCATTAAGGAAAATTAAAGCGACATCAACTGACACTCGGACAAAAAATAATGAAAACAATTTTCGTTTGGCAGCCACTTGGAATGCACGGAGATAAACACAATAGGTAAACATATATTTAACTCATTATTACTGTATGTACGTCGAGGCTCCAGCATGTGTATCGTAGTAGACTTGAGAAATTATAGGTGGAGGTGGATACCAAAATAATTTTACACCCAGCCAGGCTAGGGTACGGCGATCATGAGGCGTTAATGACCACTGAGGGCCGGTATTTAGTCGTGGGCTAAACGAAACAAATTAACTAACAGTTATTTCTGTTGCTTAATTTTTGGTGCAAGTTTATTTTCGTTTCAAAGTTGAACAAGGCTTAATTGTTTAAGCAAAGGGATTTGGTGGCTTCCGCTGTATGCGATGCTTTTATGACAAATGTTGGATTTAGAGCGCAGAGCAGTGAGCCCAGAAAAGGTCTCCGTCATAAGGGTGTGCGGAAAGATTATTAAGATTGCATGCATGAAATTTAGACGTCTATTTGTTTTCACATCAAATATTGAAAGTATGAAAGGATGTTTGCTTAATATCTGAATAATTTTCTCGTCAAGGTTAGTTTATACGAAGTCTAAAAGCATCAATGAGCGATCGCACGTTAGTCCGCTTCTTGATCGTTTAATTTCCGACTCAGTTTATGTGAAACTCGAAGTTATGAGAACTAAGATGTGTGTAAATGGAAAACAACTAAATATAAGATTTAACGTCAGATGATAGAAAAACGAAATGAATTAACAGCTACGTCAAACACTAGCGGATTAAATTGGTTTCTGTAAATATAATAAAATTTAATTTATTATGAAATAAAATAAATATATTCCCGTCCCACGATGTGCACCAGTCCAGTATTTTTAGCTGACGGAACCTTGCAAAAAAAAAGTCTTAAACTACAGTTAAAAATAAGCAAAGTAGAAAAATACATCAGTAAATCTGATATTATTTTTGGAACCGGCTCTACCTACCGCCTATGCAGTAATTATAAATCGCCGGTCTCTTCAATTTTAATGAAACCCAAATGCCAACTGAAATGTTATGTCATATCGAACATGAAAGGAATTTATTACTATCTGATTCATGCTGTTTGTACAATAAATTGAGCTTTCTGCAGCAATAAATTTTATTAATAAAATAATCTCGCTGTTCAATAAAGTTAAGTTTATATACTATAGAAGATAATTTTTAATGATATTTAGAACTGTTTCCGCGACAGGTTTATTGAGCGCTAGTTCGACATTTGGCGGTTAAAACTTGGCATTGATCAGATCCAGACGATGCAATCTTGGTTGACGAAATGCGCGTCAAAAATTTCAACTGCATTTAGGATCTATGTTTTAAATCCAATTTATGGTCATATAAAAGAGTTTTTTTGTAACACGTTACTTATAGAATAGTTTCAGTAAGATGGCCGAAACCTCAAGATAACTTATCCTATTTTTTATATTCCACAGATAAATTAATTAAAAGACAAGTTTTAGTAACGACTCCAGAGATCACGTCCACATATTTATATTGCAGTAGCTTCTATCATTTATATATAAAAGAATAAATACCGGGCCTAAAGCCGAACCCTATGGAACACCACTTACAGTAGTTAGATTTAAATATTTCGATTTGATGCTAGTCTTAAATTTGTGTGCATTAGAATTTAATGACAAATATTTTAGATCACAATTAAGTTTATCCAACATAGATTACTTAAGTATAGAATAGCAACAGTTGCAAAAATTTTGCACAACTCATATTCACAACTATAATATTAATGTTTTTCTTTGATTTACAGATCTGTCAAGAAGTGGACTTAAAATATCGTTGGAGTAAGTTGATTTTTGTATATTCTTTTTGCTTGATTATGTAAGTTCTTTTCCATAAATTAGTCGAGGTAAATGTTATGTGTTTTGTTTTGGAGAAATGCTGAATCACTGATTTAAAAGCTTTCAAGCTTTGAAATGTTTTGCACAAGATGGCTGAAGTAATATACTGTTGGATGCTTGGGGTATCAATATCAATATCAATCAATTAGGAAAATTAAATATTTTTTCGTGAACAGAATAAAAATTCAAATTACAGAAGATTATTAATAATCCATATTTGGAGATTAATAAGAAATTAGGACGACGAATGCATTAAAAAAACATAAAACACACCACATTGAAATTGAAAGAGCTGCAAGGACACAATAGATTCCACAATGTTGCTATTTCATTTACGATTTCTTCGATTTGATGATGATCTGGTATCGTTAACAGTTTCTTTTGGATAGCGGGTTTCAGGCCTTTTATTTCCCTTCGACGGGCAGTCAAAGATACTAGCGAGATTTTATTAATTAATAATGATAGACTCTTACAGGGCCTGTGGCTCAAACTAGAATGATACTGGGAAAAATACGTATTTAATTTATTTCTACCCTCGGACGGATCGGTGACGCTCCAATCGTTTTCACGCAACGAAGGGGCAGCTCACCTGTTATCCAGGGTGATTCAGAATTATGGTGCAAAATAGTAATCACAGATAGAGGTCTTAAAATAAAGAGACACGTGTATTTTCGTTTTGGTCAATTTCGATTTTTAAGGCCCGTACGGGCTCGTAAATGGGACGTTAGGAAAACAGTTTTTTGAGATATCTCGATAAGTACTTGACCGATTTCAATGAAATTTGGAGGGTAGTCTCAAAAGAACATTTCCAATAAAACCCTTAAAATATTTGGTGCACATTCTTAAACATGCAATTATAATTTCTTCATATAGCAGATTAATTGGTTATTGAAAGACGCGAACCACGACGTAACAAAAAAGCGCACCGACGCGGTGGCCCTGGCTCGCCACACATAAATATTAATAAAGCAATTGCAAATTTGATCGTTCCATTATCAGCGCACCATTGAATTGAATACAAATTCACTATTACTAGATGCACTTCTACGAAATCCAAACCGGCGCCGGCGGCCGAGTAAAATCGATCCCGGATGATTGGACACGTAGTCGAGCCCGATAGCTATTCAACGAGTTTGTGCATTAAATAACGAAACCGGTAAAGAAAGTTTTGAAGACTTTTAAGTGACATTACGAAGGTCAAACTCAAGGCCGTTCACACTTTGGACGCGTACGCTCACGCGTACAGGGTGTCCCAGTTAAATGTTAGTGGAGTGAAAAATTGGCGTTCGGTTGAATTGATACTAGAAATAATAATTAAAATAACTAAAAAAAATCAATTTGTTTTCGTTTCAAATGCTTAACAATGGAGTGGAATATGAATCAATTATTTGGTTTTTAGAATCTCAATTCGCTGGTAATCGATTTGTTGCGTTCATTTTGTTAACCAGTATTTTGCGTAAATACTACAGGAAATGACAATAGTTTATAAAATTCGAGGAATATAATTTTGAGGCGATTCTATTTCTTCGTAAATAAATATAATGTGTCACAAAATTCAGTTCAAGGCTGGTGAACGTATCAAAGTACGTTCACCTGTTCTGCACTGATGATGTTGGACAACCCTAAATGACCTTTGACCATAAAGACAAATCGCACTTTAGAAAATACCGATAAAAGAGGATTTTGGAAGAATAGTTTAAATATTTCTATACCATTCTGCTATACGAGGCCCTACAAGAAACCACATGCAAAGTAGAGATCAACAGAGCAGTAAAGCCCAAAGCAAGAAAAACGAATCTTGTACACTGTCTGAAAAGGAAATAAATTTTCCACTAAAGGAGATCTTGGAAGTGCAATTTCAATATTTCTACAACGTTCTGCCATAAAAGACCCTACAGGAGCAGGAAACCACATACAACGTAGAGGTCAACAGAACAGTAAAGCCCAAAGCAAAAGAAACAAATCTTGTGCACAAGTCTGAAAAAGAAAGCAAATAAAGTTGTCCAATAGGAGGATATTGAAAATACAATTTCAATATTTCTACAACGCTCTGCTATAAAGGACCTTACATGAAATTATATGCAAAGAAAATATCAACATGGCAGTAAAGCTCAGAGGAAGAAAAAATCTTGGGCATGAGAGGTGGCAACAAAGTTTTCCGATAAAGCTAGCTATGTTTTTTCTTGTATAATTTGAATGATTCTACGCCGCTTTGCTATAAAAAGCTCCATAGGAAATTACATGTAAAGTGGAGATCAACATAGCGGTAAAGCCAAAAGAAGAAATAAATCTTTTGTACGAGAGAATAAAGTTTTCTAGTAAAGCTGGATTACAGGAAGTGCAATTTCAATTTTTCTCAACCGTTCGTCTATAAAAGGTCTATAAGAAATTACATAAGTGGAGATCAACATAACAGTAGGCCCAAAACAAAAGAAAAATCTTGTGCACTGGTCTGAAGAAGAAAGGAAACAGTAAAGTGGAAATCATAGCAGTAAAGTTCACAGTTTCAATATTTCTACAAAGTTCTCCCATAAAATACCCTATAGGACACCATATCCTAAGTAGAGACCAACAGCAGTAAAGCCCAGGGCAAAAAAAACTAATCTTGTAGACGAGTCTGAAAAAGAAAGGAAATGAAGTTCTCCAATAAAGGATATCTTGGAAGTACAATTTCAATATTACTACAACGTTCTGCCATAAAAAAACCTGCAAGAAACGACGTAGAAAGTAGAGATCAACAGGGCAGTAAAGCACAGAGCAAAAAAACTGATCTTGTAGACGAGTCTGAAAAAGAAAGGAAACAAAGTTCTTTATTAAAATAGATCCTGGAAGTACAATTTCAATATTTCTATAACGTTCTGCCATTAAAGACCCCGCAGGAAACCACATGCACATTGGAGATCAACAGAGCAGTAAAGCTCAAAGCAAAAAAAAATAATCTTGTCTGAATAAGAAATAAGTGTTCCAATAAAGGAGATCTTGGAAGTGTATTTCAATGTCTCTCCAACGTTCTGCCGTAAAGTACCCTACAGGGAACCACATGCAAAGTAGAGATCAACATAGCAGTAAAGCTTAGAGCAAAAAAAAACTAATTTGTACACGAGTCTAAAAAAGAACGGAAATAAAGTTCTTTCATAAAATAGATCTTGGAAGTACAATTTCAATATTTCTACTACATTCTGCCATAAAAGACCCTACAGAAAACCCTTATGCACAGTAGAGATTAGCAGAACAGTAAAGCCCAAAGCAAAAAAAGCTAATCTGTCATAGGAGTCTGAATAAGTTTTCCAATAGAGATCTAGGAAGTGTAATTTCAATATTTCTACAACGTTCTGCCATAAAATACCCAACAGGAAACCACATACAAAATAGAGATCAACGGAGCAGTAAAGCCCAGAGCAAAAAACAAAACTTGCGCACAAGTGTGAAAAAGAAATGAAATAAAGTTCTCCAATAAAGGAAGATATTGAAAGAGCAGTTTCATATTTCTACTTACTTCACAGAAAAGTATATGTAAAGAAGAGATCAACGTGGTAGTAAAGCCAACAGCAAGAAAAAATTTTGGGCACGAGGGGTGGAAAGAAAGTTTCCAACAAAGCTGGATTATTGGAAGAACGGTTTCAATATTTCTACAAAGTTCTGCCATAAAATACCCTATGGGACACCATATCCTAAGTAGAGACCAACAGCAGTAAAGCCCAGGGCAAAAAAAACTAATCTTGTAGACGAGTCTGAAAAAGAAAGGAAATAAAGTTCGTTATTAAAATAGATCTTGGAAGTACAATTTCAATATTTCTATAACGTTCTGCCATAAAAGACCCCGCAGGAAACCACATGCACATTGGAGATCAACAGAGCAGTAAAGCTCAAAGCAAAAAAAATAATATTGTCTGAATAAGAAATAAGTATTCCAATAAAGGAGATGTTGGAAGTGTATTTCAATGTCTCTACAACGTTCTGCCGTAAAGTACCCTACAGGGAACCACATGCAAAGTAGAGATCAACATAGCAGTAAAGTTTAGAGCAAAACAAACTAATTTTGTACACGAGTCTAAAAAAGAACGGAAATAAAGTTCTTTAATAAAATAGATCTTGGAAGTACAATTTCAATATTTCTACTACGTTCTGCAATAAAAGATCCTGCAGGAAACCCTTATGCACATTAGAGATCAGCAGAACAGTAAAGCCCAAAGCAAAAAAAGCTAATCTGTCATAGGAGTCTGAATAAGTTTTCCAATAGAGATCTTGGAAGTGTAATTTCAATATTTCTACAACGTTCTGCCTTAAAAGACCCAACAGAAAACCACATACAAAGTAGAGATCAATGGAGCAGTAAAGCCCAGAGTAAAAAACAAAACTTGCGCACAAGTCTGAAAAAGAAAGGAAATAAAGTTCTCCAATAAAGGAGGATATTGAAAGAGCAGTTTCAATATTTCTACTTACTTTACAGAAAAGTATATGTAAAGAAAAGATCAACGTGGTAGTAAAGCCAACAGCAAGAAAAAATTATGGGCACGAGGGGTGGAAAGAAAGTTTCCAACAAAGCTGGATTATTGGAAGAACAGTTTCAATATTTCTACAAAGTTCTGCCATAAAATACCCTATTGGACACCATATCCTAAGTAGAGACCAACAGCAGTAAAGCCCAGGGCAAAAAAAACTAATCTTGTAGACGAGTCTGAAAAAGAAAGGAAATAAAGTTCGTTATTAAAATAGATCTTGGAAGTACAATTTCAATATTTCTATAACGTTCTGCCATAAAAGACCCCGCAGGAAACCACATGCACATTGGAGATCAACAGAGCAGTAAAGCTCAAAGCAAAAAAAAATAATATTGTCTGAATAAGAAATAAGTATTCCAATAAAGGAGATCTTGGAAGTGTATTTCAATATCTCTACAACGTTCTGCCATAAAACACCCTCCAGGGAACCACATGCAAAGTAGAGATCAACATAGCAGTAAAGCCCAGGGCAAAAAAAAATAATTTTGTACACGAGTCTAAAAAAGAACGGAAATAAAGTTCTTTAATAAAATAGATCTTGGAAGTACAATTTCAATATTTCTACTACGTTCTGCCATAAAAGATCCTGCAGGAAACTCTTATCCACATTAGAGATCAACAGAACAGTAAAGCCCAAAACAAAAAAAAACTAATCTTGCATAGGAGTCTGCATAAGTTTTTCAATAAAGAGATCTTGGAAGTGTAATTTCAATATTTCTACAACGTTCTGCCATAAAAGACCCAACAGGAAACCACATACAAAGTAGAGATCAACGGAGCAGTAAAGCCCAGAGCAAAAAACAAAACTTGCGCACAAGTCTGACAAAAAAGAAATAAAGTTCTTCAATAAAGGAGGATATTGAAAGAGCAGTTTCAATATTTCTACTATAAAGAGCCTTACAGAAAATTATATGTAAAGAAGAGCTCAACGTGGCAGTAAAGCCAACAGCAAGAAAAGTTTCCAACAAAGCTGGATTATTGGTAGTACATAGTTTAACCTTTTCTACTTTCTACCATAAAGGGATTTACAGGAAATTATATGTAAAGTAGAAATCAGCATAGCAGTAAAGCTCAGAGTAAAAAAAAACAAGAAAATGGAAGAAAATAAAGACCTCCAATAAAGGAGTATTTTGGAAGTACAATTTCAATATTTCTACATCGTTCTGCTATAAAAGAACCTACGGGAAATTATATGTAAAGTAGAGATCAACATAGCAGTAATGCTCAGAGCTAAAAAAAATTGTCCATGGGAAAGGAAAAGTTTTCCAATAAAGCTTAAAGCTAGATATTTTAATGTACAATTTCAATGTTCCTACACCGTTCTGCCATAGTAGGCCCTACAGGTAAAGCGGGAATCCACATGGCAGTAAAGCCTAGAACAAAAACAAATCTTGTAGGCGCGACTGGAAAAGGAAGCAAATAAAATTTTTCTATATGTAAAGTGAAGATAAAAAGAAGAAAATTAAACGGAAGAAATAGTTTACCTGGGTGTATCCTAGTTCCTTTTAGCGATCAGCAGATGCAAAATCCGATTAATTAATTTTAGTCTATCTAATCTGAAACAACTTTCAGGTTGGCATTCCTTAAAATTTTTGCACTAAACGAACCAGTATCAACAACAAAGTGAAACTTCCATTCATTAGCAGCAAAGTCATCCAGCTATACATTAGTTAAAGTGTTTTTTATACAATTTTTTTTATCAGAATAGTTTAGAGGTCGCAATTTTAAAAGTGTTTACTGAGGCTTTGCACTTTTACCGTATTCGAGGAAAACGAAATAAAATATGGTATTCCAGGAACCTCACTATTCGACTTTGTTCGGGTTTGAGGTTTGCATATTAAATTTCGCAATGTAAGTGATATCATGTCATATGATTAATTGGTTCGAAGAACTTGAATCTAACTGATTACAATTTTTAAAACCGTATTTGGGACTAAGTGATTAATATTTATATATGCATATAAAAAGGTATGTTCGTCAGTATATAAATAAATTAATAAAGAAGAAGTATATACACATTACAACTATATAGAAGGTGAAGTACAGGGTGATTGTCTATGGATTATTCGATTTCAACCCTCGATATCGTAATAACCATTGGAGATATAAACAAAACTGAAAAAGATCCTTAAATGAGATCAACATCTCAAGGACTATTTGCTTTCCTATTAAATTTCCCGTATTTAACTTAAATCGTGAAGTTTCGCAACAACACACAGTTCAGGAATCGTACAAGTTCACACCAAAATGCACGTTTTCATCTCCGTGTTCTCTGCCCTAACTCATGTGAACAAAAGTATTATATTCTATATATTTAATTAACAGTGAATGAATAAATTTAAATAAAGTTTCGTTACATCATATTAGTGTGCACTTTTTGGAATACCCGTATATAGTCAATTTTCCACGACAATTCATCACGCTGGTCGCTGGAACCGATACAGGTAATTTCTGTTAACGTTATGCAATCGTTATTTTTAAACGTACAGGATTAATAATTTAGAAACGCGGATAATAACCTTTACATAGAAAATTATAGCCCGTGTTTGTGTTCACGTAATGCATACGATGAGCTCCATAAAATAAACACGTATTTTTTCTAACACTTAGTGGTACACAGACAAAAAATGCATATATGTTAACTTTCCCGTAAAACTACATCAAAAACGTCCAAGCTATATGATGAAAATTGAACTAATAAGTGCCTCTGCTATCTATTCTCGGGGAATCCGGACTTTGCAAATTATACGCCGATGAAATTCTAGCCTCCTCGTTCGGGAGATAGAATTTGATCTGAGTATATGACTTCGGTTGGCAGTGGAACCCTAGCCCTCTCGTTTGGGCGACAGAAACTGCACATATGAATATTAGAAAAACACCTTCATATAACCTTGCTAGGTCACAGTCCGCTGCCGTTACATAATACGTTTTAACATACTCGCGCGAGATGTATCTCTGTATAATTATTATTGTCTATTCGCTTTTCAGCTGTGATTTAAATGACATTTAGTTGGTAATATATTTCAATCCCATGCCGTATTATTATCGATAGTTAAACAGTCATCCGCCTTATACTATGCATCCTAAACGCACAAGTAAATAAATAGTAAATAGTAAACGACAATGGCGTGTTTAGAACGTCTTTATCAGGCAACTAACGCTATGATTACAGATTACGGATGATTTGTGTATACTACAATTATGATACGCAAGAGTGGTTTGATGTGCTCGAAAGAGCCATGGACAATATTTATTTATTTGCAATTATAGTCATAATGGTACATTGTAGAAGCGTCATAAAGAACATAAAAAAGGCTGAAAATCCCCAAAGAACTATGTATGCTATTAACCAAACTAAATACCGCACAAATGGCTTAGGACATTGCAAATTACTGTGGTACTTATTATATGCCGATGAAATACTAGCCTTCTCGTTCGGGAGATAGAATTTGATCTGAGTATATGACTTCGGTTGGCAGTTGAACCGTAGCCCTTTCGTTAGGAAGATAGAAACTAACCAAAGCATCCGCCCTGTCTCGTACTCGTCACACGTTATATAAGGGGCGTAATTATCCTTACAGCATAGCTCTACGTTAAGGCGATAGTACTCCGTGGTAATTGTTAATGAAACCCTGTACGGACATCTTTGACTGTACGGAGGCGGTGGAATAGTTCACGTAAGTTATCCAAGTGTTTCTAGAAAGTTTCTCCTAAAAAGATGATGTCATCCAGGTAGGCAAAGGCACATGGATCCATGTCTGGACCTATAATACGGTCAAGCAATCGTTGAAACGTTGCTAACTAATTAGAGCCATATGATAAATTGGTCCAGTCCACTGAAACCGACAACCATGCAATAGACCCCTGAACAAGGCCGTGTCTTCACTGAAGCTACCCAGCTTCTGTCAAAACCGCTCAGTGTTGATCGTTCCATTAAAAAAATGGAACCGGCGGCGCCCGAGAGAGTATTAGAAAAGCTGGCAGGAACTGTTTGTACGTAGTAAGGTACAAACAGCCCCCGTAGAGTAAAAAAGGGCGTCACGAAATACTGGCAGCATAATTTATTGGTTTTAAAGGGCAAACAAACGAAAGGATGTTGTGTTGCGGGGATTCTAATAATTTCATTTATTAATTCTGCTGCCTCATCAGCAATTTCTATTTCCTCTATAAAATAATTGATTTTTCAATTTCTGAAGATACGATACGATAACTGGCTTCATGGCTCTGTAAACAAATTTCTGTAAATTTTTAAAATATACATATTTTCCGTAGAATTAATCCCATGTGGGTTGTTCATATTGAAGAAGAAAAACAACAAAGGTCTTTTTCCCACAAAATTCTTTTTATTGCAACCGGTTTCGTGATCAATGCATTACATCACATCATCAGGCCACAAGAATTTTTATAAATACCAAAGGTTTGTCAATATTAGCACTAATGAAAAATTTGTCCAATTATTAAGAAAACTAATAAATATTATGTAAAAATACATGTACTTGAATTTATTTAATGTCATTAATTAATTTTAAATTAATCAAAATTAAAAACACAAAAGACAATGCACGAGGACAACGGATTAGAATTTAAAATAAAATAATGTCCTTAACACCGTACAAAAAGGAACTAAATTAATTTAGTTATTTATAGAAATTCTTGTGGCCTGATGATGTGATGTAATGTATTGATCACGAAACCGGTTGCAATAAAAAGAATTTTGTGGGAACAAGACCTTTGTTGTTTTTCTTCTTCAATAAATATTTTCGTCAATTGTCCCTCTATATAATTCTTAATAAATAAGAGTCAAAACCACACTGCGACTAACACCTACTCTCCGGGCAATATGCCCCGCCGAGCGCTGAATTACAACTCACCAATTTGGCCGCATTTTGTATAATATTCTCATATTACCACACAAATGCTTTGATTGCAGTAAACACCAGCTGAAAGAATCATCCCCAAACTCTCGAGCTTCTAACTTCGAGTGTTAAAACCACACATACAAAATCCACACGCAAATCCCAGAAAATTAACCTAATTTACTAATAATTAATTAGCATAATAATGGTGGATTACACTTTAAACATACCTGCTACGACCACGACGGAATTAACTAGTTAATTATTGTTATTGGTACCAGCACATATCGCTAGGCATCATCAAAGCTCCAGCGTAACTACCTCGATTTAATTACGCACCTTTCGTGAAAGAATTCGAAAAATCCGGATCATCATTATCATCGGGTTAAGTTATGTTATTATGCTTGTTGGTAATGGCAATGGGAGAAAATGGTTCTGGGCACCCCAATTAAGCCGGTCTGGCGTAGACATCAATCTTTTATCGTGGCGATAGAGCACGGAATTCCTTTACGCCGTTGCCAAATATTACGGTTGGTGTTGCTGATGGATCATAAAGATTATTTTGGTGAAGTAGCAGGTATGAAATCAACGATTATTTAAGTGAAGAAGAAAAACAACAGAGGTCTTGTTCCCACAAAATTCTTTTTTATTGCTACACTAGTAGGAAGAGGTAGTTTGCTTAACAATTTGGAAAGTTTGGAAATTCTTAGATAAATAAAAAACCCTAATTCTGTCTCACTTAATTCACAGTTAAATTTTCAATCTTCACTTACCTTCTCAGTTTTGTTCTACGATTTGTATTAACGTTTTGGATTCCCATGTGCTTGTCATTCGATATTTGCAGTTTTCTGTTGTGCATAACCTGCGCCATCTATTGATAAGTATCCATACTTCGATTAAGATTTTACGTTGTTTTCGTTTTATTAATCTACTATATATGCTAGCGTTCCTATATGTACCTATAGAGGTCGTTATAAAGGTTTTAAAAAAAATTTTTCGATATTCTAGAACATTTGTTTCATTCAGTTCCTTTTTGTACGGTGTTAAGGACATTATTTTATTTTAAATTTTAATCTGTTGTCCTCGTACATTGTCTTTTGTGTTTTTAATTTTGATTAATTTAAAATTAATTAATGACATTAAATAAATTCACGTACATGTATTTTTACATAATATTTATTAGTTTTCTAAATAATTGGACAAATTTTTCATTAATGCTAATATTGACAAACCTTTGGTTGTTTGTGGGAACAAGACCTTTGTTGTTTTTCTTCTTCAATATGAACAACCCACATGGGATTAATTCTAGATTATTTAAGTGTTAGTTATAGACGGTACAGCATTTTACATGCAGTATTAGTTAATCCTAAGAGGTTAGATGGAGGAAACAAAAACAACAGTTAATTATAAAGATTTATATAAAAAGACCATTTAATTGGCACTTTCCGGCTCAGTAAGAAATAAGTTGTATCGTTTTCTTCGCCCCTGATATATTCATTATTTGGAGCTCAGGCACAAGTCGTATATCGTTAACTTAATGTATTTCTATCACGTCGTTACTGAAGTTCATTTTTCCTGCCACAAAATGATTACGATTTCATCAAGAACGTCAATACTGTGAGTGTATTTTTATGTTACATTTTCTTTGATGTTGATCCCTCGTAAAGAAATAATAATACGGTATTTCGTTACAATGCCTACAGGTTCAAGGACTTCAGTAGCGAATCATTAATCAAATTGAACTTAAAATATAATATACGTATATACATGTCTTTTATCGCACGGTATTTTTAACACCTGGTAATATCTAATGTCGAGGTATAGTAACGAAAAAAATCCATATTTCGGGTAAATTTTCACAGTTCAGATTAAACAGATCCTTAAAGTCCTTTTCCTTGCCTGGACAGCGTTGGCAACACTGTCCTGTGGTTTCTTGTCCATCCACATTTCCCACCGATCCTTCTTACGTTTTTACAACCGGCGGATTTCATAGAACTGCATGTTTGTTGGGTCCGACGCATAAAATTGATCCTTGTCTGCTCGTAATCCTTTCATTCTTGAGGTTCGACGTCATCGAATCTAATCGAGGTCTGCTCGTTAGTAACTGGTTGAATAAACTGGTGCTTTTTATTGATGATTATTTTGTTTTCCTTCTCACAAAAAAATGATTGAACACAGTTCGAATGAGCACGTTTTTAATTTATGGTACACCTAGGGTTGCCAAGTTTTAATTAAATTAAACCTAGCGTCACTAGCGCATTCACCAAATATTTAATTGAAACAAAAATACAAGTATTTTATACATTTATTAAAGAAAAGACAAGACATAAAATAAAATTAAAAAAAATACTCTCGCTTTTCTTAGGAGCTGGTTTATAATAATAAATAAAATAATAACGAATTTTTTTATGTCAGATATACATAGTTCATTAAATTCATTTTCAATATTTAAATCCGGATCTGGGTCCACGTTAATCTCAGCACATTACTCGCGCGTACACATTATTATCACGTCATTTCCTACCTGGATGGAGTAGACCAGAAGCTGAATATGTAGCATTTTAACAAGACCATTAACGTTGCAATAAAGCTTCGCGTCATTATTTTCCTGAACGTAATACGTAATCACTGAATAGTAAAATTTCTATTTGGATACGTGTCCGAATGTATGAATTAAATGAGAAACGTTAATTGCAAAAATAAACATATTCTTGAAAGGTAATTATTCCGCGATATTAATGTGTTTATTTAATAAATTTCAGCAAAAAATTTAAACATACTTTTTCGTGGCAATGACGTAATGCATTTGCAAATAAGAATTAATTAAAATATTAAACGTGTATTAAAACACAAATTTCCGGTGCAGGTAGTTATCTTAATATAAAAGTATTAAAATTTATACGTGTAATACACACGAAGGATGCGGATGGGGTAATTTATAAATTGCCCGAAATGAATGATTTAGGCATTCCATAAATTATATTATGGATTTAAAGTTTGGTAGAACAACTTTGGTCGGATGTTGCAGACGGCTCATTAAATTGTCTCATTACATGAAAAATATATACCTGTTTTCTTAATAAAATTCTTTTAGAAAATCTGAGGCTTTGTGTTAGGTAAAGAAAGACGTAGAAGGCATTTACGGTCTATTGTGGAGTTCGAACTGCATCTAGAGTATCAAAAATTTTTAATTTGTTTCAGGATGAATTTGAACTTCCAATTTTCGCAACTAACGGCTGCTGTGCCTTGATTAAGTGGCAGAATAGCTCCATAGTCCAAAAAACAAAAATAAAAATAAAACCAGAAATAAAAAACTAAAACCAAAACAAAAACAAGACAAAAATAAAAACAAAACCCAAAAACAAAACCGAAACAAAATCGAAACCCAAAAACAAAACAAAAACAAAAACAAAAACAAAAACAAAAACAAAAACAAAAACAAAAACAAAAACAAAAACAAAAACAAAAACAAAAACAAAAACAAAAACAAAAACAAAAACAAAAACAAAAACAAAAACAAAAGCAAAAACAAAACAAAAAGCGTTTAATTCTTTCTAAGGCTCATCCGTCGTACTCTCTCTATCGGAATTTACTCCAGCCTTTATAGGATCTCAGTATTTCCAATCAATTGGTGCAGATCTGTGCCTGGATGGGTTTTGACTTTTTTCGTTCATGTTTGGATTTGTAGTATATATTGTTTGTCCTATAAACCAAGGCCTACACAAATACTATATTAAAAACAAAAACAAGAACAAAAAGAAAAACTAAAAAAATCAAAAACAAAAACAAAAATAGAAACAAAAATAGAAAGCGTTTTATTCCTTCTAAGGCTCGTCTGTAGTACTCTCCTCTTACTTACTACACCCACTGCAGGACTTCAGCAGTTCCTATCAAATAACACAACACGTAATTACGACCCCCTTTATCCCAGAAGGCTCTAGAAGAGCCTTCTAGGATAAAGAGGATAAATACTATATTAAAAACTAAGAAAAAAACTAAAACTAAAACAAAAATAGAAACAAAAATAAAATGCGTTTTATTCTTTCTAAGGCTCGTCTGTCGTACTCTCTCTATCTGAATTTACTCCACCTACTATAGGATCTCGTTACTTCCGATCAATTGGTGCCTGGATGGGTTTTGACATTTTTCGTACATGATTGGTTTTGCAGTAAATATTGTTTGTCCTGTAAACCAAGGCCTACACAAATACTATATTAAAAACAAAAACAAAAAAAAAATCAAAATCAAAATTAAAATCCAAAACAAAAATAAAAAATAGAGAAACAAAAATAAAAAGCGTTTTATTATTTCTAAGGCTCGTCTGTCGTACTCTTCTCTAACTAAATTTACTAGACCCACTGCAGGACTTCAGTCCTTCCTATCAAAAAACACCACACGTAATTACGACCCCCTTTATCCCAGAAGGCTCTAGAAGACCCTTCTAGGATAAAGGATATAAATACGATATTAAAAACAAAAACCAAAACTAAAATTAAAACAAAACCGAAAACGAGAGCGAAAACGAAGACGAAAATAAAAAGCATTTTATTCTTTCTAGGGCTCTTCTGTTGTACTCTTCTCCATCTGAATTTACTACACCCACTGCAGGAATTCAGTACTTCCTATCAAATAACACCACAAGTAAATACGACCCCCGTTTATCCCAGAAGGCTCTAGAAGAGCCTTCTAGGATAAAGGCTATAAATACTACATTAAAAACAAAAACAGAAACTAAAACTAAAACAAAATCGAAAACGAAAACGAGAGCGAAACGAAAACGAAGACGATGACGAAGACGAAAACGAAAATAAAAAGCATTTGATTTTTTCTAGGGCTCTTCTGTTGTACTCTTCTGTGTCTGAATTTACCGCACCCAATGCAGAAATTCAGTTCTTCCTATCAAGTAACACCGCATGTAATTGCGACCCCCGTTTAACCCAGAAGGCTCTAGAAGAGCACTCTAGGATAAAGGGGATAAATAGTATATTAAAGACAAAAATGGAAACAAAAATAAAATCCGTTTTATTCTTTCTAAGGCTCGTCTGTCGTACTCTTCTCTAGCTGAATTTACTACACCCACTGCAGGATTTCAGTACTTCCCTTCAAATAACACCATATGACAACACATGTAATTACGACCCCCTTTATCCCAGAAGGCTCTAGAAGAGCCTTCTAGGATAAAGGGGATAAATTTAATACTATATTAAAGACTAAAACAAACACGAAAACGAAAACGAGAGCGAAAGCGAAGACGAAAACGAGAACGAAAACGGAAAATAAAAAGCGCATTATTCTTCTTAAGGCTCGTCTGTCGTACTCTTCTCTATCTAAATTCACTACACTCACTGCAGGAATTCAGTACTCCCTAACAAATAAAACCACACGTAATTACGACCCCCTTTATCCCAGAAGGCTCTAGAAGAGCCTTCTAGGATAAAGGGGACAAATACTATGTATATTAAAAACAAAAACAAAAACCAGAACATAAATAGAAACAAAAATAAAAAGCATTTTATCTCTAGTAGAGCCTTCTAAGATAAAGGGGATAAATACTATATTAAAAACTAAAACTAAAACTAAAAAACTAAATCTAAAAAAATAAAACTAAAAGCTAAAACTAAAAAACTAAAATTAAAAAACTAAAACTAAAAAACTAAAACTAAAACAAAAATAGAAACAAAAATTAAAAAAAATAATTAAAAACAAAATCAAAAACAAAAAATACAGAAACAAAAATAAAAAGCGTTTTATTCTTTCTAAGGCTCGACTGTCGTACTCTCTCTATCTGAATTTACTCCACCCATTATAGGATCTCAGTACTTCCGATCAATTGGTGCAGACCTGTGCCTGGATGGGTTTTGACATTTTTCGTTCATGTTTGGTTTTGCAGTAAATATTGTTTGTCCTGTAAACCAAGGCCTACACAAATACTATTTTAAAAACAAAAACAAAAAAAATCAAAAACAAAAACAAAAATAAAAGGCGTTTTATTCTTTCTAACGCTCGTCTGTCGTACTCTTCTCTATCTGAATTTACTACACCCACTGCAGGACTTCAGTACTTCCTATCAAATAACACCACAAGTAATTACGACCCCCGTTTAACCCAGAAGGCTCTAGAAGAGCCTTCTAGGATAAAGGGGATAAATACTATATTAAAAACTAAAACTAAAAATAAAAAACTAAAACTAAAACAAAAATAAAAAGCGTTTTATTCTTTTTAAGGCTTGTCTGTCGTACTCCTCTCTATCTGAATTTACGCTCTAGAAGAGCCTTCTAGGATAAAGGGGATAAATACTATATTAAAAACTAAAACTAAAAATAAAAAACTAAAACTAAAACAAAAATTATTCTTTCTAAGGCTCGTCTGTCGTACTCTTCTCTATCTGAATTTACTACACCCACTGCAGGACTTCAGTACTTCCTATCAAATAACACCACAAGTAATTACGACCCCCGTTTAACCCAGAAGACTCTAGAAGAGCCTTCTAGGATAAAGGGGATAAATACTATATTAAAAACTAAAACTAAAAATAAAAAACTAAAACTAAAACAAAAATAAAAAGCGTTTTATTCTTTTTAAGGCTCGTACTCCTCTCTATCTGAATTTACGCTCTAGAAGAGCCTTCTAGGATAAAGGGGATAAATACTATATTAAAAACTAAAACTAAAAATAAAAAACTAAAACTAAAACAAAAATTATTCTTTCTAAGGCTCGTCTGTCGTACTCTTCTCTATCTGAATTTACTACACCCACTGCAGGACTTCAGTACTTCCTATCAAATAACACCACAAGTAATTACGACCCCCGTTTAACCCAGAAGGCTTTAAAAGAGCCTTCTAGGATAAAGGGGATAAATACTATATTAAAAACTAAAACTAAAAATAAAAAACTAAAACTAAAACAAAAATAAAAAGCGTTTTATTCTTTTTAAGGCTCGTACTCCTCTCTATCTGAATTTACGCTCTAGAAGAGCCTTCTAGGATAAAGGGGATAAATACTATATTAAAAACTAAAACTAAAAATAAAAAACTAAAACTAAAACAAAAATAAAAAGCGTTTTATTCTCTTTAAGGCTCGTCTGTCGTACTCCTCTCTATCTGAATTTACGCTCTAGAAGAGCCTTCTAGGATAAAGGGGATAAATACTATATTAAAAACTAAAACTAAAAATAAAAAACTAAAACTAAAACAAAAATTATTCTTTCTAAGGCTCGTCTGTCGTACTCTTCTCTATCTGAATTTACTACACCCACTGCAGGACTTCAGTACTTCCTATCAAATAACACCACAAGTAATTACGACCCCCGTTTAACCCAGAAGGCTCTAGAAGAGCCTTCTAGGATAAAGGGGATAAATACTATATTAAAAACTAAAAATAAAAAACTAAAACTAAAACAAAAATAGAAACAAAAATAAAAAGCGTTTTATTCTTTCTAAGGCTCGTCTGTCGTACTCTCTCTATCTGAATTTACTCCAACCATAATAGGATCTCAGTACTTCCGATCAATTGGTGCAGATCTGTGCCTGGATGGATTTTGACATTTTTCGTTCATGTTTGGTTTGCAGTAAATATTGTTTGTCCTGTAAACCAAGGTCTACACAGATACTATATTAAAAACAAAAACAAAAATAAAAACAAAAACAAAAACAAAAAAACAAAAAAAAATACAGAAACAAAAATAAAAAGCGTTTTATTCTTTCTAAGGCTCGTCTGTCGTACTCTCTCTATCTGAATTTACTCCACCCGTTAAAGGATCTCAGTACTTCTGATCAGTTTGTGCAGATCTGTGCCTGGAAGGGTTTTGATATTTTTCGTTCATGTTTGGTTTTGCAGCAAATAATTAAGTATTGTTTGTCCTTTAAACCATTGCCTACACAAATACGATATTAAAAACAAAAACAATATATGTATCCGTTTGTATACCAAGCTAGTCCTTTATGCCAGTATTTGGTGTTAGCAAATCATTTTCATCTGCAATAATGGCGGCTATATGTAATTCAACCTCATGGTAAATAGAGAGTCTTCTATTCACTATCCTTAAATGTTCCAATCTTGCTCCATGAAGACTGAGATCCAGTGAGTTCTGCAGGTTTATGTCACCATCCTTGACCTCTACCTGCTTTATTAGTTTTATTGATGGAGTTAAACGAAGTGGAATCGAAAGCTCCCTTAAATTCCAGAGAAGCGCCCAAAGCTATCTCCTTTTTGATTAGATGGTTCCGGTGGATATGCCTGCTCGATATGCATGTTTTTGTATCATTTGCTGTATTGTCTTCCATTGGAATGAAATAAGACTTATTGGTCTTAGCCAACACGAGTTGCGCCCAAACTTTAGTCTAAATACTATACTAATAGGTTTCAAAATTTTTCGCAGGCGTCCTAATGCTAGGCTTACTTTGTGAAGCATGCCAAGCTTTGGTTTGCTGAAGCATTATTGGATATAATTCTTCCGCCCTCACCCAAATATTTGTATGCCTATGGTTTATGATTTTAGACTGATTTGGTTGCAGTCCAATCTGTCCTGGCTGCTACGTTTTCAGAATTTCCACTTCTGCTCCTTGCCATTTTTTAGAATTTCCACTTCTGCTCCTTGCCATTTTTCAGTACGATTTTTTCCTGCGAGGTGTTTTTTGGATTACAGTAACACCATTAATTTCCACATTTCTAAGCTATGGTGTATATGATCAATTTTTATCCTTTAGAAAATTTAGATGAAATGAGAGATGGAATGAATAGTTTTAAATATATATATATATTTTTAATGCGCATAATGATGCGACCCAGGGCTGGGGTGCTATGCATAATGTTAGTCAATAATTTCTAGTGAGGTAGAAATCGCACTTCGCTTGATTGATTCTCCAATAATTTGTATTTCACGTGTCGTATCGCCGTGCTTAGGATCGGCCAATTACGCCTAGATAATTATTTTATTTTATATCAATTATTAGATATGAGAAGATACTTGGCTAGATGCAGCCAGATAGGACAGTGTAATATTTCTTGTTTTTTCAATGTCGCTCCCGGTAATCATGTAATTTTCTGATTAAAATCAATTACCGCTGACAGTAATTCTGATTTTTATCGTGCAACGTGTCGTTAGAGTCGCCATAATGTTATCGCAAAATTCCACATTATTTAAAGTAAATGATTATTGTAGATGTAATAAAAACTAAGTGTAGTTAAATTGTTTCCTAGTTTTTTATTGTTCCAATTTGTTTCAGAGCTTACCCAATTTCCTCTGGGGCAGAAAAAATGGACTTGTAGGTAAGTCGTAATAGTGGTTAGTTAAAAAAATAAAAGTAGAAATGTCGCAAGTAAAACTGCGGCATTGGCGTCCTTGGCAAATTCTAGCCGTGTAAAAAACCAGGTAAAAGAGACATTTTTTTAAGCGACAATACGTCCTTTCCGTGGTTTAGTTTTTTAAATTATGAGTAAACATGGAAGTGTTAAACTTTCGTCACAGTGGAAAAAATCTGGTGTCAAACAGCACTCAACTTTCTTATAGGAATTACACATATTCAATGGATTAGGAATGTTATTAACATATTTTTTGCCAACCAATTAATTAACAAAGTAATATCAGATATTGAATTTAAAAAGACGAAGAAAGTGATTGATAAATATTTTTAAATTTAATTCTGCATTTTCTTTAACTAAAGCTTTTGATGCTTTGATTCCAAGGCTTTCGTGGAGTTGAAGATTTGTAGAAGAGTTTTCGGGTTCAGCTCAGAGTTGATTATTAATTTGTTTCTTGACGTTGTCACCATCTTGTTTGGTAATCATAATTATGATTAAACCAACTCTTCTTAAAATGGTATCTAAGCATTGTCAATCCTCTAAATGAAATTAAGATCAAACTTTGATGGAACTAAAATTTGATTAACCCTGTATACTTCACAATAAAGAGGAATGTCAATGAAAAGATATTGTGCGACTTAAAATTCATCGACTCTATATAAAGCTCACGTAACAAATTGTGGCGTTTCCCCTACGAAATATATCGCCCGATTCCAGCACAGTAAAATAGTTTCTCGAATTATTACCGGCTTCCTGGAGGAGAGAGAGTATGATTTATCTCATTTACTGGGCTACACGACGATAGCTGGATCCAGGAATAGCACTGAAGCGCGTCCCTGCGGTCGTCCTGGCAACTGGGCCAGCGACACCGCCGGCCCATTGACGTCCGCGCGACCCGCGACCTTCACCTCTGAAGGCTCTCTCTCACGCAATCCCGATAAAACCTACACTGGAGCGGTAAATTCCCCCTAATCCCCTTTTCTTTTGTCATTATTTCTTCTGTCATATGAGGTTTCGACTGAAAAACGATTCCGAGCCGGTCATATTCCGTTATAACCTCCGCATGTTTCAGCCCGGCCGGGGATAATAAAGTTTTGTTTGATAACTCGCTATTTTACGACTGGACATTTTTATACAACTCTAATGTTAATTAAATACTCTTTCTCACAATGGATAAGAATTTATCACGAGGTGCGTTTTAAAATACTGTGCATTGACTTTTTAATGTATTGTCTATGACAAAGTGAACTTTAAACGTCGTCAAAAATGAGTATTAAAAAATTGTAAACACCCATCTATTGAATACTTTGAATACTTGACGTCTTGACCATCGTTGCGTGATCTCCTGAGGCGAAGTGAATTCTGTTGGCCGAAGCTGCTCTATTTATGTAGCGTGGTGCCCTACCGAGGCCCGCCTACAGATCACCAGTGCGCACGACTGTTCACGTCACGTGACCGATACAAAGCCGTGCCTCTTAACGCTGTATAAATAGAGGAGCCCGAGCCAACAGAGCTCATTTCGCTTCAGAGGGAGGTAGACCGCGATATCGTGCGTGTTTAAAATAATCGATTAAAAATGCTTATTTGACGTTTTATGAAAAATACATGCCTGAGCTGTAAGTCCTTTGCACTCATTAAATTTTAAAGACTGCATCATAAGAATTTCCTCTAATAGTATCGAGTTATTGATTCCCAAAAAATTACCGTTTCTTCTTTTTACTCAAAGTAATGCCAAATTTTGTTTTCTATCCTCTTCAGCCAAGTATTTTTTGAGATTTAATGCCAATAAAAACCCAGACAGAAGGAGAAAAACTACATCTTGCATACCTCGGCTTCGCAAATGGCGAAATTAAGACCATTTTAAACTGTAGAAGTTTTGGTAACGTGAGACGGATTATAACGCCTCAAATTCCCTCCAGAATCCAAAATATACTTCTTCTACATCTGAGGTGTTATTGCATAATAATTGGAACATTTATGTTCTGCGACCAACCAAAATAATGCAAAGCCGGAAGTGAAAATATGCTCTAGCCATCGACACCTGAAATAGTTTACACATATATCTTACAATAACAGCTCGAAACGTAAACACGCATCCTACAGAAACGGACTGGTCATTAACGTTGACGTTCCTTTCATTCCTCAGAATATAACAACGCTGAGTGGTAAAGTGTTAAAATAAACATGTGTAAGTGAGTTTATATCCATAATATTTACAAGTGAAACATTTGCCTCAGGCCTCTGTTTGGAAAATAGTTCGGTTCACAATAGGTGGTAGTCTAGAACTTTGGATACGTTTCAATATGTCGCATAATACTATCTTCATTAGCTTTCTTTATACTATTCTTTAAGTTTAAGAGGAAATTGTAGAATTCTGAGGAGATAATTTTAAATGTTTGGAGTTTCAACCAAATTTTCTTGTACTACTACGCATATCCGTCTATAGCAGCGACAATTAAGTTTTGTGGTTCGACAGCAATCAACTAACGCAAAAACGATTTACTTACTTCAAATTGAAGCCAATATTATCGGTATAGAAAACACATTTGTGGACGAATTTACTATCGCCCGGCGAGTCTTAGACCGCCGTACACACCTCACCTGACGATACCGTGTTCTGTCCGTGTTCCTCCTCCACTAATGTAACCGGGGATGATACGGTGGCCGGTAGTCGATAACATAAATATTTAGATAGGTTTGGCAAACTTTATTTGCCGGTACACGCTTTCACGAATTGATTAATGAACCGTAATAGGCGGCTTAACGGATTGCCTACGTGGCCGCTCGGCTTGCTGGCAAAGGAGATTTGTTTGAATGAATGATTAAGTCGCTCCGTAGGAAATTTGTTTTCCGCAGCAGGGAAAAAGTATGTTCTGGTGGAATTATGAATGTATATTTATCTGGGTTAACTCTCCAGACGGCGTGGGTGTTTCAGAGCCATTAGTAGATTGTCTTTGCGTTTCATCGTGCAGACTCTTTAGTCGGTTAGGATGGAAGGAAATTAAGAAATCGGGTTGTTAGGGGGTGTAAGGACTTGTCGTCCTTCAACACGTTATGCTCCAGTAAAATAATAGCTAGAATGTTGTATAACAGCCTTTCGTTGCAATTCGAAAAGGAAGGTCAGGTCCTGGGTGAGTGCATAATTATTTAATTATCTTTATCTTATTTGCTAATAGCGTCTTAGGGCATTTATATTTCTCCAGGAGGGATTCCAATTCGTAAGCCAAACCACTTCCTGAACAATCGAGTTCTTAGTCTTTTTATTCCTCTTGGATACATTTTGAGCAAACTTAAAAATTGTTAAATAAATAATTTGCCACGAGGCCTACACTTTTGCGTACGTCTCGTAAACTGGTCTGATTCTAAGCGGTGATCGGTGATCCTGCTGTGCAATTCTTGTCTAAATATAGCATGTCAATACCACCAGTAATTGCCAACGTAAAGATTTATAAATACGAATTTTTTAGTGCAGACGTGTGGGCATTAATAGAGAGTACTTTGAGGTTTTTGCCAGACTTGTAATTATAATTAAATGTACATACATTTAAAAATTAGGTGCGTCTATTTTAAACCGCAATGTGAAGTGATTATGCATGTACTTGGGTCGATAAAAAGTTGCGTTTTGTCCAGAAATACAGCTATGACGTTTCTAAGCTGTTACGTAAGATTATAAAATAGTACGTGGGTTTATATAGGGTGATTCAGAAATAAATTGCATCTCCGTATGTAATATTGTGAGAGAGAAAAAATCAAGCAGATTTAAATCTAGTCACCGTGCTGGCCATGGAGTGAGGGATCCACGAGTATATCATTCCATATATGAGCATATCATATCGTCGGTCTTTTCACGTAAGGGCGTATCTCAGTTTTGATGATTTTTCAGGAGAGCGATTTTAAATATTTTACTTTTTTTTATTGTGAATAAGTCCTGCAATTATTTTTATAGCTTAGTGATTTTTTTTATGTAGCAAATAACATTGTAGAGCTTAGAGAATTTGTCACTTAAACAGTGCTTGGTGTCTTAAAAGTAGTAGAAAAAAAATAATCAAAAGGTTACGCCCTTACGTGTGATGTATTTGTCACAACAAAAATAAGATACGTCTACTGAAGCAATACAAAAAGATTCAAAATAACGTTATTTATTGACAACAGCGGGTATAATAACTTACATGTATCTTAAAAAATAAATAAAACAAAAATGTAACTCTCACAAAACAATAATATTTGGTTGAAAATACATAAAAACTAAGGTCCTATTATTATTACTTATCAAGATGAGCCAGAGATTTAAAAAAATCTTGGTGTTCTTTTTGTCTGATCACAGGCGTAACTCCTGAACACAAAGAAACCAAATCTTGGTACTTGTCTTTACTTATCTTATTTGGTCCTGCATTTAATCGTCTAAGCCTATACGTTGTAATATTATGCTGTTTGTTTCGTTTCAGTGACAAGCTATCATAATTTTGTTCATTATGGCTCTCTTTAAAAAAAAACTGACCCGGAGAATCTTTCTTAACTTTTATTTCCATAATATCTGTCCACTTTACTTGGTTTCCTAAATCACTCTTCCTCACGGTCAAGATTCTTACATCTTTTGAAAGCTGTTTAAAATCAAGAAAGTCTTCACTATTTAGAGATATTACTTTGTATGGCTGATTATGTCTTGCCAAAGAAAAAATTGGGTGTAATTGTGAAGGAACGTAGATATTTCCCGAATGTTTCATAGCATAGCCTATTGCGCTATGCGCAGAATCGCCTTCGTTTTGTCCGTGAAAGGACTCGAAGAATCTTAAAGATATTTCTTTCAAATTATCGTAGTGAACTACAGCATAGAGAAGCATTGCAGCCATGACAGTATTCTTATTTTGGCCTCTGCATCCATCAGAAAAAAGGGTCACTTTTTGAGTTACCCCATTGTCATTATAATACTCCAAAGCTTTATAAATGGCCGTCGCTATTTCTGATGCCCCTCTTTTGCTAATGCCTTCATGCCACGTCCAGCAGAAACAGTCTCTACTGGCAATATTATAAAACGTTAAATTAAAATTAGCCAGTCTGTTTTTATAAAATAACGCATTTTCGTTGCAGGTGGGTAAATATATCACCTGTTGAAGATCGAAACACCCACATAGCAAAGTTCGGTCTTCTTTTGCATTTTGTTTTTGTTTTTCCTTAATTTCCCTTACTTTATCTTTTTCTGAAACATGTTTTTTATACTTCTCTCTCAACTGTTCTATTTGCTGTTCAGTTCCATTTTTGGCAATTGTGCATAAAGTACAAAGATCTTTTTTAGGGGAAAAGAAGGATAACTTTTTTGCTTTAAAGATTCTCTCATAAGTCGAGAAGGAAGGCTTGTCCTCATTCTTAATAGCCCAATCCGCTAAAAACATCAAATACATCTTACGTAGTGTTAAGTCAGGGTGAAGATATTGCCTTGACGTATTCTTACGACAGTAATGGGACTCCATTCTGGGGTAACGGTCAATATGAATGCCTATAGCATTGCGAATCATACATTCTTTTTCTTTTATGAATTGAGAACGTTGCCTACCACCTCTCATTTCCTTTTCGATAACTCCTGAATCGTGAGTTTTTAAAATAGCCATTCGCACCATCTTATCAGTAATTCCTAATGTGGCTAAGAAAAAACGCTTGCAAACCAAAAGACGACTGCCTTCTAGTGTTAAATAATACTGTATTGTTTTCTGTCGTCTTGATTGTTCTTGTTTAGTGGTCTTTTGTTTTGTATCCATTATAATAATGTGGCGCACAATGAACTCTCTTTGACTATGTAAGTCGCCTAAATTATTAAACATTTCAAATAAATTGTATCTATCTAAATAAGTAAATAAACTACATTTTTTCTGTCCAAACTTATTGCAAGTATTTGTATTGCAGCCATCTTTTAGTTTTCTGGCTGGAACATTTTTTTTTGTTGCAGGACTCACGTATGATTTTCCAGAGTTCCTAAGCGTTTTAGCCTGTTTTTGTTTATTAATTCTTGTGTCATTACTCCTTTTCTGTTCTTCCCTTTCATTGCCCTCTACAACAAAATCTTCTGGTTGAGGGTTTAAGTTGTTTGGTAAAATTTGTTGATTTTTATCTAACTGGACAACAACTATGCAACTATCTTTAATTCCATCTTCGTGATCGTTGTTTCTGATTTGTGAGTATTCCTCGTGAATAATGTGTTCAACACAGTTGTCATTATCCTTAAAGTGGTCCCAACAAATTAAAATACGACATCTATGACATGAGCTCCAGACTTCTTTACTACAGCTTATAACTTCACAGATTCCTGAGTTATTCTCTTCAGTATTAATTCGTGCGTTGTTCTCCTCGTTATTATTTTCTTTTTCGTGTCCTAAATCAGTAGATGAGCGTTGCAGCAAAGAACTTAGGTTAATTAATGGTTCATCATCAGAGTAACTCCATTCCGGACTTTTCATTAATTTTAATTTCTTCATCTTAAGGGGCTCATCGTCATCAGATTCTGAAGATGACTGATTTGGATACAAATTCCCTAAATCTGATTCACTTCCTTCATTTTCAGTGGCTATAATTGTCCCATAATACCAGATATGATCATATCTCATTTTTATTTTGGCACCTACTTTAAAGTGTTTTTGTTTGTCTAAACTTACGATATCAGTGGTACAAACTACATTTTTACTGTTGTCTTTCCAAAGTACAAGAACATCCATATTGTCTTGGTTATCATCTATCCTGGAACAAATATAATAAAATAATGCCTTCTTAACGTTTAGTGGCTATATAATTAATAAATTTATAGTAAAAAGAAAAAACATTTAAAACTAAAGCTTTTATTTAAACGCTCTAAAACGAAGAAAATAAATACTAATTTGTACGGTACAACTTCATTATTCGTAATGTTTTAATGTCATGGCGTACGATTCAGTAGACACTTCAATAAAACAGTATTCTAACCTCAAATATTTCCATGTATTTTAACACATTATCTACGGTTTTTTCTGGGCCAAAATACTAATGAAAGAGTCAAGAAGTCATACTTAAGTATAGTCTAAATAGTTTTGTAGTTTTGTACTTACCTTAAATAACTCTTAGATATCACAATTTTACACAATCAAGCAGAAAACACAAACAATGTCCATTTGCGAAAAAATAACGTGCGAACTAGCCATCTTTCTGTAAATCAAACGTAACGCGCCGTCACTAAAGATACGCCTTGAAATTACGCGCATGCATGGCTTTTAAATCACACGTATGGGCCTATCCTAAGTTAGGCCTATACGTGAGATTTACATTTTGAATATTTTGAGATACGACCATAAAAATATGTGAGGAATAGCAAACGTATAAAATATTGAGATACGCCCGTTCGTGAGATAAAAATATGAGGCTTAAGCTGCCCATTGGCGGTCTTAACTCAATTTTAAAATTTTCTGAGATACGCCCTTACGTGAAAAGACCGACGATATGTGAGAACATTTATACATTATTTTTTTACCATCTTCAATTATGTAAACTTGTGGTGGAATAAAATATATATCATTGGCACTTTGCAAGGCCCACCTGCATCTGCATGTTTTGCATTGGACTTTATGGTTCCTGTGTCATCATTTGCCACTCAATTTGTTATTCTCTTGCAGTCTTGGTGTGGAGAGTATTAACACTTCTGGGGCATAAACAAGAGTCGGAGGTTAAGGATTTATTTATGAATATGTGTTTCAATGTGTTATTAGCGTAATAACAAGTTAAGTTTACATTACTTCCGTTCCAATCGCGTGTTATAGTTGATTTCCTTTTATATAAGTGCAAGAAGCATGTATGATTAATGTTTGCCTTGTTATATTTTTTCTTTTTATGACGCTCCATCGGAGGCCCATTTACATGTCTTTATGTTGTTAACACGGAAACGGCACAGATGGAGGAAACGATTTATAACTTTATTGAAACTAATAATTGGAAATTACGACTGAGTTTTTTATATTGCGCTGCGTTTTGCCTAGCTTCAAATTGATTGCTTTGTTGCATTTTAATTAGTATAATTTAGTCCTGATGAATATTCATCCGGTGGAAATTATTATTTTTTATCATCAACCTCGCCATTTGCCGATTGGAAAGCTATAGGTTTTTGTGGAGGAATTAAATAACAGAAGGGAAAGTCGAACCAAGATCAGCATTCTTACTCTTATTGATAAAAGTAAACAAACAATTATCTTATTATCAATTATCTGGAACAACATTTTGGATGCAATTTTTAAGGTAAATTCAAGTTTCTTTTAAATACTCGTCATATAATTCCGTATCGATCCCTTTGTGAGGAATTTTGATATAGTTTTCTATTGCATTTTAGATACTTATGGAAAGCTTGGAAAATTATATTTTTTTTCAAAAAAAATCCCCAGACGTTTCTAGACGCTCAATTATTTATCTAAAATAGGTTCTTTGGGGGTTTTCGGGGTCGCTGATTACTAATTAGATGTGAAAACTGGAAAATTGCGCAAGGAAAATCCAATCTTTCCAATTTTCCATTTGTAGTACTTAATGAAAATGAAGAGAACGCTGATTTTTTCCTTCAATAAATTTGAAATTATAGAAAGGGTAGCTGTCAGGCTAAGGAGTTGACACTCATTTTTTGTAAATAACTGCTCCATTGATTCCAAAGCTTTTGCGCAGCTGATGATTTATAGAAGAGTTTCTGGTCAGCCTCGACCAGATGATCGAAACTCCAAAAATCAAAACTAATTACTGTCTTGGCGTTGCTACAAATCTAAACATCTGCTCCATCATTTCGTACTTACTCCAAACGCGCCATATGTTACTTTAGATTTTAAGTATTTCATTAACTGGTTTAATTGCCACTTAGCTCGATTGATAGCTACACTTTCAATGTTTTCTGTTTAAGAAATAAAATTATATTTACCAGAAATAAACGAAACGTTAACTATCCATGTGTTTGTATTACGTTCTAGCCGGGCCGATGGATGTGGATAATAAAACAGAATCGTTTACGTCGTTAATAACGTATTTAATATTCATAATGTCCATTGCCCCAAATGTTGGAGGCTGCAAAATGAATTCGTGTTACATAAATAATTCGGTAGTACAAATAAGTGGAGTTGTTTATGAACCAGTGACTACTTTTAGATTATATACCGGGTTATTTGTGGATGAGAAAACGATTGATTTTGTAGAAATTATAAGAGGTTTAGTCTTAGCACTTCTTCATGTCATCAAAGTAACTCCCTGAAAATCCAAGATTTCTTATTGGGCGATGAGTCGATGCCTTACAGTTTACTATGGAATTTCAAGGTAAGTTATTGACAGTTCTCCCTTGCCCCCAAACTACTCATTCTATATCACAAAAAATTAGTCCACAAAAGCCAACCACACAATCCAACTTCATTACTATTATCTTATTATCCCCTGGTTTCCTTCCAAGACGCACTAAATCGATCCACCGCGGCAATTAAAAGTATTATTTCGGAATCGGCAATTATAAGTTTTGAGGTTGGCGCGGACGTAATTTACACTTGTAAACCTGCTTGTTAAAACTTGTGGAAATCAGAGAGGCAGGAATCGTTATTCTTGGGACAAAGCACACACTTTCTCAATTAATAATTTAAGTTAACAAACGATGGAGTTGCGGCTAATAGTCGTACAGCGGTTCTACGAGCGACCTACATTTCTAATTTGATATACTAATGTTGTCTTTAAGTGAAATATGAACTAAAGAGGACAGTTGCCAATGTGTGTATTTTATTCGCGGCGTGGCGAGGCAAAGCGTTTGCGTAACGAGTTAAGTGGTTTGAGAACTAAATTGTAGACTTTATTGCATAATTTGTGAACTTGACAGATTCTATACATATACCAAGTTGTTCCGACTAGCTCGAACTGTAACATCAGTTGATAAAATAATTCGAAAAGGCACATTTCGACTTCTCAAACTGAAATAGATATTTCCAATTTCATGTCAATTCCAAACCAACAAGGAGCGTTACTCACTTTTTAATCCAAAGGATAAAAAATTTGCTTCAAAAATGCAATATGCCCCTTCTGGTTGAGGTGGTTGTTCACGAGCGGGTTTCTCCTTTAGTGGTGAAACCTTCCCTTCTATCAGATCCTCTTCTTAAAGGCTCTTCTTCCGCTATCCTTAACAGCTGAATCGAAGGGACCATCTCTGTTACCTCTTGTAGGTGCTGGTCTACGTGGTGCTGCTTCATCATCCAGTTGTTCATCATCTCCTCTATGATCCCTATCATCTCCTCTACGATCCCTATCGTCTTCTCTACGATCTAGATCATCTCCTCGGCGATCTTCATCATCACAAGAGGAACTGCTACCTCCATCTTTTTCGCCGAACCTGTCACGATCACCTCTTGACCACCTCGACGATATTCTTTTCTATCATCACGGCAGTCCCCGTCCCTCCCACTCGCTGTGAGTGTCATCTCTTCTTCCACCACGAAAATTATCTTTTCTTTCGCCACGAGGTTCGCCCCTCCTTTCTTCACGACGATCTTCTTCCCTCTTTTCTATCCTCTCCAGCAGTTCTCCAACTGTCACTACCTTTTGCAGGCTCAACAGTACCTTGGAAGCCAGCAGGTCGCCAAGCATCAACCTTCTTAAGTTCTTCACTAGGTTTTTCACCACCTGACCAACAATTCCCATCGACTCGGTTAGGTTCTTCTTTATCACCTCTACGCCAGGACGATCCTTTGGATTTTTCTCTAATACTTTCCTTTTCTTCTTGTAACTTTCTTTCAGTTTCTTCTTCACATTGTCTCTGTCTGGTAGCTACCCTATCTAGCATTTCTTGTTGCTCTTTCATTTTTTTCTCTTATTCCTCCCCTTCAATGTTCCTCTTCTCTTCATGTTCCTTCTTGGCAGCTTTTTGAGCACTGACACGTTCTACTTTCTCTCGTCGGAGCTGTTTGGCAGCTTTTCGTTCTGCTTTCTCTTTCACCTTCAGATATTTAGCTCGTCTTTCCCCCTTAATCTTGCGTCCCAATAATCTCTTTCTTTTTTTCAGCTAAAAGTTTTCAAATTTCTTCAGCTTTATCTTCGAAAACGATATACTCTTTCTTTAATTTAGTAAGGAATTCATATATCTGGCTTCATTCGAACTAAACGGTCTCTGGTAGCTCTTGCTAGCTTTCTTTCTTCAATTGCAGCAGCTGTTGTTGCTCCCAGAAGTTCTGATCTTGTTCTTGACGTTCTTTCATACTTGCTTGGAGAAAAATTTCTTCTAATCGTTTAGCACAATCAAAATAATCTACTTTCTTTTCTTGTGACTTCCATTTGACTTGAAGTTCCTTTTGTAGTTCTTCTGCTTCTTTAGCAGCAATTTGGTCAACGTCAAGCTTCTTAATTAGTTGCAAAGACTGTATTTAAAAATACGTTGGACAAACTTGGTTTAAATAGCATATGGATCACGTCAGATGTGGAAAAGTGTAACGAACAGTTTAGATGCATTAGCAGAGTCAGAAATCAATATATTTTCCATATCCTTTCATTTTTTTGACGATTCCTTGGCAAAAATCGGCAAACATTCCTACGCTATATCCTAATTGATTTCGTTCCCCCAAACCGCACTTGAATTTATGCCAAAAATATCACCCCGTACTGCAGCAAGATATCGTGATTGTGGGGAATAGCATAGCAATGTTTTACTCGTAGGTAATCCATCAGCTTAGTGATACAAACACTGTGCAAATATACACGCGGCAGTTTCGTCATGGGTTAAAATTAAATTATGACCGATAAAAACTTTACTGCATACTTACTAAATCGACGGCAAGGAAGAGAGTGTAAAAAGTTCGCATGCGAGCTTGGGCCATTAACTTTAACGAGTGAGAATGCCCCTGTGATGCCATTACGAAATAAACACTCAGATTAGGCGACCTTATGCCATCACAATTAAAAGAAGCCTATTATTAGCTGTCTCAGACGAAATGAGCGGACATTAATAGAAAGATTCCCTTTGGTAAGGTTGCATGGACGCAAATCAAGAAACCAAACTAGTACTGCGTTGTAGTAATTGTATTTGTTGGAAGCATTACAGATGTATTTGTACATTTGTAGGTTTAATATCGTTTAAACTTACTTATTGGGATTCAAAGTGGAATGCACGCGTCCTCAAGTAGTGAAAGCAGGAATTTTTCTATCGGCGACGCCCACGGAACCGATGCCGCATTAGCTTAACGAGTTTTCACACCTATTCTGTTAGAATGCCACATTGTCAAAATTAACGCAGGCAATTTGTCATAGAAAATTACATCTGGCACATTTCAGGAAGGCTTAACCGTAATATTGGAATTATTTGCTCTAAAAATTGGCGGGTGGCGAAATTGAAATTTTTTGTGGATTTTGGTTTCTGGTGGAAAATATTTTCTTGCCTACATTTTGGTAAATTCACGAAATGATAAACAAGTAAAAATAAATGTATTATTAACGATAAGTCTAATTTCTGTGGCGTGTTTATGTTTACGTTATGTTTAAGTTAATGAACTCTATAAGTTATTGCTCTATTCGTTTATTTTTAGTTAGGTTTCAACCAATCTTATCTGAAGGATTGTTTTATGATTCTTTGGAAATCCAATCCTTTTGCAAACAAACGTATTTCATTTTCATCCCATTTATTTCAACGAAAATTACCTTTAATACGTCTTAGTCTAATGGTCACATGACTAATGCTGACATGAAAATATTTTGGGAAGCTGAATTTGAAAATTTTGCAACCACAACTTTCGCATCCTATAATATACAATCTAGTTAATCCTAATGCGAACATTGTGAACACCTTGTAGATGAATTAACCAAGATATTGGATTACCGCGCATTAGGTGCTTACAATCCTCCAAAAGATCCTCTTAATATACAATATGAATGGTAGAGGCCCAAGGACGGAACCTTGTGGCACCCCGTCCTTCACAAAAACAAATGACACCGATTTTCTTACTTTAAATCCAATGTCCTGTATATTTTTACTATTTCCTACTCATCATAAAATTCTGATTTCAGCGATAGGTCGCAAGATGGCATTTGTTTCATAAATGGCGACGAAAATGTGAAAAAATTTAAATACACAAGTAGGCCCCTGCGAGATTTTGTTTTTGAATCTTATGGAAAGTAGGCGTTGGATTTGACAATCGTTGTGTTTATAGCATATCAAATGAGAGCCGAAAGTGTGCGCATTTTTATGCTGCAAAAAAATATGTTCCTGTATAATCCTGTGCCTGTATAACTAACTCACTTGGCATTAAAATGTCGATAAAGCCGTTAAAAATAAAAGTCAGTTTTCATCATGGATCGTGCGTTTAACTCGTTTACCAAATATGGCCACGCAATTTATAGTGTCTATCGACCATTAATGGTATCTCTTAATATTTGTGAATGATACTTTTTCATAGACATATCTCAGGTTCACAGCAGAAAATATACAATTACACATGCCCATTTACGTGATTCATTAATTTAAACTTTACAATGATAGATTTCGAAATAATAACTACCATAAAAGCTAAAGCGACTGCTTATTAGCGGGGAAATCACCATAATGTATTTATCTCTCGTCGAACAAAAGTAAAAATGTACGACGGCTCTGGAGTTAATAAAAATAAACCTGCGTTAGTTCGTGGAATAATAAAATGGACTTTTATTGCCGAGCTCCAACGGAAGAAAATAAAAGTTTGACTCCAGCTAAACTTCGCGAAACTATATCTTATAGTAAAGGTAAGTGCAGAGTTTCCAAACCGGCTTTTTATCCGGCCTATATCGATGAAAACATTTATTCCAGGGGCAGTTAAAAGTTGCTGCCATAAATCCAAATTGCCTTAGTTTCTCCTATAGCAGTTTCGTGCGCCATAAATTCGGGTTGTTCCCATCTAAATTTCAATCCAATATATAATAATGATTTGAAACGATTGTACATATGGAACTGCCAATTGTATTCAACGTTACTGCTATACGTTAGTATCAACTTTTCGTCTTGTTTTGACGAGAGGATTATAAAGCAGTTAAACGTTTGGACAACTTCTCATATTATCTGCGGAGCCTGTCAGCGAGGTTGCTAACAGTTGATAGCGCCCTTTTCTTATAGGTATATAGATCGCAGTATAATTTGAACCTACCCCATTCGTCGACTGAAACTGTGCTAGACCTCGGAAAACCTTTTGGGACGTGGAATATATCCAGGGATGAAAGACAAAACTGGGCCTCCTAGTCAAATAGTTCACCATTCTGCATACAATCTACCTATGAACATCCACGCATAAATCGATGTAGGTACAGCACAAATTCTTTCGCAACTGGTGTGGAAATATATAACATGGAGGCTTGCCATCACTTCTCCGTCAATTAGGGATAACAGAAAAAGACAATTTGACGAGGCGGAAACACGCGAGCGTTCGATCATGTGAAACTGACACAAAATAAATTTCCAAGGAGGAAAAACGCAAGTTCCATATTATCTGTAGCGCAGTGAATAATTAACGAGGCCAAACGAATTAATTAAATTGCTGTGAACCCTCGCCTAACGCATGCAATTTTTTTCTGGAAATTTAGACGCATGCATTCACGAGACGACCTTGGCGGACGGGCGGATGTTTAAAATTTAGTAGCGTAGCATGAATAGTATAATAATTACATGGGACGTCTGATATATAAATAATTTATCTAAACTTGTTTATCTCAATCCTGAATTACACACACGACGTTAAACAGGCGCATTTGAATACATTTTTGGAGTATTGTTGTTAAAATATCGTTAAATATTAATATTAATAGACGTTCTGTTATAACACTCTTTCAGCGTTTTATAATGAAAGCCATTTACATATTAATGTAGCATTATTTATAACAAAACCTCATCACTTGTCAGAATTTTATTCAGGCATTTGCATAAAGATTAAATAAAACATTTTATTTAGATTCAGCCGAGTTTGTCCACAAATCCAAAGTTTTACATATGGCGAATGCTAATGACGCATTATAATGTTTTTGCGACACCATTCATTCATTTTTCTATTATTATCGTGTCAAATAATATGAATTATTAGCGCCATTAATATTAAATAGATGGTAATAATTATTTTATAGGCAATTACCTTGAGAATATTATATCGGTGCTCATTTCATACATAATATATTTATTACGCTACAGCTTTGCTAAGAATTTGGCAATCGACTTCCTTATAGCGGTTGTGTTTTAAAAATGCTACATCAGGGGGATCTCAAATTCTCCCTAATTCCTCCATATGAAAGACCATCTCCAACATCAATCAAAGGTGGTTGTAAGATTTATCTGGAAATGATTCAACAATTTTTGGAAAAGGTGCTTTAAAACCTTGACAGGTGACTACCAGAGGGATATACTTGTCTCTCACCCACGTCTGTTTTGCTTACTGACGAGAACAGTTCGAAACCGGTCTATGGTATGGTAAGGAAAAGATAAATTATTTTGGCTACCAATCAAGATTTGTACTTCAATGCAGGTCGGGGTATTTGCCCACTGAGTAGTTTTTTCCTGCAATTCTATTTAGCTCTCTAAGAAAAGCAAAACTTGTTCTGCTAAAGAAACGAGGAGTTTAGATGTGGCAGGAGAGCTCATGTAACAACTAATTGTGAGTTTAAAGAATGCGGCGGACTATCCCAAGATGCAATTCAAGTTCAGAGATCGACGGTTAAACAGAAGAAACGAGTTTCAGTCGGCAACGCAGCAGGAAATCCTGGACGAGTTATGGAAGAAAAGAATGCCTTCATATACGCTGATGATAATAAGTACTGGAAAGTACGATTATACCAGAGGCGGAAGGCAAGATAGGGGCATTGTGATTGGAAATGGGACCCACATTGTGGAACGTGTGAGGCCAAAGGGACCAATGTTGGATTTGATGATGATCTAGCCATGATAGAGGTAGCTAAGAAGAAATCCTGAGTGAGCGATGGAGTCAACAGTATTGACAAAAATGTTGGTGTTAGTACCATAAGAGACCAAAGAGGTAATCAGAACAAGGATGCTCAGAGGTGGATGGTGTTTCGCGAGTACAGGACGGTGTCCAAAGATGCGATGTTAATAATCACCGGTATTACACTTGAAGATGAATCTAGTCAGTGGGCGACTTTCTAGAACAAATAATTTTTTATTCTGAAGGATACGGTGAATTATCCAAAATGCAATTAAGGTTCAAGGAAGGATGATCAACGGTGAATATAGCCAAATGGCGTTAGGTCCAGCGGAGGAAGTGAACAAGGAAACATATGGAATCTCAGAAATACTTTTCACTCAGCAAATTCCTAGGAAATCTTGGCCGAGTTGGGGGAAATGTGGCAAACGATGAGACAAGACCCATGCTCTAATCAAAGTCCCATGTAACCTACACGCATTTTCTTGTACCTTTGCTTCTGAATATAACCCTTCCAATATTTTTGAATGATCATTGTTAGCCTCAAGAAACGGTTTCTATAGACGAGATTTGGAGAACAAGTATTTTCGTGGTTAGAACTCTATCATGTTCTTGCCCCAAGAACAAAACATGGGCATCTTTTGGAGGAACTTTAGTGGGACTTAGTTGGTAGTCTAATCTCTCTAGAAGTACAGGACATTTTCTTGTTTTCTGGTCTTATTGGAAGGAGGTGTGCCGAAACCAAACACCTACATTTTTATAGAAACTTAGTTAAACTACATCTGCCCTTCTTATTCTAATAGTTTTCATCATACTGAGCACCTTAATGGAGCAACAGAAATCAAGCATCATCACATACTTCAGTACATTCTTTATTCAGTAGTAATATTTAATGTCAGTATCGACTAACTTGCCACATTTGATATATGTTCTTAAAAATTTGAAATCCATAACTCAGTGGGACGCGTCTCGTGAGGATTTTGCATTTAATGACGACATAATCCGGACGTGAATAATATTTTTGTTCGGGAAGAGGCTTATTAAGCCGGGATAGTAAAATATTATTGCGTCGCATGACGCAGGAGATTAATTAAATATTTATTATGTACCTCTTAATAATTCCAATTGGTCTATCAATCAGATTGACGTCTGTGGAGATGAAAAGTGGCTTGGGTCGTTGCTCATTAAAACTTGGGACGTCCGGCAGGATAGTGCAACTGAGCAGAATGTTAAATGTTGTACATACTCTTGATATAGCTATGGTAATAGTTTGAGGAGCTTTGGTATTCGCAGACATTTTCTAATGAGACCAGAAACGTTTAAAAAACGTTATAATTAATAATAACCGTCCGCTGAGTAACCAATGAAACAGAGGTAAATGTCACGAGGTTCAACGCACTATTTCAACGCATATTACAATGTTTCTATAACGCCTTGATAGATATATAATACAACGTTGACTGGTGATTGAATTGGATTGCTAAATAACGTTTTGATGCGACGTAACTGTAACGTTAATTAGATGGCAATATTTATGTCTTTACAAAAGGTTGGTAAGCGTAACTACTTGTTCAGTTAACTTTAGACGTTCTTGTAACGTTTTTAATAACATATAACAATATTTGATGAGATTAATATCTCTGCACATATAAATTGAACCCTGTATTCATTAAATAGTTGAACTAAACGTCTTATTTACATTTAGTTGAATAAACGTGTTTAGATAACATTACATTTTTCAACAACTAACGTTTTCTCAACGGCAACAACGTTGCTTCATAAAAATAGTTGAATAAACGTGTTTAACTAACGTTAATTTTTTTAACAGCTAAAGTCGTCACGGCGATAGCAACGTTGCTATTGAAATCCTAATGAAACATGTTCCAATTTCCAACGTTTGTAAATATCACGCTAGATTTCAGTTTTAAATAACATTGAAGCTTAACGTGGTGATTATTTATTATATTAATAGTGTCACGTTTTAAAATTAAAATAGTCGATTAAATGCTTTATTAACAGTTAGTTAAATAAACGTGTTTAGTTAACATTACATTTTTCAACAACTAACGTTTTCTCAACGAAAACAACGTTGCTTCATAAAAATAGTTGAATAAACGTACTTGACGTTAAATTTATTAACAGCTAACGTTTTTATGACGATAACAACGCTGGTATTGAAATCCTATTGAAAAATGTTCCAATTCCCAACGTTTGTACTTAAATATCACATTAGCTTTGAGGTTTAAATAACATTAAAGCTTAGCGTGGTGATTATTTATTATATTAATAGTTTCACGTTTTATAACAAATTAAACCCTACGTTCATAAAAATAGTCGAATAAACGCCTTATTAATGGATAGTTGAATAAACGTCTTTAGATAACATTACGTTTTTCAACAACTAACGTTTTCTCAACGGCAACAACGTTGTTTCATAAGAATAGTTGAATAAACGTGCTTAACTAAAGTTAAATTTAACACCTAAAGTTTTCACGACGATGTTATTGAAATCCTATTGAAAAATTGAATAAACGTGTTTAGATAAAATTAAATTTTTTAACCAACGTTTTCTCAACGGTAACAACGTTGCTTCATAAAAATAGTTGAATAAACGTGCTTAGCGTTAAATTTTTTAACAGCTAACGTTTTCATGACGATGACATCATTGCTGTTGAAATCTTAGTGAAACATGTTGCAATTTCCAACGTTTGTACTTAAATATCACGTTAGATTTCATAATATTGAAGCTTAACATGGTGATTATTTATTATACGGAACGTTCTACGTTTTTACAACGTATAAATTGAACCCTGCGTTCATTAAATAGTTGAATAAACGTCTTATTCGCCTTTAGTTGAATAAATGTATTTAAATAACATTAAGTTACGTTTTGTCGACGATAACAACGTTGCTATTGCAAAATGTTCCCAATGTTTGTGCTTAAATATTACTTTAATCTTCAGGTTTAAATAACATAACAATCAACGTGATGGTTATTTATTATATTGATAATTTTACGCATTTATAACGTACAAATTGCCCCCTGCGTTGACACCAATAGTTGAACAAACGTCTTACTAACGTTTAGTTGAATAAACGTGTTGAAGTAACGTTACATTTTTCAACAATTAACGTGTACTTCGTCGTGCAACACATTAAATCCGGCGTGTTCCCACTGAGTTAACAGTGCCGATTAAAATCATTGATGGATTTCGTAAAACTTATTTTTTCCACCAACTGATTGAAAAATATGTTTATTTCAATCTGGCTTGGTCCATGAATACTTATTTATGCGTATTATAATTCCAATAGTTACACTGAACCGAGCATATCGTGGAATAAAATATTTCACCATTGTGTCATATTTGTAAATAGATAATTTATCACGAGTATTAATAACAATACAATGAAATAACACGTATATACGGGAACTACTGGAAAAGCTTTTGTATTGTTGGAACAATACTGGAATTGTAATTACGGTTAAAAATTGAAAATAGTTGATTAGATAACAAGCAACTATTGACGTAGCGCCATTAATAGTAGTTAGTTCATTGATATTTTCCACTGGGGCACCGAAATGAAATTCCAGTTTGCCTTATGATACGGAATTGACCTTTAGATAACTCTATTTATTATTTGAACACAGTCAATCGGCAAAACCCACCTATCTAATCTTCTCTCGAGTATTTATTGACATTATATAACTATTTCACGATCTATTTGTTTAGGTAGTATTTTCAGTTACAAATAAATACAATTATCGCCCCGTCTCCATTTTTAGATAACAACATGTTATACTTCAATATTTGTTTTTCCAAAAATACATCGATCGTTTGTTAAGTGGTATCAGATTGAAATTTTCAGACGACAATTAATTGCGTTATACAAAAATGTACTACTTGTAAAATGCCTGATAAGGAAGACAAGGAATCAAGGCAGTCGAGAAAAGAAGGTCATGGAATCTAATAAATTTTGAAAGAGCTTTCAGGTAAAGGCGCACCAGTAATTGACATACCAGATAATATGTCCATCTTCCTCTACGCCGACCGATGCGTCTAAAATGGACTTCGGAGCTGGTGTCTACTCGAAAGACAATGCTGTATCCCAAACTGAATTATTGGGAACAGAATCTACTAAGGCAAACAATAGTGGAAAGACAGTGATTATATCTACAGACAGCTTTCTCTCTGTCCACGTAGAAGTCGCAGGGGAAGCTGATCTACTTTTGCTTCTGTTTTCTTTGATATCACTATCCCGTTCTTCCAACAGTTTTTCCGTTCAGGAAGAACACCACATCCACTCAAATCCGTTTTTGAAAGTCAAAGAAACGTTTTCTAATAAATTCTTTTTTTTTAGATTTCGTATCCAAGAGCTGAAGAAAACCACAGAAGGTAAGCTTTATTGGAATACTAGTGTCATTTGTTTATGCTTCAAAAAATATAAAATAATTAATTTGGGATGTCTCCTTTGAATCCACCACCTGCGGGGAATCTCCTTGAATACGTGTCTGTTATCATGAAATCTATCCAAGACAATAGAGGTTGTGTTATCCGTGAATAAATACTTTGGTGTATGTTGAGAAAGATGATACACTGAACGCATATGTTAATAATAAAATCCCCCTTCCCCTCTTGACCTTGATTCAAATTAGGAACCAGAACATATTTTATAGATATGTTGACACACAAGGGTCATTAAACTGCAAAGCTAATGGAAGTTCCCCTTAATTAATGTGACTCTAATGCGCATAAACACACAAATAATTTATTTAAACTTAATTAGTACAAAAATGTGGTCCTTTACTTTCCTCTGCTGGCGCTTGTTTATGTAAATGTTTTCAGATAAATGGTATTCCTCCTTGTTTCTAACGGGGAACAACACTAATTTACGATAGTTAATTTATTACTCATTGTTGCACATACATACTTAAACAGAAAATCACCTAAACAGATGTGGAAATAATGAATCTAGCTGTTACTTCTCCTGCGATAAAATACGGAGATGTACATAGATGCAAATATATTTAAACACTAGTCATCTGGTACCTTTTCTTTATTCCTCTAGATTCCTGCTTTCAAAAGCAGACACGTGCGTATAGATTTAGCGTCACAAAAGCAAAATGAAGGATTTTCTTTTAATTATGGGGAACTACGTATGTCGCAGAGCATAAATACCAACCGCGAACCAGGTTCTGTTCTATTCGACCTTCATCAAAAAGGAGCAGGTAGATTCATGCCTAAGCAACTTGAGTCCCCAAGCCACTTTGGAAATGACAGAATTTAGCGACCCGTAAAGATTTTAATATATCCTCGTACTGCTGACTTACTGAAATGGGTTTTGCCAATACATATAAAAATATGGATATTCACATAGATGAGATGTTTAGTAATGAATACTAGTCATCTAGATCTTTCTTCCAACAAAAGCAAAAACAATACTAAATCAGGATTCTTGTCACAAACTATGCACTGAACTGAATCTAGAATTGGATCCGCGATCCATCGATTAAACTTGACTCATTGTTAAGTCTTCAAAGTGGTATAGCATTTTTTTGGAGAAACAGACTGACTTTTTCGATTTTGGATTGATTCTAGCAAGTACTACTTCACATAGAAACAAAAACTGGGTTACGCAAGGACCAAGTAAATAACCAAAGCTCGCGACCTTGACTGGAAAACTCGAGCCCAGAACTAGACTAAACTCCGCTTAAAACCGAACAAACAACGTAATTTGATCGAAAACCGTTCGATGTCATTCACATACTCAATTGTCTGGTGGCGAACAATAGACACATTTCAGCGATTCTCATCCTTGAAACCTTGTTGTTTAGACGTCCTTGCAGCAGCGGGTGACTGCCCCATTTTAATAGCAAACGTGTATATCGTTTTCCATGATCTTCATCATCAGCAGCAGAGGGAAATGTATAATTCGCCGAAAAACGTCCGTTGACCTAGGAAGGCGCAGGGCACATACCTGTGAAAACGTCTTACTTCCAGCACTAGCCTACGATGAAATATTTTCGCTTTTCCAGTATCCCCGAAGCGAGTAAACACGATGGGACAGTCAACAAGTAGAAAGAGGAACACGTAGCCGGAGTACGAGACAGCGTATCGTCGGTTCGAGCTTCGACAGCGACAAAATCGGTTTCAGTCTCTATCGTAGTGTGCGCTTGGAGACCTCGCTCCGTCCGCGACGTGCCCAGCCTACACCGATCCGCGGCACGATATCAGCTGGTGAAGTTGTAGTGATAAGTGCGGCGGTCCGGCAGAACCCATTTTTAATTGTGCGACGTACTTGTTAAGGATTCTTTAATGCACATGGATAGGAACAGTTACCACGTCCAATCCACCATCAAGCAAAAGGTAAATGTTTTTGTATCCGGTGTAGGATCATTCATACGGCGTACGGTCGCGATCCGACCACCTGCTAGATATATCACCGAACAGGAGCGACAATTTAGGCAGCGCAATGTTTGCCTTGCACCGAACCGCTTTGGTGTGGATGGAATCGGTTACCGAATGGTGAAATTGTTTTGCGGATACGTGGATACTTTCTGCTTTGCCATGATTGCTCCTATTTTTATCGTAGCACGAATGTATGGGATGCAGTGGCGTGCGTTATCAACCGAAACTAAAGTATGGACTAAATTGATTGCTATAAGTCCAATTTGATTGTGTTCTATTTTTATCTCCTGCGCACAGGGATATCTATGTTTTTGCTAACGCCACAGCGTCCTAAGTAAGTTTTAAGACTCGGTCTTAATCTTACTCTATCTATAAAACGAAAATCATTTTGCTAATTTGGTAACCAATTTGAGAACCATAAACAGCTCAATTATTGATACTAGCGGAACAGAAGTGTCTTTTGATTATATCGTTTGTTCAAGGGTTTGCTTTTTTGGATAATCTAGATTGTAATAAGCCTAAGAATGTGCGTCTTCTATAATTCCAACTAAATTATCAATAAATCTATGGGGAGAGGATTCATTCCAACTAAATTATCAATAAATCTATGGGGAGAGGATTCATTGAGGAAGTTCTGTAAAGGAAAAATTGCTACCCCATTATTGTATCGCGTTGAGGAGCATTGACGATGTCTATTTTCTTCCTCTTTTGGGTAATAAGCCTACAAAGGTGCATCTTTTATAATCCCATCTAAATTATTATAAATAAATTGGGCTACTACTCCATTGTTGGATATTTCGAGTTATTTCGATTGTATCGCGTTAAGGGGCATTGACGACGTCTATTTTCTTGATTTTTTGGGTATAAAAGACTGTGACTATCCTAGGAAGGTGCATCCTTTATAATCCCAACTAAATTATCATCAATAAATCTATGAAGAATCATAAAGGAATTGCTGCAAAGGAAAAACTACAACCCCATTATTGCCTTTGGAGCAGTTTTCACGGCACCAAAACACTTATGACTCAACATGAGTTTCGCCAATCAATATGGCATCTTCTAAAACTGCTTCAGAAGCAGTACCACATCAAAGGTTCCAATCTTCTTCAGGATACGATTTTCTTGAAATCTGGCACAAGGAAGGATGTTTAAATTCGGTTTACTTAAACTAAAACTAATTTGTAGTTCTCGAATTAAACCGGTCTACCTACAGTAGTGGATGATACTAAAAACCGTACCGATACAGGTGTTCTTCAGCCGTGGGGGTAATGACTTTGAAATGGGCACTAGATCACATTATCCTTCCTATTTATATCCACGTAGATTATAAACAAGGTCGCTGCGATCACGTCTAATATTGAACGGGCTGGCCAAGAATGACATTACCGGGGAATTAAACGCCGTCCCTGATCTAAGCCGACTTTGAATGAAATTCAAAAGTATAAATAACACTTATTGATAGTGTAAACTCGGTGGCAGGCTCAGCGGAATGTAACCCACTCGATGAAGCCGGTTTGTTAGTTGTTACGAGCCGGGTCCAAAAGTATCGAAAATGTTGTCTCTAGCTTTGTTGCCAGGCGGTGTTATGCTTCTGGGTACAGAATTTTCCATCTCGCTCGGTTTTATTAAACAACTCGACTTGTTTATAAACATGTGAAATAACTCCCGTACACCATACGAACGATAAGTAATAAAGTAGCTACTTCTATTTAAAAAATTGAAACGCCATGATCTGACCCTGGGTAGTGTTTTAAGTGAATGACACGTCCGCCGATCGTGCCTTATAAACCTATGTAACGTGTCTAAAAAATTAAATGAATTTGCATATTCGCTGTGCGAGTTCTATTCCAAGTCAAACTTCCTTCTCGCCCGGACGAATATTGGGCGCCAACTCACAGGGCCCAGTGTCTCGACGGAATGTTACTTCGTTGGTCGGCTGTACAGTAGCTCGGCTTTCCGTAACGATTGAGTTGCCAGGAATGTCGGTCTTGCCGTAGTAAGTTTCTGTTACTATATTCTCATTGTTTTACCAATTACGCGTTCTTTTGCGCGATTTCTCATCGGATTTCTTCGATGTCTTGGGTCTGGTTTCGGTTTAATTGCATCGAGATCAAAAATTAAATCCTCCAAGTTTTTAAGGTTCTAGTCTAGGAGAATACTGCGAGGAAAACATATGAAGGATTAAAAGATTGATTTTTTGTACCAGCGTATGAACTAACTTAAAGAGTTACAAATGCTAAATTTTCATTTTGAAAGAGGAAACAGACAGTATTGGTGAAAAAGCTAGAATCACTGAATATAATAATTATTTGAAGAGAAAATATAAGGCAATCCTGATCCTTGTTCCATCAGAAATAATCAAAATGACCGACTTTCCCTAACAGTTAATCCCTCTAGGAAATTGGGTGGACTATGGCTTAAACTCCAGTTGGACCAAATAAAATGGCCAAGTAGACTAAATAACAAGCAGATAGAGTTAAATTAGACACCAGAGGAAGAAAAATTGCACACCAATCATTGAACTGACAAACAAGCAAAAAACCGAAACAAGAATTGATCGTACCAGTTCAAAATCCATTACCAGTTATTTGTGAGGGACAGCAATGAAACCCTTTCTGAGCCTGGACCAAGATCAACTTAATATGAGGCTGAAGCTTGTTACTACCTTTCCTTCAACGTCAACATCATCAAAAAATAATGTTACTAAATACTACCACGATTATGATTCAACTGCAATGGCTAATTTCAATAAATGAAATCTTGATCACCAAAAACCATGAAGTTCTTCCAGTAAAATATTCTTCTGCAAAGAAATGCACCAGAAAATTCTTACAAGAAGTGTGTTACCAAAAGACACCCATATCTGTGTCTTTGTTTTTTGAAAGAAGAGCCTTTCTCCTTTGCAGTCAGGAAATATCATTAATCACACTGGCTTCCTCAGATTGATCTGGTTCTTCATGAGCACATGGCAGTTTTGGTCGCCTCGTTTGGAATTGGAAGGAGCAAGAAGCAACACCTCATGAATAAGTTACTGATAAGGGCCTAAAATTGGTAGCTCGATTACTGGATCGATCTCTCATGGGATTAGAATTCGCCTTATCAGAAACACAATAATAATAATAGAAATGAGTAGTTACTCTCTCTGGCCTCATTTCCCTTCAATGCGAGGCAGATTCGGAATCAGCGAATCAAAATTTCACAAAAATAATCTCTTGCACCCCAAAAGGCATCTTGACATTTGGCAAGGAGATGCAATATTAAAATTAACTGTTCTGCTATCAAATCAAATTCCAGATGCGTCTGTGCTGCATTAAATTTCTGCTACAACTTTTTATTATGTAATTTGATTCAAGATTAATAGTCACATCTGGATGCATGGGAAATCTAATATTTATTTATTTGTGCGTTTTTTTTAAATAGATCATTCTCAAGGTTCTCGACCACAAACTAGATATCTAATGCGTATAACAAAATATTTCCTTTACGCTTGCACCCTGTCTTGATAATAACAGATATTACATTATTAGTTGATAGTTCTATATTCACATGAACGCTGCAAATTAGAAACTGTTAAAGCGAAGTTTTTTTGTCTTTTTATAAGATTCTGTAATCTATCTGGAAATAATGGAACTAGGCAAAAAATTAAATTATCAGAACTAGGTATCATCACCATCGTATAATTTAACATTGTTCTAGTTCTCATTTCTGAGCTGTAAAAAAGAACAATTGATGCAGAAAATAACAAATGATGGGATCTTCTCGGAAAGCCCGTGCTCAATAGTTTTTATTGATTAATCAATCTACGGTTTATTTATTTTTCTTTGGAAACTTGAACTATAGACCAATTGTTACTGTTAAATTTAATTAATAATGATAATTAATGAGTACCTAGACATTCATGCAAAATTCGCCATAATCCAATCTCCAGCGTGTGCCACTGAAGTTTTCTGTTTCATAATTGAGATTTTATACAACGAATATCCTCTGAGTATGAGGAAAATCCAGAAAATCCTAGAAATGGGATTAAACTGATGCTGGATTTTCTCTTTATTTAAGGTCATAGTAAAACGAAATTTTAGATAAATTTGCGTATAAGGTGGCGAATTTCATACTAGTTCTTATCCCATTGGTTGGTTTCTTCGTAAATAAAAAATAACCTAACTCCCTCATTGTTAATTATATGGTTAGAATTATCTAATTCTTCGTCATTTGAATAGACAGTTCGATAGCTGGTCTTAGTTTCAGTAGATTCCAAATGCTCACGAGCTCTCCCAGTAACCAAATATATCTAGCGTTCACCGATGGGTGTACAAACAACTGTCAATTGTTTAATAAACATCTAATGAATTTGAAATGTTTGACGAAGGTTTGGCACTCAGGCTGGCAAATGTTTATGTCAAATATTTGCCTACAGGTTCTCTCAAAGGCCATCAATTACTAATCATTTGCCGAAGGTCGATTTTTGTCGCCCTTCTGCCAATCCGAACGCTAGAATTTTCCTTTTGCGATTTATTAAATCTATCCCTTACAAATAAAACTGTAAGAAAAGTTATTAGCTGAAATTTTGCTTTGGTTTTTTTTCCTCATTTCGCATAAATATGAATGATTCATGAGGTAACTTGGAATGTGGTGGCATTTTTACATAGCAACAAATTATTCATGTATCTTACGAATAAGGTAAAATCGATGTTGTAACATTATTTATTATCAATTTTATTAATTAGTTTCCGCAATGTTCAAAGGTATTGACAAACGCGTATGCACACTTGTTAATTTTTTTATGGATTGTAGGTAATAATTTTATGAAAGCCGCCAAAGTACTACTTAAATAATTGTAATAAACGTACATAAATTACTACGTATACTTAACGTAACCAGTTCCTGGTCAATTTTTTCTTTGGCACTTGATAAATGTGGAATCACTGCATTTAAATCAAAACAAAATATTTTCTCATTTACTCAAATGCCCATAAGCCCAAAAATGCTTAGGAAATAATTGCAAATACGGTTCTTACTTAAACATTAATTTTTTCGGTAATGCCCAGAAAATAGATAAAATTTTTCGGCAGCTGTACTTTTTCTGCTGGCGCACTCTAGTATAAAGTGGTATTACGCATCGCGGTATCGTTTGAAATAAACATTGTTAACTACCAAAGTTGATTTTTACGTTCGAGTGATCAACAAAATGTGTTTACAAGGACACCGACTGCAATATAGAGTAAATTAGTGGAATGAATAATTGTCTAATTGTTTTAATTATCGTTATATAAATTCGCTAGTAATTACGTTCCGAAATGCCTCTGAGCGTAAAATTACCCGCGCATGAAACGCATAAAACGTCGAGTGTTTTGTTACGCCAAAAATGACGGAGAGAAGAGCCTCCAAGGCCTAACCTACAGCTCCCACGATGTAGGTGTACTTTTTAGACCATTATTAAGCCATATTTATGCAAAAATTCACGTCTTTGTTATTCAAACAAGAAGGAATAATAGGCCGCTTGTAAATCACGAAAATGAGAATATGCTGATTTTTTTTCGGCTCCCATATGAAACCCTGATTATAATACGTTAGGCGCCCTGGGTCGCTTTTATGTAAAATAACCCCTTCCTGCAGAACCAGAAGCAGTTATTAATCTTATAAGAAAGCGTTCTTGGCCGAAACTGTTTCCCACAACAGATTGGAAATTGCGCCGCGTACACATGTTTCATAATTGTTTTTTACCACGCAATGTATAAAATATTTGACTTAGCAGGATCGAATAATATTCTTCGCTTTCGGTCTGCAATTCTTGCTAATAAGCACCTAACCTAACCTAACCTATCCTCGCCTCTTTCAAATCACAATTTATCTACTCCTGGAATCAATCTCGTGACTCCTATTTCTTTTCATTGTTCCAATTGTTGCAATGGAACGCATAACATAGCCTTTTATATGTTAACAAAATGAAAATGGGCCCCAGAATACTTCCCTGAGGCATTCATTGCCAAAAAATATAATAATAAGGTTAGACCACGTGAGATTAAACCAGAATGAGCTCCCAACTAAAACTAAATCATATAAAATTCGAACAAAAAGTATCTAGAAGAAAATTAAGCCAAACTTTAATTACTTCTTATACCTCGGTATCTAGTAATGCTCACAGAAATATATCTTATCTCTTACCTCCCACTTCATCCTGCAACTTATTACATTATTATATTTTCATAGAAATAATAACATGGCAACCGGTAGCTCTATAATGAATGCCACCAGTTTCCCCTTTTATGAATAGATTTGCAACATATTTCCTACGAACTCCAATTAAATGGGAATGGTCGCATAAATAAATAATAAATAATGGATTAATCAATTTCAAGGAAACGTGAAGTCAAAGCATCAAAGAACATTTATGTAACTTCTATTCTAAATATTAATTAATATTTACGGTGTAGATTAAGCAGGAATATCCGCACCGGTTATTAAAAATTTAAATCGTTCGCGATTGAGCAAGCCCAAACATAGTGATATCGTTCTGTACAGCCAATGACTCACTTTAAGGAATAAAAAGTGTTCAAGGCGTATCTGATCTAAGTAGTACCAATATTCGATAAAAAACGCGGTGATCGAAAATGATTGACTGGACAATATTGCTCATTTGCCCTTAAACATTGTTTTTGCAATCAAAATTAATTTCTAACGATTTCTAATCGTAAGTTAACCTCCTTAGTTGCACGCCTTCGAATCCTTCCACAGACAAGCTAATGAGAGTTGATTTGAAGCTGCTGATATCTAGTGGAGCAGTCAATCATTACTGACAATTCTGCAATTTAAACCTCTAACACCTTTCGACTTAGTTTGCCCTTATTACTTGGTTCTATTCCATTATCAAATGGATTGAAATTTATTTGTGATGTGGTTCGGACTAGATGGGAGGGAAAACTGCTCCAAACCTAACACAAAATCTTTAGGAATGACTTGGGAGGCAAAAGTATTTTTAAAAAAATAATAGCTCTGAACTAAACGTGATTCCTAAGTTTCTTGCTTCAAAAATGTTTATGATTAAAATAGTAAGTCTATCGAGGAAAATCATTTGACATTTGTTTATGATGAACTTGTTGCTTTTACAAAAGTAATTGAAGATCGAAAAGTGGATCTGGTATGACTGTATACAATGATAAACCTATAGAGTACGTATATTGGGATGATGTGAATGAACTTGTAGGCAGACTAAGACTTAATAGCTTCAAAGGCTGCTTCAAAAATTGGAGGTTGTTTTTGATTTAAATAAATAAATAAATAAATAAATAAATTTATATTTATATTTATAAATAATTATGGCTGTACACAATGAAAAACCTATAGAATACGTATATTGGGATGATATGAATGAACTTGTCGATAGACTAAGACTTTTAATAGCTTCAAAGGCTGCTGGGAACACTGACTCTCACGACAATGAGCTTTTGACTATACAATCAGAGCTTAGGGAAATAGGTGTTATTTCGCTGAATCACCTTTATACAACTGGCCCTTAATAGTAAGTCTATCGAGGGAAAGGAAAACTCATTGAATACGTATATTGGGATGATATGAATGAACTTGTCGATAGACTAAGACTTTAAATAGCTTCAAAGGCTGCTGGAAACACTGACTCTCACGACAATGAAAATTTGGCTATAAAATCAAAGCTTAGGGGAATCGGTGTTATTGCATAAATATTTGTGATCTTGCTAATTAACAACATTTACAATATGAGTGTAGACAATTGAAGAAACAATCAATCACACTATATATGGAGAAGAATGTTTTTAAATCATCACCATACATTACGAACTTGAACTGACACCTAGATATGTAATTGATATAAATATTGAATAAGAACGGTCCTAGGTGCGAGCCTTGTAAGACACCTGCGCCGATATGAGTGTACAAAACGGTGAACTCTTAAGAGTCACAGCCGGAAGCCGCTCGGTGAAATGTAATTGATCATAGTTTCATTGCGTAAAACGTCCACGATTGAAGACAGTTTTCTGATCACGTAACCCATTATTTTACGATAATTTTATTGCTGTATTGTGATTCCATACGCAATTTACTTAATAATCTTTATTGCCGATAAATTTGGGACATAGCGTAATAAAGATGCAGGAGATAGCGTCACCGCGATGGCTGATTTGGCAATAATTATATAAAAAGCAATTATATCAGCAGAGTAAGCGTCCATATTTTAAAAATATACGATACAAATAACGACAATTATGAAAATGTCACGGTTACAGTGAATTATAGTAGAAATTCTATGCTGCCAACCTTAACCAATAAAACGTATTTTATTCATAACATAAAAAGACCCACGACATTTTTTTAATGGTAATAATATGGCGATAAGAATAAATCAGAGGCATACAAGATACCTGCAAGGCAAGGTTGGTCGTAAATTGCATTTATCAATTGTCAAGCTTGCTACACTTCTGAGGAATCACTGAAGCGTTTGAACGCTTTAAACTACATGTATAAATGGGTGTTTAAAAATTGTTATAAGAAACCATTTGAGCATTGTTGCTAAGGATACGGTAAGCGCCCAAACACAAACCACCGATAGCAAGAACGATAACGGTCACAGATAGAGAAAAACTAGTTTATTCTATTTTTAGCATCAGCAAACGAAATTTTACGTTGTTTTATGGTCAGTTATTGAATTTTGATTTCGATCAACTCTCTCTCTAAGTTTGGCGAATTTATACAACAATAACTGTTTCGGTCACCGGCACCGGTTCGTCAGGAAGAAAATAAACGCCTAAAACTACCGATCTGTTTCAAGTCGATGGATGGATTTAATTTGGATCATTTATTTTGAGATCATAGAATACTAGATTTACATATTTAAATCAATGGCCGATGGATATTTAAATTCAAGAAAGTGCTTTAATGGCTGCTGAAAGCACCGACAACAATAATAATACTAAAAAAAGTAAATAATGCAGGAAATTGAAGTGAATTCAGTAAATTAAATAAACAGTGGTAAAGATGCTTCCAAATGTTGTCGTCCAAAATCAACAACGTCTAAAGAACGTCATTGGAATTTTTTGAAAGGTTCCCAAATCTCAGTTAAAGTCTTTGAAGTGAGGAAAATTCCACCGTATACTTTTCGTTTAAAAATTTGCTATCTACTGGACTTGAGTGATGCCTGTCTTGAACTGACAAGAGATAGTTTGATGCATAAATTCTTTTGAAGTACCTACAGATGTAAATATAAAACATTTTGCTGCAAATAACAACGTTTGGAGGATTTTTCAGTCACTGACCTGTCCTTTTATGAAACAAATGAAAATAGAAACAATATTGGCATAGAAATTAAAAATCGACAATCGAATTTGCATTATTGACAATTTTAGACCTAGGCCCTCTGAGATTAATCTAAGTTTCCATAGCTCCATTTTGCTCCTCCGCTACCGACAAAATCAGGAGACTTAAAATTCCCGAATCGTTGGAAAGTTGAACGTATCTATAATATTTGCCTGTCTCGGGATCAACAGCAGATAACAGCTAAACAAACCGCAAAGCATCAATAAAAGCATCCTTTAAAACTCGAGATGACTTCATATTTAAACACACAGCTAGAAAAATACCAACTGATACAACTCATAAGAAGGTGTCTACTTAAACGCAACATATCTCAGATTTGCTGCTGGTGCCAAAATATTGCAGACACTGCCAACACAAATGCTATTAAAACGAATAATGAAGCTATATTTATAACTTTGTAAGTGTAATGTGTGTAATTGTTGAAGTGTCATGCATATTTTTTGAGGAGGAGCAGGTGCACAACCGAAGTGGAATTTATCCAAAAATGCAAACCAAATCCATATATACCGGACCTAGGAACGGCCAGTTTGCAAGCTATTTGTTTCAAAAAAATTTTTAATACCAAAACGGTAGCAATAATTGTTTATGATGGTTTAGCTTCTCTGCCACTTAATCATTACAGTAGTGGCGCCCCAATCGATTTTTTTATACTATTTAAATGTTTTCCAAAATATTGATTCAGTTTGCTCCAGTGGTCCATACCGAAATCTTACTTATGTAATACAACAAAGATTAGATTTAAAACGTAAATTAAAAGCATTTCTTTGGCTGAGGCATATAGCCATCAGCACAGCACCATGCATGCAAGATTTTCTCGTAAATATTTACAGATAAATTATAGTTCTACTGTTGTCATGGCCCCGTAGATCCGGCCTATCGCCCAAACCTACGCAGCACAACGCAAATTTCGACCATTTAAACGACCGATGTGACACCACTACAAATCACCTAAACTCGACCAGGTGGAGTAATATCGAAACGTATTTTACATAAGCACACTATCTGGGACCGTGCAACATTGATTTATTGTAATTCGATTTAGAATGTAACAAAAAAATCAAGGCCGAGCGGTCCTACCTACTACATATTAAGAAATAAGTGTCTACTGTCATCAATAAATTTAACATTCATTGGCTATCCTCTAAAAATAGAAATCTTAAAGTATTGCCTAATGTTGTGCAGGTCCTGGTCTAAATTGGCCTGCCAGTTCTGAATATAAACAGAAAAATATTAATCAATTTCGGTGAAAGGCTCGGGTTTAATTGGTATGTGGGTAAGATAGATATTCAAATGAGAAACTGCCGACGTGTGGTATGCAAAAGTACTGACATGACAAGTGGTTCTTTGAAAGCAGTGAAACGGAGATGGAATCGGTATACCTAATTGATACGGTTTTTTGCAGTTGGGGACAATGTTTTCGCTTGCACCACTTTGATAGCGGTACACAATGTGGTGAGGCAATTTTCATGGTAATTGAATCATTGTTCAGCTTAGTCATGAGTCATAAATATAATTGTAGTCAAAATCGATAGATGCTTCTAAAGCAGATGTGATTAAAATCATAAACTCAACAAAAAATGCAACAGGAGTATTTTCAAATGTGACGATAAAAACTAATAACTCATAAGATCATATGATTTCCAGAATCGTTTCCTGGTTCTTGTCTTCATTGATGATTTTAAAACCTTGACGTTTCCAAACATTTTGTCGTGATATTCTTGCAACCTCTGTTGGCCTGTATGTGGAGAAACTCAGGCTGGCTTCAGAAGATGACGAGATGAGTGTGTTGAAATGATCATGAAAATTCCCTGAAATCGAAATTTTGAGTCGTTTCGAATACCAATTAAGGAATTTTCATCAAATCTTGACGTCAACAACGTGTTCTGGTTTCATACTCATACAAGTCATCCATCTAACACACCCTGTATATAAGAGAGAGTTGGGTGCCGATCTCGCCAGATATTCTTACATGTTCCCGTTCTGAATATGACCTTCGCGCGCCGTAATAAAAATTAAACAGCGCCATTAAAACGCTCTCAAAGCTTACATTTGCACAGCTTTGGCCCAATTCAAAGATGGAGAGATGCCTCGATGAATAGTAAAGCCTTCATGACGACATTATGTAACAAAAAATACGGCAGACGTCGGCTAATGAAAAGCAAATGTGCCATTTGAATTTCAAACCGATAGAAAACGAAACGCGAACGAAATCAGTAAGTAGTAGAGTACATTACAATAAAAATAGTGGCAGATAAATAATATGGAAACGGTTTGATAAAAACTTCCATCACGACTCCACGGAATGGTTTCCGATTGCAAGGGCTCGGGCATGGGTTAAGGTTAATCGCCGGCCGGGCCGGAGAAGACTGGATAAGGTAATCGATCCACAACAAACTTCGTTTGTTTAATGGTTGTATGGTTTGATTAAAAGTATCTGCATATCAGTGACAATTAAACAATAACAGTCGTCTGTATATACTTTTCATCTAACCGATTAACGTAAGGCAGGGCCGGGCTCAGGAGGTGGAAGTTGGAAAGACGAGTAAACATTGTGAAGGAGAGCAAAATTCATTTATGAGTTGAGCAGGAAGCGTAGCCTCGTCCACCGACCACTCTCCAAATTTTTGGCAGACCGGAATCGTCTTCAGTGCCGAGAGCGACGTACACTTTATAATTCCTAGTATTATTTTTTCTCATTTACCCGATACTAGATTGTGTGCTATGGGGGCCATTATAGAAGCAAAATTATTAAATAAAAATAAATGCTATAGAGCCAACCCTGATTTAAGTCCTAAGGTTAACAGCCTGCTATTGCTCTCTTTTCGTCGATATTATGGTAGGGATTAACTATATTTGTAACACCAAACACGAAAACGCCAGTAAAATTAAGATATTAGTAAATATACAAATAAAAGTTGGCACAGATAAAAAACTTCATGCTCAATAAATTGTTATCACGGATAAATTCGCCGTATAAAAAACTGATATCATATTTGTACATTATCTTGTTTTCAAAACATTGTGGAAGAGAATTATAAATTATTTTTTTAAGATATGATTGACTGCTGCGGTAACCTTTGAAGTATTGTGTAACTTAAATCATGTTGATAATAATTGTATCCATCCTAGATCTACATGGATGGTGAGTCAATTGTTTAGATGGTATAGCATCGCATCGTCCGGAAACCTGGCTGAAATGTAATACGCTTCAAAACTTATTCCAAACTTTGGAGAAATATTTAGTTGTTGTAACGAAGTGGACGCCAATCATCCACCAGACCCCTGTACACTACCGTTTCTTCACTGCAGTTACTCTAGCCTAGTCTTGAAAGTACTGTTTCTTGCACTATAAAATAAGGAACCGGCACCTTTACCAAATGCTACGACAACCCCCCTTAAGGGAGCCGTCTGTTACAAGTTACAATTTAAGGAAACGATAGAGTACTTCCAAGACTTGTAACGACGTGGGACGGAGACAACCCATAACACCCTAGGAGCCATAAAGATGCAAACTCTTGAGACAACTCAAAAAGAAGACTTTCCTTTACAACCCCAAAAACCCAACTGATTGCAACACCATTTTCTGTCCCCCTCTGTCGTTTAAAAACAATAAAGGCTGCACTTGGTGAATTTGCCAGATTTGAACGGATTCAGTTTCACTTTGTCCTGCCACATACAAAACGTATTAAATTACAAAAGTCATCAGTCTCACCACGCCCTCTAGATAAGATCTGTGCTGTTTAAAACAACATAATCCGACATTTATCTATATCAAATCGTAGTGTCACTTCTCGTGAGGTATGCATGTCGTACAAATTTTGATTATACTCGCTTTGACAGCCTACACATAAAATAAGACTGATTTAATAACGCGACGGCGACGTATGTAATCTGTCACGAGAGGAGCCGTCCCCTACCCCCTCCGCTTAGCGTCTACGCGATTGTGTTTGTCTTGAACATGTTGTCCCAATTAGGGATTCCGGTCATGTGTTCAGCAAGCTCGGCAGTTTTCAGTAATGACTATAAAGTAGACAATGCCATAATGTAATGCTAATAGGTGTGTATGGCATGAATAGGAATTTGTTGCAATTTTGGCATCTCTTGCATTCCCAGAATGCACGCGCGTCCCCACGACCATTGTTCCTCACTTCGCCAAGGCCAGCCCCGACCACGGACTTGGAATTAATTCAATTGCTTTGCGTGCGTGTACGCCAGACCAACTCGCACCGACACTTTGAACTTCATTGTGTTCCTTTTCGAGCTATGCAACCGTCTCGAAACGCAAGACCTTATCGATTACACATTAAAATTTATTTCGTCGGTCGCTTAACCATCATTTTAACATGAAGCGGAATTTCTAAGCTGCATGCTCTGGATGATGGTTCACGTAATGGCGTGAGGAGAATATTAAGTTACTGGCATGAACCTGAAATTGTTTGAATAACACGTTGTTCGCCCATACCAATATGTCCCGATCCCTTCTTAACATTCCTCGAAGTCCAGCAACATGCTCAGTATATTTGTTAAAAATGAACTCAGTCTACTTATTACTTGATTATTACGAGTCAAGATGATTTACAGCTGTGAGCCTTTATTTAATTTTATTATGGGTTCACTTCCTGCTAACAATTAATAATTTATAGGCTCTACTGGTATCTTGCAACGTGCTCAGTATATTTGTTAAAAATGAACTCAATCTATTCATTGTTACGAGTCTATTACTTTATTATTATGAGTCGAGTCAATTTATAGCTGTGGACCTTTAATTAATTATTTATGGGTTCATTTCCTGCAAACAATCAGTAATTTATAGGCTCAACTGATATCTAGCAACGTGCTCAGTATATCTGCTAAAAATGAACTCAGTCTATTACTTGATTATTATGAGTCAAGCTAATTTATAGCTGCGAGCCTTTATTTAATTATGGGTTCACTTCCTGCCAACAATCAATAATTTATAGGCTCTACTGGTATCTTGCAACGTGCTCAGTATATCTGTTTAAAATGAACTCAGTCTATTCATTATTATGAGTCTATTACTTCATTATTATGAGTCGAGTCGATTTATAGCTGTGAGCCTTTAATTAATTAATTATGGGTTCATTTCCTGCAAACAATCTATAATTTATAGACTCCAATGAACTCAGTCTATTACTTGATTATTATGAGTCAAGCTAATTTATAGCTGCGAGCCTTTATTTAATTATAGGTTCACTTCCTGCTAACAATCAATAATTTATAGGCTCTACTGGTATCTTGCAACGTGCTCAGCATATCTGTTAAAAATAAACTCAGTGTATTTTTCATTATTATGAGTCTTAGCCTGCTTTACCCTATTGAGATGTTTCAAACGAAATAGGATTATGTACGAGAGAGGACCATTGTTTTAATAACCTTGCTATTACATGGAAAGAATATGCTTTAGTTTTGGGTGGGCGAGCAGCGATAGTCAAAATAAATTTGAATGTGAAATCGACACCCGCCCACAGGAGTTGCATAAAAAGGGGACGGATGATTTATTGTTTAACAACAATTTTATGGCCATCTCTACGGTTGTAAGAGTTTTGGTATGTGTAAAATGCAGAAGAAAGACAGATATCTGCTATCAGCAAATTAATCTCTCAGTTTATTTACCATAATTGTATACCTTGGCGGAATAATTTAAAATATTTCAAACAAATATACACTTCGCGCATTATTTCATGCTACGCCTTGTCGTGTATATTATCAAATAAATGAATGTATATTACATTTCTGAAACAAGTTTACGATAACTTTATTACCTCCGTACTACGTACCGTATAAACCTGCATGGGTTCGTTGGAAACTCAATGAATTACCGATTACGCGATTACGCAACGCAAGATGTTGAACTTCTAACAAGTTTCCTATATATAGATATGATGAACGGAAAACTTTCAATTTCGCAAAGTAAATTTACTAGGAAAATCTCTGGTAGGTAATAAAGTTATTGCAGCTTGTCATGGTTCAGTTTTTCTTTTTATAGATAATCGGCTTTTAAGTCGGCTGAAACTGGCTTTATAGGGGCTTATTGCCAAAGCAGATCGGAACCTTGGCTTATCCAATCGAGCGAACAGCAAAGGACAGGGGGCGACGTCATCGTCATAAAATTGTAGTAAAAATCTTTGGTTAGTAAAGATTGTTTAAACATTAAAACGTGCAACTCCGTTTTCAGATATGCCGAATAACTGTTGTAAGTTATGTAACGCACCCGTACCATCCGTTTTACACCGATATTAACTCCGCTTGTTGTTAGCTAGCGCTATATTTAACAATCACTAAATATATGCATATTGCATTTTACAATAAAATTCTCTTTCTTTGCTTGATATGTATTATTTATAAATGACTTTGTTTAGGCTTTATACAAGCATAATAATAACAAACATATCCAAATTGATATACTTATATTGATGTTTCATCTCTTTTTTTTTTTTTTTTTTTTTCTCCCGTTTTCTGGCCTTGCATCGCTGTGCTTTGGCCAATTTCATCTCTAAACATGCTATTATTAAATTCATTGGACTTTCTTTAATACATTATGAATATTGGATTAAAAATTATAAAATTCAATACGTCTAAAAACAAATTATTAAAAATAAAATTTTTTTTTTGTTTAACTCACTACAAAATTCATTCGTTATGGTTAATTGGTGTCAGTGGCGAAATGAACGGGATCGCTATGAACGAAAGCAAATCGACTGGGTGTTGCTATTTAAATGCCATGCCGGTAATGGAGTGCACCACACTGCGAGTCTTATTATTTTATCCACGTCCCTTGTGTCGCGTAAATGAGAATAGATTTAAATTCAAGAAATGTACTGAAGTAAGGTTGAGCTCCAATTAGTAATTTTGCGCGGAGTTAGAAAGGTCGGTGTATCTGTATATGCTTATGGAGGAGTCCATGTATATCTTGGACTATATAAGTCAATAAGGAAGTTCTTAAGAACCTTAACCTGCATTTTCTAGGTCAGGTGAATGCCAGATTTAAATCTACAACTAGACATTGTTTATTTTTGCATTGCAACGCTTTTTGTGGCGCCAAAAGTAATTGATATATGTGTATTTAAATTACCGTTAACACTTAAGGTTGTTGTTCTTTTTCATTAATAATGCTTAAAAGTCTCTTAGCAACTTTGCTCTCTTTTTGTTTTGAAAGAAAAACAGTATTTATCTTTTTGGCCAATATTCAATAAAAATACAGATAAAGTTTCCAAAGGATGTGGTAAGGAGGCTAAGGTCACGGTTTTACTAATATTACTCTTCATATTATCGTCAGCATCAGCCAACTCATTAAATCAAACACACACATATAAATAACGTGTCAAAGCGTTTGTTGGATGAACCATGCCTTCTCGATGTTTGTTTGCTCTAAGGGCTGAAATCCATTTCCTTGATACCCTCGGCTGTCTCAGTTTTGTCACATCACAAACAAAGAACTGCTGGGCTATTTTTAGATTATAATCCATCGTATTGGAGATCACTGAAAACCACCAAGCTCGTATTATTCAATCCTTATGCAAACCGCTTAATCATTCTATTTTTATCCCACTGGTACTTCTTAATCGTATTCCTTTACCGACTGGAGTGACTGAACTCGGTTTGTATTCTAGTACTAAATTAAATGAATGCCTCTTTTGTGGTCTACTACTCTAGCCAGTTTTTTGTTGTTCCGAATGCTCTCAGGTGTACAGACGGGCATAATCACCCCTCACCTGCCGTGTTTGGGCCGCAGCATTCTTGATGATCGGGCATGTTTAGCATTGCCGACAGGACTATAAAATGTGCATGAACATCGGCCGTTGTATTTTAAACAGCGGATCCGTCTGCCGGGGCTCTATTAATAAACATTAATCGCACAATCAATCAATACTGTCGTGGTAATTGAATCAGGACAGGAAGTGTCGCTTGCAAATTTTCATTTACGTTATTAGGTATCCCGTAATCAAATCGTTAGCTAGTACAATGTGTCATTTTTGACGCGACGCTAATTATCGTTTCATTGATGGTATTTACAATGCCTACAATGGATGTTGCAGTAAAAACTTTAATGGTGTGTCAGGCTGATGGGTAGGGGAGATTGACGATAGGAAATATTAATGGAAGGCAATAGGTCACACGTACAATGTGGATTGAAAAAACTTAATTATACTAAATTTAGTAATATCAATATCCGTTATTCATTATAACAACTTATTAGGGTAATTAAATATACAATCGACGACGGTAAATTGTACGTAAATAATTAATCATCTTATGTGTACTATTGAAGGGCGGCGGATATCCTTTTTATACCTTCAATATTTGATCGTTAGATTGGATTGTGTTAACTATTGATTTATATTTTAAGCATTTGAGGAACCTAGAATGTTCCTGTGGGCTCTGCTTTTCATTTTGGCTCTCACTCCTACCTTGCTCCATCTTTGATTCATTTGTAAACCCAATGAGTGATCCGTTTTCGAATTGGAGTCCCCCAGGGATCCATAACTGGCGGTTGGTTGTCACTTCAATTCGAATGAAGCTAGCATTTTGTCAGTGGATCTGGTCGTTGAGTCATTCAGTACATTCAACTGATGAACTAGAGCACCTGGTTCAAAATTCTTGGCCTTTGAGCGCTGAGAGCTGAGTCCTGAATGTGCCAAAGAAGCAGATCGAGCAAGCCTTCCATTCCTATCTGTAGATGTCGAATGTGGCCACGTGGTTTATGAGCAGTTCGTCAACAATAATTAGAGACCATCATGACAAGGGAGATTAAGACTCTTGCCTCCTTCGCTTGATGGCTGTTTCTGTACCCGAATCTGCTAAGTATGGATTGATTGTATCTTATAGTTTAAGGCTCCAAAATTAATACATTGACGCTCCCCCGCCCACTCCCATAAATATCAATAAAACATATTCACTGGACCTCCCGTATCCTATAACAAATGATGTCGTTCTACAATAATACCCATGTTCGACATTTCCGTCACCTAATTTATTGATTTATTAAAAACTAAATTATTCTACACGGTGTTTGGCTACAATAAGCGTTATGTAAATCGAGTGTAGTAATTTATTGACCTCGAAATAGTAATTGCAAATATTTAAATCGTAATTGTTTGTTGTATAGTAACAGCGAAGTTTTTACATTGAAACTTTTAGAAATTCCACATTATATCTGAATGAACTTTTCCACTATCGATCCTCGGTGTTAATGGCGATTTCTGGCTCGACTGTGTCAGATAAGCCCGGTGATGGAGTACGCCAAGTCACGCCACGTACAAGCATTAGATTTTATCAATACTATTATGATGATTATTAAAATAATCACCGAAATTTAATACGAAAAAATATCATTTGCACGGTTACTCAGCATTTAATTTAATTAACAACCGTTAAAGGGTTACGCATTGGGGTCAAGAATATCCGCTTACAATTAGGAGAGCGCTCAGTACGCTATAGAAACGAAAAATATACTTTCCAACAACCATTACCAAGACAATTGCTTGTAGATGCTAAAATTCAAACAGCCGTGATTTGCCGCGAAGTAATCCTCCATGTAATCGTGTCTATATTTTTACGCAGAATTCATATTTTCACTAACGTGCATTGTGTAATTTACTAAATCCTCCTTGATTAAATTTCGGCGCTCTGTTAAGGGAGTGCTGGCAAACTTTAGCTCCTCCACATTTACTTCGCTGCCATCGAGTTTGAAGTTCTAATCCCACCACTATATTACTTGTAAAGGCAACACAAGCGGTCGCTCATCTAGCAATGAATACATCTTGCAGCTCCCGTTCTCGATAATTCTTTTATAACGATCTAATTGCTTTGAATTGCTAATGAGATAGCTCCTCTGGAGCCATTAGTTTTGTAAATTTTGGAGAGGGGTAGATAGGAAATATTTGAATCAAATAAAGTACAAGTGAAGGTACAAAGGATTTTCAATTCTAGTGGCATTGATGACCATATATTTCGAAAAAATGAAGAGGAAAACAGTTAGGTCTGAGTTCCCTCCACCTCTACAAGAGGAAAATCAACGACACCAACCTGTACAATCTATGTATTGATTACAAACAGGTTTCCTGCACATCGCATTAACATTAGTGAACCTAATCAAGACCAAGGCGCAAAGATCCAAAACGGGTCGATAAATATTGGAAGTGAGGAGTTAGCACAAGAACTGAATGGAAGAAGGTTATTAAGGAATTTAAATCCATTCTAAGTGAACCAGAATCACCAACCATGAGAATGGCTCGATTTTGGACTGAATCCAAAATTTTTACTGAGGTGTTGGGGGTAATATTCCGCAGGACGCAGTGGTCACTTTGAGTGGAAAATAGATTAGTTCGGTACAAGAAAACCATGAGTTTTGTAAAAGGTCAAAGGCTAGGTAGCTTGTAAAGCTGCTTATAGAATGGAACCCAACTGAAACAAGACTGAGAGATCGAAGAAGAAACTTATGAGAGTTACTTGGAAGAGAAGAGTTAACGCAAGGACTAACTGGAAGAATGTTACTAAGGAATTTCAACTCATCCAATTATACTGCCCTTCAACCTACTGATGAGACCTGCTATAAGACAAATTGAAAGGAAGGGTTATATAGGAACGAATTCGATGCAGTGAAGTGCATACGCTGACGAAAATGGTTCCGAAGGAAGCTATCCAGGTTAGACAACTTGAGCTACCTATAAAACCAAAATAGTGGATTAAAAAGAGCAACAGGAACCGTTCAGGAGTTAAGCCAACTGAAGCGAGAGAGATATCAAGGTAGACCACAAACTTATGAAGTTGCAACGGAGAAAGGACTGAATATAAGAATATCATTTAGCAAACCAAATCCTACCTTAAATTATGATGCCGACAGAAGAAAAGTTACCTCGTAAAAGCTGAATCATCAGCCAGTCGCATGACGTGGTATTGGAATGAATCTAAAATTCTGAGTGTGGTTTTGAATGCAATAATCCAAAGAAGCAAGAACTTGTAGAAGGCACTTGAAGGAAAGTAGCAGCTAACTTCTTTGTACAGGAAAATCGTATGGCCCAAAAACCTAAGAGTAACAACTGAAGAGTTGGAGAAAGGAATCAATGATAAATGTTGTTCAGGCAGTTATAACGCCGAAGAAAAAAACTAGTAAGAGCTGAATTACTCTTTGGACTGAATTCAAAATTTGTATTCCAATTACAGGAAAACTAGTCTCTTCGCAGCTGACAACTAAATCAGTGCGCCATGCCAGGAGATCATCGGATAGACCCCAGAATTGGGTATATCAAAATTTCGGCTTTCCATGTAAATGATAAAAGTTAACATTACTCTGGGCTAGGCCGAGAGATGTAACTGGAATTGCCCGTCGAAATTCTATTCACAACTGCGTCGGCTACACCACTGATTTTATTACGCCAGTTAGTCGTCAAGGTTGTTACAGGCAGACGGGTAGACTGCATAAGCTATCGATAGACGCGTTATTAATTCATCGAAGTACTCACATCAATGACCATATTTAACATAATTATTTTTATTCGGTCTACCCAATTGTGATTCAGTGCTTTTCTGCCATAACCAGCAAGTTATTTTTATTAAACGATAAAATTCAACGCTTCCTAGAAGAATGATTCACGGCGCGAGTATGTTGTTTGGTTCCCTGGAGCTATGCCGAAAAGGTGGTACACATACCAAAAAGTCTACGACACAATCGGCATGTGGAATATTTAATTCCCAGTGATTGGGCCATGGAATGCGCATTTTTGTGAAGTTTTTTCCGGGCAGAAGATGCGATAATTCGACGCAAATTTCCTACTGAATCATAACGTTTTTATTTTGTGGGAGAAACCCTTCGAATGGTGCACGTCTTATCGAGGGCATTGGAAGAACACCATTAGGTGAAATAATACCTATTTACCTGCATAGTCGTCTACCATTTTTAAAGGATGATCTTTCTGGAATAAAATGTCATCATCGGCGAAATCCTCGTTTATTTAATTTGGAATGAAAAAGAAGAGTCCATGATTGATCCTTGGGGAACATTTGAAGTTTAAAAGTAGGAGTTGGTTCTAGAGCTGGATAATAGGCAAACGACTCCAATAGGACAACGTAATAAGTGTTACTAAAAATTATGAGAAAAAAAAGGCTCCAGGATTGATCCTTGAGGATCACTGAAGTTTTGAAGTAGGAGTTGATTCTAGAGCTGGATAATACGTAAAGGAATCCCAATATGATAACGTAGAATACATTACTAAAAATTATGAAAAAGAAGAGTCCAGGATTGAACCTTGAGGAACACTTGTTGAACCTGGGGGAACACTTGAAATTTGAAAGTGAGAGTTGGTTCTAGAGATGGATAACGCAAGTCATTTATTAAATTTATTTATGTAACTAATAATAAACAAAAATTGTAAAGGCTATCAAGGAGCAATCAATTTATCGATAACATTTAACCGCATCAAAATTCCGTTTACTCGCGGGGAAATTTTTAAATCTTGGTTTAGTCACTACAGATTTTACTGTCGTTAGCTGCAAATGACGTAACTACGAATAACTAATTCAGTAAAAGAGAAATAATTAACACAGCTCGATGTATTTTTAAGTCGGCCTAGTTTTTTTCGCTTTGTTAATAATAAGTGTAAGGGCGTATAATTTTTATAAATATACAATCAGCTTGATGAAATAACATCTTACCATAAATAATTTTTCGTCAACGCCCTGAATAAGAACCAGGAAAGTATACCTTGCTTTGGTTTAAAAAAAAATTATATGGGAAAGTTAAAGGGTGTAATCCACGTGGTAGGGGCTTGCCTTGATGACCCAGATCTTGGTCGTGCTTTGATAACTTCCCTACATGCACAGCCCATTACCAGATATAATAAATAATTTTACAATAAATAACACGTTATGGAACAATCAAAGTTCGATGGTGTCGAGTTCCATCAACATTACGGATGATAAATTGAATTGAAACTTTTTTACCGTCATGTACTGTAGTTTATTATGAAAATAAATTACAGGGTACATGGTTATAAAAAGCGATTCCAATGATTGATCGCGTGGAGTTTTAGCACTAATATTTGTTCCAAAATTACGTAAATTTCCCCAAAGAGTATTTCATTAGTACCTAGCTAACGTTTTCCATTTGTGGTTTTCTGATTGATTGATCGTCTTAAATGGTAATATCTATATGTTGCGTACAGGGCTGTAGCTGGCAAGTTAGGGAAAATTAATAGGTAACGTTTAATAACCAAAAAAAATTGATTGTTTAAACTCCCACTTAAAAATGGATTCGCATATTTCACATTTCGTGCGCTCTCTGTATAAATTGTTCACTTGACATTGGTTTGGTCTTTGACCTTGTAAAAACTGGCGTCTCTCGTAAGGGCCTATAAAGGCAGGTTGGGAAGTGGAAGGCAGAGATAATCATTAATCAATAGTACACACATAAATTAGGTTACTACGGGACGCAATTTAACTTGGGCCACGGAACCATTAATTCTCACCTTTCTGTAACCGGGTGTATCTACAACGCTACTTCGTATCACGGTTGGGGAACTAATATTTTCTAGTTTATTTAGGTGGGGTACATCTCTGCGCATGATTTTTTTCAATTGAATCTTGATCTGCCTTTGACTAGTTTGGTTTGTCTTTTCAATTACCAATATCATACTGATTACAATATAATGAATTCGAAACCAGTCTATGTCTTATGAAGAAAAGATAAATAATATTGGCTACCAATCAGGATTTTATGCAGGTCGGGGTGTCAAATTACCCGAGCATGCAAACGAATTTTATTGCTTTTTAGAGTTAGGGGCGAAATGCCGCGTTGTGCTGAAATCACTTCCAGTCGAAGAAATAGTTCTATTTATAGAAGTATGAATATTAATCGTGTTTGTTCTCCCATTTACTTCACCATGTCTTTCAGCCTTCATACTGTATAAACCAATAAACCCCAACCTCCTGGAGGATTTATGGATACAAAAAGTAACGTTTGTTCCTTGTTCAATTCATAGAAGTATATTGTCTCTACCATTTTGGCTGGACGTGCCCTTTCCTAACGAGCCACAGAGAAAAAACATATTTATCTTGGGAATAGCGCTGGGCTGTCCGTTTGAATTCCTCATATTTGGAACAAAGCAACCCCGTCAAAATACGCGTTACGTTAAGACTTTTATCATGTAACTCCGAGCAGATATATTTGTGGAACCGTCATTACTTAGCGAGCAAAGGAAGCTCCCAGAAATGATGAATGGGCTCCCGTTGTATAATTTGGGCATTGTTCCCCGTTTCAACCTTGGCTTGAAAATCAATGCAGCCTTGGCGTGTTGTGGTTGCCGTGGCGACGGCGCCCATTCATCCCGTTCGCGCCGCCCACGCACACGCCGTAATAGCAAAAGTGGACCTCGGCGCCGCCCCCGAGCGTACAACTGCCACGGACACTACCATTTCCTTTGTCTACGCCCGATTTCACTACATACGCTGCTATCGGGGTGCTGTGCCGCCACCAGACCGTAGTCGTATATGAAGAAAACGCTTGCTGCTCATTTCATTCATACAAATATTCCAATTTCAATTTCCCCTTTCGGTTTATTTTCCAAACGAGTTGCGAGTGGAGTGAATGAATCAGTTCGGAGAGAAACTGCCTGGGCAACCGTGTTTGTTGTTTTTAGTTAATTGACTATTCGCTGGTGGAGAGATCCTACACCAGCTATTTTTAATTCAGATTTTTATGGCCTCGTTCATGCACAGGCGTTTTACGCTCGGCGTTGAAACAATGCACAAAAGTGTTCTCTGTGCTTCTGGTTCTAATAATATCTGGCATGTATGATACGTTGTTGTGAATTAATAATGAATAACGATTCGGTTATTGGAGATTACAAGTAATTTTATTTGTATCGCCAATATGAACTATTGGGAAAACTGGTTATTTGGCAAGGCAACCGTAATGGATAAGGTAAATTTGTTATACTTTTTCGTATGGAAATTACAAATGTTTCTGTTATTTTGTATGGCAACACTTTCCGTTATATTATTAATGAAAAAATAAATAAGCAACCACTACCCCCAGTTAATAATTAAAGCTATTGAATTACATACATGAAATAATTCTTAGCATTTAAAAACCAAAGGGTTCGAAAAAATTTCTTTTAATTTCATTTTCGCTGTCGGAAAAATAAAAACCTTAGGAGCATCTTGTTTACAGCGTTGCCTTATTAGCACATGGTGTACTATAAAATAAGTTTTAATCCTCATTTTCTAGGACTAAGTTATAATTTTCACAGAAGAATTAGAAATTAATTTAGTTACTCTAGAACTGATGAAAAATTAAACAATCTTTTTTATAGCTTTGTCATAGTATCATACGGCATTCTATATAGTTAATCCCCACTTTTTTTAGCAATTAAAGTGTCCCTATTTGGAAATAAAAATGAATTTAATTATTTCGTATCTAAAGAAAAATTAAAGAATCTTGTTTACAGCGTTACCATAGTGCGAGATGACGGTTTATAAAGTTTTAATCCCCATTTTCTAGAATTAAAGCATCACTTTTTTCAAGGAAGAATTTAAAGCAAATTTAATTCTTCTGGGAGTAGAAAGAAACTGAGAATGTTGTTTACGGCATTATCATAGGAACATATGGGAGTTTATAAAGTTTTAATCCACATTTTCTAGGACTAAGTGCAATTTTTCAGTCATCAAAAGATTAAAAATGGATTTAATTCCTCCAGAGCTAAAGAAAAACTAAAGGAGCTTGTTTACAGCCTCATCATAATACCACGTGGCATTTTATAAAGTTAATCCCCATTTTCGGGGATTAAACTGTTACTTTTGTTCACGGAGGTATTAAAAATTAATTTAATTTCTCCGAAAATAAACAAAAAATAAAGAATTCTTTACAGCATTGTCATAGGTTCACACAGCATTCTATATTTTGATTCTCATTTTCGGGGATTAAAGTGTCACTTTTTTAAGAAATAATTTAATATAAATTTGGGATTTGAAATGAACGTAATTCCTTCGCAATTAAAGAAAAAGTAAAGAAACTTGTTTATACCATAGACCACTCAGCGTATAAGAAGGCTTTAATCCCCAGTTTCGGAAATAAAAAGGTATTAAAAATGAATTTAATTCTTCTATAACTAAAGAAAAAATCAAGATATTTATAATAGTAACACACGACATATTAAATGAAGTTTTAATCCCCAGTTGCGAGGGATAAAGTGTAATACGTACAATAAGGTTTTAATCCCCAGTTTCGGAAAATCAAGTGTCACTTTTATATTTAAAGATATTAAAAATGAATTGAATTCGTCTACAACTAAAGAAAAAATCAAGAAATTTGCAATAGTAACACACATCTTAAATGAGGTTTTAATCCCCAATTTCGAGGACTAAAGTGTCACTTTTCACGAAGGGTTTACAGATAACAATAATTCCTTGGGGAGTAAAAGTTTTAATCCTCATTTTCTGGGACATACTGTGTCATAATTTTTACAGAAGAACTAGAAATTAATTTTATTCCTCTGGAACTGATGAAAAATTAAATAATCTTTTATATAGCTTTGTCATAGTATCATACGGCATTCTATATAGTTAATCCCCACTTTTTTAGCAATTAAAGTGTCCCTATTTGAAAATAAAAATGAATTTAATTATTTCGTATCTAAAGAAAAATTAAAGAATCTTGTTTACAGCGTTACCATAGTACGAGATGACGGTCTATAAAGTTTTAATCCCCATTTTCTTGGATTAAAGTATCACTTTTTTCAAGGAAGAATTTAAAACAAATTTAATTCTTCTGGGAGTAGAAAGAAACTAATAATCTTCTTTACGACATTATCATAGTAACATATGGGAGTTTATAAAGTTTTAGTCCAGATTTTCTAGGACTAAGTGCAATTTTTCAATCACAAAAGTTTAAAAATGAATTTAATTCTTCCAGAACTAAAGAAATATTAAAGAAGCTTGTTTACAACCGCATCATAGTACCACGTGGCATTTTATAAAGTTAATCCCCATTTTTAGGGATTAAACTGTTACTTTTGTTCACGGAGGTATTAAAAATTAATTCAATTCCTACAAAAATGAACAAGCAATAAAAAAACTTTACAGCAATGTCATAGGTCCACATAGCAGCTTATATTTTGATTCTCATTTTTGGGGATTAAAGTGTCACTTTTTTAAGAAGTAATTTGATATAAATTTGGGATTTGAAATGATCATAATTCCTTCGTAAATAAAGAAAAAGTAAAGAAACTTGTTTATACCATAGACCATTTAGCGTATAATAAGGCTTTAATCCCCAGTTTCGGAAATTAAAGACACTTTTATTCTTTAAGGTATTAAAAATGAATTTAATTTCTCTATTAAACTAAAGAAAAAATTAAGACGTTTACAATAGTAACACACGACATATTAAAGGACGTTTTAATCCCCAGTTTCGAGGGATAAAGGGTAAATTTTCACGAAGGGTGTAAAGATAACATTAATTTCTTGGGGAGTGAAGAGAAATAAAGAACCTTGTTTACATCGTTACTATTTCGTATAGCAAGCACTCTATGAAGTTGGCCAATAATTGTGATTGATATTTTGTTACCAAACATTAATTGTGCAAAAATTTTGTATGCCACGAGCCTAAACGCTTAATATTTAACTATTTAAGGTCTAAAAAAGCAAGATAATACAAAAATCATTTAACAATAGAAACATTTAAAATAAACTGATTTTTGAACGAGGCCAGCTCTCAAAAAGGGGACAGTCGATTTTGTGTCGGTTTCTCGACAAATTTCAAATCAATAGTGCTGCCAAAAATGCGAGCCTCAAAGTGAGAGTGTGAGAATAGTTTTAAACTGAATTCTAGTATTCTAAAAATAATACCTAACTAATTATTGTTCTCTTTGCAGGTGAGAGTGACTGACATTTCCTGAACGTTTAGCCTCAACTGTGACAGGTAAAAATAATTCGAATCAAATTTTGTGAAGTATAGTATATAAATTACCTAGTTCGTAGTTAATTAATTATGTTACGTAAGTTCTACGGCGAAAAAAGAACTAATTTTTTTTTATTATATTTATAATGGCAACAGACCATGCACCCAAATAAGATGCCAAGATTTAGTAATTAGATTGCCGATTTAATTATAAATAAATAAACAGGCTTTTCTTATTTTACAATAAGATATCTATGGCAATAGTGGTACTTCTCACGATCAAAATAAATCGGATATAAACAGTGTTTATGTATATTCACCTTACGATGTCTTCACCATGTCCTATCTCGTTCGGAACCTACCTACATATAGAAAAATACAAATTAGTAAGAATAATAATTGAATAATATAATAATCATACCTTTATCTCCTTTCCCTAAAGCGGTTCGTCTCCATAGTACCATCACTCGCACGCGAAAACCAGAGCCTACTAACTGCTCTTCTGGGCTCCGAAGCCCCCAGAAAATCCCCGAATACAGTTACAAGCCTTAACACTTGTAATACCCCAGCTATTTTAGAAATAACAAAAATATTGACAAGATACTCGTCGAGATCTCGGCTCTGGTTTGACGAAACCGGTCGTTCTCTCTACGATAGAGTGAACTAGATATGTCCAAATAAATGTCACTAATGTCTGTTATACACAGGTAGTTATACTCCGTCTCCAGGTGCACTTTGTCGTAAATGGTATGGATGTCTAAACTGCAGCACGCTTGAATATCTGTTTATTTCCCTAATAGTTCGTCCCTTGGCTTAATCTGAAAAAAGATTGCAGTGTCAAAAGCTTTTATCCAAATTATAACTTATGAGCTAGTAATAGAATTTTCCACTATAATTTAGTTGCCAATTGACAAGAGATTTTCTCAAATAATTAATAGACCCTAGTGCTTTGGTAAGCGAAATACATGTTAATGTATAATCTGGCTAGAATTAGTCAAGACTTCGTACCATCTTCCTAAGGTAATTGGAACTGATTTGTAGTTCTAAATGATTGCGAACATCCATCGAGAACAACTAGAAGAATTGCTGCCTACGCCATAAGTACATTGATACTAATTTTCGCTGTTTTCTGCCTTAGAATTATGTGACCAACGCCAAGTATCATCGCTTGCCCAGCAACTGTGCTACATTAATTTCCTCTAATTGTCTCCGTTTAATTTTTACAGACTATGAAAACTGATTAGGTTAACTGTCTGCTAGGCATATGACTGTCAGCGATAATTGAGCTAGAGCTCCACCAATTAAGCGATCGTCTGGTTAGCTAGATCAGCCGCGAGGTTCTTGTTTTTGTTAATGAACAGTTAGCGTGGAGGATATTGAAGTCAATAAATAATTGACCCTTTTACTAGCGACACGTGGACAATAACAGAGCGTGTGTGCCCGCTTTGTGCTGCTCTATTACGCATACTAACCATGCAATTGTATCATTTGTTACGAGGCATAATTGAATGCTATGATACATTCATATAGTGGCAAGCTGAGCTGCAGTACAACTAGACTGCATCGCTTTGGAAAAAATTGCTGCACGGTGATTATTGCACTGGCACTGTGTAGCTGAATGGAATTTTGCTATAAATTGCGAAATTATCTGTCTATTGCAGCGTTTATGTCCATGCTTATTAGTATTGCTCTGCCAGCCGTGACCGTACTGTTTATTGGAAATTTTAATTAAAAATGCAATTTATGCCTTGCAATTATTCACGTTTAACCGATTTTACTGAATTAAATGAGTTAAATGTGTTTTGCGATGTTTACAATGTGGCAAACGAGTTTTATCAACAAACAGGTATGCTAGTCCTTTTTTCATGGGGTTCAACCTGAAATAAATTACTAAGAGGCTTTGTGGGTTCTTGTAGCATTTCATTCATAAAATATGATAAAAAACAGTTTGCAAGCAAGGGTAAGGCTTTGTGTAAATGTTAATTGTGGCATTTCATAATTTTTTTTCTTCCTATCTTTTTTGGGATTTATTACCACATTTCTTGAAATTCCTATCCAAGTCCAAGTTGATCCAAGTTGATATTGTAAAAAATATTCAAATTAATTAATTAATTTTTTTTTTTTTTTTTTTTTTTTTTTTTTTTTTTTTTTTTTTTTTTTTTTTTTTTTAAATATATGTATAAAATATCTAATGTCTTAGATCTTTATATAATATGTACTTTTTACTGACATGTTCAACACCCTATGGGTATTTTAAAGTGAAAACTTTCAACTTAAGAGGACATTTGCACCTGTAATTTTATTTCAATTATATTTTCCTTTATCTCATTGACTAAATCATGCTATCAGCCACATCCAATCTAAAATCTAAATGTGTTACTATGCGACGTAAATCTTGTTGCGTATCTTGATTTAGAGTTTTAACGTTTATATAAATTTTTCCTGTCACTTCCCTCAGGTTTCGACGTAATTGGCGCATTATCCCATTACCTGCTGAATTTGCGCTTATTTTAATCACAAGCGTGATACGTGGAAGCTGGAACATCGTAAGCGTTTTGCAAATTACGGGTAATAAACACTCCCAGTCAATGAAAGATAACTTGAACAAATGTAATAAACTTGTAGATAAAAACGTTTATAATTTTATTATCTCCATAAATCGATAATGTACCGTTATTAAGTACCAAAGCCGAAATTATAAGAATAGAAGTACTTAAGGAATAACCTTGCTGAAGATAAAGAATCGTTTTAAATGCAAAATTGTAAGAAAAACACATCAGATAATACACACGTATTTTCTATCAGCCAGATAAGATTGTAAAGAGGAACCAAAATACTCATGAGATCGAGTAGGTATTTGTGTTTCAAGTCAGTTGTGAGATTGCTATTGATTGCCATTGACAAATTAAGCGGAGTGTTCTAGTAAATGCGGAATGTTGCAATATATTTCGTAATTAGGTAAGCAAACGATATATTTGTGACATCAAAAAATCATAAAATAGCTATCTATCAGTGAATATTGAACGTATTTTAGGTAGTCGGCATTTAAAATCTTACTCAGAAAACACATTGCTGAATTCAAGGACTGATGTGCCGCAAGGTAATGCATTGGGCCCATTTTTGTTTATTTTTACGCTAGGCAAGTGCTTTTCGATGACTAGATATGATAATGTCGGGTAGATAGTGAAGACTGTGAATAGGCGGCCATGGCCAGTTTCGTGATGATTCTGATCCGAAATGACAAGATTTTAATTTTTTTTTTATTTACATGTAATTTTTGTCCACCCTGTTTATTGATTTCTTAGGACAAATGATGCCATCACGTCCGGAATTGTGCTCTAGGTACTTTAAAATTCCATGTAAATTAGCCACAAACAAAGACGCAATTGTCTACGTTCGGGTTACGCGGTGTCCTCCAATTTTGTTGTTCGCTGGAAAAATTCGCTTTTATTCGACGTTCTAAAATTCATAAAATTCAATCCAATGCAGCACGTTTCCGGAAATAAAAGTTTTTTACATAAACAGCGTAAGTTATAAGCGATACTTGCCGATTTCGGTGAAATTACGTAAGAAAATGTCATGGTGATTTGAATTTAATTTGCAAATTATTCAAACAGCTTATTATATATTTGGAACTTAACATTTTATAAATATTCAGTGAATTCATAAGGAGTGCCTTGTATATTTTTAAATAATGCCTAAGAATGTAAAATCGCATCCCGAAGATTAAACTACTAGGCGCCACCGAATGGATGTAGTTGCAACTTAACCGATAAAGCTTATCTTCCGCTGTTACAGTCGCTGGATGACGCAAGTGGCGTTCTCGAGGGGCAACACGACGCGATTCGCCTACGCATGACAGAAGTATTTTTTGGAACCGCCCTCCAATGTTATTCTTATGGGAGGGGGAAATCGCCATGGTGAATCCTGATGAGAGTGGGGATCCATGAGGGCGGAGCTAAGAGTTGTGGGCCAATGGCTATGAGGGAGGAGCTACAGACCAATGGGTGTTCGCTAAGAGCTTTGCTAAGGGTTAAGAGGGTGGAGCTAAAAGAGTATTCTGATCTAACAGCTCGAATAGTCCTATTTGAATAGATCTGTCTAACAGACCTGGTCAAAAAGCTGTTCGAGCACTTTAAAACCTGATAAAAACCTGGTTTAACAGACCGAACAGCTTTTTGAATAGGTCTGTTAAACAGATCTATTTAAACAAGACCATTCGAGCTGTTAGATCAGAATATTCGTTCGGCTCCACCCTCCTAACCCTTGGCAAAGATCTTAGCGAACACCCATTGGTCACTAGCTCCTCCCTCATAGCCATTAATCTCAGCCATTGGCCCAGAACTTTTAGCTCCGCCCTCATGGATTCAACGTGGCGATTTCCCCCTCTACGTAGTCCCATTAAAAATAACATGGCGGATGACCCTGAAGTGGCATCATTCTACCTCATCTGAAACATCAATAAACTGAAGAAGTCTCGATGGGTGATATTTTTCGATTAAAATATTTTAATTTTAGCGAGGGAAGTAAAAATGCCCTGAAAAAAGTAAGACAACACTTTAAATATCATACTTTCATATTTGGAACTTGTAACGGTCTTTGAAGCGGTGATGTGGGTATGCGCAGTAGGCATGGATTCTATCTGCGCAGTAAGCGGCAATAGTTACCCCTAATTGAAGATTACATACACAATCCCACGGCAAGATTGGTGGGGCTTGCCCTGCCTATTCAAACCGACTGGCAGCTACCAAAAATCCAGAGAAACCACTTCCTTTCCGCGACTCTTATACGCACCTTGAATTGTTTACGAGTGCTGCATTCAAATTGGTGTGCAAAAGAGTATCACGTGACTGAATGGATATCTTTCAATGACATAATTATCATACCAGAAATACGTTAGCAGTGTATTTACTATCGCTAAAGTGAAAAAAATAGCGTCTATTAGTATGGATGTTTACATGTATTCATACATATAAATTACCATTTCGATCGTTCCGTGACAAGCTTGATAAATATTTACGAGTCTATTTTTTATTGTCGTGCTTGGTGTTGCGATTTCTACAGGACTAATTTATTTACGCTTGAAATTCGTTCCAGTTCTATGATAGCAAAGAACAGAAACAGAAAAGCAAATATATAATTATGTCTTTGGCAAAATTTTGGGCAAGTAGCAAGAAAACAAATCTAACACTCGAGATTGATTTGGCATACGTCAGAATAAATTGGAACCTTTATAAAACACAAACTTATATAATGCTCTTCAGTTAGCGACTTCCAGGGTTCCTCAAGGCTCTGCTCTTGGGCCCACATTGTTAATTTCGTTTATTATTAACATTAACTTCGTGTATAGGCATTTTAATAACAGGATTTACCATTACTGCCTTACCTCGAAGCCATATTTTTTGTCCTATCCCCTTTTCCAATTTATTTCGATAATGTTTCTGCAGCAGCAGCCGAGCTTCAAAGACGTGTGGACAATTTCAATTTCCTTGTGCGTGCCCATGTTCCCCAATTGTCATATTTTATTGGACTTGTGAAATGGAACCAACTACTGAAACCAAATTAACATTGTTTGCTCCTCGTCGGCGTAGGCAACACGCTTAATAATGTATAGGAGGAGCGGGCATACATCTTATCCGAACTGATACACTGCGAGATATTTCATAATAGAGAAAATGTAAAATCGATAGGATGCACGTGCGGCACACAGACACATTCATTTCCGTCGAATCATCATTGAACCAAATACTGATTGGGAATTTATCTCGTCGAGATACCTATCTGTAAAAAACAAGTCCCATTCATCATTCGAACAAACACGGGCGCGAATTCAGCTCTAAAGTTTCCACGGGGCCGTATAAAAACTGACCTAGATCTCAGTAGCGCGTCGAAGGGTGCCGAATCCTGGCTTAATTCCAAAATTTCCCGCGTACATGGTTGCATACGATTCATCACTAAGAGTTCAAAAAAATCTGTACATGCAGAGCCTTCATAAGTGATCGTAAACCGTGTGATCAAAAATAGGCAACCAGGTATACAAATTTACATATTTAATTCCTTCTTCATCTTCATCAAAATCTTATCCAATCTGTTAAGTGGACACATATTCCCAAAATTCTTATATTGGAGCAGTTTCCAACATCTAGAAATTCTTTTTCCAGTGTTCAGTTTATGGTAAATCACCGACCAATGTTCTCCGATCACATGGTGTCGTAAGCTGATGACATTTCCTCTGATAAACTCACTTACATCAGACACGCTTCTGTTGATTATAGGTTTTTTTTTTTGACTGATGAAACTTCCGTTAGTGGTTAGACTCTCTGTCTGCTACAATTAGTGTTCAAGATAGATACGTGTCTGGGCTCATATTCCTTCAATGTTACTGACCGCCATTTATGGCACAACCTGCGACGTAGTCTTGCCTCGCTAAAGCCTGTAATGCTCCAATTTATGTTGCTGACTGGACTGAACCTTCAAAAGCTTTTCAGTCTTTATATTTTTCTTCAGTTATCTATCTCAGACATGGCGACGCATGGCCTGGAATTTTTTGTATTCTTAGGAATAAATCCTATTGCCTGGACTCATCGGTTTATCCTTGTATTACTCTCCATCACGTTCGAAGCAGAAAGAGTAATATAATCAACCGGTATTTATTAGGATTAGTCTTCGTTCCCTCTTCGGACGTAAGTGGAGAGTGCTGTCGATTGGACGTTATATAGAAAGAAGAAGAATGAAGTAAGTGATAAGACACATCTCGCAGAGACGTGTCGTCGGTAAGGAATTACGTGCATGCTCGAAATTTAATCTGGGTCCTTGATAATATTGCTTTTCCCACTATTTGTTTCTTACCTCTGCCTGCTCTTATTCCAAACACGTTCTTCGAGTCGGGAATTACTAGATTCAAATTGTTTAGATTTAGAGCGCTGCAAATTTCTTAATTTTACCATTCAATAGAATATTTCCAGATAATTGTGCGACGCTACTGGGAGCATATTCTGAAGCTCCGGTGAGTTACGATGTTTTCCACAAAACTTTCGGGAACATCTCCCGAATAACTCGAGAGCATCTCAACTGGGAGGGCTCGCACGCGACGCTTTTTTCATCCTTGACATTGAACCCGCCAGCTTTAGCGCGAATTGAAATTTATAGCGAGCCGTTTCATAGTTACGTAACCGTGTTATCGTTGCTATTTATCTGCAATTTTCTCTATCGTGCTCATTGGCATAGACAGCGTAATTCCATGCACCAATTACCGAGAGTAGAATTTATAGATCAGAACGTAGAAACCGAAGTTAAAATGGATAAAGTGTTAGGTAAGATAATTTACTGATGTAGATATCGGCGCAGTCAGACAGTCAATGGAACGGGTCGGATTGAATGCAACGGCAGAGCTAAATAAGGACTTCGTGAGAAAGGCGTGGGTGGGATAAAGACATACACACGAATAAGATCGTAGACATGCAATATATTGGTATTTTTTAATTGGGATAGGCATAAAAGGTCTTCAAAATGGTTCTTCATTTTGCTAGGAGCATCCCATTGCCAAAGATATGAGTTTTGGATATCTAGAAACTGCGCTAAAATCGATCGGGTAGTACTATTTTTAACGTTACACTACCCCCTCTCACCTTTTGGTTAAAGAGGGGTTTCAGAAATGGCGTAACGTTCAAAAAAAGTTGTAGACTATTTGGGAATGGCAGATTTGATTATCCAGTGAGCGTCCTGGGCATTGAAAGATATTGTAAAAATTCTCTATGTTTGGGATGAAAAGCCAAAAAGTTCCAAGACCTTAGCAGAACCATGCAAAAATTTCCCATGCACACACAATTTAAGCAAGATACTTGAAAAAACTGATAGACTTGCTCCCTTTTTTCTTAACTACTGAAGCCTATCGTTATGGTTTCCAGCGATTTGCTACGAATTAAATTGTTTACAAAATTCATTAAGGTCACTTTGTTATAAATAGATTTCAATTATTAAAAAATGTAATTACGTTTCTTATGCACGGTTAACTCGTACAACCGAAAATTAGAACCATCTTTAAAAAATGTATTATCGGATTCGAAAAAAAATGTTTGTTCATTAAACAGACTGAAACTCGTGCCTTATTTAAAAAACGTTGCCGTCACTAAAATTTCAATTCGCTCATTAACTGCTGATCTGGAGGGCTTACAAGGTCGGACGATTTGTAAATATTGAAACACTTTAAATACTTGCCACCTGATGCTGCCAACTTGTATGATCAACGCTTTTAACCCCACTCAGAAAGAGCCTGCATAATACTACGCAATTACTAGCCAGACTCCACAAAACACGGTGTCCATTAAATACGAATAACCAGTAAGAGTAATTGCATTACAATAAACCCTCCCACAATGCCGAGACTCCACTACAGCCTGCGCCTACCTGCGATGTCAAGTACTGCCATTGATCCCGCCTCATTATCCGAAAATGCACTGGAAAAGGACAATACAAAGCACAATAGTAACTATAAATAAAGAAAGGTTTCAGTCTTTTGTCTTCTCGAGAGCCGATTATACCTACCGGTAGCGTGAGCCGCATTGTGTGATTCCGAGAACTCTTAGAAGAGCAGTCAAAGATGTGGCCCACACCCCCTACCCCAAACTCTCGAGATAAATCGTTTCGCACATTCCACAAAAGTGTACGGGTCTACACGGTCTACAGGTTCAGTTTGTTACACCTTGCTCTACGGTCAACGTCGGTCTTTTTACAAGACAAGTGTTCGAGGAACCCGAGGTGGCTTGCATGTAGCGGTTGTGACGTGATTGTGAAGTGACGTTAAACATGGGTGTGTGAAATTCTCGGACTGTGTGCGTTGTTCCTTATCAATTGGATTAATGTGACTAGTGTTGTTAGGTGAGAGAAGTTTAAAATGACCGATTTAGCTGTTCAGATCATTAGTATGTTTGTCGGATTGTAACGGCCCAGCAGGGGGTATTTGCGGCACTTAAATTTGAAGGTAATATTGTTTATTGCAAATATGGATCGCGATTTGGTTTAAGCATGCCATTAGATGGGATGGTGCCCACACTGTATGGGTTTTAAAATATGCCACGCCAACTAGAGGAGCCAGGCAGTGTTTACATGCAAACTAAACTAAGGAAAAAACAATGAGTGTGGCTAGCACGTCAGTTTCTTTGCTCTCTTCTGGCTTCCACGGTTGGAAATCTTGTAATTTTACTTCAGATACTTTTTCGGAAACATTTTGTAAAATGTATTCATCAATAACTTACTTTGCGACAAGCATGTACCATGTGCGAAGCGTGAGGCGTCGTCAGTAAGAATTTTTTGATATTTTTTGTTCTTTGTTTCTATTTAAACAAACAGTCCAAAGGCTATCTGCAAAACTGAGAAAAAATTAGTAAAAACTACTTTTCAGCACAAATTGGCAGTTTTAGGAAGAAATTAACAAAATAATAAAATCCTTGCATCGTTTACGTCAATTTTCGAATCAACTTCAAGAGACCATATCTCGACTACTATTTATCATATAATGATAGATCCAAGCTCATTTCACGTGAGTTTACCCTTACGTTGCGACAAGCATGTACCATGTGCAAAGCGTCAGGCATCATTAGGAATTTTTAGATTTATTTTTTATCTCTTTCGTCTCTTCTATTTTTTTGATATCTGAAAATAACTTTGTGGACATGAAATACTACATAAAACTAAGTCCTTAACGCCCACAGTTTTAACAGGGGTGAGGGATGCAATATTTATTAAATTAATTTTTCCCATTTTGGAATTCAAACACTGACAAAAATAAAATGCTGCGTCTTCGACAAACATCAACGCCCCTGTATATCAAAATGCACGATACCACTTCTGTTTTGAATAACTACAGTTACGTAAAATCTATTTATACTATGTATATCAATCTCACATAATATGCTTAATGCACGCCGTCCCCCGTCACTACTAAATAAACATTATAAATATTACTCGAACAATACAATGTTTATTAATGATTTTTGATCAGCTGTTCGCATTATTTTTACTGCATTACATAAAATGTCATAAAGCCGAGTTACAAAGTGTTGTGATATAACAACGGAGTTAATTAGAGACAGAACACGCAATAAACGAGGATGGCGTGGGCACAGTTGACTAGATTTAAATGACATTTTATTCTATGCAGTCATTGGCGCGCGCGATTTTTTACAAGTTGCGTAAGTTTCTACAAAAAAATTACTGCTACAAAAATTTTTATGCAAATAATACCTTCGCGCTGGCGTATTGTGTATCGAAATGGATGAACGTCAATGCAAAGCAAATAACAAAAGATTGCCAGCTCTATAAATAATGTGTACATTATACCGAGTTTAGTGGAATTACAACCGCGTAGTAAATAAAACACCTGCACAATGAATGTGTATGATTATCCATAATTGTATTACGAAACGTACTTTAATAATTCATTACTTCCAGCGTGCAATTAGCTCTAGTTACACAATGAAGTTGGTCGAGTACGGCAATTATTACCATATGGAAATTATTAACTGTTGTAACAAACATTTCTAAAAATAAGCAATTCTCGTTGTGCTGGATTTTACTCTGACATGATGGACGCAGCAGCTGTAATTAACTTCGAAACAGGTGAAGATTATTTGATCTCGCCTGATCGATGTTTGCAATAAATGTGATTGGCTGTAAAAGTTTATTAAATGTCTATAAGGAGAAAGGACATGGATGGATGAATAAATATAATTAGTTAAAAAGATGCTCTTATTTTTGCAGCTATATCGAAAAAATTGTTGGATATGAACAATCTCGTTTCTGATCAATTTTAAGGCAATGGAAATAACAGAGCTTTTATAGTGGAGCCTTACCTTGTTATCCCTTTTCTATAGCAGTAATGTCTTGGTGGAATCATTTCTCGTGTTCATCGGTTATCACAATAAATTTAACATTTGCTCTCCAAATTTTTCATTTATCATGTCAAATTCATCAGTTTTCATTATTTCTCGTTTATAATCCCATTTTTGCTTCACTAGTTATGGGAAATACTTTAAACACCTTTTCCATTCCCATCCATTACTTTAACAAATGTTTTCATCAAGCATCAACCAATTTACTATTCGAAGGTGGAAGGAACGCTTCTTAAATCAACCAGTAACATTGACAACTACTTTTAAGTCCAATGCTAGTGCCAATTGAACTCTGTTGAACATCTCGGTTCTTCAAATAAAGGATCATTGTCGATTTCCTTATCGAATTGTATGAAGGCACTTGGGAAGTCAGCGCATTCACCTTCTTCGTCCAATCTTTTGGTGGTTTTGGAACCGAAAGTTATCACTTTGGGATATGGCACAGTATTTTTGGACTTGAAACTAAAGTAGCTAGTAGCATGGTCTTTCGGTTCTCTCCAAACCAAATGGTATCAACATGTGACGAAGGTTACACAAAACTTAACAACATATGAGGGGTTTCACATCTCATTAACCCCAAAATAAGTTCTTAACACTTCAGAGCCTAACCATTGCCATATTCTGTTCAATAATGTAATTGAAAGTTGTCCCTGATGAAATTCTGAGGCATTGAATTTGCTTTAAAAAATCCATTTCAATTATAAGGGAATAACGACTTCTTTAAATCTGGAAATCAATCAAGGATAATTGCTCGTTGCTGATTGGTTTTGACTAAACGCACTCATGGCGGCGCTTCATCGTATTCAATTCCCGATTCAATGGCTTATTATCAGTTCAACAGTAACATCTTATAAGGTCCTCTTCTTTGAACCCCTCATGGACACTTCCTGAAACAATCGAGAAAAACAATTAGACATTTAATTGTAACAAAAATGCAAACTATTATGAAATTGTAATTTTATTAAAGCAATTTGTAGAATCTGGAGAGGTTTCCTTTGCATTGTAATATAATTGAGACAACAATGCTTGCCTTTGCAGTATTCGGTTTTATGAAAATTTGCTCGCTCACACTAATAAAGTTTTTCAATGGCGGTTTCTTATCCTTATCTATTTGATAAAAGGATTAAGGAGAGGAAAGGCCAAATTTAGAAAAAAATTAAGTGGTAATTTATAATCTCGAGTAAATCAAACGTTGGACTATAATTACCCAAACTGACCACCAAATTATCAGGAGGATTCTTGTAGATGGTGCTTTTGAGATGGATAATAAATTGGATTAGATCTGGAGATCTACGTGGCCAATCAACATATTTTCTTCCTTTCTACCAATCTTTAAACGATAATTTATGAAATTTGGAAACTCTTGAGTATGGAGTTCTTTCAATCACTGCGCATTTTTCCTTGACCACTTAGGGAGAAGGTCGCTTGATCACATAAAATATTCATCACTTTCATTATTACGTCACTAAATCGTATTCTGCAATCAAAATCATCTTCATTCAGCTCTGAGCTGCAAAATGAAACTTCTCCCCTATTAGTCGCCATGTTTTATACCACTTCTGATCTACTTATTTGATATTTATAAGTGTTACCAAAAATATAAAACCCGACGTTTTCTGGCCAACATCCTTGTTTATAGCAGAAGGGTATCACAGCGTACTGAACCCAAGTAGGTAAATATTTTCTAACAAACAAAGATAAGGAATGTAGTGCGAGTGAGGTAATAACATAACTCCAATTTACCTGCAAATAATACTTTTAATGGGACGACCGCTCCTGACTTATTTTTATTGATTATTCACGTTCGCGACCTTGACCATGGTATATTTGAAACGTGGATCGTAAAACGAACAGGAAAAATTTATCGTAAATAATGCTGCGATTGTCGTATTTGCTTTATTAACACATTCATGAATATCGTTACGTTACCTATTTTTAATGATGAATTAATGAATTATTGATTTATTCCACGGAAAATTTTTATTATTCGGCGACTCGTATATTTATTCAATTTGGAAGCGTATTATCAATAAATTTGGTTATGGATTCGCTTTACTCGACATTCAAAAATCAACAAGGTTATGCTGCTCCTGAGTTTGACAATAATTATTGTCAGCCTTCGTTAAACTGCATTGTTTTTCCAGTTGTCGTTATCTAAATATATTGAATACCACAGATTTGTAATAATTCACAATAAAAGTAACGTATTTACCCTTAAGTTGATAAAAGTGTCATTTTGAACCTCAAAATAGTTTTAAAGGTGATTTCGCTACAATATTATCTGATTTCGTTTCATGTCCTCATTACTGCTATTAATCAATGAGCAGATAAATAGGATTAAACAATATCAGTATGAATTAAATTAATGCATTACCAAATACATAATGATAAATAATACTGTAAAAATACGATATTAAATCACACCTTTTTTTTCTAGAAAACTGTTTTATTGCCAAAAAAATAAACAATTTATATTATTGAAAGTGAAATATGTGCTTAGAGTGTTAGGTAATAAGAACTACATAAAGAAATAAAAAATTGAAAATTTTACTAAATCCTTATATGCTTCTATTTCTTCCTCAATGTAGTAATTTCGTTCTCGTTGTCTCTTCCTGCCACCTCCTTTTCTACAGTATCATCTGCCACATCTTCAGTGTCTTCATTGCCATCTGTAGCGTCACTAGTATCAGCATATTCTTCAATATCTCTGTTTCTTCGTCGGTATCTCAATTTCTTCTACTTCTGCATCTCCATCTTCGAATATTGAATCGCAACGATTAGTTTTCTGATTTATGTGAACAGTACGGATTAGTCTGCATATAGAAAAAGCGCAAATAAACTGGAATATCGCAACTGCAACTTTCGCTATTTGGTGGAGTCACAAATCTTTTTCTCCAAGTTACTCAGTTTGTTTTTATTCCATCACTACAAATCTACGATATATACTTTGGTCCTAAGGCTTCCGCGGAGCTAATGATTTCGGCTGATGCACTGACTATTTTGAATTCTTGTAGTTTCGACCATCCTGTCGTGGTTATCTTTTTCATCTCAAAAGAAGATCACAATATGTTCGGGCATCAATAGTTCAAAATAACACGGAATAGAACTTATAAACTATTCTACAGACTATTTTGAATTCTTGACTTTTTTATCAGCTTGTGATCTTCGTTTCAGAAGTAGACCATAAGATGTTTGGAAACCAATAATTCAAAAAAATAGCACGGAAATTCTTCTACAGTTTATTTTGAATACTTGACGATTCGATGATTTTTTTGAAAGACACTTCGCTTCAGAAGAAGACCACGAGGATATGGTTACAACTTCAAATCTCCTTTAAAACATTTAAAGAAAATGAAAGAGGAGGAGGCAGAATTCTGAAATCAAGCTAAGGATAATCTAATCCAAAAACTACAGATAGATCACAGCATTTCTGCATCTAAAGATGCAGAAACCGAGGATTGGAAATAACCAAGGAGAAATGGCAGATAGTGAAGAAGAGGTACTAGTAATATTTAATAATATTGGAGATACATATTAAGACCAACTTGTTCCACAAAGGCTCTGAAAGCAATTATATTATCCTTATGTGCAGTACTCTACTAATCTTCCTGACAGCTAACATTTTTATGTATAATTTTAACATAGTTAATGTGGTGTATAATTTCACATTCACATTCTTCCTGTTCTACTTTTAAAGAGATCTTGGATAATTGGTCACCTAAGGGAGCGAGCTATGCTATGGGACAGTTCTCTATACTGATGGTTCAGAACGTGGTGCATGAGGAACTGGTGAACGACTGTAAGTGCAAAGGGTGTGGTCTAGAAATTTTCTATGCTTAAAAGCCAGGAAAAAATTACATAGGATGATGAAGATATAGATTATGTTGCTACTAGTGAAACTGAAGACAGTATCGACAGCGATGGTGATCCCGAAGATGACGTAGATGCTGTAAAAAAGAAGTGAGAGAAGATAGACAAAGGAAAAGGAGATCACAGAAAACAATACTTCGTATTATTGGGTTCAATAAGACCCCTTTGTCGACCTTGACCAATAATCGATATTATTATCGGAAAACTGCTACCGTATGCTGTATACCACAAAAATAGTTTACGTTTTTCCAAAAAATTAGCATGTCACGCTTTTGGCCACATACAACGAACCGCTTTGCCCCATATGCAAAGGGCACAGTTCACCCGGCAATCTGGCAACCGCGGCTATCACAAAGCCGTTGCAATTTACATAGTACATTCGGATTACATAATCGCTATATAAAGGATTGCGGGGATTGTTTGGTTAGGCCGGGCTACAAGTCAGGACAGGCAGAAACGGCGACGTTGCGAGGCGGGATTTTGTGTCGAGCACTTATGCATGTAGTTGGAGCTCCCCCACGCCGTTGAGGAAGGTTATGTGATGTAACCTTCGCCTTGCACTCGCCGTCCACTGCTTGTTAATCGTTACTACATTGACCTTGCCAGTCCTGTGCCTGTCTCTAACCGGCGACGTCATCCTAATCAGTATTTTGAAGTTGGAACAACAGCTGCTGATCCAAAATCAACCACAATGGTTCGTCTTGTTAGCTCTGATGCAACTAATTTCGTATAAGAAGATACGAGATACGCTTGTTTAAATAGTGGAGTAACAATGAATTATTTTAAACGCCGCACTGCGAGAGCGCGTGATAGTCAAGTGATCTTAGATTGTAAATAAATTATATTGTTTACAAAGTAAATATTTAATTGCTCCGTACCAATGCCTTCGCGGATGACTCTCCCACTTACAGCTTGGAATTACGAGATTTTAATTAGTATCTATTTTCAGCTGTATGCAGCGATTAAGTAATTGCTTTTAAACCAGTTAGGGATTAAATGTGAGGTTCTAAATATGTGTTTGGCTAACGCTTCAACATAACCAAGTTCCATTTCGTAAGTAATGTTGGTTCGATTGAGGTCCTCCAGTATCAATTCTAGATCACATCATCTGTTTATGACATCCTATAATCCCTCTTCCATCACTCTGAGATGCTCTGTTTCTTTGTCAGGGGTCGGTCTACATAATACATACTAATCACGGTTTAATCAAAATAATAAACAGTACTCACACTTTCCTTGATTGTTCATATAACTTCCTGCTAACATTAACAGCTGGGGCCCCAGGAAAAACCACTATAATTCTCTCACAAACACGCCAGCAACCTGTCCCGACCTTACTCCATGGGTCTCCATTCGGCTCTCCTCACTTGCTGATGCGCGCACTTATCGCTTCAGTCTCATCTCCCCACTGTTTTGACTCTACAGTGGCGGAGTCATAAAATCGCGCACCACAACTCATTTCTGATCCATCATATATGTAGTTGGTTTCCTTAGGTGATGAATTTTTGCCTTAGTAGATTCTGCAAATTATATCTGAAATATTCTCAAGTCTTTCTTTCATCACCTGTTTCTGAAACATCAACATCGACAGCTAGCTCATAATATAAGGTATTCAATCTCCAAAGACCTCTTTAAATTTATATTAAAGAGGAACGTGGTCAGTAACTATTCAGGAGTTACTGTTGTAATCTCCCAATCTAACCGTTTCAACTATGAGGCTGCCCTCATCACCATCTTCTCTATAAAGAATCTGAGAGACACTAATGTTGGGATAAAGATGCTGAGGACCAGCAGCCCTGAAAATACATAACTTACACAATATCAGCAAAGAAAGAGGAATTAAACAAGATAAGACAAAATACAGCATCTGCCAATAGATAATGTACAAAATACATGAGTACGCAAAACCAAAATCAAAAATGATGCAAAGCAGAGCCCCTATGCATGTAGACTGCAGGAAGCTTAACACAATGCAAGCGAGTTAACAAAAGAACTTAAAACTTTACTACATTAGTTCCCGGAACAAAGCCCGGCATCATTTTCCTAGCATTAACAAGAGACAACGTAATTCTTGGAATTAAATAAAGCACTTCAGTGGAGCTAATATATCCAGTTATCTCCATCTCTTTCGATGCTATAGTAGCGTAAATAGTATTTGTAACATTGAGTGTGTACTATAGTGGCAGTGAGCGGCTATAAATTATATCGCCGTGAAAAGATGGCTGGATTGGGGGACGTGAGGCAAGGGAGAAGGACATCGCGCACATCGTGGAGTGCTTCGGACTCAATTCATGAAATAGGGCTGCCTGCATCGATCTCGAATTCACTAGCGGGTTAGTAGGTCGCGGCCCAAACGTTGCCATCCATTCACTCTTTTCCCTAGAGGAATTTATCCGACGAAGTTCAACATTCCAAAAGAATGTTTCATTCAAATTAGAGCGAATGCCCGTAACGGTATGTTGAAGCAGATTCACTCGTAAATATCATCGTTAATACACAGTGAACGGGTTCAAGGGTTATATTTATTTCGAAGGAAATTCTTTTAATGGACATATTTTCCAATGGCAACCTCACCATTAGGTTTTTAATACATTGCTAATTTTATTTTGAAATGGTGCAAATCAGGCGGCTACTCCACCGGTTTTCATATCTGTGAGACATAAAACCAAACTTATCTGCTGCAATCCCTTTATGTTGTTAATGAATAAGGGAATGAATGACATAGACGATAAACAATAACGGACCTAAAGCCGTGCTCTGAGGAACGCTTTACTTAGTTGAGGATGGGAAGGTAGATCTTCAAATGATCTGTTATCTATTTTAAAGGAAACTTTAATCTTAAAAGTTACCACACTAGCCCATGACTATGGACTGATATGGACTTGAGAATGGCCAATTACCAGCAGTCGGCAGTTACCTTTTTTATCGGTCTCATTGTGCGTGCAGCGTTTCAATAAACCCTTGGCAGCAATTCTCTACGCCCATACTTTTCAACACTTCCCCAGTTAATGAGGTCTTTAGCCTGTACGCATTTGAACTGGCTATAAAACTTCCTGTTAATATAATCTCTTATATTATTATAATAATGTACCGTATATTCTGTGCTTGTCCAATAACCTATTGTTTTATGATCCGTAACTTCAAGCTAATTAAGGTAATAAATTACTCTTAATGTCATTTTTGGTGCAAACAGGCTCAAAGCTTTTTAATAAAAGTTTGATCTCAGGTGATTAATATCTCGACCTTATTAATAATATAACCGAGGGAGAAAATTGCCTTTTTTGATATTTCCTTTCAGTAGATCCGCCGAGTTATTAAACTTATGTATCCAGCCCAGCAGTTCAGTTTAACGTTCATCCAACAATTTATATATTATATTCGGTGGAACTGCTCGCGATATGTAAACATATAAAATAAAAAGTTCGTTGCTCTGCCTTCTGAGAAGCATCCTTTGAATTGCCATATGAAAAAGCTTACCGACGTTTATTACTTCCAGCGTTATAACGCATTCCACTATGAGCCAAACGTAATTGGTAAATGTTCTAAAAAATCCCACGATGAGTCTGTCCTCCTTTTGACAGTTAACAATCTCTCGCTAATTGAATGGCTACTTACGAAGAGTCTCTCAGCCAGTTGTCCACAATCCTCTAAACTAAAACACAGTACTACGAGACTTTTCGTAAGTGTCTTAAGATAAACAGGACATTCGTAACACCTCCCCCTTATGAAACTTCCTTTTGGGTAATTTGATTATTTATTTTCAGACAAACGTTGTTAAGGTGTTGTGCCGATGATTTCTGCCGGTGTGGAGGGAAGACTGCCCTACATGACCTATCCAGAGCCTTGGAGGGGCCCCCCGAAGCAGCCACCCGAGCTGTTTCTTAGGCCTGCTCCAAAGCCCCTACCACCCACAACAAGGTACGTTTTTACCAAAAAAACAGTTATTGCAATTTAATCTGATTTGTCGGATATTGCTTTCAAGGATTCGGTGTCTCTAGGAGGCGTCCTGGAGTCAATAACACCTGAAAGTATCATTTTAGACTAAGTTTAACGGTACAACGCATGCTTTGGTATCAAATTACATAAATATGTGGGTGTTACAATGTCTCTTAGCAGTTTTTGTTCATATAAGTTGTTTTCTAAGATAATGCGTTATCAAGTACGCTTGCAATGTGCTTTTATGTGGCAACTGTAATTACTTAAATTGCTTGCCATACATTTATAGTATTTTGCTGTCAGATCCTTGCATCTCAAAGAGAATAAATCGACCGCCATAATTTATTTTACTGAACACATCAAGGTTTTATTACGTTTTAAATTTATTTGCCATTGACTCACACTTTATGACCAACTTTTCAAATAAAACGACTTAGTGGGACTCTAGGGAAGTTTATTAATTATAATTTCGGTTGCAATTTTATGCTATCACAAATTATTGTATTGCCCTGTTCATCTTAATCTAAACTGAACTGAAAACAATTTCTGTTCATTTATAGGTTAGGATTGACAAAAATTTGCTTAAAATACACAACCAGCTGCGCCAATTAATTCCACTCACTTCATATTTGAGCTAATTTAAGTAAAATAACTCACTCGGTCAATTTCCTATCCATCCAATCTCAAATGAATCTGAATCAACAAAATACAAGAAGCAATTCACAGTCGACATTTATGAACAAAAACGAAGCTAAATCACAAGTTTCACCCAGTTTGCACGCTTTTCGTTTGTCTAGAACTCTCAGTTATTGTTTTATTTCCTATCAGATACTACGATTCAAAACCGTCAGACGTTCCAACAGTATTTCTACATTGCAGCAGATACAATGGAGTGAACACCACCACCTACCCCAACGGCACCAGGCTGGCCCCTCCAACGCGCCCCATCAGCAAGTATCCATCGCCACCATCGATACCGAACCCTGTGAACCTCGTGCAAGGCAAAGATGATGTTACAGAGGATATGTCGCCTTATGTGCCGTACAGGATGTTCCCGCCCCACGCACCGCAATTCACACACTTTCCCTATCCTTTGTGCCAACAACCTTACATGATGAGAGCAAACTTTCCTCCGACACCCCTATCACCCTTAGAAACCTTCTCCCCTTCTACTCCAACAGCTAGCAGCACGTCAACTTTTCTATCGCCTCCAAGTACCTTCAGTCCTCCCTCCGCTGTTAAACCTGGACAGAGTATATTGAGGGACAAAAGGACACCTCCACAATCCTCGCAATCTTCCCCCCTTCCGCCTCCCCCTCCTCAGACGCAAACGGCTGCGTTCAAGGTACCTTCTGGAAAGGAAGGTTCCCTGAAACACAGAATCCTAATTAGACCTGAGGACAACATCAGGTGTGGGCCTTTGGACTTGCAGAAACCTCCCGAGGGCAGAAAGAGGCTACAGGCCACCATGTCGCCGCCCAGGTCGCCGAAGAAGACGTTGAACAATAACACTTTACCGGGTAACTTTGCCAAAGGATCTCTTATTCAGTTGCATAACGGCGAATTGAGGAGGATAGAGGACATGCGCACCGAGGATTTCGTCATGTCTGCAGAGAGGAGCCCCGAGTTAAGACTGGCCGAAAGTACTGTGGTGAAGATTGAAGACAGCCCACAATCGGGGAATGCTACTATTACGCTTACTTACAATCAAAGACGCGCACAGGTAAGGTTCATTCTTTTAGTACATTAGGTTAGGACAACTCCAGTAAACAAAAAGTGGACGATTTTGGTCTAGGTCATAAAGTTTAGTAGTCATCATCAATTTTTTACCAAAGCTAATAGTGACTAGGTTCCGCTTCACTAATCATTGAAGAGGCGAGGCTGCTACTGTAGTTGAAGTTGGTACTATTAGTGTTGGTCATTATTTTGATGTAGAGAATTAAAACTTATAGGAGTAGTAATACCTAATATCGAGTTTCTGTGGATACCATTATTCAGGTTAGATTGATGCGCGGAGATACAGATAATCAGTTTTGCATAAATTCTTGTTTACGCGAACTGTACTCGACCAAATACGTGGGTTTGGATGATGAAAGTACTTTCAAGTTTGATATGATATTTTTTTGCCAACAAATCTGGTAAACAAGTCCAATGAACTCATCCAGTGGGTTTTAACATATCAAGCGAAATAACTAAAAAGAGAACAGGAACAAGCTCTAAAGAAAGTAAAGGTCACTGCTCCGACACCCGCGTATAAATTTCTTCATCCACGTTGAGGATTTAATATACGTATTTATCTACCCCGCAATTTTCGTTTGAAAAATTATAAGTTATAACACTGAATTTATTTGGCTCGTTACTGATCTATTAATCATCCTGGCACCTACACGGATGTTTATATGGGTAACGCCGCAATCAATAGTTTTGGCAAGGTTGAGGATATTTTGCAGAACAGCTGATGCTCTTATATTCTACATTATATTTTTTGTTTTATGTAAAGGATTATTTCAGACAAATTTGCTAAAATTTTCGCTTTGATCTCAAGACATTATATAAACTAAGGTCTTATTTATTTTGTAAGGGCTCTCGCGAAGCTGGTAACAGTAATTTGTAGAAGAGTTTCTGGGTTTCATCCGCGTTGATTATTTTAATTTCTTGATGTTTCGACCATATTGTCGTGGCTTCTTCTGAAGCGAAGCTTCAAGACGAGATGGTCAAAATGTCAAAACTCAAATAATCAACACAGACGTGAACCAGAAATTACTTGACCAAATCAGACGAAGCTTTAGCAGACGATAACGATAATATAATGGAAACGAAGCTTCAGAATAGGTTTCAGATGAAAACCAGATAAGATGATCGGGAATCGAAAATACCACCACAACAAAGATTTGACTGAAAGTTGATCTGTAGATACCGTTAGATGTGGAAAATATATATATAAATAGAATAAGTGATCTGTTTAGATTTTTTGTACTGTATATACATTGTGATACAAGGATCTTATGCCAGCTACTCGAGATTATCATTTATTACAATGAAGTAATTTGCCGTACCAGTCAACATAGCTGGGTAAACAGAAAGTTGTTTTGAGTCGAGATGCGACCACAGGAGATCTCAGATGGTCAGCGACCTTGCCATACCTTGCCTCGGGCGGTAATTCGAAACGCAATCCTACAACTCGAACTAGTCGACTTTCATAATTATTAAGTTTCGAGATCATTAAAGATAGCTGGTGCTTCACATTTAATTTAACAACAACCTCGGGTCAGTGACTAACTTGTTTTAACAATCGTCGTGGTAAGTAGTAGCAGCGGAGTTTTTGTAACGAACGATAACGGTTTTCTGCCAGAATTAGGCGTGGGATTACGAAATACCCACGGTCGTTTTAACGCATTACGTCACGCGGTAAAATGTGCATAAGATTAAGTGTTTAGAAGTATTTTTAGTAACCAGTAAAAAAATTAAGACTTAACGCTGCTTGAGCAATTACTTTCAAATCATTCAAAGTTCATGGTGGTGGGATTCCTTCAGTTAGCCGAATATTGGCTCATATTTGGTAGTGCAGACGATGCGTTGTCTTCTCTATGAATAAAATTAGTCCCTGTAGTCCCAGTAAAAAGACGTGGGTGTCATTTGTAGGTGTTCCTATCAATGCTTGCTGCTGTGGCTCAATTTTTGTCACTTCTTGGTCATTTTTGGCTGGAAGCAGTATTTCAGTAATTGCTTAAAATATCTTAAAAGTAGATAATATTAATTCTAATTCTGTTTGTAATAATACCTAAACCGTTCGTAGCAAATGGACTACTACACTCTTTAAATCAATCTTTGCCAGAGCTCAGCGTGTCCTTTTATCGAGTCTGATTATGGTTTCACTCTTGTTCCATATTCTCCAAAAAACTTCTGATTGGCATCAATTTAAAATTCGTTCCGGTTTTCCCAAATTCCTTTGCATTGGGACTATTGAGAGATGTTATTGAATCCACTAGTTCAATTTTAGGTAGCAGTGGCAGTATATATCAATGCAGCCGTGGTGCCCCTTGCGTTGCGGCCCTTGGCGCCCCGCGGCGGTGGATTGTCCCTCGTCATGTTTGCGTTTCATTTCGGCCAGTATAATCAAACATGGGCGTGTGTGCGTCATCGGGGCTCATCAGAAGAGCAGGTTCCAAGTAGGATCCTGGGCGTATACATAAAAATTCGAGGTCGTTCATCAGCGAACACTAATGAATAGAATTGTTCCGTGCGTGCTTTCCAAAAGTCATCGTACAGTATAATAAATGATTAAAGAGAAATTCACCTCGGCGCCAGCATTAAAGAACTCGACAACAAAATACGTCTGAGAGCCTGCAAGATGCCGAAGAGTAGGCCTGGGCCGTTCAAGGACATCAGGTCCCGGAACCGAGCGGCTCTTCATCGCCCCTCCTCCTTAAGTGAGTACTACGAGAAATTGTACGGGTAACATTCCACTACTACCAGATTTATAATACAACAACGTACCTGATCAAAGAACTTGTCTGGTGACTGCCAGCGAACAAGGTTTTGTATCTCCACCGCTTGTTCTCGGAAATCTTCTCGGCGCGATGTGTTTACCAAAATTACATCGCATGTCAGTGCCCTGTCGCGATCGAGTATATCATCCACATCTAGAAATGACGGACGCGGCCCTAACTTATTCAGGAATGCTGCATGGTAGCCGATATAGAGCATCGGCCCATAAATTTATCGCCTCTGTGGTCATGCTATTGTTGCACACGATCAGCAATTAATGTCAAAATTAATACTAACTGGGCACCAGTTTTGTCCCCCAATGTTAATTTTGATACTAACTCCTCTCTCTCTTCTTACTTAACAAACAAATCAATTTATAGAATAGCGCTGTTTCAAGATCGATCAGTTCCTGTTTACTTCTGGAGTGCCTCGGGGATCCCTAATGGGACCTCTATATTTTTTCTTATATATCAATGACCTAGTAACCTGCATCGTCGTCAAGTGTTTATTATTGAAATTACTGAAATAAACCAGTTGAGAATATTGTCTTGTAATTAGAATTCGAGTAGTTTTCGTTGCATTCATGGCTCTCTTATTTGAAATCCTGGATATATTAAATATTGTAATAATATTGAAACTATGCAACGTCATCATCTAAAGCTTCTACCATTTAAAATCAATAACGTATATCCGGCTATGGGGTTTCCAGAACAGTTGTTAAGTATATTTTCTTTTGTCAGTTTGCAGGACCGCAGGAAAATTGATTGTCTTTTGGTTTCACACAAAATAATCCATAGTTTGACATTGAAGTAATTACGTTGAGTTTCTATGTCGGTCTAATATCATAAATATCACATAAATCATAATTTCATATACAGGGTGATTCGTGAGGAGAGGGTCGTACTTTACCAACAGATAGGGAACATTGAGGTGATCTTAAATCCCCATATAGTAATGGCTATAGCGGCTTCGTTTCCGAAATACAGGGTGTTTTATATTTTTTGGAAGAATTTTCTTTTAGCCATATATCTGTAATGCGTAAACGGAATTCAATGAAATTTTGTATTTTTGTTACAGTAGTAATTCACCATCAAATGCGTGGGATATTAATAAAATATCAGGGCCGGACCCAGAATAAAATTATTTTTAAATTATTCCTATAAAATAACACTCTGTATACTGTTTATGAAATTCTTAATATTGAAATATTAATTTACATCTAGAAAGATACAAGATCCCATAAAAAAATATTTTGGCACCATTTCATTGTTTAAGTAAAAAAATTAAATTGTTGAGGAATCAATTTTTTTTTGAAAAATTGAGAGAAAATAGTCACTTCAGATATCAGTAACATATTTTTTTTTTCTCTGTTTGCACTATCTTTTATTCGTATCATATGATGGTACCTAGTAAAATAATAAAAATATTTTGTAATGATTGTGTAATTAATAATCTTAAAAAAATAACACATAATAAAAATTAACAATTTAACAGTCAAATTTACTAAATACAATTAAATTTTTTGAATCACAGTCTGTTTTCAAAGTGACCACCGCCAAATTCGATACATTTTCTTGATCGATTTGTCATTTGATTTATACTTTTTCTAACAATTTCTAAATTGTTATTAATTTCATTGCAAAAGTGCTCAATTCTTGCAATCAGCTGTTCTCTGGTGTTTATTTCTTCTTTGTATACCTCAGTTTTAAATAACCCCACAAAAAATAGTCAAGGGGTGTGAGATCTGGTGATCTCGGGGGCCATGCAACAGGACTGAAGTGACTATTTTCTCTCAATTTTTCAAAAAAAATTGATTCTGCAACAATTTAAATTTTTTACTTAAACAATGAAATGGTGCCAACATATTTTTTCATGGGATCTTGTATCTTTCTAGATGTAAGTTAATATTTCAATATCAAGAATTTCATAAACAGTATACAGAGTGTTATTTTCTAGGAATAATTTAAAAATAATTTTATTCTGGGTCCGGCCCCGATATTTTATTAATATCCCACGCATTTGATGGTGAATGACTACTGTAACAAAAATACAAAATTTCATTGAATTCCGTTTACGCATTGCAGATATATGGCGAAAAGAAAATTCTTCCAAAAAATATAAAACACCCTGTATTTCGGAAACGAAGCCACTATAGCCATTACTATATGGGGATTTAAGATCACCTCAATGTTCCCTATCTGTTGGTAGAGTACGACCCTCTCCTCACGAATCACCCTGTATAAAATAAATAATTGAAACCGAGATTAAAACGTAAATAAATACATAACTAAATATATATAAACGATACATTGTTGAGCCCGATACATCAACAGGTCGCTGTTGATCCTGCCCTTTAGAACCAAGATAGATGAGTAAATTTTATCGTATTTTTGATCTTTTTTAAACAGTACTCAAGGCATTCATAGGCATACATACATGCATACATACATTAATAAATAAATACATGCATAATTAACTAAATACATAAATAAATAAATACATAAACGGATAAATATAGGGTGTCCAGTTAGTGTTCCCTCGTAAAATCGTGCAAAAACGGCTTACTTAATAAAAAAATTTTCTTAACAAAATTTTCAATTTTACATCTCCACCACAACGCAAAATTATTTTCAATTATACAAAGTGTCACAAAAACGAGTTACACAAGAAAGTATAATTTTTTTTTTTTGGAACACCCTGTATTTTTTGGCACCAGTTAAGCCTCTAAGGGTCCTGAATTACACCTTAAAATATTTTGCCAATCGGATGCAGCGTTGCCAAGTTATTATTTTTTCCGGTTTTTTTTTTGGTAATTTGCAAAAAAATTTTTTGACTGCCATATCTCCGTGATTTATTAATTGTTTTTTCTAAAAATGTAGGATATTATTTTATAATGATGCATTTATTGAAAAACATTTTTGAAATAAATTATTATTAGACCGAGTATCCAAAATGTTTTTTGATATTTTCTTATTTTTTTTCTCAAATTTTTTTTCTAATGGAATGCCTAATTTTTTTACTTATTTTATAGTTATTTTCCTAACAAGTGCGGAAAGTGGTACTTTTCCGCACGCGACTGCCGGTCAAGCAATCAGGTGTGGAAAAGACAGTTTCCGCATGTGTTAGGAACAATGTTTTTCCTAGGAGCGTGATCACATTTTCAAAATGTAATTATAACTTACCCAAAAATGCAAATAAAAATATAATTACTTTTCCGCACGCATGTTAGTTTCGAAAGTTGCACTTTTCCGCACTAGTGCGGAAAAATACGTTTTTCCGCACTAGTGCGGAAAAGTGCAACGTTCGAAACTAACATGCGTGCGGAAAAGTGGTATTTTCCGCACGCTCGAGCAGTAAATATGGAAAAACAAAACGTGTTTCTAATAATTATCGAACGGTAAGAATAAATTTACACAAATATAAATAATAAAGGTAATTAAAACTATCGCAAAGGATTAAACAATAAACCGTCTATTTAGAGAGAACGTCAACAGCAGGTCGCGTACGTGGGAGATTTTTCACGTTATTTTTTAAGCAAACATGTTTCACCGGTGGATGTTGGCCAAAAAAAATATTACGATAATACTATTGGCAAACGTTTACTTTTACGTCTATAATTAGTACACCATTCTAAATTTTTACTATCTCATTTTAGCAGACGAAACAAACCATAGTTATTTACTAGACCAGAGTTTATACACACACGACGCATCGCCAGAAATGCTTTTACTACTTAATAATTGAGTTTGATGATGTTTTTAAATAATCAGTAATGTAATTTTAGCTGTGTAGTAAAGCAAGACGTAAGTCGGTTTGGTAGGTGACATCATTCTGCACAGCGTTTGTTGATTTTGAATACAACACCTGCGGTTAGGTTTCTGGGAAAAACTTATTAAAACAAAGTCGAGAGCACTTACGCAAAAGCATCCGGTCGTAAAGTACGAATTTAGTATTTAATTGAGGATATATGCTGTATTTTTTCGTTATTGGTGTTTATGTGCGGAGGACAACTCTAATTACGTTTACACCATTATTTGCTAATGGGCAATTTTTAACAGCCCACGCTTAGTATACAGGGTGTGCACAAATATGAGTCCTCAAGTGCTTTTTAAGGGAGCTACTGCCCCTCGAATATGTGCCCCCAAACCCCAAAACTGGTTTTTAATATCTCAAGACCCTTTGATTTCGACCTGAGAACTGGCTACGTGCGTATTGATTACATACGCGTTTATTATGATAATTTGATTTTGTTATTTTCACTACGTGAACCCATAATAGCCTACCTATACGTGGTCAATAATTTTAAAAGTTGTAATCCAATTTGGCATCTCCAATTCCTTTTCTGAGAAATTCACGAGGTGAGGTCGTGACAAACGGAATTTAAATAAACAATCATAAACTAAAATGTTTATATAAATATGTTTAATAAGCTCGATTTCACATGTTCCATCTGAAAACTCCTGTTGAGAGATCCTACACGTATTTATGCAACACACCATACGGCTGAGACTGTATTACTGGTTGCGGTTAGCTGCCATGTTACTTCACTTGAATTTACCCGCCACCTAAATCACCGCAACCAGTAATGCAGTATTTTTTAAAACGGCAGCACATTATAAATGGTACAATTAATTACAGCAGCAGTTGCCAAAAAATAACTACTGACCAATGCATAGAAAGAACTTAATTCTGCTTCTTCTTAAAACATTGATTCATTTCACAACCTGTATATTTCTATACGTAGATTGCTATTTGCTTTCCTAACGTCCTAATCTTTGCCACTGTTTCAGGTTGGAGTTGAATCGACGGTAGAACACCCCTACTTCGTGATGGGACACGGGTGGGCATCCTGCAACCCCGAACGAACCCAACAATGCTACGGTTTGAAGGTGCACCGGCTCCAGGTGGGCGACATCCTCATATCCCTGACCCCCAGGGAACCGGCACCGTGCCCATCTAAAGCCGGAACGACCATCATGACGACGGCGACAACCACTTCGATGACTGCCAGACAAGTGTCGGTCAATACTGCATCCAAAACCCATCTAGTTGAGCCAGTGGTTAGTCAGACTCATCCGATGAATTTGCATCTTACTCCGACGCATCCGCCTCTTTCGATGTCGCCCGATAGCATAGCGGCGAGGAAGAGGAGATGGTCGGCTCCGGATCAAATCTGTGATGAGGAGGAGCAGCAGAGCAATGCGAGGAGGCATCGGGTCGAATGATATTTTTTGTACAGTGGAAGCAAAACATTTGTGAATAATTATATGGACTTATTAACTAATTCAAATTTGTAGATATGTTGCTGTAAAAAGGTCTAAAGTTATCTACTGTTGCTTGATATTACCGCCTTGTTGATGGGTTTTGGGACGCTGGATGTGCCAAAATTTTTCAAAGTGAAACTCGTGTCGTACTATAAAAGATAGGAATACCCATTTATGTTGTTTTATGTTGGAGCATGAGATCCAAGCGATGCTGAAAGTGTAGCGCGGGTCCCATGGTCCGGTACTAAGGTTCGGCTAACCCAAATTTGACTGGAACTTGTATATTTGTATATATATATAAAAATGGGTGCACATACACGTTCCAGGTCCCATTTAAATTGTTACTGTGCTGTACTCAAAAGTTAGTGCAATGAAAGATATGTTGGATGATAGATTAGGTTTATTTTTCATGACAATACCGATAGGGCAAGATGCATTAAAAATGATATGTAAATGTGCTAATTTTCAAACGAGAACTGGAGTATTATAAAGAGTGATATAATTATTAACATGAACAATTTATTTAGTGATGGTTTTGTTATACGTATTTAGAGGAGTACGGTGGATAAAACCGCCAATCGATCTCAAAGAGAGTCGTGTGATATAGGACTGCTTTTAATGTTCACAAAGATCTGTATTTTATTTACCTATCAATTTTTCATACGTTAATGCACGAACTGATTAAGAGCTGCTTACATCAAAGCAACACGCTGGAGACCTAGCCTCAATTTTTGTGTCCTAATTTGTTAATGTTAACTTAATTTTACGAGTAAATTAGATTGGGGAGTTGATGAACAAATTTTGAGGATATGTTCTTACATTCCTTACCATTTTGTTAAATAATTTTGAAACAGTTTTGGTGTAAGAGTTCTTAAAATTAATTAGAGATAGAGTTTGTTACTTATATTGTAAATTCTTAATAGAGTATTGGAAGCGATTGTCTTATAAGGAAAAGATGATCGTAACTACTTTGCTTTTTAATGTTGTTTATATTATTTTTCCATGTGAATTCTTGGCTGTGATACAGTAAAGTATGTGGAATGTAGACACTTCCCTCCATGTCTTTAACTATAAAGATCCTAAGTGAAAACTTCTGCATAAACATAAAATACCTCAATCTGTGCTTTTTGTTATTATCATTCACATATATAACACATCAATTTTATCCACAGGTCATACAGGAAATGTTAGTATTTAGCTGTATTCCAATTACAATTAAATACTATATAAATGCAGATTGGAATACAGCTTTATCATTTACAAATCTGTGACAGAATGTCTTTTTGATTTCTATCTACCATTCATATATCAATTCGTTATGAGCTTCATGAAAATTGATTGATGAATCGTACCATATATGATACATTTTTATTATTTGTCGATATTATCTGTATACACAAATATTTTAAGAGAAACTGAATTTTCCAAATTATATTTTTTCGTATAAAAGTGCAATAATAATTTCGGCAGAAACAAATTACCAATGCTTGTGATTTTTGCAAATTTCTAACAAGACATTCTGTGATATAAAAATGAAAATTAAGGAATAATTCAATTTTGCCAGTATTGTTTTGTATATTTTCATTTTTTCTATTTGGAAAATGTATTATATTTATTACTACGGCGTAACATTTTTTATTAATCTCGTGGGCTAGAACATTCACGATCAATCTTCTACACCAAGTATGTTTAAAGAATTTACTTCAGGCTACACAATTTTGATTATCCAAACCTTATTTTAACCCACCACAATATAACGAAAAACACAAAATGCAAATATAATGCAAATTTTATAACAATGCCAGATGGGTATATTTGTTGAGAAAAGAGTAGACAATGATTTTCGAAGTGCCTTTGTAAGAAGTGTGACTGGCCTCACCTTCCAGAATGTTATTTATCTATTATGTAGAGGATCTATGAATCAAAATGCTAATTAACAGAATTATATGTACAGATATATATTATTTTACAGATACATGTATGGTGTGCCATGTTGTTGAAAGTGTAAAGCCAGATGGCAGTGCAGTCAAAACCAATAAAATATATATGTACTAATTAATTGTATTTTTATTATTTATTAAGACCTCTTCGGTGTCTCGGGTGATCAACGAACACTAGACATTTTAATACTTATAAATACCCCTTGAAAGTATGCAAGCAACATCGCTTCATTTTGCAAAACTACGGATAGGTACCTAATGGATGAAATAGGTACGATAGTAGTTTATACAAATTTCAATATACAGGGTGTTCCCCTTATCGTGCTTACCGTGTGTATCTTGGAAACTGTAAAATATACAAGGTAGGTTAAACGACACCAAATGTAGAGCTTATCAAGGCCCGTTTTGAATTGTTTCATTAGCAAAAAACTGATTTTCGTCATTTTCGTTTTTCCTCTAGAACCCCTCTTTATTTATGAAAATATTTTAATGCTGTTTTTTCTTTCTTTCTGATGCAGATTTTGAAGAAATTGTAACATTTTAGCCAACTCTTCTAGATTTTGAGATATTAACACCAACTTTCATTTTTCAAATAAGCTGGCTATGGCTTAGTTGAAACTCAATTTTTATTATCTTCCTCCCTAATTTTTATGAAATAAAACAAAAAAAAAAACAAAATATATTTTGATGTGTAAGATTTGACAGATTTATTTCTTATAAATTTGGTAACGACGAAGAGGGCAAAATTTATAGTATCTATAATACTCGCGTGTGATTAAATATAATATATAAGGTTTGTACCCTCAAAAATATGTGAGAATTTTCAATATTTCCCCCTGTATTTTAAATGCACCCCTACCATCTCCTAACAAAAAATTCAGCACATTCGGGAATTTTTTGTTTTCATAAAAACAAGATAAGCGATTATTTTCTAATCTGTCCACCATATTTACATATAATAAGTATATAAATCGCATCAGTTAGTCATCTCATCTCATCTCATATATCACTTTCATATCAGTTTATATTCGAGGATAGCTCCAGCTCTATTTATTTATGCGCAAGTCGAAATAGGACGAGGTCAAACGCGGCGAAAGTTTTGTTGATGCGAACTTAAAGACTCGAAACAGTAGTCGATCCACGGTTGTTTTATCTTACAGTAACAAGTGACGCAAAGCAAAGGTGTTACTACAATGGATGTGCCCTTCAATCGTCTAACCGATAAACTTGCCTTGGAATTACACGGATATGTAAGTGAGGAAGATGGCAGCACCGACACCGACGGCGCAAGTGATTTCGACGAGTTATATGCACTTTACAAACCGCCGCCGTTGAATATTCCTCGAGAGAAAATCGTTGTGATTAAAGCGGTAAGACCCGATACAAATTATAAAGAACTTGACGATGCGCAAGAAAGGAAACCAGATGTTGCTAAAAAAAAGCAAAACAAACAGAAATACGAGACTCATTCTAACATCAGGTTAAAAAATTTTTATGAAGTCCTCCGGCAAAGTGATAATGAGGACGATTCTAGCGATTCCGTTGTAAATAAACATGCTGATGGGGAAGTAAGTATCGAAGTAACAAAAAGAAAAAATAAAAAAACGCGAAAACGAAGGACGCAAAAGAAAATACTCCTAGAAAGTAATAGTTCGTGTATGAATGAATGTTTAAATGGTTGCATATGGAACAGGGGGAATAATTGCAGCAAGCTTACCAATCATGATAGCAAACGTCCGGTTATCAGATTTAATAAAGATAGCCATGCATCGCGGGAATGGTACGATAAAGAGGAATTTATATGGGACATGAATTTCTTTTTAGACTGCGTACCATGTTATATTTGGACTGGGGATATCATGTCCTGTGAGGCAAAGATTGAGAGTCGCCGGACGTCGTGGGACCACATTTCGACGAATCGTATTTACCGATCAGATAAAATAATAGAACAAGAATACTATAATATAGTTGGTTCAAAGATATGCTGCTATACCGGATCTGAAGACAGAAGAACAGTAGCACTGAAGAATCTTCTAGAAGTTACCGGAGCTCCATTGGCGGTTTACGTCACCGACAGATTTTTTAGTGCTCTTGATAGCGACGCGTTTTTGCATGTAATCGGCGTTTTAATAGCAGCATTCATATATACGAGGTGTAAATAGATTAAATGTGTCAATTAATTGTTTCCTGAAGAACGGTTTATTTTTATAATAAAAACATTTTTTATCTAAATTAGTCCGTCCTATTATTGCCTATCCTCTACTAATAATGGACTTATCGACAATTGAAGTTGAATATTTCAAAAAAGGGGATAAATTAATTCATCTATTTCTTTCAAAATAATATATACACGTTAATATAGTATAGCAGCTAAACCAATTTTATCAAAACTGAATTAATATAGTGATTATATTATTTGTTTCATGACAAGAATGAAACGTTTATGGTGCAAAATAAGACAAATAACGCATTTACAAAAATCATAAAATGTAAAAATTATATTGCACATACAAATTTCATACATAAATTTGATTTATAAATATTAATGACCTCCCTCGTATACTTTTGCAAGAAATTTTGATTACTTCATTCTACTAAACATATAACAGATTACTACAGAATTATCTACAATATTTAGGGCTACGCAGCCGAATTACAAATACCTTCCCTTAGAATTTAAACATACCGCATAAATTTAGTTTGTCGAAATTCCGTGAGGTGCGTAACAGTAGCATCCTTTCCTCTTGCGGCCGGCTTTGGGTAGTTCCCATAGACAAAGAAATAATTTTTTCAATTTCTCTGTATCTCCATGGTAGTTCCCGAAACTTAATACACGCCGGAAAATATTATTATGAATCTACAACTTTCACGGGATGCAATTTTTTCCTTATAGATTAGATATTGGATTTTATCTACTATAACAGATACTGCCTATCATTAGAAAGTAAACATAGTCGTTGACTCGTTATCTGTATCTGCACAAAATATATTTATGTATCGGTGAGATATATTAGTCCGTATATATTTTTCCTCTAGAACCATTAAAACTCTTTTTCAGAATACGATTTATAAGAATACATGCCATTAAGGACGAAGGAGAAGATATATTTATAGTACCGTTAAGTGAATATATACCTTGACTCAAAGATCATGCAGGTTATACCCATCATTTTTTAAAAAGGCAATAAGAAAATGCCAAATAAGAAACAAAAATTTATTGTGGAACAAACAGATAAGGAAGCTTTAAAAATACATGGTTACATTTTTGAAAACCCAACCGACAGTGATAGTGGAAAAGTGAATTTGGGAAATAATTCACACAAACAAAAATCACGCCAACAGCATTATATAAATCCTCAAAAAAGTGAAATGAACAACTCGATGAACAACAAAGTTAACAGCAGACACAAATCTAAACAAAAACCACGGCAACAACATTATAAAAATATTCGTAGAGGTGATATGAACAAAAAAATGCTAAGTAAAGCCAATGAAAACAAATATGCAAATAAACAAACTGGTTCCTTCATACCTAGTAAAACATATATCAGCTCATCAACTACAGTAGATCCTCCAACACTTAACACTGACCAGAGATTTGGCACCAACAGCAATATACATAGGAAAATGTCAAATAAGAAACAAGAACATATTGTGGAACAAACAGATAAGGAAGCTTTAAGAATACATGGTTATATTTTTGAAAACCCAACCGACAGTGATAGTGGAAAAAGTGAGTTTGACGAAGAATATTATAAAAATAAACCACCACCCATTCATATAGACCCAAGCCAAATAATATGTGTAAAGAATTTGGCAAATAATTCACACAAACAAAAATCACGCCAACAGCATTATATAAATCCTCATAGAGGTGAAATTAACAAAATGGCAAGTACAGCCGATGAAAACAAATATGCAAATAAACAAACGGGTACCTTCATACCTAGTAAAACATACTTTGGCTCATCAACTGCGGTAGATCCTCCAACACTTAACACTGACCAAAGATTTGGCACCAAGAGCGAGACTAAAGCCAATTATATTCAGCCAAATGAATCAATTTTTACTATTCCAAAGAATTCTGCACCTAAGCAGGCAAAACGTTCCTCGACAATATTCTTTACGGAGGAAAAGCGATACCAACTAGACACAACAAATGCCTTTATTTCAGAATATAACAGACAAGCAAACATAAATAATGACTCAAAAGAAAATAAAGATAAAATAAAATCTATTCTGAAGGTCCATGCGGAATATGCAAGTCTGAATATCCCCCAAAAGGTTTCTTCGAATTCTAGCAGAACTTATACAGAACCAAGCATACATACTGCTAATGTAGATCCAAAGCTTCGTACTGACACAAATATTACCGCCAAGGGAACGGCCAGAACCTCGGTGAAAACCAATTCTATTCAACCATCACCTGAAATGTATTGTACTCCCAATACGAGTACTTCCATTTTTACCATTACTGACAACAGTGCATCTACTGCAAATAATTCAGCATATCTCCCGACTAAGAGCTTACAAGATACGAGAAAAACGTCAGGTTCCCCAAAAGTAACAGCCAGGTCAGTTTCAGATTATAAGAATCGGCAAGCAAATGGGTACGAGAATGCCGCATTTGATGAGGTTCGTACGGAAATGCCAAATGTACTTAAAGAGAATTTGCCAGGTGCGTATTGTTCCCAAGTTGATGCAGAAGAAGAGGAAACAATCGTTGATAATCATGTCGTAGCTGACGAAACAGATCTATTTGATGAAAGCGAAGAGAATCATTGTAACTGTTGTACCATATTGTAATATTTCAATTTTAATCGAGATTTGATTATGTAAGTTTTATCCACCTTATATATAATATAATTTTATCACATACTTTAGACTCCTTATCGCTATTTTAGAAAGGTAATATTTTAATACTTTAGGAAAGTAATAAAATTTAATAAAACGAAATTGATATTCGTAAAGGTGAGAAATGTAACTTTTAAATAATAAATAGGATTATAGGAAACAACTATTCAACGGACAAAAGCCCCGGCTTGCGTTGTATTATGCCTATACAAATCCAAATGGGTAGTCAAGTTTATTATTCGTCTTTTCTATACCAGACTTTACACCCCGAAAGGGATACCACATAAATTAAAATAACTGCAAAGTATCATCCTCTATTGGTTGTGGTATGTATATACAGTACTATAATTAGGCCGTGCTGCCCTCTATCGGTGGCGGTATGGTACTATAATTGGGTCATGCTGCCCTCTATTTGTGGCGGTACAGTACTTTAATTAGGCCGTGCTACCTTGTTTAGAGTACAACAGTGATTGCCAATAAATGTTGTATCTACGAGGTTCCTACCCCACCGACCCAATTCTACCCCCCTCTCTTGCTATAATTTACCACCACAAGAAAAGAGCTTGTGGTAACACTGGACACTGGACACACCACTGCATTTTCTCCTTGCGACTCGCGACCGGCTTTGTGTAGTTCCCACAGACAAAGAAATAATTTTTTACTTTCTCTGTATCTCTATGGTAGTTCCCAAAACTTAATACACGCCGGAAACGTTACTTTGAATATAATTTTTATGGGATGCAATCTTTTTGCTTATATAGATTAGATATTGGATTTTATCTATAACAGATAATGCATGCCTATCATTAGCAGGTAAACATATATACCTACTTAGGTCAAAGTCTACAGATATATCTGTAGACTTTGCTTAGGTAGTCCATGTGCACAAAATATTATTTTTATTTAAAGATGAGATATATATTAGTCAGTATAAATTGTAAATTCTTTCTCTAGAACTATTTAAAACTCTTTTTCAGATTACGATTAATATAACCTGCATAGGAAAATGCCAAATACGATGAAACAAAAATATATTGTGAAACAAACAGATAAGGAAGCTTTAAAAATACATGGTTATATTTCTGAAAACCCAACCGATAGTGACAGTGGAAATAGTGAGTTTGACGAAGAATATTATAAAAATAAACCACCACCCATTCGTATAGATCCAAGCCAAATAATACGTGTAAAGAATTTAGCAAATACTTCACACAAACAAAAATCACACCAACAGCGTTATATAAATTCTCATAGAGGTGAAATTAACAACAAAATGTCAAGTACAGCCGATGAAAACAAATATGCAAATAAACAAATGGGTGCCTTCATACCTAGTAAAACATACTTTGGCTCATCAACTGCGGTAGATTCTCCAACACTTAACACTGACCAAAGATTTGGCACTAAAGCCAATTATATTCAGCCAAATGAATCAATTTTTACTATTCCAAACAATTCTGCACCTAAGCAGGCAAAACGTTCCTCCTCAACATCAGGTTCCTCGACAATATTCTTTACGGAGGAAATGCGATACCAACTAGACAAAACAAATGCCTTTATTTCAGAATATAACAGACAAGCAAACATAAATAATGACTCGGAAGAAAATAAACATAAAATAAAATCTATTTTGAAGGTCCATGCAGAATATGCAAATCTTAATATCCCCCAAAAGGTTTCTTCAAATTCTGGCAGAACTTATGCAGAACCAAGCATACATACTGCTAATGTAGATCCAAAGCTTCACGCTGACAAAAATATTACCACCAAGAGAACGGCCAGAACCTCGGTGACAACCAATTCTATTCAACCATCACCTGAAATGTATTCCACTCCCAATACCAGTAGTTCCAATTTTACCATTCCTGGCAACAGTGCATCTACTGCTAATAGTTCAGCATATCTCCCGACTAAGAGCTCACAAGCTACGATAAAAACATCGGGTTCCTCAAAAGTAATAGCCAGATCAGTTTCAGGTTATAATCGACAAGGAAATGAGTATGAGAATACCATATTTGACGAGGTTCGTACAGACATACCAAATTTACTGAAAGAGAATTTGCCAAATGCGTATCGTTCCCAAGTTGATGCAGAAGAGGAAACAATTGTTGATAATTGTGTCGTAACTGACGAAACAAATCTATTTGATGAAAGCGAAGAGAATCGTTGTAACTGTTGTATCATATTGTAATATTTCAATTTTATTCGAGAGATTATTATTATGTAAGTTTCATCAACCTTATATACAATATTATTTTATCTGGTGGCATGTCATAATGACACATCATTATGTCATTTGATTATGGTGACATAAGTAAGTTCATTATGATACTAGTATCATAATGAAATTCCAGAAAGCACTAGTGCCATAATGAAATTCAAAAAGTACTATTACAATAATTTTATTTGACTTGTGTAAATATTCTATATCTTTACCATCAATAAAATAAGTTTAGTTAAGAAAATATATGTGCTAGAACAAAAAAATTTATACATTGTAAAAGAGCGATTAAAACTGAACCTTCATTTATCACATTCTTCGTGTTCTTACTGGTACACCATTCCTCATATAACGAGCAAACACAGGTTTATATACCAGCCGTGATTTTTCAGGCAAAAGAGAGTCCTGCAATTTCTTCCAAATCGGAGGGCAACTTTTATCAGAATCACCATATAATGTGCAACTTACAGCAGTGTTTGACAGCTCAATAAATAATTTGTTGATGCGTTGTCAAGGAAACGGTAGGGCACAGGTCACTTACTATTTTTTTAAATAAATAACTTTAATGCACCTGTCATCGTTTCAAAAATCCAAAATTTTAAATTTTTAGAAAAATATAATTTTACATTGATATGCCACACCAGATAAAATTTTGTATGTAATTTGGATCATAAAACACGCATTATGGTACACGCCGTACCATTTTGCTTCCTTAAAAAGCTATGAGATATGTCAAAAACCATTTTTTTATTTAAAATTTTGTTACACCTCCATCACCGATAGTGATTTGATCCAAATTTGGTATACACAACGCAGCCGTTCAAAATTAGAATTATCTTTATATCTATTTTTAAACTTTTCAATCTTTGTAAATATGTGTGCCGATTTATAAAAAGCATTGCATTAAATACTTTAGGCATTGGAAAGTTGATGAACATCTTAGATAGAATGAGTAGGTATTTTGCTTTTCCGTTACAGAAAAAAAAATTGATCCATAATAAAACATTGCGTAACAGTATTTTATTACACGTAGGTATGCTTTCAACATAAATTAGGTACAAATCAAATCACGCAAAACAGTATCTTAAAAATAATTTTTATAAAACCACTACCTAGGTTATGCTCTCAACATAAATTAGGTAGGTACAAATCAAATCCCGCAAACAGTAGGTATCTTACGAATAATTTTTATAAAACCACTACCTATTATATTACACAGACCATTTAGTCAAAGAAGCATATGCATTTAAGACTTCTTAAAAATTCCTTGAAAAAATAAATACGCGGTACTTACCTATTGTGGCTCTTCTACACATTTTTTTATAAAACTGAACGGTAAATTTTAGGTACGTTTTTTAATAAAAGCTTTTTTATTATAATTTTACTAGGAATGCATTTTACACTTACTTAAGAATGATTTAGACGAGGATTATTATTATATATTTATTCGTTTTAATATTAATAATAACCGTGGTTTAACACAACCATCTTTGACAACACAAAAATACAACATTCTGACATTTCTCACTTGTTTTGGCGGGCATGGGATTATGGGAAACAAACGATGAAGATGCGCGCGCATCGTTTCGGCCAGCACCAACTTGTGAACGACAAAAGGTCTGTTCCAACACCGCCGAAAACCGTTCAAGGAACGGTCCCGGTCATGCGCATATGACCAAAAACGGTCCAATTGGTCTGTTTTTGGTCATATGCGCATGACCGGGACCGTTCCTTGAACGGTTTTCGGCAGTGTTGGAACAGACCTAAGGATTAGAGATGGGTTGCAACGCATGTTCCTTTTTTGATATAAAAATAAAAATTATGTTCCTTCTTTGACGGGCGGCGGGCGGGGAAAAAAAAAGGAAACAACTCACAACTAAGCCCTTTTTAGATGTTCTGCAGTACAAGCCACCTGTCGATGGCATGAGGGACCATGGGAATGATAGCATTCTCTTAAGACGTTCTATGATGCGAATTGCATTTTGCATTGCAGCCAATCATTGCACTTGGATGTTCTATTTGATGTTCTGTGCGTTTAGTGCGTTGCACTTTGTACTTTTTCGGTTTTTGTCTTCGATCATTTCGATGCCATTTACTGTGTTCGTGCAGCGTGGGTTGTATGTAGGAGGAGTATAAATGTTTTTTTGGTTAGGGAAATTTGAAAATATAAATATATTCAGATATTTTTCTATACAGTAAACACCGACAGTTTATCCATGCATAGAACATCTGAGAACATGCACATATTATACCAGGTAGTTCATTTGTCGAATTACTAGTCGACATTCAACAAAGTTTATTTGGTCGACATTCAACTAAATTTCATGTCAGCATCAACACCACAGTACAAACCAGCCCGAGAGACCTTAACTGGCAGGTAAGTTCAGAATTGAATAATTTTTTTAATGCATTTTTGACCACGTGCTAAAATAAACCAATTAATGTAGTGATAAGAGCGTGTCATCACGTCTGTCAAGGTTATTTTTCACTGCTGTCAGTTTGACGTATTTTTGTTCGCAAATATACAGGATGAGCCATCAGTCATCAGCTTTTTGTTACAGGACGTTGACATTATAGTTCATAGAAGAACTTTTTTAAGAAGAAAAATAGTTCCAAGATATCTATCCTTTCATATTTCCAGTGGCGTAGGTAAAGGGGCACTTATGAGTACTTTTCTTAAATAAGAGAATGTTAATAAACCAACTGGAATTTTTCAATTTTTAAAATGCAGCATTGTCAATAAAATAAACAGAAATATTTGTAACAAAGCTACCTACACATTTATTTAATAACAGATATATCAAATTTAATGTAAATCGGTAAATAACTAAATTGAATAAAAAAAAAAATTGATGTAATAACTGATGCCCTACGACAGAAAAAATAGTATGCAACTCACATTTAATGGCTATTAAGACACTCATTCATTACGATACTCATCTGCGGCTCGTAACGTAATTCTCATACTCGTATCTAAATAGACATATCAAATGCTCAACGCATAATATAATTTTAAATAAAAATATATGAACATAAGAATCCGTAATTTTCATTGTAAATATCAATAAAGTACCTAAATAGATATAATTTATATAATCAATTGAATCATCAGACAATAACTTTTTTTAGTGAGATGACTCATTCACTGAACATGACTGACGTAGAAGCATTAAGAACACATGGGTATATCTTTGATTCCGATTCGGACAGTGGCAAAAGTGAGTTTGATGAAGAATATTACCAAAATAAGCCACCACCAATATGGATACACCCTTCACAAATAGTCGTTATAAGAGCAATGAACGTTGAACCCAATACAAATAGCAATTATGCTAACAATATAAACTCCATTTATCATAATGATATAATACAACCCGCACAAACTGGAAATGCTCATAATATAGGTATTCACGAGCCATCCCATTATTTTGCTCAACTTGACGCCAACCAATGTAGTCGTTATCAGGAAACACAGTTGAATTGTGAAAATGAGAGGAATGAATCCCCCATATCAATGTCTGTCTTATATCAAGAGGACGATAAACGACATCAAAAAAGGATTTCATCATATATGGATGAAGCAGATAATAGCTGTGATTTAGAAGCCTTGATCAAAACGAACAAGACTGAGCAAACGTATGTCATGCCTTCTGGACGTGAAGAGTCTGACTCTAAAAATACAAAAAATAAATGTGATTCTACAAGTATTATTTCCGGTGAGCCATCTCGTGCCTCTGATCAACTAATTTTGGGTACCAAATATCTCAATACAAATTTGGCACCTCAGATTCCTGATCATAATAGTAATGTAAATAATGAGGAGCGTATCTGGGATTATTGTTTTAGGTGTTTTTCTTGTTGTTTTTAATACGTACATATGTATACATAATTACTACTGATTCCGATTTGATAAAAGTACAGTTATTTGTATTAATCGAAATTGTTTTATATTTACAGTAGTTTCATTGATATTAACTCGAACTGTAAATACGTACGGGTAGAATTTCTTGTTTAACTAATGTCTTCACTATCAAAAAGCAACAAATAAGTCTTATTTTGCTGTACAGTTTCGTTTGACATAGCTTTTGATTGGAAAAGTGAAGGGCTCAATTTAACGATTTGTATATTAGAATCTCTTTTGTTATTTTGGTTCGAGTTGCTTACCAAGCTTCACAGAAAGTCCCCCACTTTTTTGTACACAATTGGAGGGAGAAATTATAATCATTGGTGGTGTCAAAATCACTTGCAATATAACGGGAAGTTGCTCCAACTTTATTTTATTTTAATCATCAGTCTATTTATTTATTGGGGGTTGAAATTTACTGTGACACCTGGTATGTATGTATAAGACTTTCTAATGCTACACTTACTACCAAAGTGTTCTGTTACTAGAATATAATTAATATAAAATAATGAGACTGAGTCTTGTGATAAAACTTCACGAAGTATTTTCGTAGCCTTGATCTGTTAAAGCGTTATATTTATATAAATGTATTAATCGTTTGTGATATAAGCTGGAAAAGGCATTTTCTAGGATTTGGATTCGAATCTTGCACTTGCCTTTTTGTGTTTAGTATTTTAGTGTTTGTGTTCAGATTTCACTTTGTCATAAATTAGGAAGACGATACTAAAAACTGTCTTTCAAAGCTGTATGTATATATGTTTTCATTAGTTTGCACAAATAGAGTAATAAATTTGTTTAAGACAAAGCAAGTTTTTAATATACTTAATATATCAGGGATGAATTTTAAGGAAAGATAATGGAGGTGTTATTAAAATATGTGTGGTTTTTCTTGATTGGTTGCGTGTTTTCATTCAACAAACTTGAACATGTTAAAGTATTTATATATATATAGTGTGGTCATGGGAAACTTTATTATTTTTAAGATGTAAAATTAGAATTTGGCATTTTAGTTTTAAAAATATTTAAAAATTCAACTAAGTACTCGACGTTTATCAAGAATAAATATTTCCGATAAATAATAAAGTTTCCCATAATGATGTGTACCTATGTACTATAGCGATCACACTTATATCGTTAACTAATATAATATAGTTATTTTTATTTTTTTTTTATATGGTTTTCTTTCTAGAAGAACACGATTTGTTGTGTTTTGAATTAGTATTTGTTATAAATATTTTCCAAAAGATTTACTATATCAGGAAATATATACATGGCAAGTGTATTATTACAGATATTTTTACTTTGTATAAAAAAACAATTTTGGAAATATATATTTATATTCATTACAATATGTTGTATTCTTTAATTATTTTTAAGATTATTCCTCTGATGAACAATAATAAAGTATAGGTATATAATATTATGTGACCCCGTGCTTTTTAAGATTTTCTTAAATAATCAATATCCGTAGCATAGTGTAGAACTAATAAGGACTAACGTTTGCAAAGGCAGGAGGAGTTTAAAATGTGCTCAATATACAACGGTATACGAAATATACTGCCAAAGCGGTGGCCCCGCTTATACAGAATTTTTCCTCATATTTTGATACAAAATTAGTTTGCACTAGTCGAACAGGAAAAGCTGAAGAGTAGTGATAGGCGATTATGAATCGATTAAAAGGTATCGATACATCGATTAAAGTGGATCCGATTATTTGATTTTAATCAAATTAATTAAAATTGAGTATGACTCTGTACTTTATCCAAATGATATATGAAAATATCTAGGTAAATGAATGAAAATAGGTCTGTCGGTATTCAGAATCATTTATTATAAAGTTTTATTCACTAAAGAACGCTCGTTATTATTTATAATTTTTTACCCAACGGTAATTGATAAAATACCTAGTACGTAGATCCCGATATCATGGATGTAATTTTTTAAATCTCCAAATTTTCTTAAAACCTGAGGTAATTTTTACTTCCAGTTAAAGCTAATCACAAATTTTAACTATATCTGAACAATTTTTGTACGTGTACTAATTAATTTGCCTAATTTTAACATATGTGACTTTCGTATAATAAATCGGTTAAATCGAATCGATTCAATGGATCGATTCACAAAGAAAATTTGGGTAAGATAGTGTAACTCGGAGCTGCACTATCGTACACGTCAAAAGCCATCGATTTCTGTGGCAGCAGTACGACTGCAAATTTTCATTGCATTGCACGCCACTGAACCAATCACAGTAAAGTATGCTCCAATGGTCATTATTGCGATTGGTTCACTAGCGTGTAGTCACATAGTTTGCAGTCGTAGCGCTGCCGTGTTTAGGAACTTCTACCACCACAGATCCGTTAAAGTTCTGTGTTTTGACTGCTCTGTGATTATTTAGGTGACGTTTATAAATTTGACTGTTGACTGTTGAGTGTCAAACTTTATTCATTCGGCATTTTGGTTTTGGTAGTAGCCAAAAAACTTATGTGTAATAAGTAATAATAAGATTATTTTTATCATTTTATTGCGGGTGTGTGCTCAGTTGTTGCAATTTGAGCCAAAAATTTTACGGTTTTACCAAAATTTGTTTAAACATTTGGGCAGTGCGGTTAGTTTCGCATGAGTAGTGAACACGTAATTAAGAAATAAAATCGGAAAAGGTGACTCAGTTGTTGCAGGTGATAGGTAATAATACCACGTGTAAATAGTGAAAACCTGATGCAATATGGGTTTAACAATATCGGCAGTTTTCAATAGACTCTTTAGTAAAAAATCCATGAGAATTTTGATGGTTGGACTCGACGCCGCTGGTAAAACCACAATTTTATATAAATTAAAACTAGGCGAAATTGTAACGACCATACCTACAATTGGATTTAACGTTGAGACAGTGGAATATAAAAACATATCGTTCACTGTATGGGACGTAGGTGGTCAGACAAGAATCAGGAAACTTTGGAGGCATTATTTTGCCAACACCGATGGGCTTATCTTTGTTGTCGACTCAAGTGATCGTCATCGTATTGAGGAAGCACAGTTTGAACTCCACAGTATGTTAGGGGAGGACGATTTAAGGGATTCGATCCTACTTGTTTTTGCCAACAAACAAGATTTGCCAAATTCTATGACCACTGCGGAATTGACGGATAAACTAAATTTAAACACGTTGAGGAATAGAAGATGGTATATTCAAGCTACTTGTGCAACTCAGGGAAATGGTTTATATGAAGGACTTGATTGGTTGTCAAATGAATTGTCTAAATAACTTTAATATTACTTCTAAATATGTTAAGCACATTCAGGCTATAAGTTTTGATACATTTCAAATTATTTCGGTTGAATTTACAGCGTTTTCTATTTGTATTCGACTGAAGTTATCTAAAAAAATTCGTATTTAAGAGTTTAGTTAACGAATAGGTTATAATTTTAAATCTAGTTAATTGATTTAATTAGGTTCATTGCTAATATGTATTTTTTGTAAATCCATAAGAAACAGACTACTATTATAAGTGTATAAAGTTATATAATAAAAATTAAATCGATGCTTGTTTCTTCCTCTAAGTGTAATATTTTGTAGAATAAAATTCACGTGCATACGACTAAACTGTGTTAGATGCAATTAAAAAAGGCTTGAAGGAAAGAGAATGTTATATTGTAAGTCATGAAGAGCAACAAATTGGGAATATGCTTTAACCGTCACCACACCACGATTTCTCTCTGATCCTGTATCATTTTATGTTAGCACCTGTTAGATCCTGGTCACAGCGTTGAATGAAAATAAAATAAGAAAAATATTTACTATCTGTGAGGCTTTAAAATCAATATTGGTGAAAGTAATAACATGTAATTAAGTTTAATGAGCTTTGGAAAATTCTATGAATCATCCACTTTGTTATCACAATAGGTATGCTACTTATATTGCCAGTGAGAACACCTAGGCACAAAAATACATATGTATTAAATTAATTGCAATCTACATTAATCTAAATTTTATAGTGATTATAGAACACTGATTATGTTACAATTCGATAAATATTTTAATTTGTGTGAATACAGGTTTCATTACAGTCGACCTGTATCAATGTTTTGTAAAGCTAAGCATTACAATAATTATGATTAGTACTATCATGAATTTTTGGACTTTCAAGTCTGAGCAGTTATATACTGGGTGTTCAGTAGTAGGCTGAAGTCTAATATAGGGACAGGCTGTATTAAAATAATTGTTTTCTGTTTTTTTCTTTATAATAGGTATAAAAGCGGTATATACGATAATAATTCACATTTGTAAAAATAGATCGCACTGTACAAAGTTCAACAAGTACAGGGTGGTCTACGTAAGCTGGACAAGGAATATTTTAGCCTTTACTCATGCATCATCCAAATTCCAGAGAGCGAGTTGCTTCATTGACGTGGAAGATGCTAAAACTACATTTTAAACAAACATACTTGTACAGCTATCTGCAATGTTACGATTATTACACTTCGGAATGAGCTTATGATAATAAATGATAACAGTAGGCAAGTAGGCATTGATATATTAAATATAGAGAATGAGGAAAATATGTAATTAAAAAAAATATTTCTCTTCAGTGCATGTATACCAGGTGTCGCGAAGTAATGTACTTCCACAAAATTTGCTTTATAATTTGAGATAAAAAAATTTAGAATATAAAGAATAAAGAAGAAATTTTTAACGTTTTTCATTAGATATTCCGAAAATAAAAATAAATTAATAATAAAATTTGAGTGTAACAAACGAAGTTGAATAGACTATCTTTTAATGCTATTCAAGGGTAAATATTTTCAGAATTCGGGAGATCTTTCACTGAGCAATTTCGTTCAAACACATTAACATTCATTAAACGGTAAATTGTTATCTTACCTGTTTCTGCACAGAATTTCTGGCAATCTCCTGAGTATTAATGTAACTGAACACAGGACTTAGGTAAAATGTTTTAATAATTTTCCAAGAATCTTCTCTCACAAGATCAAATTTCAACGCTTGGAAATTAACTGAAACAAATTAAAACACAATTAAAGTTGTCAACTTTCTTTTTAGCCATATTTCTGAATCTTTTATCTACACATTTTAATGCTATTCAGGACGTATAATTTTGATGAATCACGCAAATTTTAATGGATTAAATATTTTGCTAGTGTCTCGTGGGACAGCTTTATTTCTTTCTAACATCTACGATATAATACTTTCATTCCTATTAAAAAATTTAAAAATTCAACATTTCCAAAATCGTTCAATTCAGAAATTAGTTATTGAAAAAACAAGAAAGCACACGAGGGAATCCAACCAAAATGAGGACAGTGATTATTTCTCATACTTACGTGCCAAATGTAAACATCTTACGAAAAATTGTTGCCAAGATGAACATCTGACCAATATTGGAAGCAATAGTCACTGTGATCTTCATTCATTTTGAAAACATAAATGACCATAAAAAAGTTCATAGTGTAGTTCAATATGGGCTTAATCCCAAAATTATTTGATTTACTCTTCGACCATCGAAGGATTTATTAGTAACTCTGAACAAATATACCTATATATACCTGTAAATATTTTATTTCAACAAATTTATTTATATTCACTTGAAACAGAGTCCAGGTCGACTTTGCAAAGGGGTTTACCTGGAGTGACTGGTCGTAAAATTATAGGTTATAGGTTTTAATTGTAATATCTTTGAATGTATTAAAAATTTATTATTAGGTACCCCACGTGTTAAAATGGAGAAGTTTTTATCTCATAATATAGATATTAGCAATTCCTCAAGGGTCCCATTGTGGTCAACTGCACTTTAACTTGCTTGTAAATAATATTGTTTTGCATATAAATTATAATACACTCATGGACAAAATTGTATTTGTATTTTAAATTTTCCCAATTCTTTTGTATTTATAAATTTTAATGAACGAACACATTACACAAGAAAGAAATAGTTTATTTCACACATTTTAAGTAAAGAATATTAGGTTTTCATTAGCAGAAAATGCTAAAAAAATTTACGACGATTTGAAACCAAATTCAAGTAATAGTTAATAGAAATAAGTTTTAATACCATAGATATATATGTCTGTTTCATGTCTTTTCACGTCAGAACTAGGGTTATCGTTATCATACACATCTTCTGAATATACTTAGACTTGGTAACACATATAACTGTATTATTTAATTCCTCTGTGCAGCATTGAATTAAATTTGAAGACTAAATCAATGACTTACATGCTTTTAAATATGTCGTGTAGTTTTTGCAATAACATCAACCTTTGTATAGTATATTTAACTTCCTTTTTATCAGTAATTTTTTTTTGGCAGAAGCTATGATAAGTGGGGGTGGTTTTGTTCTCAACTTCAGTAACACCAGCCTTAGTTAAATTTTGTATATATGTATATTAACGTATTTAATGTACATTTACATTACAGATAAATATTGCCTATATATAAAATAATAAATATTCACAAGAGATATAAAAAGATTACTAATCTCACTACTTATCTTTGATACAGGGCACATGAAACTATACATATAAAAAAAATAGAAATTATCGAATTCTCCGAATTACGTCGGAAGATCAACCACGTATACCCTGTTTCCTGTCCTTTGAGACAAAGCGTCATCTTCAACAAAACTAACCTATTTCATCTTTCTTAACTAGAAAACTCTGTCTTGGTATCCACTGTCTTGCACAGCGGACGTGGTTGGTCTCGGCATAGAATGATGTCGCATTTGCGTGGCTCTTCTTGGCGGAGCGAGAAATTCAAACATACTCTGTGTATGGTTTGCTAACATTTTGCCTAAATCGCAGGGCATTGGGTCAGTCCAAAAAAAGTCGTGATTGAGGGCAGTGTCCGAATCAGCTCTCTTTGAGGGGTCTAAGACCAGGAGTTTGTCGAGTAAGTCACATGCATAGGGATCCTTCAAATAGGGCGTTAAACGTTCCTTAACCTGGAGAACAAAGTTATATATTTTTTAAGTAATTTAAGCACCGAAGAGAACTTCTTTAATATTTTTTTTATGCTTTAAGGCACGAACTTGAGTAATAGTTTACTAACCACCATTACCAGGATATACAAAACAAATTAAATATATTGACGCACATATTACCTTTCTCTTTTGTTTTTGAGGCAAGTCCATTTTCTTAAAAAGCTCTAAATTTTCTACGCCGGGCCAAACGATAGGTGTGATTGAACCACATAACTGGGAGATTAGCGTAAGTTGTTGTTGTTCACTGTTGCCTTGCATAATAGGTGATCTCGTCCACATTTCAGCCATTATACAGCCAGCGCCCCATAGATCTACTGGGGGGCCGTAATTCCTCTCGCCCAAAAGCAACTCTGGAGGTCTATACCACAATGTAACTACACGATTCGTAAACCTAAAATAATTATTTTAATGAATTATCGGCCAAAAGAATGAACTTAAGTGTAACAGAGACAATACCAATTGAATATGTTTAACAGTCTATGGATACGTACAAACAACCTCAAAAATTTTGGAATGTTAATTGCACCTATTTCTATATAAAAAATACATTTGTTGTATTTAATGCTATTTAAATTTTTTTTTGTGTCGAGGCACTTAGTGAATATCACAAATAAATAAGTATTTAATAAATAAATAGTTGATCTTAGTAGTATTTTGTTAAACAAATAATTCAATTATCCTTACCTGTTTGGCATTCCATTCTTGTTTGTGCTAAACGCCCTAGCCAAGCCGAAATCGGCAAGTTTCAAGACTCCATTCTTGGTAATTAGCACATTGGCAGCTTTCATATCCCTGTGCAATATTTTATTGTTATGGATGTAGTATAGTCCGTTTAAAAGCTGTTGGACAACCTTTTTTATTTCTCCTAAGCTAAACTTAACATTTACATTCGACAGCAATCCAGCTAAATCATGCTCGCAGAAATCAAACACCAAATAAAACGTCGATCGGTATCGGTTATGTTGCGATGCCTGTGTTCGACAAATTTCAATAAGATTAACTACGTTTTCGTGCTTCAGTTTCTGCAGTATCCTTATTTCTCTCAAGGCAGTAATCGGAAACTAGAAGAAAAACGAATTAATATGTTAATCCGACGGGATCACGACATACGTACTCCTTCTTTTTCATTATCCATCAGTACTTTCTTCATTGCGACAAATTTCTTTGGATTACTCATGTCTCTAGCTTTGAATACTTCACTAAAATAAGAGAAAATAACGTAGAACATGATATTATAACAGTTGAGACTTTAGAATTTACCCGAAAGTTCCTTGACCTATTTTGGTAACTTTTTCATATTTAGAAGTAAGATCACAGTAGGGGAAGCTAAAGGTCTTTATATATTCTTCCTTTTCTCGCATGTTCATCATTACGGAATGTGGATGGCTTCCGGAACTGAAATAAAGATAATTAGGCCAAGTTGATTTCTGCAATTTCAAATAGTTTTGGGCAGACAGAAAGATAATAGAAAGTGGACCGAATTAATGAAAATAGATTTTCCTCAACAGTTTGGTGAATACATACCTATTTTCACCTCGGCTCTCACGTTCACGGGAATTGTTATTCTGCATTTTTTTACTGTTCTCTATCGTAGACATTCACTTTTTTTCAATTATATTTTATTAAGAATGATTTTCAGTGAAAATCTAGTGTAAATTAAGCATTTTTTGCAATTTCTCAATTCCAAACATCAACTTCTACAACTTAACCTCAATCTCCAACATTCAATAACAAGTTGTAGGTGTGTTCATTTGTAGTTCACGAATCGGTGGTGGTATCGAACTGCACTTATCTCTCTCACGTCTAGGACTGTCTATATAAGCATCTCACTTTAGTGAAGTAGTTTTATTGTACTACACTACACACAAATGAACATACTTCCTCTTTTGGCACAGCACCACAAACATCTAACTCGACACCATGGAACACATACACGAAGAGAAGTAGCGGCAGCTTAGGAATACAATCAGCAGAGTATCTACGGGCGGCACTTTTCATCTATTAAAAATGAAAATTTGACCTGCTGTGGGTGGGATAATAAAACAAGGGTTTTTACCACCTTAATTAAAGTGGAATAATTACACTTCCCGGAACCATGAATAAGGGTAATTTCGAAATGTATAGGCTTATCAGCAGAATTTTAAAAACAAAATTATTAGGGTAAAAGTATAATAGCAGGTATAAATAGGTAAAATATATAGGTACCATCCCCTTTTAAATTGGTACAATAAACAGCTTGTGATAAATTGCAATGAAAATTTATCTTTAATTTTGGGAATTTCCAAATTGAATATATTATATAATATAGGTATAAGAGGAGGTGAATTTTATTATTTTATAAGTAATACACTTCCGGGAAATTTTAAATGAAAATAATAAATAATAATAAAAGAATTATGTTATCGGGGTTAAACAATACAATAATGCCACATAAGTACCCCGAAAACGAAATATGATGCATATGTGTTTCGAAGTTATATTGCTCCTCATCATCATTATTAGTCTGTTTCTGTGATATAGTTTTATATCAATAGTGGCCTGTATTGTAAGGTATAAATAATATTTGAGAATAACTAAAGAAACACTTATGCAACCATGATATCGAAGTACTTTATTGTTAGTTGCCTGCTATCTTTCATTTAATTTGGAGGAACTATTTTATTAGGCGGATGCGATCCGAGGTGGGCCCTGCATAAAAAGTTGCTATATTTCTACTGTCATCTGTCGAAATCGGATCAGCTTATGAGGAATAAACTGTAGTAGGAGCGGATTTCATGAGAATAACATATTCATAGGTAGGTACTCGATATTCTTTATTCCATCCCGTCCGGAAAGTACAACATTACAGTACTCATATTAAGCGGTCAGGAAATGAGGTACTACTATAGAGACTGTAATGTATCGGAAATCTCTGGAAATTCATTACGAACCAATCACAAACTATTGACAGTTATTTGACGTATAAAAATTAACCTTAAATAAAAAAAATAGTGTTAAAACTGTCTCGTTTAGATATTCTGGTATCTACTCGACTGTAACAAGTCACCTACCGGACTTGTAACGAAAATTACTATTATAATTGCCCATTTGTATAATTTGAAACTTGTTTATTTTCTTAGATCATTTGACATTTGACAGTTCTGACACTATTTTTCAATTTAAGGTTAATTTTTATATGTCAAATAACTATCAAAAGGTATAATAACAGTTTGTGATTGGTTCGTAATAAATTTCCGGTGGCTTTCGGTACCGTACCGTACCGTAATACCTCACTATCCGGCCGCATATGAGTACTGTAATGTTGTACCTTCCGGACGGGATGAAAAAAAAGTTATTAATCTACTCTTATTAGGTTATATATTAATTAACCAACTGGTTTTGCATAATTAATAGTATCCATAAACAGATAGCGTTATAGTAATTAAAAAGTCACATTTGTTTACATCAATCTCCTTTAACTTTCATGCCTATATAGCCTGTTCAATAGAAATTTTTTTCCGATAAGGTGAAATAGAATGGTCCATTATTATTGAGGGAAGGAAAGTGATTTGACATTTGAATAGTTTTGACGTTTATTTAAGTCAAGTAATAATTGTGCCAAAAATGTAATTCGGACTTGCAAAGTTTAGTATTTATTGTTATAATCGTAGATAAAGTATAGTATTCAACTCGTGATAATGCTAAATAACTGATGAATTCACTCACCTGGCGGCTCGTGGAGCTAAATTCATCGGCGTCAGTTCCTTAGTATATTATCACTTGTCAAATAATATACTATTACAATACTCCAGGTATGCCTATAGTTACGGCGTTACCGCTTAGCCCAGTCACGTGGTTCATTATATAAAATGTTAAAAAAAAACACTTGTGTTTGCAATATTGCAATAAATTTTATTTATCGTTGCATTCGCCAGAACATAGAACGGCTCCATAGCGGGCGCACAACACATTTTTTATCCTGATTATCAGTTTAGCATGATGGTATAAAGTGAGAATAAACCAACTGGAGCAATCTTATCCTCGGCACACGGTTCACTGCCTAACAATCCACATATCTCGTGCAATACATGAGCCTAGTAATAATCATACTCCAAAATAGATGGTTACGTCGAAATGTGGTAAAAAAGAGGGTAATGCTATAGGTAAATGGGCTTGTGTTGTGGATTGATTGTGTTTTGAGCATAATGTGTAACTAATTCAATATGAGGATGTCGATTTTATCTAAATTTCTGCTTGGTTCCTGAGCTATCAACTAAAAATCTTGTTCAGGGCATCATTAATAAAGTTTAATTGCCCTATAATCTAATAAAATGAGATGCTTTTTGTTGGTTGGAATTCTAACCTATAATTAGCAGTCAATTTTAAATAATCTACAATATTGAAACTTTATAAATCTACTATCGGAGAGAGTTCTTAAAAGTTACAATGGATCCAAGCTAAAACTTCAAAAATTAAAATGAAAATAAATTTGCAAAAACTAAAAATCTATGATGCACATGACCAATTTCAAAGGTATCTAATTTCGTTGTCAAGACACAGAGCCTTGAATAGGCAACCAGGCTTACCTACGTTTTGTTTTTTTGCATAATTGTAATAATTGAGTGTGTGTAAAGATAGTTGCCTACCGTTGCGGACAACCATATACGCATGTGGTTTACAGCCATTTACGAACACCCTTTACTTAGACCGCGCTCCATTTCCAAATGGTAGATGTAATTGTCTCACATTATTGTAGCAATATTTTTTCTGAAAAACTCATTTATACTTGTCGTTACTTTAATGACAAAACGAGAACGACGTCAGAACCACAACTAGGTAATTCACATTTTGTTTGTTGAAATTTACTACTGCTGAAAGATGTTTGCTTGTAACAATTTATCACTTTACCACCATTAAGTAGCAAGTTTATACTTTATTTCGAACGCGATACAACGTGTGGTACTTACACTGTTGCAGTGTGTTACTTATTGCACTACATTTTTATCAAAATGCTTTGTTCCTAGAGAATACCGTCCCCCATTGCGTTTTATCCAAAGCTTAATAAAGCACCAATAAAAAAATATTTGCATGTTCATCAGATTGTGGAGGTAAGTTTCTGTTATTAATTCATCTCTTCACTCAGACGTTTCCCTAATGAGGTAAACTGTGGGCTGGGAACTAGCAGACATATGCCGTACATTGTTTGCACCAATAAACAACACAATGACCTTCTCCGCATAAGGTTCAAAAGTAGTTGCCTTAATTGTGTGCATTTCCAAGATAATATGGCTTTTATTGTTTCAATTAAACGCGGGGTTAATTAAATGCAGTTTAGCACCACAGGGATCATAAAACGTGAGTTGCGTGATGTACAACGGCTTAAGGTATCCAGGGAGGTAACGTAAATTACCCGTCGCGTTACCGTGCCCAATTAAAATCATAATAATCAAAATGATGAAATTAAATAGCTATAGGTATCTATGGTCTAATTAATTTGGGGATTATTAATTGCCAACGTGATTTTACTATTAGACTAATGGAATAAAATTGTAAAAATGGAGCTTTCCTGCTATTCCTTTCCAGATGTTTCTGTATTACTAACTTTACATTTCCAGTTATAGAGCTTAAAACTATGAATAATTTTACGTCAGATGTAGTAAAGAAGGAACCATTTAATGGCACCTATCAAGTATCAAGGAAGTTATTTTTTGCAACATCAGATCACAAACTGGAACCTGAAGAGCCTCGGAGCTGAGCTACAGCTAGGTTTGCTACAGGAATAATTAAATGAAAATGCCATCGATCAACGACTATCGATCAAATGCAACTATTTGGGACGATTGGGACGAATATACGAGTGGCCGACAACTCGCCTCAGTTCGACATGTGTACATTAGGAGAAGGGAGTGGCAGTGCGCTATGGCCACTGACTGCTCAGCAGTCAGCAGACTGTTGTTAGTATCTCATTAACCGTGTTGGAATGTAGAACTCATGTCTGAAAGGAACAAGGAACAGTAGACGCGAGACTGTATGGTTGCGTCGAGTGTCGAGTGTGAGGATTATTGACGCGCATCCAAATCCCTAATCAAAGAAAAGCTCAATGCAGCCTGCTGCACATCTGAAATATCGCCGGTTCTCACGCTATGTCATTAGACAGAACTCTTTGGAATAGTCGTTATGATGACAGTTCGGTGATAGACGAACAGCATTTACTTTTTTATTTGTGGAGTGACACGTTCGGACCCAGCCTATTATACTTGGAGCATTTTTTTGTTCCCGCCATCGTATTGTCAGTATTGTGAATCGCTGTCCTATGAAAAATCAATACTTACAGATACTATAATTAATGAACAGGCCTCGTGGCTCGTGCTCGTTTTAATTAAATAGCTATTATTGCGCCGATTGTAAACACGGTTGTTCCTAGATTGCAAATAGATGGAAAAGGAATAAGTCCGTAGGTATTAATTTGTTCGTGATAATAAACCTACGAATACATTCTTTAGTATAGGTTGTGACAATTTTGCGTTTTTATTAGGATTTAAGCAAATTCTTCTGTTTAATATGAAATCGAACTGTCTATAAACTCTGTTATCCTTTATCCTTTATCATGACGTGCAAATATAAGTATGGATTTGAGTAAAACCAAATTAAGCTGTCTCTACGACTGATAGCAAATATTAAAAAATGTGAATTTAAGTAACCTATTTTCACGGCTCTGATATGATAAATTACCTAAACAACTATGATTTTTGGGGACTAAGATATTCATGTCACGTTGCGAGAAAATCTTATTATGTGCCGGCCTCGTAAGTTTGTTAAAAAGTAATAAATACAATATAGAAAACAACAAAGGCTGCTAGTAAACAGACTGTTACACAGCTTAAAGTATAATATCGTTTAACCCTCGCAATTCTTTGCGCCGTCTTGACTTCTTTTCTTATACGGCTTGCAAAAGTTTTAATGCTATTCGATTTTTTACTCCAGCGTGCAGAAACAATATATCGAAGACTTTCCCATTTTAATATCGCGAAATATTCGCCTGCTCCCTCATGATTTATTTAGAGATTTTTTATTTACGTCGCCAGTATTTTCCGAAAATAAATCAAATTATAATATTATGCTTGATCTTTCAACATCGATTGCTTCTATAAGGAACATCAATGACTATAAAGACGTAGAAAGATATTGCATAATCGAAGCCATTGTAACGAGTTATACCTGTGGAGATAACACCCAGTATGAGAGGTCTTTCATTTTTAAACTGTAATTACCATTAAAGAAATAGCAGTTCTTTTTCTTTCCCAGAAAAGACACTTTTAGCCATAATTCGAATATTTTTGTAAAAGTTAACAAATCATTCGTTAAATAATAAACAAGTCAACTTCAAGTGTTATTGCTTCCTTTTTAAAAACTTATAAATCAAGAAACAAATCCAAAACCCTCTGTACAGATTGATTTATAACGTGCACTTTTAACATTTCTAATAGAAACCCTTACTTAGGTCAGTAAATTGAAACCACATGTTTTGGGGTACATTGCCAGTGTCCGAAAGACCATTAGTCCGGGACCTTCTGCTAAATGTTAAAGAAAGTTATCTTGGGTTATGCATACATAGTAACGGCCGGACAGGTAGTTATCACGCGAGCAGATTACTTAATAATAGTAAATAGTAAATGAATCTTAAGAATGGGTTTCACTCAGCTCGAGTTTGCGAATGCAGGGCTATATAGAAATAGTATATAGGAATGTATTCATGATTAGGTTAATTAATTAATATGAGGCGTATGGAAACTTATTTAACGGAGCTAAGGCACTTGCCCTAGGATAGTAATTTTCCACTACGTCGGCTTGGCAGAGTAAACAGGTTCAATCCCTAAAGTAGGATACTCAGAGGCGGGGCGGGTTTCAATTGGTCAATTCTTTTAACTTAGCTAACCCCCGCAAGTCAACAGCCTCTCAGGCGATGGTTCGAACCTGATGTGCTAAATCCTGAAACGTTTAGAAATCACTTTTCGTTTAGTCATTGTGCTGTAAACATCCTTCTTTTTTTGTGTCATTGGTAAGAAAAACAACAATAATCTTAACTAAGTGTTTATTCGGTAATTTCTGATTTATTCTGTGTTAAGTCTGCGATAGATAGCTTAACCGTGGTTTGCGGGATATTTTCGAACCCATCTAAATATTATCCAGCCGTTAAGCTATATCCGATCCGATCCGATTTGTAACCACTGCCACTTAGTTAATAAGTCATTACTAAGTTGTATATTGTTGTACTTTAAGAATTCCACATTTTGTTGGGAACTATTACCCGTTTTTATTTTTGTTTTAATCATTATCATTTTCTTTATTCCTTTATGTGTAAATAAATAGATACTAAGTGTTTTGAGAATCATTTTGTTTTATTGAAAGTATGGTTGGCAAAGTAAATTAAAAGTAAGATCAGAATTGGTGAATAAGCATATTCTAAGTGCTCATTAATATTAGGGATATCAGAATTGGTGAATAAGCATATTCTAAGTGCCCATTAATATTCGGGATATACGTCGCGAGTGGATCAGTGTCCAAAGATGGCAGCGAATCTAGTGCCAAAAGGAGGCCGCACACTGAGATCAACTGTAAGTATTGTAAAGGAGTAAGACCTAGATAATAAGTAATCATACGGAAAGTCCTCAGAACAATAAAGATTAGTGATCACCGGGCGAGTTAACGTCTCTCCTTTTAGTCAACACCAGAAGATATTGTTCAGAGCGACTATTCGTATAGATCTGTCGTTTTCGCGTCAATAACGAATCGCGGTTAAGATTTAGAGTAATGGCGTTGTCTAGAGACTAATTAATTATGCATATCTTCACAGATGTACTGAGAATTTGTCATAAAAGGTTGAAGGTAAAGATTTTTGGTATAAAGTATAAAGTGTAACTCGGTCAGTAAGAACTGTTATACCATAAAGTGACCAGAGGGCGCCACTAAATTCTTTCTTGTGCCATTTTGAATAATAATTCCTTGGCGTTTCGTGAAATAATCGAATTGAGAATCATGGATGCATGTTTGGACATTTTTCGTTATACGAACTGACTGTTAGGTTCGTCTTTTAAATAATTTTTCGAGTTCTGAAAACTACTCGAAAAGGTTACTTGCAATAAATTCGGGAATAAGCAAAGCTTGTAGCGTCGCCTGGACGCAATTTTGACCCAAATTCTTGCTCCAATCAGACCATTTCTATGCCAGCACTGTTCTAAGCGTAGTATTATTGTCGGGACAGCCTGTATGTGGTTACCCTTTCTGCAATTAAGCAGGGCCTACTCTCAATGTTACGATTAATAAAGACGTGCAACAATTGGAGAGCGCAAACACAGTTTCACGCTCACGGAAATCCAGAGTCCATTGTCCCTTCGGCCTCTTAAACATTGCAACCAATCAATTTTGATCTGAAGTGGGTAATTTGAAACAGTAATTACTCCGCTGCCGGCGAATATTCACTGAATTATCAATTTTCCCCCCAGGTTTGATGATCTGTGCAGAATTAGACAATAACGTTCCGGGTTGTAGGTTTTCTATAATGTGTAACATTAACCAGTGGGAGAAGTAATTAGTGTATTACTGGTAAAGTAGCTCTTTTACGTATTTGTGAGATGACTTGTATGACAGACACAGGCGCACCATTTGCTTGGGGCAAAACCGAAACTTTTTGCAGAGGTCTATAATTAGTTTTGTGTAAATGAAAAGCAGGTTAGGTTAGACTTAATTAAGTCGTCACAATATTATCCACTAAGCGAATCCACATTAGTTTCCCATCAGTGCTAAGCTAATATGTGTCGGAGACAGAAAGGATAATTTCGTTATAATATCTAAGAGGGTTTTTGCTTATAGGGCCACTTTATTACATTACGTGGGATTAACTCTGAAAAATACTTTCCCTCATCCGAGTCTAAATGGAATAGTTGAGATTGTTCATCGGTGTGACAAGGGTTTTTAGATTTAGTCCGAATGGTACGCGTTCCAGAGCCACGTCCTTGGCATACAAACACATGTCGAAGACGGATTTTACGCTTTGGAAGGCGGACTGAGGATAATGTCTCTCGCGCGTCCGTAAGCAACGGAATTTGAATAACTGCATAAGTGAAGCAAATATTTTTTTCAAAATGTTGACGTAAGAATCTTCAGTTGCTTTTTCATTTACAGTCTTTGTGGTTTGAACCATAAACGTTTTTAATGTTAAAGAGACAAAACTTTCATCATACATCCTAATTTTTTTAGCAACTGCTCTGGATGATTACCTGTAGAAGCATCAACGGCCTAACTTCTTTTGGAGCGAATTCATTTGTATCACTATCTTTAGCAATGTAAGTTTCGCAATAACTATTTTTACCATAAAATTTACAAAAAACGAGAAAATTGACATTTTATTGAAGCATCGTGTCGGAGAGGTTTGTAAAATTTTGTGAAATTAAAAAGAGATACGAGACCAATGGCCGCCGGATGCGCGCGCAGAAACCTCCAAATCCATGCGCGCGCAGGTCTTGACAATACTAAAAATCACAACGTCAACGTCAGACTGCCGCTTTTAGGTTATCGAAATCTACAGTGCGTCGCGGTAAAAGTTTGAGGTTATGGTCCAAATTTGACGTTTCCTTAATATCGGTCCCAGGGCGGAACCGATCGCAGTTTCGGGATCCGGACGTCTTCGCCGTCCCGAAAACGTTCTCGGTTCGTAGATGGCGCCCACTCTTCACTTTGACATTTAAAAGTCACTTTGACATTTTTGACAGCTGTCACAAAAAAAAATTTTCGAGAAAACGTCACTGAGCTCTCACAAAAATTTTTTTTAGGAAATCGTCACTTTGACAGCTGTCACAAAAAAATATTTTTCGAGAAAATGTCACTTTGACAGCTGTCACAAAAATTTTTTTTTTGAGAAAACCTCACTTTGGCAGCTCACAATTTTTTTTTAGAGTAACGTCACTGTGACAGCTGTCACAAAATTTTTTTTCCTAGAAAATTTTGACAGCTGTCACCGAAAAGTCTAAAATTTTTTTTTACCGATTTCGCATATTTACCCGATAGCCAGCCCCGTAGGGGCTGTATCGTCTAGAACCTACTAACTATTCGGCCCCGCAGGGGCCGTTTCGTTTCAACATTCCTTGCACATTTCGTCGTTATCCGCATTTTTATACCACGTCCACTTTCACCCCACAAGCACTCTTGAATCATTTCCAAAAGAGTGCCTCCGTTCCACTGGCCATCAATGCCTCTGCCGATACACCATTAAAACCAAGTCAGTATATCGCAACCAAGAACACGCGATAAGCTTGCTGGATAATTCCTAATCGCATTGCCTGTTTCTAATTACAGGCTCGCCAATCACCTCGAATTAACAAGGAATCAAGTCGGCGGTAGCTCTATCCGTAATAGCCGTAATGTACGGGTAATAAACACCCCCGGTTTACGCAACGCTCCGTGAGTTGGCTTTCGTGTTCACAGTTCACAACCCTGTGGAAGGCGGCGGCGGGGGATTGGGTGCAACGCGACTGGAAGGATGGCTGGCATGCCGGAGCTGTAAAAGAATACAAGAAATTCTGCTTCAGTAAATTCGGTAAATTGGAATCAAGCAGATATTTTATAGCAGGGCACTTAAATATATTGTGGCAATATGGCGCATACAATAAAAACAACCCTCCAAGTGGTTTTATAATGTTGCAAGTAAGATATTAACAATTCTGTATTATTAATTTTTCGTCATTTATTAAAATTTTTTTCATAATTTTATTATTTAATTTTAAATAAAACGGATGTTAAATAAAGGTATATTGTGTCATGTATTTTAATAAAAAAAATTAAATTCAATACTTTAAAAAAAAAATAAAAATTAAAAAAATTTGTTCATATAGAACTTCACTGTGAGTAAAGGCAGCAAATAACTTACTTTAAAAAAATAAAGGTTTAAACATAAGCTAAAGAATACGAAAGGTAAGTTTCCTCCACTAAAAGACCCCAAAGAGACTCTGCAAACAACAATTTAAAATAATCAGATATTTATTAAAAAATTCCCCATAAAACATCACAAAATATATGGCATACGAAGTGGGGCATAGAAAAAAAAAACCATCAATAAAATAAAATAATTTAATTTTACAATAATTTCCCCTATCACTACAAATAAATTGGCGCCCATCGTGGGGCCAAGCAAACGAATACAGCTTAAACAATAAAAATAAATAAGAATATACTTCCCCATTTATCGCTACAAATAAATTGGCGCCCAACGTGGGGCCAAACAAACGAATGCAGGTTAAATAATAAAAATAAATAAAAATATATTTCCCCATTTATCGCTACAAATAAATTGGCGCCCAACGTGGGGCCAAGCAAACGAATACAGGTTAAACAATAAAAATAAATAATAATATATTTCCCCATTTATCGCTACAAATAAATTGGCGCCCAACGTGGGGCTAAGCAAACGAATAAAAATAAATAAAAATGTATTTCCCCATTTAATCACACCTAAAAATTCGCAACGAAAAACAACAATCTTTGAAAATTCTCAAAAAAATTCAGAAATATAGAAGAAAGTATGACGCATCAAATGGCATAAACAGCTGTTGGGTATCTCATTTTGTTGTGGAGATATAGCCTTCTTCTACTTCGCTATTTGGTCCAGAAACATGCAATGAAATTAAAATTGTTTTTTTTTTAATTTTATTTGGAACCAGTTTAAAAATTTTTATTGATAAAAAAGAGCTATAAATAATATGTTGCAAAGGTGTAACCAGACAAAACCATTTTTTGAAAAAATTCAATACAATTAAGGCACCCAAAACTTTTCTAATGTTGCATACTTCCCTTCCTGTAGAGTACACAGAAACTTTGTTAATTAAATTTCTCTTAGAGTACGGAAGCTGACATGAAACTCGACTTAATTTGTTTGATCGAAACGATATGAGCATTCCCAATTTCACGGGAGCTCTTATTGAAAGAACTGTAATAAAATATACACCTTATTACTTTGTGCGCCATAAAATACATTCCCAGACTTCGAAGAAAGCATCTTTTATAAAAAGACGTTACTTACAAGCCATCGCTGAGATATCAAGAAGATAACAAAATTTGTCCCTAAAATTAAATCCTTACATTATTTATTCACCCTTCTTATCTGAAACCCTCAGGACCGAACATCTCAATAGGCTCGCTTATAGATCTTTTTATTGTAGGAGTAATACTCCTATTTTATTATATTAGCTTCCTTTGATGCGTTAGTCGGATCGCATCCCGTATTTTTCATGGATGCTCCGTGTGTTTACTCAACAATTCTGCGGTTAGTGTGAAAGCTGTAAAAATAAAAGGAAAACGCATTATACCGCGCCGAAATGAAGCCCGAGGGATCCGCCACTTACATTGTGCTCTTCTCAAAACTGACGTAGGAACTTTAGAACACGGAATGCAGCAATATTTTCTGATGGGTACGTCTGTCAGCTAATCCGGAGCGTAATCCATCAGATGGTCGGATTACAGGGTGTTTATCGGAATGGCGACGAAATCAATAGGTAAAAAACATATTATTATTCGTTTTAGCAATCATTTTCTGCTAATTTTTGCTACAAAGCATTTATTTTAGTGCTCCGCTTCCTTTCCAATATCGTCAAATAATAAAATGAATCGTTGCGACAAATTTAATGACATAATATGCAATCATCTTGTGATTATTTAGTGGTAATTTTGTTAGAGACCAGATATTTGGTGCTCCTTTTCTTTCTCAATAACGGAAATAATAAAATAAGTCTTTTCGACAATTTTAATCCTAATATGCAATAACTTTGTATTTATTTAGCGCTAATGTTGCTATAAAGCAGATATTTAATGCTCTTTTTGTTTTACGACAACAGCCAGTAATAAGGTGAGTCGTTACGATAAAAAAAATTTTAATAAGTAGTAATTTCGTGCTAATTTTGTGCTAATTCTTGCTCCAAATCAGATATTTTATGCTTCTCTTAATAACGTTCAGTAACAAAATATGCCGATACGACAAACTTAATCTTAAAATATAATCCTTCTGTGCTAATTTAGTGTTAATGTTATGCTATAAAGCAGATATTTAGTGCTACTCCTCATTTCCAATAACGTTCAGTAACAAAATGAATGCCATTTTCCTTTTTCAATAACGGAAATAATAAAATCAGTCGTTTCAACAAGCGACAAACAATATTTTAATAGAAATGAAATCCAAAGAAGTCATCCTACTTAATATTTTAATAAATTATAGTAATTTAGTGCTACTTTTGTGCTAATTTTTGCTCCAATTCTTATATTTTATGCTTCTCTTAATAACGTTCAATAACAAAATAAGTCGTTACTACAAATTTACTCTTAAAATATAATCATTTTGTGCTAATTTAGAGCTAATCTTAATAGCAGATATTTAGTGCTTCTTTTCTTTTCCAACAACAGTCAGTTATGGGGTGAGTCGTTACGACAAACAATATTTTAATATGTAGTAATTTCGTGCTAATTTTGTGCTAATTTTTGCTCCAAATCAGATATTTTATGCTTCTCTTAATAACGTTCAGTAACAAAATAAGTCATTATGACAAATTTAATCTTAAAATATAAACAATTTGTGCTAATTTAGTGTTAATGTTATTCTATAAAGCAGATATTTAGTGCTACTCCTCATTTCCAATAACGTTCAATAACAAAATGAATGCCATTTTCCTTTTTCAATAACGGAAATAATAAAATAAGTCGTTTCAACAAACGACAAACAATATTTTAATAGAAATGAAATCCAAAGAAGTCATCCTACTTAATATTTTAATAAATTATAGTAATTTAGTGCTACTTTTTGCTCCAATTCTTATATTTTATGCTTCTCTTAATAACGTTCAATAACAAAATAAGTCGTTACTACAAATTTACTCTTAAAATATAATCATTTTGTGCTAATTTAGAGCTAATCTTAATAGCAGATATTTAGTGCTTCTTTTCTTTTCCAACAACAGTCATTTATGGGGTGAGTCGTTACGACAAACAATATTTTAATATGTAGTAATTTCGTGCTAATTTTGTGCTAATTTTTGCTCCAAATCAGATATTTTATGCTTCTCTTAATAACGTTCAGTAACAAAATAAGTCATTATGACAAATTTAATCTTAAAATATAAACAATTTGTGCTAATTTAGTGTTAATGTTATTCTATAAAGCAGATATTTAGTGCTACTCCTCATTTCCAATAACGTTCAATAACAAAATGAATGCCATTTTCCTTTTTCAATAACGGAAATAATAAAATAAGTCGTTTCAACAAACGACAAACAATATTTTAATAGAAATGAAATCCAAAGAAGTCATCCTACTTAATATTTTAATAAATTATAGTAATTTAGTGCTACTTTTTGCTCCAATTCTTATATTTTATGCTTCTCTTAATAACGTTCAATAACAAAATAAGTCGTTACTACAAATTTACTCTTAAAATATAATCATTTTGTGCTAATTTAGAGCTAATCTTAATAGCAGATATTTAGTGCTTCTTTTCTTTTCCAACAACAGTCATTTATGGGGTGAGTCGTTACGACAAACAATATTTTAATATGTAGTAATTTCGTGCTAATTTTGTGCTAATTTTTGCTCCAAATCAGATATTTTATGCTTCTCTTAATAACGTTCAGTAACAAAATAAGTCATTATGACAAATTTAATCTTAAAATATAAACAATTTGTGCTAATTTAGTGTTAATGTTATTCTATAAAGCAGATATTTAGTGCTACTCCTCATTTCCAATAACGTTCAATAACAAAATGAATGCCATTTTCCTTTTTCAATAACGGAAATAATAAAATAAGTCGTTTCAACAAACGACAAACAATATTTTAATAAATTATAGTAATTTAGTGCTACTTTTGTGCTAATTTTTGTTCCAATTCTTATATTTTATGCTTCTCTTAATAACGTTCAATAACAAAATAAGTCGTTAATACAAATTTACTCTTAAAATATAAACATTTTGTGCTAATTTAGAGCTAATCTTAATAGCAGATATTTAGTGCTTCTTTTCTTTTCCAACAACAGTCAGTTATGAGGTGAGTCGTTACGACAAACAATATTTTAATATGTAGTAATTTCGTGCTAATTTTTCCTCCAAATCGGATATTTTATGCTTCTCTTAATAACGTTTAGTTACAAAATCTGCCGTTACGACAAATTTAATCTTAAAATATAATCATTTTGTGCTAATTTAGTGTTAATGTTATTCTATAAAGCAGATATTTAGTGCTACTCCTCATTTCCAATAACGTTCAGTAACAAAATGAATGCCATTTTCCTTTTTCAATAACGGTAATAATAAAATAAGTCGTTTCGACAAACGACAAACAATATTTTAATAAATTATAGTAATTTAGTGCTACTTTTGTCCTAATTTTTGCTCCAATTCTTATATTTTATGCTTCTCTTAATAACGTTCTATAACAAAAATAAGTCGTTACAAATTTACTCTTAAAATATAATCACTTTGTGCTAATTTAGAGCTAATTTTAATAGCAGATATTTAGTGCTTCTTTTCTTTTCCAACAACAGTCAGTTATGAGGCGAGTCGTTACGATAAACAATATTTTAATATGTAGTAATTTCGTGCTAATTTTGTGCTAATTTTTGCTCCAAATCAGATATTTTATGCTTCTCTTAATAACGTTCAGTAACAAAATAAGTCATTATGACAAATTTAATCTTAAAATATAAACAATTTGTGCTAATTTAGTGTTAATGTTATTCTATAAAGCAGATATTTAGTGCTACTCCTCATTTCCAATAACGTTCAATAACAAAATGAATGCCATTTTCCTTTTTCAATAACGGAAATAATAAAATAAGTCGTTTCAACAAACGACAAACAATATTTTAATAAATTATAGTAATTTAGTGCTACTTTTGTGCTAATTTTTGCGCCAATTCTTATATTTTATGCTTCTCTTAATAACGTGCAATAACAAAATAAGTCGTAACTACAAATTTACTCTTAAAATATAAACATTTTGTGCTAATTTAGAGCTAATTAAAATAGCAGATATTTAGTGCTTCTTTTCTTAATAACGTTCAGTAACAAAATATGCCGATACGACAAATTTAATCTTAAAATATAATCCTTTTGTGCTAATTTAGTGTTAATGTTATTCTATAAAGCAGATATTTAGTGCTACTCCTCATTTCCAATAACGTTCAGTAACAAAATGAATGCCATTTTCCTTTTTCAATAACGGTAGTAATAAAATAAGTCGTTTCGACAAACGACAAACAATATTTTAATAAATTATAGTAATTTAGTGCTACTTTTGTGCTAATTTTTGCTCCAGTTCTTATATTTTATGCTTCTCTTAACGTTCAATAACAAAATAAGTCGTTACTACAAATTTACTCTTAAAATATAATCATTTTGTGCTAATTTGGAGCTAATTTTAATAGCAGATATTTAGTGCTTCTTTTCATTTCCAACAACAGTCAGTAATGAGATGAGTCGTTACGACAAACAATATTTTAATATATAGTAATTTCGTGCTAATTTTGTGCTAATTTTTGCTCCAAATCAGATATTTTATGCTTCTCTTAATAACGTTCAGTAACAAAATATGCCAATACGACAAACTTAATCTTAAAATATAATCCTTTTGTGCTAATTTAGTGTTAATTTTATTCTATTAAGCAGATATTTAGTGCTACTCCTCATTTCCAATAACGTTCAGTAACAAAATGAATGCCATTTTCCTTTTTCAATAACGGTAGTAATAAAATAAGTCGTTTCGACAAACGACAAACAATATTTTAATAAATTATAGTAATTTAGTGCTACTTTTGTGCTAATTTTTGCTCCAGTTCTTATATTTTATGCTTCTCTTAATAACGTTCAGTAACAAAATAAGTCGTTACTATAAATTTACTCTTAAAATATAATCATTTTGTGCTAATTTAGAGCTAATTTTAATAGCAGATATTTAGTGCTTCTTTTCTTTTCCAACAACAGTCAGTAATGAGGTGAGTCGTTACGACAAACAATATTTGAATATGTAGTAATTTCGTGCTAATTTTGTGCTAATTTTTGCTCTAAATCAGATATTTTATGCTTCTCTTAATAACGTTCAATAACAAAATATGCCGTTACGACAAATTTAATCTTAAAATACTATAATCCTTTTGTGCTAATTTAGTGTTAATGTTATGCTATAAAGCAGATATTTAGTGCTACTCCTCATATCCAAAAACGTTCAGTAACAAAATGAATGCCATTTTCCTTTTTCAATAACGGTAATAATAAAATAAGTCGTTTCGACAAACGACAAACAATATTTTAATAAATTGTAGTAATTTCGTGCTACTTTTGTGCTAATTTTTGCTCCAATTCTTATATTTTATGCTTCTCTTAATAACGTTCAGTAAACAAAATAAGTCGTTACTACAAATTTGTTTTTAAAATATAATCATTTTGTGCTAATTTAGAGCTAATTTTAATAGCAGATATTTAGTGCTTCCTTTCTTTTCCAATAACAGTCAGTAATGAGGTGAGTCGTTACGACAAACAATATTTTAATATGTAGTAATTTCGTGCTAATTTATGCTCCAAATCAGATATTTTATGCTTCTCTTAATGACGTTCAGTAACAAAATATGCCGATACGACAAATTTAATCTTAAAATATAATCCCTTTGTGCTAATTTAGTGTTAATGTTATTCTATAAAGCAGATATTTAGTGCTACTCCTCATATCCAATAACGTTCAGTAACAAAATGAATGCCATTTTCCTTTTTCAATAACGGAAATAATAAAATAAGTCGTTTCGATAAACGACAAACAATATTTTAATAAATTATAGTAATTTAGTGCTACTTTTGTGCTAATTTTTGCTCCAATTCTTATATTTTATGCTTCTCTTAATAACGTTCAATAACAAAATAAGCCGTTACTACAAATTTACTCTTAAAATATAATCATTTTGTGCTAATTTAGAGCTAGTTTTAATAGCAGATATTTAGTGCTTCTTTTCTTTTCCAACAACAGTCAGTTATGAGGTGAGTCGTTACGAAAAACAATATTTTAATATGTAGTCATTTCGTGCTAATTTTGTGCTAATTCTTGCTCCAAATCAGATATTTTATGCTTCTCTTATTAACGTTCAGTAACAAAATATGCCGATACGACAAATTTAATCCTAAAATATAATCCTTTTGTGCTAATTTAGTGTTAATGTTATGCTATAAAGCAGATATTTAGTGCTACTCATCATTTCCAATAACGTTCAGTAACAAAATGAATGCCATAACGGTAATAATAAAATAAGTCGTTTCGACAAACGACAAACAATATTTTAATAAATTATAGTAATTTAGTGCTACTTTTGTGCTAATTTTTGCTCCAATTCTTATATTTTATGCTTCTCTTAATAACGTTCAATAACAAAATAAGTCGTTACTACAAATTTACTCTTAAAATATTAACATTTTGTGCTAATTTAGAGCTAATTTTAATAGCAGATATTTAGTGCTTCTTTTCTTTTCCAACAACAGTCAGTTATGAGGTAAGTCGTTACGACAAACAATATTTTAATATGTAGTCATTTCGTGCTAATTTTGTGCTAATTCTTGCTCCAAATCAGATATTTTATGCTTCTCTTAATAACGTTCAGTAACAAAATATGCCGTTACGACAAATTTAATCTTAAAATATAATCCTTTTGTGCTAATTTAGTGTTAATGTTATGCTATAAAGCAGATATTTAGTGCTACTCCTCATTTCCAATAACGTTCAGCAACAAAATGAATGCCATTTTCCTTTTTCAATAACAGTAATAATAAAATAAGTCGTTTCGACAAACGACTAACAATATTTTAATAAATTATAGTAATTTAGTGCTACTTTTGTGCTAATTTTTGCTCCAATTTTTATATTTATGCTTCTCGTACTAACGTTCAATAACGAAATAAGTCGTTACTACAAATTTACTCTTAAAATATAATCATTTTGTGCTAAGTTAGAGCTAATTTTAATAGCAGATATTTAGTGCTTCTTTTCTTTTCCAACAACAGTCAGTTATGAGGTGAGTCGTTACGATAAACAATATTTTAATAAGTAGCAATTTTGTGCTAATTTTTGCTCCTAATCAGATATTTTATGCTTCTCTTAATAACGTTCAGTAACAAAATAAGTCATTATGACAAATTGAATCTCAAAATATAAACAATTTGTGCTAATTTAGAGCTAATGCTGCTATAAAGCAGATATTTAGTGCTCCTATTCTTTTTTAATAACGTTCGGGAATAAAAGACATAAAAAATAACTGATTATCTGTATTGTGTATTTTTTAGTTAACAGTACTTCAGTAAGGGCAAATCTGGGTTTCATAAGTGCTAAAATATTGGCGTAGAATAACTATGACCCTTAAGATCTCAGGAAGGTGAGACTCAGTGAACATGACTGGGCTATGAATTCCACAACTCTGTTGTTCGTGGCAGAAAGATTATCTGACAAAGCAGAGCAAAAGGAAGAGTTACTACTTTCTATCTAGTGACTAGTAGATAAGATGATTGCAGTGGGATCAATGGCTATGAAAATAACCATAGAAAATACACATTTCTGAAACCAGAGATTTTGGTTGGTTATTTGGCAGTTTTGTAACCTGCATTTGTTTGTTTACTTTGTATCCGTCGATGTGTCGCTCGCCATTAAGGCAACAAGCAAAAGTATTCAGACACAGATGTTTTAAAGAAGGATTTAGAGACTCACAGAAGTCTAAGTATAAGTTTGTTTATAAAGATCTTGTATGGCAATAAATATGTTTTTGAGTGTTTATGCAGTTACTGAAACAGATGCCATAAATTCGAGTGATGAATAATCAACAAATGTCTTATGATGTGTGCGCGAAGTATTTGATATTTAGTAGTTTGTTTACGACAGCTTTATGTTTGTTGTTTTTCAGTTTTAGGTTTAAAACAGTTAATACCTATTAAATATAAGCTTTCTGAATCTGACCTTAATTTACCCAAAATCTCAGCCCAGTGCTTTTGCATTTAACATAAGAGAAAAGATTGTTTGTTTGTTAATATGTTATATTTTTCTTATCCGAACTTTACACATACTGCACCGATTCATGAATGTCACTGTTGTTTTCTTTCCGGTTCTTGTTTCACCGTAAATATTCTCGATGAAGGCGATTATTCTGTATTTTTGTTTTTATCCGGAATCGACAAAGGAATTTTTCTCAAGCATAAAGACGTAACGTCAGTTTTAGTCCGCAGCACACAAATGATTGTAGCGCCAACACCTCCAGCAGCTGGAAAACTCGAGAATTTATTCTCGAGTCGAGGAATTTCTTATTTCTGGCATGAAACACAATTACTTTGTTCTAGATCATAATTTCAGCGGTTTTATAAAACTGGTGCAGAACGCGCCAGGCAATTTAAGCCTTATGGAATTTTATATTTTACCTATTCGACTAGATCTGAAGGAGAATGGGAAACTTGCGAACTTTTCTATTCCACACGTTTTGTAAAAAAAAGGCCTCTGCCTGCAGATTACATTCCATACAAATGTTATATATTATGTAGGGCCACAACTTCCATTCGCTGTAAAGTGGAACAACTAGAAGGAATTTCTAAAAGTGTCTTACTCGAGGAGTTATTCCGGAAATTCGGTTTAATTGCCACTTGCGTACAGCCAGGTGAGTTTACGTTGGAAATTTTGTTTAAAAAAATCTTAATTAATTCAAGTGTCAGGAGTAAATAAAAATAACGTCGATATATGAGTCTTGTTAAGTATAGTTATTAATATAACTGCTAAAATTTCTTTTGATTTCGAGTAATCGGGGACGAAAAATGAAAAAGTGGAAATCTATCGATTTTTCCTCATTTCAATCGCCCGTATCTCGAGAACGAAAGAAGATGGCGATCTCGCGTTTACGACATTTGTTTTCTCTCGTCTAATTCCATTACCATGAAGTATGTCAGACTTTTCATACGACTTTGAATTTTTCTTAAATTTCTTAAGGTTTGGTTGGAAAATTTCATTGTTTTTTGTCACTTTTCCTTTTCAACTCCTGTAATTTTTTTTAAAGAAAATTGGCCACCTTTTTCTTTAGCTCAGTTGATTCAGAAATGGATGCTGATCATCATGCCATTTCCTTTGATTTTTTATCTCTACTTGTTAAAAAGTTGTCGGCTGTCAAAGTCGGAGGCTCGTGGATTTCGAGTCTATTGGGACACGCTCTGGTTGTAATCAAACGGCCGCCATTCGAATTGCGGCCGTTAATATTAGTTATTAGGATTTGATTTTTAGTATATGTGGGCCACCCGATATATTTTAAAAGAATATTAGTTCACTGCGAATATGTCGTGAAGATAACGAGCCAGGCACTTTAGAATCGTTACAGGTTGTTATGGCTATATAATTTCCAGCCTTGCGATTAAAAAAGAAAAAACTAAAATTTAACTCAGTCATCAGAATTGAACATTCATGAGATTAGATTAGGAAATGCTGAATCGGTGGGGATCGCTTCGATAGAAAACTCAGCAACCTTAGCTTAGAGAGCGAAAGAGATAGCGATCTCGCATTTACGCCATTCGTTTTCTCTCGTCGACCTATATTGCCATGAATTAGTTCATAATTTTTCTGGGACATTCATTTTTCTTAAATTCCTTAAAGTATGGGAAATATCATCATTTTTTGACACTTTTTCCTTTCAAGTGTTGTAACTTTTTTTAAAGAAAATTGAAAATTGATTCAGAAATGGAGGCTGATTTCAGTGGAAAATTCAGTTTACATGCACTTTTCGGTGTCACATCAATTATTTCAAAAACAAGCTTGAAACAACTATATATTCCATTAATTTATGTCTGTACAAAGCCGTCAGTGTCAATAGAGGACGTGTAAATACACACAGCATCAAAACGGTTATTCTCAAGACACACCAAACATTTAATTATCTGTGTTTAGAATAATAATTCACTCCATGCAATTTCAAAGTGATTACGTCTAGAGCTCGGCATCTTATAATTGGCAACTGGTATGTGATATTAGATTCTCCAATTATCACAGGAATCCATAACGACAGAATAATTAATGTATAGTATGGAGAATTTGCCGGAACGAAATCTGGAACTGTAGGTAGAAGTGCACGACTTCGTCACTTAAACTAGGGAAAGAGGTAATTTTCCGTTCTTTGAACCGCTCCTTGTCTATAACAGGAGTACTGTGATCTAGACAGGCATTTTATAACAGCTAATTACCCTTTGTGTTTGTACTTTTCATCTGTACAAGATTTATTGTATTTACTTATTTGTTACTGAGAAAATGTAAAAAGGACTGTAATTATGTGTTTGTGGTGGCAGTATTAAAAAAAATAGAACAATAGACTGATGGTCGAGATGGTAGTGTATCTGCCTCTCACGCAAAAGTCCCGGGTTCGAATCCCGGTCGTGGCAATGGAAAATACTGTGAGAGGGATTTTTCCATTACACACGGATATTGGATGTGTGTCCCTGGTCTTTAAATGTGTAGCCCCCTCCCGCACAAGGCTCTTCTAGAACCTTCTGGGATAAAGGGGGTCGTATAATTACATGTGGTGTATTTATTTATTATTATTATCAAATTATTGCCGTCCAATCCAATAAAAATAATTAAAGTTGGACTGTAATATTATAATTCGCTCTGCTTGTCAGAAATATGTACCAATAGCAATGAAATGGCAGCTCTCCTGTTATATAATGTCGGCTGGATCGTTGAGACTCCAATCGTTTTCACGCAATGAAATGTCAATTCTTCTATTTTATAACGCGGCGACCAATGAGATAATAACTGTCTTCATTAATAGGGTAATTTTAATTATGATGAGGTCGATATATGTGCGATCTTTGACTAGAACCGATCAAAATATTTTCCACCGTCCTGGGATTTGTCTCCGAATTGGTCGCCCCAATGCCCGGCCTGTTAACAAATCCACTAGATTCAGTTATAAAGAAGGGAGCGCCCTGTAAACACCCCTTAATGATACGAGAACCTCGTACAAGTTGCACAGGCCTGATTCCCTTTACGCAACCAGGAGAATCAAACCTCTCCCTATGCAAAACCGCGACATTAGATTGAAATTCTGGTCACAAAATCCTCATTCAAAGCGAAATAAGAGGTAATGTTTGCGCTGTTTAATGTGTGTGTATATGTAGCGTGTCGACATAACAGCTGAGTGCCCGCCTGCCTCGGTCCCCCGGCCCACTCGCCTTTCCCATCTGGGAAGTGTTGAAAGAAGCAGACGATTTTAAAAGGGTTGGCAGGTTGTTAAGGGGCGTTTTATGCGCCAAGCATGTAGTTGGTATAACGGCGAATGTGTAAATGTATGCCACATTCGCGCTATGAAACACGCAATTTGGAATGGAATGAGGAAGGCGTCAGCGTCGTTCGGTGTGTGTCGAAAATTGGTTGCTTCAGGTCTATGTAATAATAAACACCTAGTTCTTGTGGGATGTAACGGTCCAGGTGCCAATTTAATCCTAATATATTAAATCTGAATCATCAGAACATTATCATTAAAAATTTCAACCAAAGAAAAAATAGAAGGGACGGTTTAGTTTCTTTAATTGTTCATCAAAATTGGGTATGTAATAGTCAGCTGCAAAATAATGTTGATGAGGATGCTACTTCCAACAATCACTCGCTTTTTGATTCCAAGTAAGCAACCTCCTCATTAAGATTTCTTGTGCAAATAAGGGAAAATATGCTTCCATCAAACTCATTATTGGTCCCAAAAAGAGACTGCGTTGAATTAAAAGTCGACTGCTTTCTGGTAGGAAATTTAAAGTAAAGGATTTATTTGATCATTAAATCAAGCATTAGAATAAGAACACACGAGAAGCAGCAATCTAGAAATAGTCAGACAGAACTTAAAACCTTAAATCATTTGGGAACATCTGCAACAGTAAAGCAATTGGTGAGAAACCTTAATGTGGATGCCAGAGCGTGAAAGAATAGAAGGGAATGTAATTGCAGGTGACAAGGTGCTAAATCCTCGTTTGAGTGCTGGATGTGGGATATCAAAGTTGCACACAAAGGAAGAGGCAGGAACATGGAAGGATGGTACCTATAGATTTTTCTATGAGAAGCTACCTCCAGCATAAAGACAGGTGAAAAAGTTTATAAATCACTCTCCAAAAAGAGTTAAAGAACTACTTGGTCCGAAAAAAGTCAGAATTAAGACAAATGTGTCTCTTTTGTACCGACCTTTGTTGTAATCCTCCAAAGACTGCAAAACTTAGAACAGGTTTAACACCTCTAGAAGTGGGAAAAATCAAAAGTCTTCAGAAGCCTAGGTTTGAAGTCCATAATATATCTCCAAGGGTATTTACAGAAGATCTTCGTAAATCAAGGTAAGCAGAAGTGGAGCATGTCTTAGTCACCCATTTATCTAATCTAATCTAAAACCGTTATCATTACCATATGCTAATTGAATGATAACTTGGGATCAAATTTTAACAACCAAGTTTTTACAGAAAGCTAGTCAGTTTTGCACTGTATATCTATTTTAAGTCATCTGAGTGGTTGTCCCTCCTTGACCCTTTAAAATATTATTAGTAAACACAAAAATTAAAAGCGGGCCGAATATTGAGCCTCGCGGCACACTGGCTCTTTAAAAGTTAAGTTAAGAGGCAGATATTAAACCAACTGATGTCAGTTTTGCTGTTACGACTTATTTACGTATTTACAACTAAGGCAGGAGTTGTCATGTCTACGAATTAAATTAGAAGAATGTTCAAGGTTTTAGAGAAATTCGTGTGGATAATATTTACTTGACCACTATAATCCAGGTCTTTCCTGTTTTGGAGGAAATATTCGTGTATGGAACCTGTTTTAAATTATTTAACGTTCTCAAAAATATATCCTGAACATCAGGTGCGACTGTTTAAATAATAAACAGCCCGGTAATGCATCCTAAATTTTCATAAAGGCGACGTATGCATTCTTCAGCATAGTAAACTATTTCGTGCTGTAGACCATAAATTAGTCACGAAAGTAGACAATATACGAGGAATTTTCTCACTCGGCGCGGACTTAAATAATGCACTATATAAAGTTTTACATGGCGGAGATTTCGCAATTATAAGCCCAACAAAAGTTACTGGGAAAATTTGGAACGTCCCTTAACATAGTAAATAGTTTCCAAACAATATTGCAAAGGATGCTCGTTCACATTCATACGCTTTACTTTCGGTTTTATGATCTTCCGAGGGATTTATGAGAAACAGTTTCTGGAATTTGTGATTTTCCGGATCACTGACAACGACTGCAAAGTGGCTATTGAGTAGTTGGGATAAACAATAAATACCGACAAAGGATAAACTTCCGGAAAGGGGTTAAAAACAAACGTGATGAGTTTCTGCGAATCCTTCCTTCGGTTGATTTTTATCCTAGAGCCGGCTTATTTTATGGCGATAATAAAGGCAAGATATGTTACGTTACGTAAACTTGTTAGTTTAGTAAAATGGATGTTGGTATGGGAGATGTGGAAATCAGAATCAAAGTTGTACTTTGATTCTGGTATCAGTCGGTTTCTATCATTCAAGTTTATCTTCTCCTTGAATATGAATTACGGTAAGAAAGTATGTCGAGGCTGTGCAATTATTATTCCGAAAAGTCTTCAACTTACCACAATCCTTAAGATAGTTAGATCATGGTTCATGGAATGGATACAGTTGGAAACAATGACGATATCAAAAGAGATCCTAAGCTTATGCTATTATTGACTTTATTGATAAATTAGGTGTAGAATTGGTAAACTCTTAAACTCCTCAGTTAATCAATTTGATAGCCAGTAAATTGCTGATGCGATTGCTTAACAATCGGATGGATATACTCTTTCAAATACAATTGTGGTCAACTGGCCATGTTTCGTCATGAATCGTAGGATTGCTCCAGATTTTTCTTTGATTATTTGTTTTGATGATGTAGTTCTCTAAAACCCTGGATAGTCTAAGCCAGGGCCTGACCAGACCCTATGATTGATAATTTAGCCCCAAGAAACCACATCGTGGGACATACTGTGTATAGCTCAAGACAAATGATTAATTTTAGAAAACTTTGACAGATCCTTTAAAAACTGTCTACATTATCATTAGAAGCAACACTAATCTTCAATCTTTCGAGGATAAAATTGAATTATGAATTGCTCTGTTCGCTGGTGCAATTAAAGGGCTTGGGGGATTTGGAGATTTAACGCCTTTTCGGCGCTGCAGTTTATCATTAAAAATGAATGAAGTATTATTTAGTTGTAGGGCTGGAACGTCTAATTAATTTAGATTTGTCGCAGTCGGCTGGGCAGAACCCGATAATGCAGATTCTTACCTTACTTGAAAAACAAATCCCAAGCCCTCCTTTTATATGTTAACTCAATTTAACGAAACTGCGTAGTATTGTGTTTGATGTTGTTAGTCATTAATTTTGCGACATTTTATTGCCTTGATAAATTAATAGCAATTCGCATGGCTTCCTCATTTAATGAACACTTCTGATTTCTGCTATCCTTTTCATATTACTTTCTTTTTAGGTACCGGACTGTTCCAAAGGCATTTCTTTGTGTTATAACTATATCATATCATTCTTTATCTTTCCATTACTTCTACTGCTTGATTGGGCCTTCGCAGCAACTTTTTCATGTGTCTGTATTCTTCATCCTCAAACAATACCTACCACCAGTATTCTGGAAGAAGCAAGTGTTACCTTATCCTAAAGTAGGAGTAGGAGTTCAAAAACACTGCCTCCTGAAATACCCTTGAATAAAAATAGTGAAAAATGGTAAATGATCCTATCTTTGGAATTGTGGTAAGTCGAGGACTTTTCGCGATAACTTTCATCCATTTTATTAAACTAACAAGTTTATGTAACGAAACATATCTTGCCTTTATTAGCTCCATTAAATAAGCTGGTTCTAGGATAAAAACCAACCGAAGGAAGGATTCGCAGAAACTCATCACGTTTGTTTTCAACCCCTTTCCGGAAGTTTATCCTTTGTTGGTATTTATTGTTTATCCCAACTACTCAATAGCCACTTTCCAAAAACTGTTTCTCATAAATAAATCCCTCGGAAGATCATAAAACCGAAAGTAAAACGGATGAATGTGAACGAGCATCCTTCCCAGTATTGTCTGGAAACTATTTGCTATGTTAAGGGACGTTTCAAATTTTCCCAGTAACTTTTGTTGGGCTTATAATTGCGAAATCTCCGCCATGTAAAACATTATTTAAGTCCTCACCGAGCGAGAAAATTCCTCGTACATTGTCTACTTTCGCGACTAATTTATGGTCTACCATCCACTGACACTACGAAATAGTTTCCTATGCTGAAGAACGCATACGTCACCTTTATGAAAATTTAGGATGGTTGTTCATTATATAAAAAGACTCGCACCTGATGAACTCATTTCTCATCCATTGTAATTAGTAAATCAGTATTCTTGACACATTCACCACTTACGCTTATTTGTATTTTACATATTCGTCACAAAAACGCACCATATTGCACATCGAAAGGGGAAATGCTCTGCAAGAAGCCGTGAGTTAGAAATAGCGGGTTTTCCTTAAATAAACCCCGTGCCTTTATTTGGGGCATTGACAGGAGTTGATTGATTGCTTTATAATACGACGTCGGTTTTCCATCCATGCACTGCAGTTTCTCAGTAAGACAAACGGATCGATGGATTCGATAAATGAGAAACATTTTTTATATCAGTTTACTGATATTTCCGAAACGATTGTCTGGGCCACGAGGAATATTTATTAGGGGATGAGGTTGATGCTTTTGCATCGATATATGTCACTGCTTCGATTATGGGGGGCATTTGTTATATCGGGAAAAATATGGGCCAGTTGCATATCTCCGATTCGGGAGCGATAAGAGCGCTTAAATTTATTTGCTGCCGTCTGTCATTCGAGGAGGAAGAAATTAATACTGAAACAGCAACTGCCATACGTGTGTTCTGGTGCACTTAAGGGTGTTTTATGTGTTATCGTATGTGCATATGTGAAAACATCCATTATATATTCAATCGAAGGCAATATTGTTTTACAATTTTTTGCAATCTCTTCCACAATCTTATTATAATCAACAATAGAAGGAATATAGAACGGTAATACGTCACTTCGATTACTGAAACCCATTGTCCTGATGGAACATAATCAGGAGCTTATTGCATGTGACCCAATATCAACGGAGGTAATTATGGTGTAGTGGTCTATATACAGGATGATTCAATATTTATTGAACAATGAGCAAAATTGACTCGCTACCACAGATTGTTAGTTGATTTTCACATATTTTGCAAATGGCAATTTTAAATAATTTACAGTATATATAACTATTTATTATTTATTATTATATATATATATATAACAAATGGTAATTTACAAATACGTGTCGGATTGTGACTAATAGTGTTCAGCTTTCATCAAATACATAATCGCACTAGAATATAACCCGAAAAAAATTATTATCAGAACTTCTATCTACTTTATCCCAGATAAAGGACTATTTATTATTTTCTTCTTTTTTGTTCACAATCACATTATCAACTGTAGATAAATAACGACTTTTATACAGCTTTTTATTGTAGAGCTAGACAATTAATCTTTGAGCTGCGCTCCGTTCCTTATACGACAGCGAACAATATCATCTTAATTATTTCTTTCACTCCTTATATGTATTTTACTCTTTGTGTCAACCTTCGGCCATATTACTAAATGCTCGAAGCTTGCTTTATTTTTTTTCCAACTAATAAGGAACATCATTAACGTACCGAGCTGTTACAGTCGAGAGAATAGATGCAATATATACATCCTTTTAAGGGGAGATGTCTGTTGATATTTGTAACACGAATTACGAGTAAAAAAATATAAACAAGAAAGTTGAAAAACTGACCTACCTTACGTAAAAATCTATTGAACTTTGAAGACCACTGCATGAGGTGAACAACATGCTTTGTTTATCTAAGCTCGTTACAAATTCCAAAGATATAAAAAACACCATAAAATCACCAACAAAGTTGTCTTGGGATTACAAGTTGTGCTGTTATATTTGTTATGTACTTCGAACGATAAATTATCCAAAAAAACTTCATAAAAACTGCTAATAAAAATAGCGTGCTTAATGTGCTTAGGTAAACAAATGGTATAAAAAATATACGTTCGACAGACCGAGCAAAGTTAATTGATAGTGGTGATATAAAAGCTAATGAACCAACGTATAAAACAAGATCAACCTGACCTATCTTATTTTCTTTTCGGTTGAGATAGGTCAGTTGTTAAGTTCTCAAAATGATGACGTATTTTATTTCTTTTCCCCCAAAAACTGCTGCGTGTATTTCCCTTATTTTTCTTATATGGATTTACCTTTAACGAACCTACCATCCCTTAAAAGGAAGTAAATAAGTTGGGGTTCACCCTGTATGACTACCAAAATAACAAGAATTTGAGCCAAATTCCATGGTTGTTCCTCCGTACTTGCGTTTATTGTTCGCTCGACTTGTTGAGGGTCTCGTAGCGTACAATACAACACCCAAGTAACGCGTTAAACAAAACCTACCCTTTCTTTAATGATCACCTGGAACCTCTCATTGCTAGTTAACTTAATTCAAATCACCGTTATACGAATCCCATATATCCTAAGCTCGTTAACTTAATTTACGTGCCTGTTGGTAATATTATGTTATGACTTGCCGTAAACTGTAATAACCACCTACCATTTAGCTCGAAGGCACTTATTTGTAATATACTGCCAGTGACGTGCGAAAACATTAAAACAGGAAAATTAGTGTTATTAGCCACGCTGATGAGGAGTAACAACTCCGAAACACTTGCCCATTACTAATTACTAATTTGTTATTTGTCTCCTGTAATTCTCCCACTATAATAAAACAATTTCCTATATTGCCTTTTGGTTGGTATTAAAGGAACGAAATTTCACATGGTAGAAGTACAGGGGTTTTAAGAGTAAATAAAAATTTCACTCATCAAATCATTATCGACGCAAATATTTTGTAAATAAAATTTTTGGACATCTTCCTGCTTCTGTAAAATAAAAAAGTCTCCACCGTGACAATGTTCGCACATTGCCGTGACCAGGATTCGAACCTGGGTTACTACGGCCACAACGTAGGGTCCTAACCACTAGACGATCACGGCTACTGGAGACGATGGACGTGTATAAATGATTGAATGTTATAACAATTTCGTTACTTCATAGTGATCTACTTTATCAAATGGAGCCGGTGGACCGATAAATTACCGTAACTATTTCAATTATAGCGGTAAAGATTGGATCAACAAAATGCAATGTAATGAATAAGTATATTAAAAAAAATCTGTGAGAAAAAAAGTGAAACAAAGTTAAGAAAACTATGGTTATCAAATGGAAATACCCCCTAGATTAAATCAAATTTTTTTTCTTTCTTTTTTTTTTGCAACAAAATTGTTTAAATTTTATGTTTACTACCTACATAATGTGTTTTATTATTATTATGCTGTATGTTATTATTATAGTTATTACTTTTGTTCGTTTTGGTTAAGTGTAAGAATAGCTTTGCTAAACTTCGCCAAATTAAATAAAGACCATTTATTATTATTATTATTATTATTATTATATAAAGTGGCTTATGTATTCTATACGAACGAATTTCAAATTTTTCTACCGTTATTTAATTGGAGATATAAAATAAAGTATTTTAAATTTTTCTATATTTTTAATTGGAATTAAAATAAAGTTTTCACTTTTGACAGCTGTCAAATTTTCTGTCAAGTGAATAAAATGCCATTTAATAATTATTATTTCCACAAATGACTGTAGTCTGTAGTACTTAAAAAGACATTTTTCTATAGGTTTGAAGGTAATGATAATAATAATAAGAGATTACTTTCATAAAATTATTATGTTTGTAGGTAGCTGTCAAAATTGCTGTTGAATTTAAAACTATGCAAGTTTGTCTTCCATAATTTTATAAACAATGTGAATTTCCATAGAAGGGAAATCAAGTGTTTTTTTAAATTTGCCAGTTCCCTAATTGATATTAAAATACAGTTTTTACTTTTGGCAGCTGTCAAAATGTCTGTCAACTTAATCAAAATGTTATTTAATAATTATTTCAACAATTTAAAGTGCCAAGCAGACATTTCTCTATAGGCTTTGGAGGAACTGAATACGAAATTATTGTAGAAAAATATTATATTTGTTGGTAGCTGCCAAAACTGCTGTCAAATTTGGAAAAAATGCAAGTAATTTTGAAAATAACGTGAATTCCCATAGAAAAAGTGCTAATAGGTGCTTTGAAGTTTGCTAGTTCCATAATAGATAATAAAAAAAAGTTTTCACTTTTGACAGTTGTCAAAATTTTTCAACTTAATGAAAATGACATTTTATAATTATTTAAACAAATAACCGTACTTAACAAACATTTTTTTATAAATTTTGGAGGTACTCAGTACGAAATTGATGTCAAAAAAATATGTTGGTTGGCAGATGTCAAAATTTCTGTCAAAATAAAAATTTACGAGTTTATCTTTTTACTTTTTAAAATAATGTTGATTTCCATAGAAGAAGATACAAAACATGTTTTAAAACTTTCTAGTTCAGTAATTGATACTAAAATAAAGTTGTATTCTTTGACAGCTGTCAAAATTTCTGTCAAAATTAATTTTTTTATTTTCTCAGCAAACATTTTTCTATAGGTTTTGGAGGTACTGAATACGAAAGGAATACGAAAAAAATATACTTGCATATTTATAAATTTAGCAGCAGTTTTGGCAGCTACCAAAAAACATATTTTTTTGAAATCAATTTCGTACTTCGTACCTGCAAAATCTATAGAAAATTATCTGCTCGATACTTCAATATATGTTGAAATAATTATTATTAAATGGCAATTTCATAGGGTTGACAGAAATATTGACAGCTGTCAAAAATAAAGAAATCTATTTTAGTATCAATAATTATAAAACTAGCAAATTTAAACAACCACTTAAATCCTTTCTTCAATGGAAATTCACAATTAAGACAAACTTGCATAATTTTAAATCTGACAGAAATTTTGACAGTTACCAACAAATATAATATTTTTTAAGCTAGTTTCATGAAACCTATAGAAAAACGTCTGCTTTGTAGTTTCATTTGTTTAGTTAATTATTAAATGACATTTTCATTAAAATGACAAAAAAATTGACAGCTGTCAAAAACTAAAACATTATTTTAATTTTAATTAAAAAAAAAACAGAAAGATTTAGATTTAAAGAATATTGCATCTCTTTTTCTATAAAAACTCACATTATTTTCAAAATTACAAAAAAAATACCTGTAAAATTTTAAATTTGACATTTATTTTGCCAGCTGTCAAGAATAAAAAAAGAAATTAAATTTCTATTTTGGTAGATCTATTATATCTATTTTTAAAAAGATTTAAAACTAATTTGGGCGAAAAATCAATTTTAAATCTAAATTATAAAAAATTAAAACATAAAATAAAAAATTCGACTCAAGAGAGATTGATGAAGACTATAAAAACAAATATTAAAAAAAATAAGATGACCCAATAAATTTTGAAATTTACAGCGATTATTGAACGGCATATTTTTCCCTTCCCACTATGCGTCACTTTACTAGCTCTTACTTATTACGATCAACAGAGTTATGGAATTCACTGCCTATAATCTGTCTCACCAACAGATATAAATATAGACTCCGCCCCATTAATTTTATAGTAACGCAGAACGGTGTGCGCAATAGTCAGTTTTACACTATAAAATGTACATTATTTATTTATTTATTTATTAATATCTTATCTATCGTAAGATTACTTTCGGTTCTTTCTACGAATAGTCGTGGAATGTTCAAGCAATAAAAACTATACCAACTATATACCTACATCTTGTTTTATTTTTATTAAGAAAAATCCAAATGAATAAAACAACACATGCCTACATATTTTTTCTTTATTTTCACAAGGTTCTATTACAACTCGTATAAGAAAGTTATGAGAGATATCAATATACTCGTAATATAATAATTGAATGCTTTATTCATCATTTCAATTTCAACTTCTCCACCGAAAAAAACCTTTTTGAGAATCTATAGTGTCAAACACAATTACGTTACAATATGAAGAAATAAAAAGTCCGTTTACTCACCGAAAGCCAATTTCTTTTATTAATAGCCTCAAACTACTTCGTTTAAGATTAGGTAAATAATTTTCTTCATGTACTGCTGCTAAATTTTGTTTGTAATTGGTGGTTCATTTCTTTCAAAAAAAGATTCAATATTAATCGTTTGCATTACGTGGTACCTTACTTAACACAGGCACAGATGACATAGATTATTAAGAAATGTCACAAAAACGAATAAGACAGTTGACAAATTCCATTCAAATTTAGCGGACATATTTAGGGCGGAGTCTATTTATATCTGTTGGTGAGACAGATTATAGTGCCTATTTAGATAATAAGAACTTTGGAATACGGCCCTGACACAGGTTTATGTTGAAGTTCTCTTATTTATCGAGACAAGCACACGTGAAATCTGGTAGACAGGACCGGTTTCAAATACTTTCCTTATTTACTTTCACCAAAACATTTCTTAGTGACACAATTGGAACTTTCCTAATTTTCCGCTGGTTCTTGCTAGCACTTAAGTTCCCATTTATGAGCGCTGCTACTATCTCCGTTTTATACCTTATCAAAGTTCACCGCAACGATAACAACTTACATAACGGCATAATTTGATTAAGTACACATAAACAAAAACAAACACTTAATCAATCATTCAATAAAGATAACTCTGCAATAACAATCGACCATAACACGAGGGTTATCGCAAAAACAACTTAGTAGCTAAAGGCAAGTGCGCAAACACACAGCCAGTCAAGATTTAGAAATGGCTCTTAAATGGGGAATAGCTGGTGCAGGAAGAATATCCCATGATTTTGTTAGCTCGCTTACAACGTACCCCATTTCTGACCACAAGGTTGTCGCAGTGGCAGCAGGAACTAAGGGGAGGGCAAGTGAATTTGCCAAGAACCATGCAATTCCGAACTCCTACGAGGGGTACTTGAAGCTAGCAGAGGATAAAGATGTAGGTAAGATTCCTTCTTTTATTGCAATTGGATATGTAATTGGGTTTGGCAATTAAGCATCTCTTGAAACATTTTTTGTTTGATGATATTCGGAGAAGAGTCCCAAAATTGATTTACCATAAAGACCTTGAGGCTTTTGCTTCATACGTACAGTATTTATCACCAGGGAAATGAACTAAGTGAAGTTGATAACAATGACCCATGTGCCATTACAATGATTTATGGTTCAATGTTAATCAAAATGATCAAATTTCAAAGATATTTGCCAAACTAAATCAGTTTATAGTTCCTATTGACTTTTTTCGGAAATATTTGGACAACCTTTTCCCCCTTTCCATATTTTTGGGAAGGCACTTGTCTTATGCCCAATGTTACTAATAAATGTTAGGGATGCAATAGGCATCTTTAACAAAGAAAAAATAAATATACCATCACCACATTGAGATATATTTCGATTCAATTTTATTATCACTGACGTTGTAACCGCGATAGCTCAATATTACCTCTTCACTGTCATCTTTCAAAAAACGTTACTCACCTACTTGCCTTCTTTTGCAGACATCGTGTACGTCGGAAACCTCAATACCCAACATTTCGCCACAACCAAGCTTATGCTCGAACACGGCAAGCACGTCTTATGCGAAAAACCGTTTACAATGAATGAGAAACAGACCAGAAGGTTGGTGGAGATAGCCAGAGAGAAGAAGCTGTTCCTAATGGAAGCGATTTGGTCGAGGTGCTTCCCGGTTTACATCGCAATGAAGCGGCTTATTGACTCTGGAGCAATTGGCGACGTGCTTTTTGCTGCAGTGCATTTTGGACATGCCCTTCAACATGTGGACAGACTAACGTGAGTATTGAATCAATAAATTGAGGTACTCATCATTATAACTTCTGCAGCTAACCAACGCAGGACAGGAGCTCCTCCTGTCAGGATTTGAAACATTTGAAATTGTTTTTATAGTTTCTTTGACTCATTCACCATTAATTTGGAATGATCTACCAGTTAATAACTAGGAAGCAAAGCATTTCAAGATCTTTCTGTATCATTAACCACGAGATTGACATTTACTCGTTGATTCAAAAAATAACTATTGGCGTTTTCAGGTCTATGGAGATGGGAGGCGGAGCCATCTTGGACCTAGGAGTGTACATGCTGCAATTCCAGCAGTACGTGTTCAGGGGCTTGAAGCCAATCAAGATAGTGGTAAACGGACACCTAAACAAATCCGGATCCGACGAATCTTGCGGAGCAGTCATAACTTACCCGAACGGAAAGATGGCCGTTGTTAGCACTTCTGCTCGGGTGAAGTTGCCCAACGAGGGACTTGTGGTTGGGACCAAGGGGACTTTGAGGGTGCCCAATTTTTGGTGCCCAAACACGCTGATAACGCCAGGTGGGACGTTGGAGTTTCCGTTTCCGGAGACCTCGGCCTCGTTTCTGCATTTGAACAGCGTCGGGCTGAGGTACCAAGCAGAAGAGGCAAGGCAGTGCATTAGGGAAGGTAAGAGGTCGCTTCTTTGTATGGGTTGCAATTACTTTAGTTACATCTCAAGATGCATGGAACTAGATCCTTTTTGTTCAAAGGATTAGAGACTGCTATATTTAATTGCATGTTTCTTTTGGCATTTCTCCAAAACCTGGTGTACCCAAGAAGGCTCTAAAATCCAAAGGCAAGGGAAGTTACCCTAAAGTGACTATCCTCGTCTGGACCAGTACACAGTGTTATTTATCACGAGACATAATGCGATGTTCTAAAATAAAGACAAGAAAAGTTATAACAATAACAATAATTTATTGACGTACCAACAGTGGGGTGCATCATATGATTTTCCTTCACTCAACGTTGTGGCACAGTTGAAATTATTTATAAGCTACCTAAGTTGCTCTTTCCACAATTAATCCGGTTCATCATAATAATTACTTTATAATTTGTTTTAATGTAATAACCGGGGCCGTTCTCCACGTTACAAACTTTGTCAATAATAATTAGTATTGTAATTTGTTAGCTTCAGGATGTCGTTCATTCATGTATATATGTATTCCGTATATTTGAAGAATTTCTAAATTAATAATTAATTCTGCAGGTAAGCTCGAGTGCCAACATATTACTCACGAGGAGTCTATTGAACTGGCTAGATTAATGGATTATTTGAGGAGAGAAATGGGTGTTATATTTCCAGAGGATTCCCAAGAGTTCTAATGAGTCATGAGAAGAAACTATGATAAAGAGGGTTACGTTTTAATTCAAATGCATAGAGAGCTTCGTATACAGCGGTTTTTCGTAGTGATTAATTGGAGGATATCAGCGTTATCTGTAAAATTGTAGATAGTAAATAAACTATTTTACCAAAATCTAATCTTCACAGTATTACAGTTTTATTTCTTACCATTATTCTCCTATATCGAAAGGCAAATTGTCCTGTTGGGCAATAAAGTTACTATTATTATTATTATTATTCATTCATATATTTGTTAAGTCATTAATATCTATTTGGTTATTTCATCATATAAGATATCAATCAGTTATTATTTAATAAAATGTAAGTGCTCAATTGGGTGATCAAGATTAGATTACTGGTCGGGAATGAAAAACCAATTCAGTGATATATTTGGTATCGTTGGGTGTTGCAATCCATTTCAAGCAGAAATTAAAAACAGTGGTAATTCGAAATAATCACCTGACATGGCTCTTAAATGGGGAATTGTCGGTACTGGGAGGATTTCGAATGATTTTGTAAGCGCTCTTTCAACACGTTCTCCATCAGAACATAAAGTGGTTGCCGTGGCAGCAGCAATTAAAGCCAGAGCAGATAAATTTTCGGAAGACCATGCGATTCCAAATTCTCACGAAGGTTACTTGAAGCTAGCTGAAGATAAGGACATTGGTAAGTTTCTTCAATAATTATCATCTTTGATTTTTTTACCACTTGCAACCACAGTAGTGTCTTTTACAAATTGCTGAAGCACTCGTTGAGTCTGAGTGTCCATATTGTATAAATATGTTTTTGCAGAAGTCGTATACATCGGAAATCTAAATACCCAACACTTTGACACAGCCAAACTCATGCTGGAACATGGAAAACACGTGCTATGCGAAAAACCATTCACTATGAACGAAAAACAAACCCGAAGGTTGACTGAAATAGCTAGGAATAGAAAGCTTTTTCTAATGGAAGGGATATGGTCCCGATGCTTCCCGGCGTACATCGAAATGAAGAGGCTGATCGATGCTGGAGCGGTTGGTGATGTGCTGTATGTTGCAGTTAATTTTGGGCATCCTATTCAGCACGTTGAAAGGGTAACGTAAGTATTGGAAAACGAAAAACAGCAGATATTTGCTGACTGCTTCAGATCTTGATCATCAATCTTCACGAATTTGCTTATTTTTAGGTCAAAAGAACTGGGCGGCGGATCGATTCTGGACTTAGGCGTGTACGCTTTGCAACTCCAACAGTACATATTCAGGGGCCTGAAGCCCATCAAAATTGTTGCAAATGGCCAGCTAAACAAATCCGAAACTGACGAATCCTGCGGAGCAGTCACGACTTACCCCGACGGGAAAATGGCCGTGATGGGTATTTCTGCTAGGGTAAAGTTACCCAACGAAGGGATTATCGTTGGAACCAAGGGGACTTTGAGGGTGCTGGATATTCCGTGTCCCACTCAACTGGTAACTCCGGAAGGGATACTGGAGTTTCCACTGCCGAAGACTTCGGCCCAATTTTTCCACCGAAGCACAGTTGGGTTGACTTTTGAGGCTGAGGAAGTGAGGCAGTGCATTAAAGCAGGTTGGTTGATGCTAAATTTAGTGTTAAATTTGTTCGATATCGCAAGACAAATCATTTCGGATTTTAATTGCGTCTACAACTGCCTTTAAATTGGCGCAATTTGCTTAAGACGATTTCGACTAGGACAAATGAATGAATGATGAAATACTTTAACTTATGTTATCGAGATTCCACCCACTAATATACTCTGACATTTTGCTGGGTCGAAAATCTAACCCACAAAAGACTCTTACGTACTGACATTATTAATTCCACAGGTCGCCTCGAAAGCCAACATATAACGCACGAGGAGTCTATTGAGCTGGCCAGATTGATGGATCTGTTGAGAAAAGAAGTAGGTGTTATATTTCCAGAGGATTCGCAGGAGTTTTAATAGAGCACGTGCGAATCGCCGAGCAGACGCAAGTTCATATACATACTGAGATTCTTTATAAAAAATCAATAAAAAAAACTATTACACAAAAAATATATTAATATTAATTATTTCATCTACCTCTACAAAATGAAAGCGTAATAGGCTTACACACATGATATCCGCACGACAAACACAATTAAAAAATCCCCGTTATCGGGATTATAAATAAAAACCAAACAAAACCCTCGACAGTGCACGCGGATCCGCTGGAGGTTTTAATTTGGCTTTTAAATTCCCCACTGCTGAGATTTCAGGCGCCCTTTAAAAAATGAATTTTCATTACGGCATAATAACGCGCCTCGTAAGATTTATACCGATCGACAATCCTGTCAGCGTTGCGCTCCAGAAATTCCATGTCCATAAATCTCCAAGGTCATGTTAATGTCTATTATCATAACATAAATCTGCTATGATTAGCCGAGCGAGCGCCATTAGGACACATCAACCAGTCGAGTTGGCTTGTCGGGCCACTTCATCATGGCAGGCTCCAAAGTGACGTATAAGGGCAAAAAACTGCACACTATCATGTGTGCCATGTGCCCTTGCCCGCATGCAGATGTTCGCTCTCCAGGTTTTCACCCACTACACCAGTGACTGATTAGACGCACTTTATGCTACACCCCACAGGCTGCGGACCGGATACCGTGTAATTTGGGATGGCAAATTAGATGTAATGTTTTTTGTTCGATGCGCGTTATCTGAAAACGCTTCGAGACTGTCGGTCGGCAAGGCCCAGGATCAGTTTCAGGGGCGTAGCTTAATGTAACAATACGTTTATCAAAGGAGCAAGTTTTTTACGCTACTCGCCATAAAACATCGCCTATAAAAAATTATATTAAACTTCACGGTGCATTAAGTGACCAGTCGAGGCGTTCCCCACGGGCCAGTACTAGGTCCTGTCATATTTGTCGTTTCTCTAATGATCCGTTAAATCTATTATATACAAAAACAACAATCAAAACAGATATTGAACTGATAGAAACATGGTTCGCTACTCAAATACACCCACTATTAACTATAGTAAAAGTAGTTGCCGCTTGAGTCATACAAAAGGTACAGCCCAAAATTTTGTCTTCGAAAAATTAACAACCTGGAGGTATTATTACAACTAAAGAAGCAGTTTTATGGACTAAGGTAAATTTCCGGCACTTTTAGGTATAAAATGTAAATATTAAAACCTCAAACCCATTAACCCCCAAATTCCGTAAACTCATAAATTAAAAAGGCCACGAATGCAAGAATAATTGCCGATTTTATTGATTTGTATTCGGGTTCTTCTATATGGTCATATGTGTAGCTTAAATAATATAAAAATAATTATGATTTTCCTTGCTGCTTTAAAAACACCTCTAAACCTTTAGGCTACAAGCCCTAATGGTTAAAGCCCGTAAATCTCTAATTCTTAAAGCATAAAACCCTTAAACTCGATTGCTTAAGTTCCAAACACTTGAATCCCAAGCACTGAAACTCCAAATGTTTAAACCCAATAATTTAGGGTTTATGCGCTTGGTGTTCCCAAATCCTGTATCAATCCAAAAACATTAAATCATGATTCGTTAATCTTAAAATATAAACCCATGAAACCTAAGCCTCCATCAATTTAATACAAATCAAATTTAAATGTTAAAATCTTGAACCCATTAATCAGTAGGTCCAAAACCCAAATCCCGTAAACTCATAAATTAAAACACAAACGAAAAATTGAAAAACCGTAAGAAATTTCTGAAAAATCGCATCAATAGAAAGTTGCACTGTTGCCAAATTCCAAGCACTTCAACATCAATCACTTAAGCCTGAAATCTTCAAACTTCAAGTCCTTAACACCGAAACCCAAAAACTCGATTGCTTGAGTTTCAAGCATGTAAAACCAAAGCACTGAAACACCAAGTACTTACACCCCAACAATTACTTCGTGTTTAAGCGTTTATGTTCACAAATCTCTTATAAATTCAATAACCTATAAACCCAAAAACTCTATATTCATAAATCCAAAACATATAAGCTGTAAACTCATAAACACAAAGAAGATTAATTTTAAAGAATTAACCCTAAAACCAAAACCCATAAACCCGTATGCATATAAATTGTAAGTATTAATATCTTAAACCTATTGACCATTAAGCCCAAACCACAAATCCCATAAATCTTTAAATTTTAAATCCTCAAGTTCCAGATTAAAAATAATATCATTCCTTTACTCAAGGCAAATGCTTAATCCTGAATCAATATATTCATAAAATCAGAACCCATGAGTCGTAAACGCTGAACCCATAAACCAAAAAAGCAAAAATCTTAAACTAATCAACCTGATATCCAGAAGCCATAAGTAAAACCTTTTATGCATGTACACAGACGAATCTATGGGAATTTATGGGTTTAATGTATTAGGGCTAACAGTGAGTGTTTTCGGGTATATGGGTTTAAGGCGTATTGCTTTAGGGTTTATGAGCATTGGGTTCAAAGAGGTTTGGCGTTTAAATTCACGTTTTAGCACTTATTGTATAAGTATTTGAGATTTAGGGGCTTAAAGTTTAAGGACTTTGAGTTTACGGGTTGGGATTTAAGGGTTTGAGGTTCAAGAATTTAAGTATATCAACCTGATACCCATAGCCTTAAACCATAAAGTAAAATCTTAAGACCTTTCATGCATGTACACAGACGAATCTATGGGTTTAGGATTTACGGGTCTAAGGTTTAAAAATTAATCGTTTAACACATGTCGAATTTATGGGTTTAATTTATTAGAGCTAACGGTTGATAAGTAAGTGTTTTTGAGTATATGGGTTTAAGGCACATTGCTTTAGGGTTTATGAGCAATTGAGTCAAAGAGGTTTGGTGTTTAAATTCACGTTTACTGTTTAAGTGTTTGAGATTTAAGGGATTAAGGTTTAAGGACTTTGAGTTTACGGGTTTGGATTTAAGGGTTTGAAGTTCAAGATAAGGGCATCAACCTGATACCCATAAGCTTTAAATCATAAAGTAAAACCTTAAGAGCCAGGTCGAATTTATGGGTTTAACGTATTAGGGCTAACTCATGTAGTATAAGTGTTCTTGGGTATATGGGATTAAGGCGCATTGCTTTAGGGTTTATAAGCAATTGGGTTCAAAGAGGTTTGGTGTTTTAATTCACGTTTAAGCACTTACTGTGTAAGTATTTGAGATTTAAGGGCTTAAGGTTTAAGGACTTTGAATTTGCGGATTGGGATTTAAGGGTTTGGACCTTTTTTGCATGTACACAGACGAATCTATGGGTTTAGAATTTACAAATTAATCGTTTAATACGGTTCGCATTTATGGGTTTAATGTATTAGGACTAACGGTTGTTTTTAGATAGGTATATTGGTTTATGGCGCATTGCTTTAAGGTTTATGAGCGATTGGGTTCAAAGAGGTTTGGTGTTTAAATTCACGGTTTAGCACTTACTGTATAATTATTTAACGGCTTAAGGTTTAAGGACTTTGAGTTAGGATTTAAGGGTTTGAAGTTCAAGAATTTAAGGTTTAACGCTTGAAGTTTAAGGATTTTGGGTTTACGCTCTTGGAATTGACATGTTAATGTTTTCGCAGCTATGACAATAAAGAGACATTCTTTAAAATGTATATAGCAACAATATTGTTACGTGTTTACACCCCCTAGTAAACACCCCAAGCGTGGATTCAATAATTGTAACAAGATTAACACTAAATGACTAATTTGTTAACTCATTAATTACTTACAAAAATTATCCACTTAAAACTAGTACATTAATTACCACTTTAACCACTATTATTTACTACTTGTCACAGTAGTAGTCACTGTTCTTTTTCTCTTGTGTTCAGTTCACTTTCCAATATTTAACTGACTGTACTGATCCATTCTGGCCTTTATATACCTACAGACATGGCTTCTAGAATAAACCATTTGTTACTCTAGTAGAAGATTCCACAACAATTATCTTGTTTTCCACTATACATATTAAGCACCTCATGAGTAAATTTGTGTTTGAATTGTATTTCACACATTTTTCTTAGTTAAATAACCGTAACCTCAAGGAATGTCGGTTTCTAAAATCAATTTTTCTGCGTCACGCATCGAGACTGTCAACTTCCCCATGATGAAAAAAATACCCTTTTGGAAGAAGCAATTGAGAAACGAAACACAGTAACATAAAATTACATGTAACCTCTTGCGGGACCGTGGGACCGAATTGTAGAAGCTACTGAAGAAGCAATACGTGTAATTGCCCTCACTGAAATCCAATTCAGAGAGCTTTGTTCAGTTCAAGAGCTTCCGTTAATTTGAATGCCAAGGTATGCGGTGAAATAAGAATCCACAAGTGAACTAGGCCTCTAATTTTACCTTAACAACATCGTGGAAATTAGTAACAAAATGGAAACGTTATTTTCCAATATTTTATATAAATTGCTGATAATTCAAGTTCCTTAAGCAGATAAAAGTTAGTAACTTAAGCAGAAGTTTCGTTAAGAAAAGAATAGTAATAAATTACTATAAAAGTTATTTAACAAGAATTTTCAGAAAAATAAAATTTTACTACACAATAAATAAACTTTCCAATGCGATTAAATTAAAATACCTACGAAACCAGATGGGACCTCTTTTAGCGAATACAATTTATAACATTCTTATTCGGTTTGCCTAAAGCATTTGTGTATTAAAGTTCCCACAGGGACTCTAATTTCCAAATAGATATTTCTGTAGCAACTAAAAGTAATCGCATCGAAATTTTAAATCAGGATAAAAGCATTACGCTGTTAAAGCTGAGCACTACAACGCTGCAACAAACATTAACAAACCTTTATCCGTCAGATTAGCAGTAACCTAAGTGAACGTTCAGTCTTTTATCCTTTTTTCCGAAGCTGGAAGCTGGTCTTTCCTGCGTTTCGCTGATGCTCTCCTGTGAGTGAGTGGTTTGGCATGGAACGTAGGCAGTGACGGTTCTCTGCAATTCTGTTACGCGTGATATAGGCACAATTCAGGTCATGGAAGTGCGAACAAGAGCATCGCTGAAGTGTAATTCTAAATCGCGCCCTGCAAGCCATACTCTCCCATATGAAACTAAAAAATTTTTGGACATGTAACATGTAACAAACCTCATATTTGCACCTTCGAAAATGGTATTTACTCGTATCTAGATTATTTGTGAGAGCAGATGCCCCGAAACACAGAATTGGAATCCAAAGTAAAAATAAAAGTAGAAAAATGTTTTTTTCTACAATGTTGCTAAAAAATGGTTTTTGTCTCGTATTTTGCTTATTTATAACCATAGTGGTTTGGACATTCACATTAGGTCTAATTCGAAGCGTAGAATTCGAACTAAAGTGAAATAAAAGTAGAAAAATGTGTCTTACAATTTTATTAATAAAGAAGTCAATTCCGAAGTCAAAAATAAAGGCAGAAAATTATATTTTGTCAAAAAAACTACAAGGAAATGTTTTTCTGCTCGTATCTTGTTTATTTGAGGTCACAGCGGCTCGGATACTCCATTTAGGTCCAATTAGAGGCTAGAATTCGAATACGAAATCAAGAATAAAAGCAGAAAAATGTATTTTTTGCAATTTTGTCAAAAAACTGTATTGTATCTCTCTTATTTCTGGTCACATCGACCTGGATACTTTTATTAAGTCAAATTTGAAACAGAATTTGATTGCGAAGTCAAGAATAAAGGCAGAAAAATATGTATTTCTAACATTTTGTCAATAAATGTGAGAATGTGTTTCGGCTCGTATCTGGCCTATTTGTGGCCACAGCGCCCTGGACATCTACGAAGTTAAAAATAAAAGCAGAAAAATATATTTTTTTATAATTTGGTCAATAAATGGCAGTAAATGTTTTTTTCGTTCGTATTTCGCTATTTGTGGTCACATAACACCTTTGTTATGAGACATAGAATTAGAATACGAAGTCAAAAATAAAGGTAGAAAAGTATAATTCTTTACAATTTTGTCAATAAATGGTAGAAATTTTTTTCGTTCGTATTTCGCTTATTTGTTGCCACAGCGACTTGGACACTTTCACGAGGTCTAATTTGGCACATAGAATTCGATTACGAAGTCAAAAATAAAAATAGAAAAATACATAATTTTACAATGTTGTCAATAAATGGCAGAAAATGTTTTTTCGCTCACATCCCGTTTATTTGTGACCACAGCGACCTGGACACTTTTATTTAGTCTAATTTGAGACATACAATTCGAACACGACGTTAAAAATAAAAGCAAAAAATATGTTTCTTTACAATTATTGTCAATAAATGGCAGAAAATATTGCTCGGTCATACCTATCTCGTTTATTTGTAGTCAGAGCAACCTGGTCACTCTTATTAAGTCTAATTTGAGATCTAGTATGAGAAAAGAAGTCAAAAATAAAAGCAAAAACTATATGACAATTTTGTCAATAAAGGCAGAACAGGTTTTTTTGCTTGTATCTCTATTATTTGTGATCACGACTTGGACACTTAATAAGTCTAATTTGAGACATAAAATTCGAATACGGCGTCAAAAATAAAAGCAGAAAAATATGTTTCTTTACAATTTCGTCAATAAATGGCAGAAAATATTTTTCGGTCACACCTATCTCGTTTATTTGTAATCAGAGCAACCTGGACACCCTCATTAAGTCTAATTTGAGATGCAGTATGCGAAAAGAAGTCAAAAATAAAAGCAAAAAAATATATGACAATTTTGTCAATAAAGGCAGAAGAGGTATTTTTGCTTGTATCTCTATTATATGTGACCACGACTTGGACACTTATTAAGTCTAATTTGAGACAATAAAATTCGAATACGAAGTCAAAAATAAAAGCAGAAAAACATGTTTCTTAACAATATTGTCAATAAATGGCAGAAAATATTTTTTCAGTCGTACCTAACTCGTTTATTTGTAGTCACAGCGACCAGGACACCCTCATTAAGTCTAATTGAGATGTAATATGCAAAAAAGTCAAAGTCAAAAATAAAAGCAAAAAAATACATGATTTATAATTTTGTCAATAAATGGCAGAAAAAGTTTTTTTTGCTTGTATCTCGCTTATTTATAGTCACGACTTGGACACTTTCATTAAGTCTAATTTGGGATATAGAATTCGATTACGAAGTCAAAAATAAAAGCAGAAAGATATGTTTTTTTACAATTTCATCAATAAAAGGCAGAAAATGTTGTTTTTCTCATATTTTGCTTATTTCTGTGTAGATACTTTCATTAAGTCTAATTTGAGACATAAAATTCGAATACGACGTCAAAAATAAAGACAGAAAAACATGTTTCTTAACAATATTGTCAATAAATGACAGAACATATTTTTTCAGTCGTACCAACGCGTTCATTAGTGGTCACAGCGACCAGGACACCCTCATTAAGTCTTATTTGAGATGAAGTATGTGAAAACGAAGTCAAAAATAAAAGTAGAAAAATATATGATTTTACAATTTTGTCAATAAATGGCAGAAAAGGTTTTTTTCGCTCGCATCTCGCTTATTTCTGGTCACAGCGGCCTAAGCATCATTATTAGGTCTAATTCGAATGCAAAATCAGAACTAAAAATTAAAAAAAATGTGTCTTTATTCTGTCAATAAATGGTAGAAAATAGGTTTCGCTCGTATCTCGCTTATTTGTGAGGTAGTAGGTAGTATTTACTTGCGTCGGTCGGTGACAAATACAGGGGCGGATCCAAGAAGGAATTTTGAGGGAAACATGATAAAAACTAACAATAAAAATTAATTTAAAAAAAATATAACGAAATATAGTTTCCTCTACTTTGATTTTTCAGTGACCATAATTCTCTCTCTGGGTCTTGCTGAGGTCCAAAATGGAACACGAAAACACTTATTTCGTACTTTTTACTTTTGTTTAATTTATCCCATGGCAAATCGAATTGCTTATGCAACTTTGGGCTGATAACCAACAATAATACTGAAACACGCTATTTGTAGTTGCATCTTGCATCTTTGTTTCCCTTAAGGCCCAAACTCTTCCCTATTTATAATATGCTATTTAAAATAATTTTGATACGATTTTAATAAATTTACTTTTGTATTAAAATTGCAGTTACTAAAAATAATGTCGAGACTTTTATATATAGCAACCCGATCAAAGGCCTTCAGCAAGAATAATCAGAGCCCACTTTAACGAGACTGTCTTAATTTTTGTTGCCGTCAAACTGCGATAAATTTCAATATATTTGCTAACGAAACTCATTAAAAATGTTTCCCGGCCCCCACTCCCACCAGGCACCCCAATCCACCTGAGGCCGCCCCTGTAGGGACGCAAAACGCAAAGAGGAACAGAGAATATCCATCCCGTGTTCCCCGCCCGTCGTTCTCGCTTGGTTCAGCAGTGATCAATAGACGGCTGTTGTGTGTTCGCCTCTATCGCTGTTGCTCCGAGGTTCGCGAGGATCTGCCACAGTCTGGTCCAGCGCTCCAGCATCTCTGATCTTTCTGCTCCGAGTCGAGTTTAGAGGGTACAGTGCAAGTGAAGTCGGTCGGTTTGCTCGGTCGCTGTTGCTGAACTTCAACTCCAGTTCTTTGAGGATCTACGAGTGCTGAGATTATTTGCAAGGTAAGGTTGGATTCCTCTCATTTTTTCCTGGCGCACTGGAACTGGCTTTGGTTTAGGTTTTTTAAAGAAAAAAATGAATGAGTTTTTTATTTACGTCGAAACTCGAAATGCTCGTTCATAAATAGAGCACGCGTACTGGTTGGATTTCTAAAACAATAATGACGTTTTTTGCGCCACACAACTCAAATTTTACGTAATTTTATTGGTGGCTTAGTAAGCTGTCCAGAGTTGTCTAAAACGTTTTTTTTTCTGTTGTAAAAAATATTATTAACTTTGTGGTTGTTAAAATAGTTAAAATAGTTTTTTGGCTTATGGAGAAATTTAGGCGTAATAACTGACAATTTTGAAAATTACAAAATTTCGAGCAAAATTTTTAGTGTTTTTTTGTATACGTAGCAATTTTTTGATAAGTATTTTTGTAGAATTCGAAATAATTCTGCGAAATTTCTTATAGAAAATTCTATTTGTAGGCATGTCTGTCTATTAGTTAATAATAATAATAAACGAAAGGAAAATAATAATAATAATAATATTTATTCTTATATTTAACCCCTAAAAAAAATATTGTTATACGAAAAAAGAATATACCCATATTCGAATTGAATGTTAAATATTTCAGTATGGAAAAAAGTTTAAAAATTATATTTATATAATCATGAATTATAAAATAAGACTAATTATAAAATAAAGGATATTATTTATATTAATAGCAACAGACCAGTAAGAAACATCATACAGCATAATAATAACAAAAATATCCAATTTGATATATTTATATTGATGTTTCACTGCTGAACATACAAATACAAAATCTGCTGGAATTAAAAATCATTGAAACCACTTCAGAATATAAAACATTAAATTAAATAACAGAATTCATAGCGTTCAAAGCAAAAATATTGAAAATAAAAAAACATTTAACTTCTGGAGAGATGAACGAAAATAATTTAAAAAAAGCAATGCCAATAAATTTTTCAGTAATGAATATTTTGCCACATATATCCATTTAAGTGGTGTCCGAATCCACTGATTGTGGTTAGATTGTAAATAAACAAAATGCTAATCAAATTCAGCAAATATTGACATTCAATTTGGAAACTGGAAATTAAATCCCAAAATAAATTCGTTGTTACTAAATAATTTTTGTCAACGTCAATGTCAAATGAAACTAGGTTATGTTAATTTTTTGACGTACATGTCAAAAATCAGATCGCAAACTAGGTTATGTTAAATTTTTGACGTACATGTCAAAGTCAGATTGCAAATTTGGTTATGTTAAATTTTTAGCGCCAATGACAAATGAAATTAGGTTATGTTAATTTTTTGACGTAGATGTCAATTTTTTGACGTAGATGTCAAAGTCAGATTGCAAATTAGGTTATGTTAATTTTTAGCGCCAATGACAAATGAAACTAGGTTATGTTAATTTTTTGACGTAGATGTCAAAAGTCAGATTGCAAACTGGGTTATGTTAAATTTTTGACGTACATGTCAAAGTCAGATTGCAAATTAGGTTATGTTAATTTTTTAGCGCCAATGACAAATGAAACTAGGTTATGTTGATTTTTTGACGTAGATGTCAAAAGTCAGATTTTAAAACTAGGTTATGTGAAGTTTTTGACGTACATGTCAAAGTCAGATTGCAAAGTAGGTTATGTTAATTTTTTAGCGCCAATGACAAATGAAACTAGGTTATGTTAATTTTTTGACGTAGATGTCAAAGTCAGAAATCTAAGATAACGTTCAGAACATACAACAACAAAACTTATTGAGACATCTAAACTATTTATAGACTTGTTATGGGGATTAGACTAACTATTACAGTTAACATAATGAATTACAAAACACTATAAACTGTATAAGATAAACTACTTAATCACATATAAACAAATAATACGCGCTGCTTACTTAAAGATGTCAATAAACAAAATTTATATCTTGTTTAATTGTTAAGTGGTTCTGTTTCCAAAAATACGTGGGCAAGCATAGTAGCGATACCGGAATTGATAACTTTATGCAGGAACAACAAAGCAGTGATCAGTATCTCACACGCAAATCAGTTAATTATAAGTAACTTAGACTTCCGACCTTAGCGAAAACTTTTTATAAATGAGATGGTGATGAAACTATAGCTGGAAAAATTCTATATTTAGTTTTTTTGTACGCTGCATTTAAGTTTCCCTCGAATACAATGCTACGATTCGCGTATCTTTAAAAATTAAAACGAACGTCTGTACCTAGATCCACAGTATTAAGTCCACTCAAAGAACTTTGTATAGAGTCAAACTATATTACTTAATACCGTGTAGTTTCAGTAAATTTCATAAAATGCTGCAAATTAGGACACTATAATACTGTTTGGCTCTGCATTATCACGTCGACTTTAATTAAATCTGGAAACGTGGGACTTAATACCAAATTTATAATAAATCGCACATTTCTGTATATATAGTATTCTGTTATTGCTTTGTATTATTAAAGTTATAATAATTATTGTAACCTGCACAATCAATATATCGTATTTTTATATTACATATAATTGTTGCTTATTCTATAGGACACTTTTACAAGTAATCTTAAGTCCTTAAATAGTTCTTATAAGGTATTTATCTTGCATTAGACTGTTAAGTAAGGTTAGGCCTATATTATCTCCCGACGATGCCAATTTGGTTGCTAGAATGGCTCTTTAATGTAAAAATAAAAATTTTGGACTTATGTTTGAAAACTGAATTACATACTTTAACTTTACGTAATTACATGTGGTGTTATTATTATTAATATTATAAATTATAATAGTTTTCAAGTTTAAGTATAAACTGCTTCCTTGTAAAATTTAGAATTTGCGACTTAAATTTAAATAGAAGAATAGAACTATAGAATTGGCTTGTTATAATTAGTATTAAGTCACCCACTTTTAATATTTTTCAAAAATTATTTTAGTTGTAGCCCAATTCTATGACATTAAGTCATAAAAAATAACGCTTATTGGGACCAATATGTATTAAGTCAAACATCAATGGGACAGGCATGGTCTTAAGTCATCAAATATTAAGTCCATTTTAGAGCCAAACAGAATTAGGTTCATATATTCATCATTACAATTAGAGCAATGGTACATGATACTTGGTTCTTTAATATAAAAAAATAACAATTTTGGACTTATATTCAAAAACTGAATTATGTACGTTAATAGTATTTATTAAGTATAAACACTGCTTCGATATAGTAAAATTTTGAATTTGACTTAAATAGTCACTGGCTTAAATTTGAATAAGATATAAGACTAGAACTGGCTTGTTATAATTAGTATTAAGTCCACCCACTTTTAATTCTTTTCAAAAATAATTTTAGTTTTAGTCCAATTTTATGAAATTAAGTCTCATTAAGAATAAAGCTTGTTGGGACCAATATATATTAAGTCAAGCACCAACGGATAGTTATGGTCTTCAGTCATCAAAATATTAAGTCCATTTTTGAACCAAACATAATTAGGTTCATATTTTGCATCATTACAATTACAGTAATGGTACATAACACATGGTTGGTTCTTTATGTAAAATAATACAATTTTGGACTTATATTCAAAAACTTAATTATACAGGAACTTTAATAGTTTTTAAGAATAAACTGCTTCCTTGTAAAATTTAGAACTTTGTGACTTAAATCTAAATAGGTTATATGACTAGAATTGGTTTGTTATAATTAGTATTAAGTCACATACTTTTAATATTTTTCAAAAATTATTTTAATTATAGTCCAATGTTATAACATTAAGTCACATTAAAAATAAAGCTTGTTGGGAGCGATATGTATTAAGTCAAGTATCAGTAGGATAGTTATGGTCTTAAGTCATCAAAATATTAAGTCCTTTTTATTAGAAGCAAACATAATTAGATTCATATTTTTCATTACAATTACAGCAGTAGTTCTTTAATATAAAAAATACGATTTTGGACTTATATTCAAAAACTGAATTATGTACTTTAATAGTTTTACGTATAAATTGCTTTCTTGTAAAATTTAAAATTTGTGACTTAAAAGTCACAGGCTTAAATTTGAATTGGATTTATGACTAGAATTAGATTTTTATAATTAGTATTAAGTCCATCCACTTTTAATATTTTTCAAAAATCATTTTAGTTGTAGCCCAATTTTATGATATTAAGTCACGTTGAGCTTGTTGGGACTAATATCTATTAAGTCAAGCATCGATGGGATAGTTCTGGTCATCAAAATACTAAGTCCTTTTTGGAATCAAACAGAATTAGGTTCATATTTTTCATCATTACAATTACAGCAATGGTTCATATTATGGTTAGTTCTTTAATATAAAATAATTAAATTTTGGACTTATATTCAAGAACTGAACTATAGTACTGTAATAGTTTGTACGTATTAACTTCCTTGTAATATTTGGAGTTTGTGACTTAAATAGTCACAGACTTAAATTTGGATAGGATAGATGACTAGAATTGACTTGTTGTTTTGGTCCTAAGTCACAAAATATTAAGTCCTTTTTAGAACCAAACAGAATTAGGTTAATATTTTTTACAATTACAATTATAGCAATGGTACGTGATACACCGCTCTTTAATGTTAAAGAATACAATTTTGGACTTATATTTAAAAACTGAATAGTTTTGTAATTAAATAGTTACAGACTTAGGTTTAAAATATATTTTTAATGCATCTTTTTGGTCTACGCTAGTTAAAAAACTGGATCTGCCGAAATTGTCGGATAATCATAAATAGAAAGTTGAAATTCAAAAATATATAGTTAGTCGTATACATAGCCAATTAATTTTTTTTTAATTAGAAAAAAGTTCCTGGGTGTAATCAAAACGGGAGGCTAAATTATTCGGAAGGACGTATTAAATATTCAGGCGTGCTTCAATCATATCCCATTCATGTTTAATGGGACTCAGCGAGATATAGGTGACCGTGCACAAAGCAATCAACAGCTTGTACATTTAATCTGAATATTTGCGTTGATTATACCATAGCTCCTAAAAATTAGCGATTAACAAACTGCTATCTATGTAACTAGCAACGTGTAGTTTAGGTAGACGTTTTGCTATCTTTTTACAGTTGATTCACCGCGCCCTATATAGTTAATTTCTAAAATCCATCTTCCTTCACTTTAAAAATGCACCTCGATCAAATACGTCACCTTGATGTGATAAATATTTACGTTGATAAACTTCTTCGAGGATGTTTAAAAGTATTTTTAGTTCGCCAAAAATACACCTCACTCAATGTAAGTGAGGCGTATATCTTGTGAACATGAGTGCCCGACAATCCGAACTTCTTAGCCATGTGTTAAGACTGCAAACTGCAAAATAAATGGAATAAGTCTAAAATTACTTTTTGGCGAGGGAAACTTGAAACGGTGACTAAATTGGCGTTTCCGTTTTTGTATATATATATATATATGTATATTCGAAAATCGTATTAAAACCTCGAAAAATAATTACCAGCTGTGCCATTTACTTCAATTAAACGATTTCTCTCCTGATTTAATTTATTAAGTGCAATATTGAGCAGCTTATACTGCCAGTATATCATCCAAATTTAAACGACAGAATTTAATTTCGGGTACCAACCGTATAATGTAAAAGAACCTCAATTAAGGAAAACTGATATTTCTTACGTACCTGTCCCATTATCGGTACATCTCCTAAATGTATTGTGAGCGTTTAACAAAGGGCATTATGAGTGGTATACAGAAGGGTTCACTACATATGTTTGTCTAGGCCACCCTCAATTGTAGTGTCGATTTTACACCAGACCATCAGGCTCAAGCATTTTGGGGTCTTTAGGCAAGACGTACGTAGTAAGATTTGAATATAAGTAATTTTTATTGTAAAATTGTTGAAAAGTAATTAAAAAAATTTAATACTTTTACACAATATGTCCATCGTTATATCAAGGTTGGAGCATCGTCCTTGCATTAACTATTCCATTTCTTGATTTTAGTTAATTTATTAGAATTTTTATTTTACAGGAATATTAATTTTTGTTTTTTGTCCAGGGTGCCCCACTCGATCTCCTGGCTTTATTATTGGTCTAAAATAAAAAGCCAAAATCTATTCTCATGTATTTTTTTTATGAGGAATCCGATTGTAAGGTTGAGTAAGTGATAGAAGCTCTAATATACGAGATATTGGCAAAAAACTGTTTTTCGAAAATTTGTTGCACCCTGTATATTATTGAGGATATCGATATGGTATATTATTGTGGTTATAAATTCATATGCCATTCATACATCTAACTCTTAAACGCTTTTTCACCTTTGAACTTTTTGCTATCAGGTTGTCTTTATTGTACTGACCCAATCCTGCGGACTTATAACCCTTCTTCACCATATAAAATTTTAATTTTGACTGCTATTTTCGTCGCGGTTTTGACCTTATGCCCTTTTGCATTTTGTAATTTTGAGACTTATCTTTGTCGCGATTTTGGACTTATCTTTGCCGCAATTTTGGACTTATCTTTGCAGCGATTTTGCCCTTTTTAACAACCTGCAAAAATTATCCGAAACGCATTTTGGCCTTTGGACCTTTTTGTATCAGATTGTCAAACTCGTGGACTTATAACCCTTTCTCACCAAATAGATTTTCAATTTAGAGACGGCTATCTTTGATGCGATTTTGGACTTACGCCCTCTTCAGAAATTGTAAACACTTTTTAGCCGTTGGACCTTTTGGCATCAGATTGTTTTTATTGCATTGACCGAATTCTGTGGACTTTATAACCCTTTTTCTTCAAATAGTTTTTTTTTAGTTTTGAGACTATTTTTGCCACGACTTTGGACTTATACACTCTTGCACATAGTCTTCAGAAATTGAAACATTAAAAACGTATTTTGGCCTTTGGATCTTTTTGCGTCAGATTGTCTTTATTGATTCGACTGAATCCTGTGGACTTTGCAAAACGGTTATAATAGGTTTATTATTTGGAAAATGGTTATAATAATAATAGTAATAACAGCACCACATGTAATACCGCGATTTTGGACTTACGTTCTCTTGCACAGAATCTCAGAAATTATCTAAATAAAAGGACTTATAATTGTTTTTTTACCAAACAGATTTTAAATTTAAGGCCTGCTATCTTAGCCGTGATTTTGGACTTATGCCTTCTTGCACAAAATCTTTTGCGCTTTTTGGTCTTTGGACCTTCTCACATCCGTTTGTTTTTATTGCACTGACCGAATTCTGTGGACGTTGTAACCCTTTTTCTTCAAATATTTTTTTATATTTTTTTTAAATTTGAGATTACTATCTATGCCACGATTTTGGACTTATACCCTCTTGAACAGAATCTTCAGAAATTGCTTGTAGCACATTTAAAGCGCATTTTGGCCTTTGAACCTTTTTGCGCCAGATTGTTTTTATTGTACTGACTGAATCCTGTGGACTTATGACCGTTTTAAACAGCTTTTTAATTTAAAACAGCTAACTTTACCGCGATTTTGAACTTATGTCCTCTTGCACAGAATCTTCAGAAATTATCTGAAAAGCGTTCAAAATGTTTCTTGGCCTACTTGCATCAGGTTATTTTTGTCGCAGAAATTATCTGAAATGCGTTCAAAATGCTTCTTGGCCATGGACCTTCTTGCATCAGGTTATTTTTGTCGCACTGACCGAATCTTGTGGACTTATAACTGTTTTTTTTACCAAACAGATTTTAAATTTAGGGCCTACTATCTTAGCCGTGATTTTGGACTTATGCCTTCTTGCACAAAATCCTTTGCGCTTTTAGGCTTTGGACCTTTTCCCATCCGTTTGCTTTTCTTGCACCGACCGAATACTGTGGACATATAACTCTTTTTCTCCAAATATTTTTTTATATTTTTCTAATTTTGAGATTGCTATCTTTGCAGCGATTTTGGACTTATACCCTCTTACACAGAATCTTCGAAAATTGTTTGAAACACATTTAAAACGCATCTTGGCCTTTGGACCTTTCTACGCCAGATTGTCTTTATTGTAGTGAGTGCATCCTGTGGACTTATGACAGTTCTCCATTAATATGTATTTAATTTAAGACTGCTATATTTACCGCGAATTTGGACTTATGTCCTCTTGCACAGAATTTTCAGAAATGATCTAAAACGCGTTCAAAATGCTTCTTGACCTATGGACCTTCTTGCATCAGGTAATTTTTGTCACACTGACCGAATCTTGTGGAGTTATAACCGTTTTTTACCCATCAGATTTTAAACTTAGGGCCTACTATCTTAGCCGTGATTTTGGACTTATGCCTTCTTGCACAAAATCTTTTGCGCTTTTTGGCCTTTGGACCTTTTCACATCCGTTTGCTTTTATTGCAATGACCGAATTCTGTGGACGTTATAACTTTATTTCTCCAAATATTTTTTTTAATTTTGGGATTACTATCTTTGCAGCGATTTTGGACTTATACCCTCTTACACATAATCTTCGGAAATTAAAACACATTTTAAACGCATTTTGGCCTTTGGACCTTTTTGCGCCATATTGTCTTTATTGCACTGACTGACTGCTGTGGACTTATGACCGTTTTCCATTAATAGGTTTTTAATTTAAGACCGCTATCTTTACCGCGATTTTGGACTTATGTCCTCTTGCACAAATTATCTGAAACCCGTTCAAAACGCTTCTTGGCCTATGGACCTTCTTGCGTCAGGCTATTTTTGCACTTACCGAATATTGTGGACTTATAACTGTTTTTTATTAAACAGATTTTGAATTTAGGGCTTACTATCTTAGCCGTGATTTTGGACTTATGCCTTCTAGCACAAAATTTTTGGGCTTTTTGACCTTTGGACCTTTCGCATCCGTTTGCTTTTAATGCACTGACCGAATTCTGTGGACGTTATCACTCTTTCTCCAAATATTTTTTAAATTTTTTTAATTTTGAGATTCCTATCTTTGCCACGATTTTGGACTTATACCCTCTTACACAGAATCTTCAGAAATAGTTTGAAACACATTTAAAACGCATTTTGGCCTTTGGACATTTTTACGCCAGATTGTCTTTATTGTACTGACTGAATCCTGTGGACTTGTGACCGATTCCCATTAAATAGGATTTTAATTTAAGACTGCTATCTTTACCGCGATTTTGGACTTATGTCCTCTTCCACAGAATCTTGAAAAATTATCTGAAATGCGTTCAAAATGCTTCTTGGCCTTTGGACCTTCTTGCATCAGGTTATTGTTGTGGCACTGATCGAATCCTGTGGACTTATAACCGTGCTTTTGCCAAACAAATTTTTAATTTAGGAAAAAAAAACATATAATATATGTCCATTGTTTGCACCGATTAATATTGTTGTAATAATACTTAATAGCGTTTTGTACCGTTACAAATCCCACCATTTTTAATTGGATTTTAAATTTTAAAAACTGGCTGTTTGCTGAAATTCGTGGCTTTGAAATAGTGAAGGGAAAAAACAGTTTCTAATGTAGGCAAAAAATTGCCGTCAGTTCCAGTTCAACCAGAAATCGAATAATATTGACAAGAACATCAAATCATGTAATTTCCTGTATTGATATCGATTCCCGAATCTGAGCTCTTGTGGGCTTCTTGTTTATAAAAAAAATTGATTTGTTCCACAGTATGACTATTATATTTTAAACCCTCTGTACATTAAAGGTGCGAACGCCTATTTGCTGAACGGCTAAACAACCGTCTCCCCCACGTCCCAGCAATTACCGTTATGGCGATAATTTTTTCTCTTGCAACAAGAAAAATGTAGCAATTTTAAAACCGTTTCCCATCCCAGCGTATCCCTCATTTTTTTAATAAAGTGTCTGTAGGAGAACGCTTCTATTATTCACAGTTTGTTATTTTTAACTTTTCTCCGAGAGTGAAGAAAAACAAGTGGAAGTCAGCGAAAGTAAATGAGACATACAACCAGTTCCCTCGGAATAGATATTTGATGCTAAGAAAATACTCGAGGCCTTAGAACGTAAATTATGTTTTTGTTTTTGTTGGGTACACAAAATAAAATATGGCTTCCCACAGCTGAGAGTGAGGTATATGCGAAGTTTAAAGCCAGGATTCGGGTATATTTCTTATTGATTGCCACACACGCTTAGAAATCCCGAAGTAGTCCATTATTACATCTGTCGGAACCCCAGGTACTTAGTTTCTTAAATCGGGGTACTGAAAATTGTTTTAAGGAGTTCATATAAAAATTAATACAGTAGATTCAAATCTGGACATCATGGAGGCCAAGGTTGTGGTCCTGCGGCCTGGATCTAATTATTATTGGGCAGTTAGTGCCGGAGCTCTGTTGTGCATGTACTTTGACTTACCCTGTATATTAGCTATCTGTTTTATTTTCAATTTTTACTTTTCGTTTCTTTAATATATTTTTTGGAATGGAAATATTGGGAAGTATTGGGATACAACAGGAGCTTAAAAACGATCCCAGGTCAATTAGCCGCTATTTCCATTGCAAAATATTGTATTGTATTAGAGCATAGGTACTCAGAACCTTCTGTTATGTGTTCTGGAGATACGCTTCCCTCCGCTGAAATCCGTTAAGTGTTGTTTGATGTTTCAGGGGCTCCGATCTCTTAGAATAAAAGTGAAAAGTTATAATTTGTTTTTTATTGCTTTAGGTTTTTTGTGTATCTGCAGAGTACAAGTTCAACGCTTTAAGGGAGGAAAGTTTCGGAATAAGTTTTTTAATTTATCACGAAATCGAATTGCTCGTCCAGTTAAATATTTCGACCCGGCCAAAAGGAACAGTAACCATGGCAAGAGAAAATGGCAATGTTAGACGCCGCTCAGTGGAATAATATGATTATGTCAAACTAATAGAATCGACATATAAGGGTAATAAAGTAAAAAAAACTGCTAACTCAATGCATTTAGTGATTTTTCTTGTGTTAAAAAAGGACGCTATGTTTTTAGGGAGATAATGTAGGGATTTATTGACTAATATTTAAATTATGTGCTTATTATCCTAGCTTTTACTATCGAAGTTTTCAAATAGTAAATGTAGAAATTCCCGAGTTTTCGTGTCGATACGACGTGCACAGAGTAAAGTATTCAGTGTTTTGGTGGTCATGGAAACTGCATCAGCGTTGGGGTCAGATCAGAGGTTCAACCCTTTTCAGGATCTAATGAGTACGTGTAAAGTTAAATTAATCTCGCGTGAACGTCACGGAGTGACTTTTAACGACGGACCTAGTAATCGATTTCTATCTCCGACTGTCAAACGGCAACTGTTTTTAACAAGGTGGCATTTCTCGGTAAATTAATTGATTTATAAGTTATTTTGTTTAATTCGGCTCTTAAAACACGCAGTTTCTTACTTGGATACAAAGCTCGAAACCCTTTGTTTTGTGTGAGTTTCATTTAAATACCTTTAGATTTAGATTTCTTCGGCATATGAAACGTAGCGGCATTAGCGTCTTTTAGAATGTCTACTGGCAGTGCAATATCATCATTTACTGCCGGTATTTCCAAATTTCTATTAAATTTAATAAATGAGACGGTTATTAATTTTTTGAACTATCCCAATTTCGTGATTTTTAGATAATTATTGTAACCTTCCTTCGTTCCGCGGAGGTTTTTAGGTGGTTATTTTGACGCCGGGCTATCAGGACTGTGTATCTCGGACGCCAGTTTCTGTTTTAGAATGTAGAAACACCACTTAGCAGGAGCAGAGGCTAAGGTAGCTTCAGTGAAGAAACGGTAATGCCAGGGGTTCGTATTATCCTATAAAGAAAGCTCAGGAAGTTTGTGTTAAAAATATAAACGGGTTTTATTCAGGATATTCAGTAACACAGTAACTTACTTATTATTACTGTTAAATAAAAAACATATATACAGGACTCTTACGGCTGGCAGACAGTACTAAAGCGGCAAGACGATTTACTTAAGCTGGTGAAGGGTGGCGGTTTTAATTACTAAGCTGGACTGGTCGGACGGACTGCCAGAAGCGAACTGAATTCTACTTTTCTCTTTTCCAGCTTGCGGAATTAATAACCGGTACAGAGTAGGGAATGTGCAGTAGTCGCCTACGTGTTTGTGAAACGTAAGTGTACAAAATTCGAATGTTGCGATATTATTTAAATTCTGGCAAATTCGCCGAATCCCACAACAAGCGTTCCTAGTCCTGACCCGTTAATTCCGCATCCACACTACAAAACTCCTGGAGTTAAATGTCCGAGTTATCTTTAAGCTGCTAGCTAGCTACGCCGTCACGTTCGTGTGTCATGGGTCCAACTATCTTAAACGAGCTGCCAAGGAACCGTGTTTTGAGTGAATTTAGTTCTGATATTCTCACGGAATAGGTCAACAGGGGACGCTACGTTCACAAGAATGCACTACGTATTTGACGTCGCTCTTGGGCGCCGTGGAAACACAGAATAGTTGTCACATAGGCCGTATAGGGATTTTAGCTTTAATAAAAAAACCATCCCGAGGAATGTTTATTGATAATTTAGCACTCTATTAATTTGTATTGAAGCCATCCGTAACTGTGTTAATTAGGAGGAACTCGTTCAATATATTTTCAAGATACCGGCAGGAAGCTCTAATAAAATTATGGATCAATTGAAGGCTATAATTCACAATATCTTTGCTCAAGAATAACAGACCAATTTAAACTGTTGTAATTGAATGCAATTGGTAGCTCCTCTAGATAATTAGACATATATCATTATATGATTCAAAAAAATTTTTTGCAAAATCAATTTTTTGTGAGGTTCCATACCTTTAGATTTAGGTTTCTTCGGCATATGAAACGTAGCGACATTAGCTTCTTTTAGAATGTCTACTGGCAGTGCAATATCATCATTTACTTGCAGTATTTCCAAATTTCTTTTAAATTTAATAAATGACGCGGTTATTAATTTTTTGAACTATCCCAATTTTGCAATTTTTCGATAACTACTGTAACCTTCCTTCGTCCCGTGGAGGTTCCAAGGCACTTCTATATGAAAGCGTATAAACTTACAATATTTTATTTCTTATACTACTATGTTAACAGAGTCCACATTAATTTGTATAGATTAAATAAGAGCTGACATAGTATAATTTCGTTGGTTAAATTATCCCATTTTGAGAAAACGGCGCGGCGAGATAAAAATACAAAAACATAGAAAAACCTCTTGCTGGCACAGACAACAGAAACTGCTTAAACTATGCCCTAATTTGTTGTCGCTCGATACCAAATTGCCCGGCAAAACTTCAGAGGGTATTTCTAAAGGCTGGGTCGTGAATTTCTGACTCGCAGGATCAGATTCCGGCACTCAATTACTTATATATGAGAAGCTAATGACGCGCTAAGTGAGACCTTCTCTACATTAACTAGCCTTATAAAACCAATTACGATATTGTGGACACGATCCAATAGGCGTACGAGCCGGTTCGATGTTGAGGCGGTTTAATTGTAGATCCCTCGCGCAAAAAATATTTCGGAACTATCAATACTGTTCAGGATGGAATTTATTCAAATGTTTCAATCGAAGAGGATGCTCGCCATTCTGCTAACTGGTCAAAGTCAGTGCACAAAATTGTCAACGATAACATATTCATAAAATCAAGTTTCTCGATGATGTTTTGCTTCTGATTGAGTTTGGAAGAATCCTTACTCATCTAAGCCTTAGAAACAAGGGGTTTCAAGGATTCAGTCTGGGATCCCCTTTTGTCCTTATTATTTGTTATATGAGCGTAAATCGTTTACGTGGGCTCACCTTCAAACGTTTGGAAACACCTCGTGGATCTGATTCATCAGATTTGGATCTGCTACTTGAAGGATTGGACATGGGCGAAAATTCAAGATGCTCTCTGTCAAACTTTGCCTTGCATCGTCTGACATCCTGAAATTCTGCCGCTGAAATCCAAGATACTGACGAAGACAAGAATGAAGACCACAATGCAGGTCAGGATAAAGACCAGGAAGACAACTGTGATGGTAATGATTTTGAATAATTCTTTTTGCAAATTTTAGAGACAGTTGTCATATGAAGCTAGAAATCTCAGCTGTTACCACACATTACATTACATCTAAACAATTTAATTCCTGCCATAACTTGCCCAGATGCCCTTTTGTGTACTAATGAAACATCTAGTGAATAAATAATCACCAATAAAATATTTGTTGCTTACTTCGGGACTGGCATAGGTAGGGAATATATACCGAGCAAATATCAGCTTTCGGTACTTAAACAGTCATGTTAAAACTCAATATTTAGAAAATGAGGGTCGTGCAAATAACGCTAAAGGTTAACTAAACGCAAATTATTACAAAAGGTATATTCCGTATCTCTGTTATAAATTATATTTATAACCCACCCTTCGGAATATTTTGTGTGCAGTATTTCACAAAAGATATTATATTTCCTCTTCATCATGCCCTTTTATTAAATGGGAATAGCAGAAACGTCATTATAGTTTCCCTTTATGGGCGGCTCTTTGAACGAATCGATGAAATTTGATAACTTAACGTCTGCTGAACATGAAATGCAATACAATACGACTGGGAGTACCCTTTTAGATTTAAATTATTTTAATTGATTAATCGTTAAATAGCACGAGAGAAAAATAATAAACGTCAACTACCGCGGAGCCTCGAAACTATATGAACAGGAGCATTTCGGAATTAATTTCAAGGAATGACGTAATGAAAAATCATAATATTATGAGTTGATCTAAATTAATATTCCGGTTCTTCCATATTTATCAACGCCAGCTCATAATTATGGAAAATTCTAAATTGGGAGATATTAATTGCGCCCCATTTATATAACGAGGCAAGACGGTATGCAAAAAATTAGACAAAAAGTTGTGCAATTAATTTTGGAGCTGCTAATTTATTTTGTGCCTTGAATTAACATTTTTTTTCATACCGAGAGCGATCGGCGTTACATCCATCTTCTAGAGCAGATGTTGGTTGTCAGACGGAAGAAATTATGAATACAATTTTGCAAACCAGTAAAATAGCATTTACCACGTTGCACTTATTGCAGTATGATGAGTATAAGACAGGGTGAGAAACCCAAATGTGTGCAACAATAATTATCGCTTTTACGCCTGAGGAGTGACGTGGCGGTGCTATCAATACGGTATTTTTCGGTCGTCAGTTTCTGCTTTAGAGTGTAAAAGCACCACTTTTCTTTATTAGCAGAATAGAGGCTTGGGTAGCCGCAGTGAAGAAACGGTTAAGCCAGGGGTCTATATTAACATAGAAGGAAAACTTAGGAAGCTCGTGTTAAAAATATAAACAGAATTTATCACAGAATTTTACTTACTCAGGCTGGTCCACTTACTAAACTGGACTGGTTGGGCGGACTTCTAGAAGCAAACTGAAATCCACGATCTATTCTTTGCTCCAAGTTACTAGATTTCTAAATTTAGATTAAAAAAACCGTACGGGAAAGTTATATTTTCCCTGCCTAGGTCGGGAAAGTAACTTTCCCGGACGGTTTCCTGATGGTTGCTTAGCAACGAACATGATTGCTTAATAATAATCATAATAATAATAATAATCTTTATTCACCACGTAAGATGCATGTAGTATATATGGTAAGTCAATAGAATGGTAGTAAATTAAATTAAAGTTGAAGTTGAAGTTGAAGTTGAAATTGAAATTGAAATTGAAATTGAAATTGAAATTGAAATTGAAATTGAAATTGAAATTGAAATTTGTAGCTATATAATAATTACGTTACGAGCTAAAATTGCTTTATAAAATACCATGCAGTAGTTATATGTAAATTATAGCTTTAAAAATTCATAATGGCTTTATAAAGAGCTAAATAATTCTAGAAAACGAACTGTAGCTATATAATAATTACGTTACGAGCTAAAATTGCTTTATAACATAACATGCAGTAGTTATTATACGTAAATTATAGCTTTAAAAAATTCATAATAGCTTTATAAAGAGCTAAATAATTCTAGAAAACGAACTGTAGCTATATAATAATTACGTTACGAGCTAAAATTGCTTTATAAAATAACTTGCAGTAGTTATTATACGTAAATTATAGCTTTAAAAATTCATAATGGCTTTATAAAGAGATAAACAATTCTAGAAGACGAACTGTAGCTATATAAAAATTACGTTACGAGCTAAAATTGCTTTATAACATAACATGCAGTAGTTATTATACGTAAATTATAGCTTTAAAAATCCATAATGGCTTTATAAAGAGCTAAATAATTCTAGAAAACGAACTGTAGCTATTTAATAATTACGTTACGAGCTAAAATTGCTTTATAAATAACATGCAGTAGTTATTATACGTAAATTATAGCTTTAAAAATTCATAATGGCTTTATAAAGAGATAAACAATTCTAGAAGACGAACTGTAGCTATATAAAAATTACGTTACGAGCTAAAATTGCTTTATAACATAACATGCAGTAGTTATTATACGTAAATTATAGCTTTAAAAATCCATAATGGCTTTATAAAGAGCTAAATAATTCTAGAAAACGAACTGTAGCTATTTAATAATTACGTTACGAGCTAAAATTGCTTTATAAATAACATGCAGTAGTTATTATATGAAAATTATAGCTTTAAAAATTCATAATGGCTTTATAAAGAGCTAAATAATTCTAGAAAACGAACTGTAGCTATATAATAATTACGTTACGAGCTAAAATTGCTTTATAAAATAACTTGCAGTAGTTATTATACGTAAATTATAGCTTTAAAAATTCATAATGGCTTTATAAAGAGATAAACAAGTCTAGAAGACGAACTGTAGCTATATAAAAATTACGTTACGAGCTAAAATTGCTTTATAACATAACATGCAGTAGTTATTATACGTAAATTATGGCTTAAAAAATTCATAATGGCTTTATAAAGAGCTAAATAATTATAGAAAACGAACTGTAGCTATTTAATAATTACGTTACGAGCTAAAATTGCTTTATAAAATAACATGCAGTAGTTATTATACGAAAATTATAGCTTTAAAAATTCATAATGGCTTTATAAAGAGCTAAATAATTCTAGAAAACGAACTGTAGCTATTTAATAATTACGTTACGAGCTAAAATTGCTTTATAACATAACATGCAGTGGTTATTATACGTAAATTATAGCTTTAAAAATTCAAAATGGCTTTATAAAGAGCTAAATAATTCTAGAAAGCGAACTGTAGCTATTTAATAATTACGTTACGAGCTAAAATTGCTTTATAAAATAACATGCAGTAGTTATTATACGTAAATTATAGCTTTAAAAATTCATAAAGAGCTAAATAATTCTAGAAAACGAACTGTAGCTATATAAAAATTACGTTAGGATCTAATATGCCGATCCAATGCAGATTTCTCCCACTCTGTACTGTTTAGAAATCTAGTAACTTCCAACCAGTCCTGCTTAGTAAGTAAACCAGCCTGAGTAAGGAAAATTCTGTACTTTCCTGTTGATAAACTCTGTTTATATCTTTAACACGAGCTTCCTGAGTTTTCTTTCTATGTTAATATAGACCCCAGGCTTAACCGTTTCTTCACTGCGGCTACCTAAGCCTCTATTATTCTACTAATGGAGAAAAGCGGTGTTTCTACACTCTAAAACAGAAACTGAGTCTTAATGGCACTGCCGCGCTGCCCCTCAGGCACCAAAGTAACCAGTTAAGAACCTCCGCGAAACAAATGACAGTATTTTCGACACAGATTTTGCAAAAGATCACCAGATTTAACGCCACTGACCTTGTTTTGTGAACATTTAAAATTTCAGGACCTAAAAGTCTTGTTCATCATTAAATTCTGATTTCACCGATATGCGACAAGTTGGCATTTGTTTAAAAATGGCGCCGAAAATATGGAATGGCTGAAGAACAAAAGTACGCCTACTTTGTATAAGATTCAAAAATATAAACCCGCAGGGGCTTACTTTTGTTTTTCAGTTTTTTCACATTTTCGACATTATTTTTTAAATGAAATAGAAAACTTCATTATTCCCATATTTTGGGCTATTTATGGTGTACTAAAAAGGTTGTTTAAATCATGATTTATTAAATTAAATTACAGCTTAAGCGTGAGTTATTCTTTTCCATATATATAACAAAATCAAGTTCAATAATAATTATTAACTCTGTCAAAGTTTGTATCACTGTATGTCCAAATAATTTGCACATTAAACCACTAGTTGCGCCGAGAAAGTAGACCTCAGTGATGTCAGGAAAATTATATTAAGTCTAATTTACTTATCAATCCTGGACTGGTCGAACTGGTTGTTGTCGGAGCGGAATGCCAACTAAAAATCCATTCTCCCGATATACTGTCTAATTCAGATCGGCTCATTTTGGTATAATTACTGCTCGAATGCTCTCAACTTGCTCGAATTATATTCTCGTTTGTTGTTCTAATCGAACGTCTCAGTCCTGCACATTCCTGCACAGTGTTTCTAATTTGGCAAAACTAATTATTATTTTACGTACCCTCGCCGAATGTGCTTCGCTGCAGCAGTAACAATAAACGTAAGAGCAATTTAAGTCATAACTTCGTTACCTACGTTAATTTATGTGGTCGAAACCATCGCAGGCAATAATTCCTGTATGTGTTTCGCCGGGCGGGCGGGTAATAACGCTCCGGGGATACATGGAGCTGAGTTGAAATAAATTTGACATTAGTTCTGTTCAAATTAGGGTGATATGAAGTAAATTAGGTCATGGTAATAATAACGGTAACATTATTTATAATATACGGCTTGCATTTCCGCTGGGTTTGGTTTAATTTGGGGATACGGTAATAACTTATGTCGGTAGTTATTTTGCGTTTCAAATCTTAAGCGTGTATAACATTCGCAGATATTGCGGTAAACGGCTCTCGCGAATTTCGCATAAACAAGCTGATATTAGACTAAACTGTGGTTACGAAAGGAAGGAAACAACAACCTAGAAAGATTATATACATCATTGTGTTGCGGTTATTATCTGAGACGTACGTAATATAAGACGAGTCTAAACACTGATATCGGCGACTTAACTTAAAAAATTTCTGAATAATTGGCTAAATTTTCGAATTACAAATAAGACGTTTTTTTTGCTATATCCCACTTCTGATTGGTCCTGCGAGCAAAATTGTTATTTTTAATGTTGTGGAAAAGACGGCTTTCTTCTAAATCTTGTGTTTCTAGGTTCAATAGGTTTTGCCCTGAGGAGAAGCGAATTTTGAAAAATGCCTTTCCTGCTGGAATATTTGAAAATTTTCAATAAATAAATACATAAATAAGTAAATGATTCCTTCTTCTTCTTCCTTGATGTGCTTATCCACTTCTCCTATGTGAAACTATTATTTATTTTCCTTATATGTGTCTTATGAAACGAACCACAAATAACAAACTTAATAGCATAGTTTTCCTGCCAAAATTATTACTCTCTGCGGATTTTTTTTTTAATAGAGCCACTTATTTATTTATATATTTCTTTGAGAACGGAAACCATAAATTACCAAACCCATTCGGTCCTTTCTGCTTGTTTGCGATTCCTCCTTCCTACGGAAAAAGTAAGCAATAGGATACGGCGGGAATATTTCTAAAAACTTTAAATGTGTTTCCATAGAATGCGCCGTGAAATTTCATGGAAGTTTTTATTGTGTCTTAAGTTCGAAAATGGGGTAAGGTTTCGGCTCGGAATGCGCGAATAAAGATAAAAATGATGTTTTCTTTTCCTTTGTGGCATAAGGGAAACCTGCTGCATACGAAGATTTCCTTAGCATCGTTGACTTCCATACAATTCAAATTAGACGCGTCATGTACCGCGAATCTCTGAAGTACACAAGTGGATACTCGTAAGTACTAGTGGTTTAATGTGCAAATTATTTGGACATACAGTGATACAAACTTTGACAGAGTTAATAATTATAGAACTTGATTTTGTTATATTTATGGAAAAGAATAACTCACGCTTAAGCTGTAATTTAATTTAATAAATCATGATTTAAACAACCTTTTTAGTACACCATAAATAGCCCAAAATATGGGAATAATGAAGTTTTTTATTTCATTTAAAAAATAATGTCGAAAATGTGAAAAAACTGAAAAACAAAAGTAAGCCACTGCGGGTTTTTATTTTTGAATCTTATAGAAAGTAGGCGTACTTTTGTTCTTCAGCCATTCCATATTTTCGGCGCCATTTTTAAACAAATGCCAACTTGTCGCATATCGGTGAAATCAGAATTTAATGATGAACAAGACTTTTAAGTCCTGAATTCTTAAATGCTCACAAAACAAGGTCAGTGGCGTTAAATCTGGTGATCTTTTGCAAAATCTGTGTCGAAATTACTGTCATTTGTTTCGCGGAGGTTCTTAAATGGTTACTTTGGTGCCTGAGGGGCGGCGCGGCGGTGCCACTAAGACACAGTTTCTGTTTTAGAGTGTAGAAACACCGCTTTTCTCCATTAGTAGAATAATAGAGGCCTAGGTAGCCGCTGTGAAGAAACGGTTAAGCCTGGTGTCTATATTAACATAGAAAGAAAACTCTGGAAGCTCGTGTTAAAGATATAAACAGAGTTTATCAACAGAAAAGCACAGAATTTTCCTTACTCAGGCTGGTTTACTTACTGAGCAGGACTGGTTGGAAGTTACTAGATTTCTAAACAGTACAGAGTGGGAGAAATCTGCATTGGATCGGCATATTAGATCGTAACGTAATTTTTATATAGCTACAGTTCGTTTTCTAGAATTATTTAGTTCTTTATAAAGCTATTATGAATTTTTAAAGCTATAATTTACGTATAATAACTACTGCATGTTATTTTATAAAGCAATTTTAGCTCGTAACGTAATTATTAAATAGCTGCAGTTCGTTTTCTAGAATTATTTAGCTCTTTATAAAGCCATTATGAATTTTTAAAGCTATAATTTACGTATAATAACTACTGCAAGTTATTTTATAAAGCAATTTTAGCTCGTAACGTAATTATTAAATAGCTGCAGTTCGCTTTCTAGAATTATTTAGCTCTTTATAAAGCCATTATGAATTTTTAAAGCTATAATTTACGTATAATAACTACTGCATGTTATTTTATAAAGCAATTTTAGCTCGTAACGTAATTATTAAATAGCTGCAGTTCGTTTTCTAGAATTATTTAGCTCTTTAGAAAGCCATTATGAATTTTTAAAGCTATAATTTACGTATAAGAACTACTGCAAGTTATTTTATAGAGCAATTTTAGCTCGTAACGTAATTATTATATAGCTACAGTTCATTTTCTAGAACTATTTAACTCTTTATAAAGCCATTATGAATTTTTAAAGCTATAATTTACGTATAATAACTACTGCATGTTATTTTATAAAGCAATTTTAGCTCGTAACGTAATTATTAAATAGCTGCAGTTCGTTTTCTAGAATTATTTAGCTCTTTATAAAGCCATTATGAATTTTTAAAGCTATAATTTACGTATAATAACTACTGCAAGTTATTTTATAAAGCAATTTTAGCTCGTAACGTAATTATTAAATAGCTGCAGTTCGTTTTCTAGAATTATTTAGCTCTTTATAAAGCCATTATGAATTTTTAAAGCTATAATTTACGTATAATAACTACTGCATGTTATTTTATAAAGCAATTTTAGCTCGTAACGTAATTATTAAATAGCTGCAGTTCGTTTTCTAGAATTATTTAGCTCTCTATAAAGCCATTATGAATTTTTAAAGCTATAATTTGCGTATAATAACTACTGCATGTTATTTTATAAAGCAATTTTAGCTCGTAACGTAATTATTAAATAGCTGCAGTTCGTTTTATAGAATTATTTAGCTCTTTATAAAGCCATTATGAATTTTTAAAGCTATAATTTACGTATAATAACTACTGCATGTTATTTTATAAAGCAATTTTAGCTCGTAACGTAATTATTAAATAGCTGCAGTTCGTTTTCTAGAATTATTTAGCTCTTTAGAAAGCCATTATGAATTTTTAAAGCTATAATTTACGTATAATAACTACTGCAAGTTATTTTATAGAGCAATTTTAGCTCGTAACGTAATTATTATATAGCTACAGTTCGTTTTCTAGAATTATTTAGCTCTTTATAAAGCCATTATGAATTTTTAAAGCTATAATTTACGTATAATAACTACTGCATGTTATTTTATAAAGCAATTTTAGCTCGTAACGTAATTATTAAATAGCTGCAGTTCGTTTTATAGAATTATTTAGCTCTTTATAAAGCCATTATGAATTTTTAAAGCTATAATTTGCGTATAATAACTACTGCATGTTATTTTATAAAGCAATTTTAGCTCGTAACGTAATTATTAAATAGCTGCAGTTCGTTTTCTAGAATTATTTAGCTCTCTATAAAGCCATTATGAATTTTTAAAGCTATAATTTACGTATAATACCTACTGCATGTTATTTTATAAAGCAATTTTAGCTCGTAACGTAATTATTAAATAGCTGCAGTTCGTTTTCTAGAATTATTTAGCTCTTTATAAAGCCATTATGAATTTTTAAAGCTATAATTTACGAATAATAACTACTGCAAGTTATTTTATAAAGCAATTTTAGCTCGTAACGTAATTATTATATAACTACAGTTCGTTTTCTAGAATTATTTAGCTCTTTATAAAGCCATTATGAATTTTTAAAGCTATAATTTACGTATAATAACTACTGAATATTAGATTTGTGCAGTTGTGTAACTATGTGAAATCGATAATTTCCTATAACATTTTTTTTTATTAAGTGAGCATTTCTCTGTTATTCTGTCCCATAACTTCATCACAAAAGTCTATTTTTTAGTCTGAATATTCTGTATATACTAAATCGTTTGTGTAGTTAATTCACGTGCCACTTTCACTTCCTTAACCGAATTCTGAACGTAACGTATACTCCAAAGGAATGCCGCATTAAAGCAAAGAAAACTGCAAGGAAAGAAACGGAATCTGTCGCGGAATTGTGATTTAGAAGATACACAATTTCCGTGTGCCATTCTGTACCAAAGGATATAGAGTAGAAAAATATAAAACAAATTGAATGACGTCTTTCTAGGAGCGTACTCCTCTTAGATCAAAGGATACGAAAAGTTACAAGGCCTCCCTGTCACCGCAAAAACTTCTAAATAAAGTTTGTCGTCCGGAAAAGGAAATTGTATATTCCGGTGTGGACTATTTTGCACGGGAAATAGAAACGGCACGATGTACTGGAAATATGTTATTCCTAAACAATAGGATAGGGGCGGAATAGCGCGCGTAATGGCGTTCTTTGATTGTCGTTTTCGAAATTGGCACCTATTTTTTAAATAACGAACGCGATGCAGATTGAATGAAAAGTTGTTATGAGGATGATTGAAAGACGGATGTCATAAGGATGTAAGAGGGATTACGAATAAAGGGGACGAAGGCGAGTTTAGGGGATATTGAAAAATATTATTTGAGATTGTATTTCCGATATAAAATTTTTGTGCATTCAGGCCTGAGGTCCACGTGTCCTATTTGTATACAGTCCTTTTGAAAAATCTGCGCCAATATGCTTGCTGTTGCTGATTATTTTGAAAAATTTGGTATAGAAAAATAAATATCATTTCTGTTGTTTACGCAATATCTGAGTGAAATTTCTTATACGAATACTAATCATCTCGTATTTTCATTCGCTTGTATATAAATCGTTCACTCAGCGTGAGCTAACCTGTAGGTAATTCCTGCTGAAATCAATTTCATTTCGCAGCACGTTAGATCCCTAAAGAGCATGCTAAATTATGTCGACTGTACTAAACGTATTTTAAATTCCGAGGTAAATAAATATTTTTTTAATGTATTTTTAATGGATTCAGATAAAGTGCTGCTCTAAGGAATATCACTCTTCGCCTTATCGCTAACCTACACATTTCCGTCATTAGCGGGTGCGTTGGAAACGTATGAGCCTGAAAAATTTCTTGCAAATAATTAAGCAAATGCTTGCATTGTCTATGCGAAAAATCCATTAATTTAACGCCTCAAGAGTCCCACCAGTAATAAGCCTTTAGTAAGTTGGGAACGAATATATTTTTTCGTTTTGTGGAATTAATGGCCTAAATGTTTATAGGAGCATGTCAAATTGCCTCAACACCCTCTCGACTACAGAAAATGTTAGGGGAAACTTTTTTCCTTCAGTCTTTGGCCATTATACAGGACTTCCCATAAATTCCAATTAGACCGCGTCGATAATTTTGGAACATTTTTTCTCAACAACAGTTGAATCTTTTAATAACCCAATTAAAATTATGCAAGTTTCTTGTCAGTCGACCAACATTTCGAAAGTCAATTTTCACCGTCATCACGAATTTTTAAATCTACTTGAACTATACAGGGTGAATATCAATAACTCATTTTAATTTTAAGGGATGGTAGGTAAGGATGGTAAGGCCATATACCAAAAATAAAAAATATATACCCTGTAGTTTTCTAGAAAGAAAATAAATTAAAATACGTCAACATTTTCAGAACTTCGTAACTTACCTATCTCAACAGAAAATAAATCAGGATAGGTCTTTGCCTCTGACATTCACCTTGTTTTTTGCAAAAAAAAATTCACTAGTTTTTGCTGTCACTGTCAATTAACTTGTCTCCGACCGCAAATTTAAAACATTAAAGAACAGTATCGGCCTGTGTTGCAATTATGATTTTTTTCCCTGTGTAATGTTGCAGGTGGTCGAATATGAAAGACCGTCGAACGGCGGCTTAACTTTATTAGACGTTTTTTGTCACGTTTTTTACGTTAGAACTTGGAGTCTGTGACTTAATACAAGGCATGTTGTTCACCCAATAGTGGATCAGTAGAGCGACGAAGCGGTACTCAAAAGTTTACCAGAATTTTACGTTTTTCAACTTTCTTTTTTATATTTTTTTAAGATTAAAATTAAAATGAGTTATTGGTTTTCACCCTGTACATATCTTCGACCATATTTCTTGACGCATTAGTCAACTATTTCCCTTCTGTGATTTTATAATTACAATCTAAACACATAAAATCGAATTCAATATCTTCCATTCAGGTCTCTCGGAAGTGTACGCTAGCGTTTAACGTCCTCCCTTTTGAAATCGAAATTGCACTAAAGTGAGCCAACCCTAATAAATCGGCGCGGAGGAGCGAATAAAAAATTACTTCCAATCCGGATTTTATTGTTGCTGATTTTATTTTATCAGGAAATATATTCTTTATTCAGGTACGACAAAATGTTTAAGCCACAAATAAAACGCATATTTTGTGGTTTTGCTTCAATGATTACCAATGTGTAAATTTAGTCACATAAGTTGATTTACTGTAAAGATATAAGTTCAGTATTTACTTGTTTGAAAACAGAATTACCAAGAAAGCTATGAAATCCAGCAATTTTCATCAGGTAACTGGGTAACCGGTGAGGTGGAATACAAACTGTGAAGTTTAAACATCCAAGCTGGTAAGAGAAGCTCCATTTCACTTCTGAAAAATAGTAAAATATCAAATTAAATTCAACGTCTATCGGATTCTAATTTCTAATTCAATCACGTTATCCCTTGGATTATTTTTCGGTACCTTTTGCGGTCGGCCTTTAAAGCAACCTTGTTCTAATTTATTCATTAATCTCTTAAAAATGTGCAATTTGGCACTGCGTACATTTCAACTAATCCCTCATCCAATTTGTGGATAATTTGTAAGAAAAAGTCCGCAGCGAGTAAATTACTTTTCGGAATATCTCTCAGCCGGTCTTTTCAGGTGAACGCATCCTGACATCGCGAGGGGTGTCTGTCACTTGTATAATAAAAAAGCTGTTAGCGAAAATAAAACAGCGTGGACATTTTTATTGAGTCGCAAAATCAAAACGTAACATTTCGCGAGAAGGCTTAAAAACGCAATTATAATAATTATCATTAGAACTTTCGCCAGGATTACTTTTCCTGCATTCCATTATATTCTCCACAACGCAATTCATCATAATTACTTGCAAATTTCGCATCTCCGCATGTATAAAATGTTTCTACTTTATCTTTATTGCAGAATTCATTAACTACCTTTCCCAACTGCAATGGAAAGCACGCCAGGCCTGCACAGGGTTACGGAACGGCCTTTGAAGCACCGTAAGGGTCGTAACCGGTACGATTATAGAAATGTTTTCCAGGCCAATGAGAAAACGAGTGCAAAAAAGGCCGACAAAAAACAGTTGATTTTTTATGCGTGCGGGAAAGAGCAATTTTCATAAAGGAGGTCTGATATTGCGGCAGCCTTCCACATAATTTCCTGCGAATAAAAAATATTCCTGTAGTGGATTTCTTGCGCGGGTATTATGTTTGACGATTTGCTAAATTGTTTTTTTTTTAAATGAAAGGGCTGGTAGTCAAATCAAGCTGCGTAGTTGTTAAAAATGTCTTCTTGAATGGAAGGATTGGTAAATCGATATTTAAAGAAGGAGATTCTGTATTTCATAATCAATTGGGTTTAAATCTGTGCTCTTGGTGGGTAATGAATCCCAATTTCTTCTTTGAAATATTGCACCAACAAAGGACACCACCTTGCTGAATTTTTATTCATTGTATTGATCCAAAATCAATTCTCACTAATAAAAATCTTGTGTAATTTTAATGATCATATTAGAAGCCTTTTTTGCTATAAAGTTGAAGATTCAATTATTTCGTAATATAATCCGAGCTGTGCAATTTATTTCTTCTAAAAGAAAGTAAATCGTTATCATTATATTTATGAATGTTATCGTTATCGTTGCCTTATCCTGAATTGGCAAATAAATTAATTCATGTAAACGCAAGATATCGAAGAAAGAGTAAATAATAAAACCAGACACAGATAAGTGACTTTGCGTCTGAAAAGTAGATGTCACTCGCAAAGGGAAACAAAAGAGCGACTACGCGAAGCTGTGGATGAACTGCTACAATAACACAAGCTGCATTTGAAACACTCAATACTCACCGATTACCATTGTCGACAAAATAGAACCGAGCGCAAAAACCACAATAGCGCGTTAAAAAGACGAGATAACAACGGAGATAATCGACGGAGGAAACCATCAAGAAACAAATGAATAAAATACGGAAGTTATCGAGTTTTTTAAATGACGAATATCCACAACGAAACACAAATAGTTTCATGGTCTTTATGTTTAGAAAAAAATAGGTTTAAATCCGATTCTAAATCCGCTGCTTTGGCAACACCGATTTGCATAACCACGTATAAATTCTATCTATCTATTGAATTGAACATCCAATCCCAATGTAGATCAGCCAGAACTAGGACTAATTTTGACGTTCAATTTCGTTCAATTGCGATATGAACAGTTAAAATTCACCACCACCCGCGCCGCGGGTAACTAATGCCCTCTGATAACACCACCTTTGGTCTGGAAATTGTAAATTACAGTCGAATTAAATTCTATCGTGTGTTCCAACAGTCTAATTTCAATATTTAATATTTTACTGGCGTGATGGAAATGCAGATATTGGATGCGTTAAAATATTTACTGTGCAATTAACAGGTGTATATTTTGCGCAAATGGCATATAAAATATGCATTTGGTTGGCAAATAGGAATAGTAAATACCGCTGGATTGGTAAAATATATTTTCCATAGAAAAAAGTCACTAATAATTAAGAGATATTGGTGGACGAGGTTATTAAAGATTCTAAGACACTAGAGAATATTCTTACTGAAAAAGACTAAAAAACTAAATTGACTTATCTCACTTTGATATCTGAAAAATTAGAAATAGTGTAAAAAAACTTACTGAAGAATTTGAAGAAAAAATGGACGTGGACGAAAAATTCAAGAAGAGTTGGATATTTTGAACGAATCAAGAGAAGACTAAGCATGAAAAAAAAACGAAACTTTGATTTGATATAGAAAGATAAATGGTTGCCCAAGACAAGAATAACATGTCTGACAAATAAAAAATTGTTAATTCTGAAACTGAAGAGCTCTTCAAAAAGCTTGCAATTTTTTTTCGAAAACCTAGAAATGGTCTATTGTCAAGGAAAGTTGTCGAAAATATGGGAAAAACTATTAGAGAATTAGAAAAAGTTGGAATTGAAAACAAAGAATTGATAGACTCGAAATGAAACTATTAGAGAAAAAAGTAGGATATTTTTAAAGAACTAGAAATGACTAAACGTGAAAAACATGAGACGTTGATATAATTTTCAACGGACAGTTAGAAAATAAGGAAAAGATTGCTAAAGACAAACACGACATTTTTTTGACTTCCTCAATAGTTTGAAATTGGTTTCTGAAAAGTTAGAAGGTTTTAAGGAATGATCAGAAACTTTCTGAAAGTCTCAAGGAGGTATTTGACAGATAATATCATTAATGAACTAAAAAATATGGAAGTTGGAAAGCAGTTGAAGATAATCTGCAAAGAGAAATATTAGAAAGGGTTGTTCAAGAAGAAAATAAGTGACCAGAACTAACTGACAGTTTTGATTCAGTTCCTGGCAAATAGATGCCAATAGATGAGAAGAATTCAGTTGAAGATAATTTGCAAAAAGTAAAAAAAAATATTAGAAAAAACAAGAAAATAAGTGACAGAGTTCATAATGTAATGTCCTAGAACAAAGTAGTTATTGACAGTTTTGATTTAGTTTCTGGGAAATTGATGCCATTAGTGGGAAAGATAAATATGGAAGTTGAAAAGAAAGCAGTTGAAGATAATCTCCAAGTATAAGAAATATTAGAAATAGTTGTTCAAACAGAAGATAAGTGACCATGTTGATAATATAATGTCCCAGAACAAAATAGTTAGTGACAGTTTTGATTCAATTCCTGGGAAATTGATACCATTAATGAGAAAAGGGAAATATGGAAGTTGAGTTGAAGATAATCTGCAAAAACTATAAGAAATATTAGAAATAGTTGTTCAAGAAGAAGATAAGTGACAAGGTTGAAAATATAATGTCCTAGAACAAAGTAGTTAGTGACAGTTTTGATTCAGTTCCTGGGAAATTGATGTCATTGGTGAGAAAACAGAAATATGAAGGTTGAAAAGAAAGCAATTGAAGATAATTTGCAAAAGTATAACAAAGAATAAAAAGAGTTGTTCAAGAAGAAAATAAGTGACAAAGTTGATAATATAATGACCCAGAATAAAGTAGTTAGTAACAGTTCTGATTCTGTTCCCGCCCATTAATGCCATTAGTGAGAAAAGGGAAATATGGAAGTTGAATATAATCTGCAAAAAGTATAAGAAACATTAGAAAGAATTGTTCAAGAAGATAAATCACAAGGTTAATAATATGTATAACATTCCAGAACAAAGTAGTTAGTGGCTGTTTTGACTCAGTTCCTGGGAAATTGATGCTATTAGTGAGAAAAGAGTAATATGGAAATTGAAAAGAAAGCAGTTGAAGATAATCTGCAAAAAGTATAAAAAATATTAGAGAGAGTTGTTCAAAAAGAAGATAAGTGACAAGGTTGATAATATACTGTCCCAGAACAAAGTAGGTAGTTAGTGACAGTTTTGATTCAGTTTCTGGGAAATTGATGCCACTAGTGAGAAAAGAGAAATATGGAAGTTGAAAAGAAAGCAGTTGAAGATAATCTGCGAAAAGTACATATTAGATAGAGTTGTTCAAAAAGAAAACAAGTGACAAGGTTGATAATATAATGTCCCAGCACAAAGTAGTTAGTGACAGTTTTGATTCAGTTCCTGGGAAATTTATGCCATTAGTGAGAAAAGAGGAATATGGGAGTTGAAAAAAAAACTGTTGAAGATAATTTGCAAAAGTATAAGAAATATTAGAGAGAGTTATTCAAAAAGAAGATAAGTGACCAGGTTGAATGTCCCAGAACAAAGTGGTTAGTGACAGTTTTGATTTAGCTACTGGGAAATTGATGCAATTAGTGGGAAAGAGAAATATGGTAGTTGAAAAGAAAGCAGTTGAAGATAATCTGCAAAAGTATAAGAAAAATTAGAAAGAGTTGTTCAAAAAGAAGATAAGTGACAGGGTTGATAATATAAATCCTCAAAACAAAGTAGTTAGTGACAGTTTTGATTCAGTTCCTGGGAGATTGATGCCATTAGTGAGAAAACAGGAATATGAAAGTTGCAAAGAAAGCAATTGAAGATAATTTGCAAAAAGTATAACAAAGACTTAAAGAGTTGTTCAAGAAGAAAATAAGTGACAAGGTTGATAATATAATGCCCCAGAACAAAGTAGTTAGTAACAGTTTTGATTCAGTTCCTGGGAAATTTATGCCATTAGTGAGAAAAGAGGAATATGGGAGTTGAAAAAAAAACTGTTGAAGATAATTTGCAAAAGTATAAGAAATATTAGAGAGAGTTATTCAAAAAGATGATAAGTGACAAGGTTGAATGTCCCAGAACAAAGTGATTAGTGACAGTTTTGATTTAGCTACTGGGAAATTGATGCAATTAGTGGGAAAGAGAAATATGGTAGTTGAAAAGAAAGCAGTTGAAGATAATCTGCAAAAGTATAAGAAAAATTAGAAAGAGTTGTTCAAGAAGAAGATAAGTGACAGGGTTGATAATATAAATCCTCAAAACAAAGTAGTTAGTGACAGTTTTGATTCAGTTCCTGGGAGATTGATGCCATTAGTGAGAAAACAGGAATATGAAAGTTGAAAAGAAAGCAGTTGAAGATAATTTGCAAAAAGTATAACAAAGATTAAAAAGAGTTGTTCAAGAAGAAAATAAGTGACAAGGTTGATAATATAATGCCCCAGAACAAAGTAGTTAGTAACAGTTCTGATTCTGTTCCTGGGAAATTGATGCCATTGGTGAGACAAGAGAAATATGGAAGTTGAAAAGAAAGCAGTTGAAGATAATCTGCGAGAAGTATAAGAAATATTAGAAAGATTTGTTCAAGAAGAAGATAAGTGACATGGGTGATAATATAACGCCCCAGAACAAAATAGTTAGTGACAGTTTTGATTCAGTTCCTGAAAAATTTATATCATTAGTGTGAAATGGGAAATATGGAAGTTGAGTTGAAGATAATCTGCAAAAAGTATAAGAAATATTAGAAATAGTTGTTCAAGAAAAAGATCAGTGACAAGGTTGATAATATACCTAATGCCCCAAGACAAAGTAATTAGTGACAGTTTTGAATCAGTTTCTGGGAAATAGATGCCATTAGTGAAAAAAGGGAAACATTAGAAAAATTATGTGTCATATCGTCATATTGCAATAAACGATTCAAGGAAATGTAAAAAACGATTCAAGGAAATGCGATTAATGAATGAAAATCCCTCATGAAGAAAAAGGGATGGAAATTGTTAAACTTAGGAACCTCAAGATAATTTAATGGATAATCTCAGACAGCTACTTAATGTTGTTGAAGAAAATGATCATATTGCTGAGAAACTGCACAGCATTGTATCTTAACGTAAGAACATTTCTAATGAATTGGAAGTAGCCACAGAATTAACCAAAACGAGGTAAGGGAAAAATTGACGCAAGTGAGATAATTCAAGAAAAAAATGATATTTCCAACCAACTGGAAAATATTGAAATTAAAGACCATCTTCAAATAGTCTCAAAAAGAAAATTAAAGTAATGAAAATTCATTTCAAGAATAAACTACTAAAATTCAGGAAGAAATAGAAATCGTCGATGACGATGAAGAAATTAATACATAATATTGTATTATTTTTAACTATTCATGTTCGTCGCTCAGATTACCTTCAATTTCTACACGTTGCTTTCTACTCAGTAGATAACTCTCCATTACCTTGTAGGCATTTTCCCCCATGCCTTAGCAATGGAACCCCACTAAATTCAGTAGATCAATAAATAGCGTTTTTCAGTCATTGATTTAACATTTATCAGTTTCCCACCCCTTCTTCCACAACATTTAAATAACACGTACATATTTCGGGTAATTTATTTCAACATACTAAGTCTTAGAAAGCTAACTGAAGTACCCGTTCAGTTTTTTACCGTCAAACCAGATCTATTTAAATTGCGCCCGCCATTTCGTGAGATAGGATTTGATTACCCAAAGTATTTGTGAAGGCCCTGATTGATTTTTCTCTTTTACACGTAAATTGAATTTTCGCGTGCGACGTAATAGTTTAATATTCTATTTATCCGACGGGATTATTCACATAGACCCGTAAAGGACTGTTGAATTTCAGTCGAATTTTGCATTTAAGTTACCGTCGCGCCGGTTATTTCCTCAATTATTTTTATTCATCAGGCCCTATAAATCTCCTATTAACTGTCCGGTTGATTCTTAAACACCAATCAACAAGGCGTTAACTCCCCTGGTATTTTTTGAAAATATCCCTTAGATTAATGATCCCACAATGGCGAAAACAAGAATATAGATCGTCCGCATCTAAATTAATTGAACGTCGGCCTGCCAGTGCAATCACCATTTCGTATAATCAAAACAGCCACAAAGACAACCCACCATATCCCGATAAAAGTTCCCAATTCGTCTAAAAGCGCACCTCATAGCCTGACGTTTAATTTATTTCCATTACAAGTTACAATTCGCTACATTTCGTTTTCGTGACAGTGTTGTTTATGTTGCAAGGGATTTTAAAAGCTTTCCGGGATTATATCTTCCTGTTGGCATATTCGATGGAGGGATTAGTTTTTTTATTTTTTTCGTTCAGTAGTTCGCTCAGGTAATTCTTTCAGCAACTATTAACAAAAGAAGAATGTTTTGATGAGTGTCATCTCTCTTTCAGTGCATTTGTATGGCTTTAGATACTAAAAAAATTGGGGAAATAAAACGGAAAGGTGTTTAAAATGAAAATTAAAACCTCCTTATTTGATTTAAAAAACAAGGATTTATATCTATACCCAGCAGCAAAGTAGGAAGCACTGCTGCTATCAGTTATTACATTGCTAGTTAAAGATCCTCAAAATCAGCGATTATTCGGGTATTTGGCGTACGCGATGGCGCGAGAGTGGCGTAGGTATCACTCATAACGCTTAGTTCAAAAGGACGTGTCAAGCTCTGAAAATGCCACGTTCCACTATCACTGGGCTTTGCATTTTAAGGGAGATTTGTCCTCCCATCCTTGAACAATCCGAGTTTACCGACAAGAGGGAACTTATCTCAACGGCGTCATTTCTCAAAACTTATACTTTATTGGTGAGAAAATTTACGCCAACCAAGTCAGCATTGTGAATTTTTTACCATCCAAGCATTTTAATATTTAAAACAGTTTTACTTATTAAACATGGAAAAAAATAAATCCCGTACTTTTATTTCTTTAAAAAAATTAAATTTGAAACAATTTCGCCATTACGCCTTGTAGATCTTCCACCTTTCTGTAAGGCGTAAAATCAATACCCTTTTAGATAGAGGGATTTCCAGCTTTCCAATCGGAACCTTCCAATTTGCTCTTCTGGATTAGGCTGTAATCCAAGTATTCAGTGCTTTTCGGAATGTAAAGCCCATGAAAAATATTCGGGAAACAGACTGTTTAATAATTATCATCGCAATGTAACTGTTTCCACCAGTGAAGTAAGTCGTTAATAAAATCGATGGTTTCTCATTATTTTTCCATTTCCATGTCGGAAAGGTTTGATGAGAAAAATTTCAGTATTGATATTTATATTATTTAAAATAATACCTACGGTTTGCGTTATATTTCCTTTGTCTAGCTCAAAGTTGACAATCTGTGTATTATTAATACTAAGAGTATTACTGAGATCAATTTTAACACTATTTTTATTTTTCAGGTATGTACTAAGGAACTCCAAGAAGTACCTATTTTGTATTATATTAAGTATCGGTAAGTAACAAACATGTTAATGGTGTGTTTTATACGAAGGCGTAGAGGGGCCATTAATAATTTTCTGTGACAATTTTAACTAAACGATTGTAACTTAGACCTACAATTGTAACTTCGAACTTACAATTGTAACTTCGAGCTACTGTAACTTCGAACCTAAAATTGCAATTTCGTCCTACAATTGTAAGTTCGAACCTAAAATTGTTAGTTCGAACCTACAATTCTAACTTCAACTTACAATTGTAACTTTGACCTACTCTAGTAACTTCGAACCTAAAATTGTAACTTCGATCTACAATTATAAGTTCGAACCTACAATTGTAATTTCAACCTACAATTGTAACTTCGACCTACAATTGTAACTTAGAACCTACAATTGTAACTTCGACTTAATTGTAGGTCAAAATTACAATGTAGATTCGAAATTACAATTATTGTAGGTTCGTAATTACAATTGTAGGTTAGAAATTACAATTTTAGGTTCGAAGTTACTATAGTAGGTCGAAGTTACAATTGTAAGTTCGAAGTTACAATTGTAGGTCGAAGTTACAATTGTAGGTCGAAGTTACAATTGTAGGTTGAAGTTACAATTGTAGGTTCGAAGTTACAATTGTAAGTCGAAGTCACAATTGTAGGGTGGAAATTACTATTGTAAGTCGAAGTTACAATTGTAAAGTTCGAAGTTACAGTAGGTCGAAGTTACAATTGTAGGTTCGAAGTTACAATTGTAGGTTCGAAGTTACAATTGTAGGTTCGAACTTAGAATTGTAGTTCGAAACTACAATTGTCGGTTCGAAACTACAATTGTAGGTTCGAAGTTACAATTGTATGTCGAAGTTACAATTGTAAGTTCGAAGTTACAATTATAGGTCGAAGTTACAATTGTAGGTTCGAAGTTACAATTGTAGGTCGAAGTCACAATTATAGGGTGGAAATTACAATTGTAAGTCGAAGTTACAATTGTAAAGTTCGAAGTTACAGTAGGTCGAAGTTACAATTGTAGGTTCGAAGTTACAATTGTAGGTTCGAAGTTACAATTGTAGGTTCGAACTTAGAATTGTAGTTCGAAACTACAATTGTCGGTTCGAAACTACAATTGTAGGTTCGAAGTTGCAATTGTAGGTTGAAATTACAATTGTAGGGTGGAAATTACAATAACTATAAGTCGAAGTTATAATTGTAAGTTCGAATTTACAATTGTAGGTTATAGTTACAATTGTAGGTTCGAACTTACAATTGTAGGTTCGAACTTACAATTGTAGGTTGTAGTTACAATTGTAGGTTCAAGCTTACAAATGTAGGTTCGAACTTACAATTGTAGGTCGAAGTTACAATCTTAGGTTCGACGTTACACGTTGTAGGTCGAAGTTACAGTTATTGTAAGTTCGAAGCTACAATTGTATATCGAAGTTACAACTGTAGGTCGAAGTTACAATTGTAGGTTCGAAGTTGGAATTGTAGGTCGAAGTTACAATTGTAAGTTCGAGGTTACAATTGTAGGTCGAAGTTACAATCGTTTAGTTAAAATTGCAACAGTCAAAGTGAATTTTGGTTGAAGCTTGCGAAAATTATTAATGACCCCTCTACGCCTTCGTAGTTTGCATGAACTTTAAGGGTCGTAAAAAATACCAAAATTTAGGTAGAAGAGACTTAAAATCAATTTAAGAGAACAATCGCATATTATTAGTATTAAGTAATATAAATTTAAATATTTCGGTGGGGCATATTTAAATGTTTATTGAACATGGTATTCGTGTCAATGCTTTTATCGATTTTCCCCGGCAAACAATAAGTATTTAGAAAATTATATACTTTGATGTAAATAATTTATATGGCTTGCAAATATTCGCGGCTATTAAATATTTTTTATCATTACATTAAAATCCGTAATTATCCTCAATTCTGAAACAGACCGACATTAAATTTAACGAGACTACATTAACATCTCACCAACGTTCCCGCGATAGTCCTCTTTGTTGTGTTCCATTCACTCCTTCATGTTAAATTTATTTCGTTTCGGTCCTTATTCATGTTTTTTTCACTCAATCATCTCTTCCCTATCTGTACGCGTATTCCCATAGGTAATCGATAACCTCCGCATACAAGCAACTTATGTATATTTGCTTTTTCTGACGTCCAAGATTCACTGCCATGTATTAAAGTAAGTACTAATACCCGCTTATGTACAGCCGTATCGTTCTCTATATACTTTATGGTAGCCAATACCTTTCTCTAAACGATCTTGTATGGATTGTAAATATTACATTAGTGGAACGATTAGTTTTCCTCTGATTTATTTAATATTTTTTTTATGGTTACAACTGTGTTCGATGTTAATTGGGGTATGAAAGACTTTACGCAACCCTACTAATTGCCTGTGTGTTATTAAAAGGGTTATGGGGCTATATTTCACTGCGAGATTTAAATAATTGAAAAAATTGTGTAAAGGCTCTAACTTCGGGCTTTGCATGCTTCAGAAGTGATGAAATATTGCTGTATATCTCGCATTCGCGCTCATTTTCTATGGAAATTTTATTCTATCGTTGCGGCAGAACAAAAACAATAACCAGACCCATTTTTAATAAAATACAACACGCCCTATTATATGCATCTCTTTGGCCGAGTATGCAAAGTAAGTTATCAGGTTTTTTCTCGAGGCAAAGTTCTATTTTTGTGATGGACTGCTTAAAAGTATCTGAATCGTTCCTGTCAACGTTTAGCATTATAATTAAATGTTATAAACAGGTTCGATTTACCTGAGAAAATAGTAAGAGAATTGTAGAGTTGAAGAATTGAAAGACGAGTTTACGAAATTTGGAAATTAACCCAACTGCTATTTGGGACCTCTTGTAAATTTGCGTATAGTCGATCCGATAAAATATACTAAGAAAAGGAAGAGAAAAAATTTATGAAATTATTATTTAAAATATTTGTGACCAGGCTCTGTATACTTAACTGACCAGCAACTTTAAAGAGTACAGCAGAGCCTGTATATGAAATCCGAACTCTGGCATATTGGCGAGTTAGTTATAAATATTTGTGAAGTTTTTACGTCCCAGTTTCGGGGCAATAAAAAAAATCGCGCGATAAATTTCACATGGAGCCGGGTTTTAAAGGAAGGGTTCTTCCCCAGTAGCATATAAACTGCCTTTTAGATAGAGAATAGCAGGCAATAATGTTATTGAGAAACCATAAACCAATTTAAAAGTATGGAAAGCCACATTTCCTCATTTCCGAGGTTCTTTGCTTTTTACAAAGTGTGCTGAAAGCATTACATTTTTTCGGGTGTAATAATAGCACTCGGCTGCAATATCCACCGAGATATATGGGGGCTCAAATTTATATACAACGAGCTCCTCAACATGTTAGGCGCATGTAATGCCTTCGCCATCGATCTTACTCTCGGAGTTTGTTTTCTCTGCAGAATGAAACAGGCGGATGTGCACATGTACCGGTAATTGATTTATTGAAGGAGGAATAAGTGAAAAAGGCTTGGGCGCAGGGTAATTTAGCTACCAGGGAAAAATTTATGTAAACACGTGTAAATGAAACAAGATTTCCATTATTAGGCCTGCAAAAAATAGAAAAAACGGTGTAACCTCGGGTGTAACTAATTCGTTTCAGATAGCCACAGGTAAAAACAGGTGTATTTAGTTATATACCTCTGCGATACCTCCCAAATCAAATAAACAGAACATTGTTTAAAAGTCACTTTTATGTGAAAAAATCATGAAATTTGGAGTTTCTTAAAAATTACAGTAAGACTGCAGTAGATTAATTTTTTTGAATGTTTCTGTTTACTAGGTATTCCAAACCGGTTAATTTAAGCCCCGGTTGATTTCATTTCATTGATTATTTATTTAAGTAATTGCCGAAAACCATCGAAATTTTCGAAAATTTCAAGCATTTTTTACTCTGAAAGGAAAAATGCTAGACTCTTGAAACTTTGGTGGAATATGTGTCTCATTACCCTCAACTTACAAAAAAAATTTCGTTTCAAAATGTTTATTAGTTTTCGAGAAATTCTATTTGTTTATTAAAAAGGTCCCAAATGTTTAATGAAATATTGACCTATTAACGTTATCAAAAATAATTCAACCACAGCTCATTTTTTTCGCCAAGATGTCAATTTTACGAATCTGTTATGGGCGTATCGATTTTCAATAATTTTGACCGTCAAAATGGCGTTAACATTGCTACTTTTCGGAGCAGCGTTTTCTGCAAATAACTTTACAACAAATGAACGTATCTGCACAAATCTTTCATATTTGAGTTGCTGGTATTTTTCTACAAATTTATTAAAAAAAATTGTTGCTCTGGGACATGTAGGAGCCGAGATAATTTTTTAAATTGTTTAATGCGCCAAACGTTTATTTATTAATATTTATGGCCAAAATTGAAACTGGTTGTTAATAAGATCTTGAATTTTGTGAACTCATCAAGTCCTATTGAAAACTGGCCCTTTTTGAGGTCAAAATATAATTTTTAATAATTAGTGATTTTAGAGCGTCTTCAATTTGTTTGGCTCAAGGGACAGGTGAATTTTTGATCAAACGAGTTTCAAATTGGGGTAGCGAGAAAAATTCGTCATATCTCCGTTATTTTCCGGCCAATTTCGACGTTTTTTTTTAAAATTTGGGGTAGCTCACGATAATAATAACAATAGGCACATTTGCAATATCCAAATAATAAACAAATAATTGTTATAAACAATTTTTTTTTTTAATTTTTTCTTTTTTGGGCTTATGCAACTTATAATGTGCTAATGTATTAAATATAAATTTATAAAGATTATATAATGGTAACAATGTATGCACAAACTATTTCTGCATCAAACAATATACGATGTTACAGCATTGTTACCATTATATAATCTTTATAAATTTATATTTAATACATTAGCACATTATAAGTTGCATAAGCCCAAAAAGAAAAAATTTAAAAAAAAATTGTTTATAACAATTATTTGTTTATTATTTGGATATTGCAAATGTGCCTATTGTTATTATTTCGTGAGCTACCCCAAATTTAAAAAAAAAACGTCGAAATTGGCCGGAAAATAACGGAGATATGACGAATTTTTCTCGCTACCCCAATTTGAAACTCGTTTGATCAAAAATTCACCTGTCCCTTGAGCCAAACAAATTGAAGACGCTCTAAAATCACTAATTATTAAAAATTATATTTTGACCTCAAAAAGGGAGCGTTTTCAATAGGACTTGATGAATTCACAAAATTCAAGATCTTATTAACAACCAGTTTTAATTTTGGCCATAAATATTAATAAATAAACGTTTGGCACATTAAACAATTTAAAAAATTATCTCGGCTCCTACATGTCCCAGGGCAACAATTTTTTTTTATAAATTTGTAGAAAAATACCAGCAACTCAAATATGAAAGATTTGTGCAGATACGTTCATTTGTTGTAAAGTTATTTGCAAAAAACGCTGCTCCGAAAAGTGGCAATGTTGTTAACGCCATTTTGACGGTCAAAATTATTGAAAATCGATATGCCCATAACAGATTCGTAAAATTGACGTCTTGACGAAAAAAATGAGCTGTGGTTGAATTATTTTTGATAATGTTAATAGGTCAATTTTTCATTAAACATTTGGGACATTTTTAATAAACAAATAGAATTTCTCGAAAACTAATAAACATTTTGACACGAAATTTTTTTTGTAAGTTGAGGGTAATGAGACACATATTCCACCAAAGTTTCAAGAGTCTAGCATTTTTCCTTTCAGAGTAAAAAATGCTTGAAATTTTCGAAAATTTCGATGGTTTTCGGCTATTATTTAAATAAATAATCAATGAATAGTAATACTTAATAATAGAATAGAATAGTTAAAAATCTTCTGGCACTGTTACCGGCATTGGTTGCCCCAAAACTAGGCTATAAATAAAAGTCGTTAGTACGAAGAAGGAATAGCATGGGCCATAGAACAGATCCTTGTAGAATACCAAATTTAAATTATAATCTTTTCGTTTCGACTATTTATAAAAATTGATTTTAATACAATATTTAGTCACTTATTTTTATATTTTATCAGGTTTAACAAATAATTGATGTTTTGTATAACGCCCATATTTTTCCAACCTTGAAGCTCTTACATTATTTATAATGACGGCTTTCGGATTAAAACTGGTCATTTACTGTATTTTCATTTTTAATATTTGTACTAATGACACGTACACAAGTTACAAATAGCACTGAATGCAACATGGATTTTCCAGAATATACAATAGGCCTTTCAAATGATTTTGTGTCGCATTTTCCCAATTCATAGTTTTTATATCTCTCTACAATAAAATCGCATAAAACGTTGGGTTTTATATGTTGATGAATTTTTATTTTCGGCAATTATTCGTTCTGTGATTGAATATGTGATTAACAGGCACAATGCTTGCAGAATTTTATTATTTCCATATAAAATAAACATATAGTGAAATATTGAATTTAATTCTTTCAGAAGGTATTGCTCGTTATTCCGGTTTCCGAGGGCTTCTAATTGGGTCGAAACTTTGCGGCACGTCCTTATCAAGTGCGACTTCACCAACACATTTATACAAAAGAAGTGGGAGTTTCCTTGGCGAAGCCTTTAATTAAAACCCATATCGACTGCAAGAGTTTTCATTAATAATCTTCAGGAGCACACAATAAATCAAAATAAAGCTTGGCTTGTGAAAAGCATAATTGAAATATATATACATGAACGAACCGGGAACTAATTTCGACTTGCAGAAGGGCGGTCGAGGTGGTTTATTTTTTGCTCCATCGATAATCCCTGAGGTACCCAATTACGGGCGTATCTACGCTCTGCTAATTTATTTTGGGAGAGCCGGCGAAAAACTCATGCAAAACAGTCCATTCTGGAGCTGCGCATTTTGGCGCTCATGGCACTGCAATAAATACGGTTTTTATTATGCCTTTTGTCTTGTATGGTGGAAGTGGCTTGTTCATCACTGACTCGACTGGTTTGGCATCGACTGAAAAATGATGCGATAAAACAAAAAACGATCAATAGCACAATTGCCTGGCCACCTGGCTTCTGGAAGAAATTCTAACTCATCAATAATTAGTTTCCTCCCAAAAAATTATTTCTCTTTTATTTCTGTATAAAGCTGTCACATTTTAGAGGTTAAATATAATCATTCCAAACCTATACACTTATTTCTACCAACAGCATAAACACAGGCACCTCATAAACTTCGCACTCCTACCACTTAGTAAAACTTACCTTCCGCGCGAAACTTAATTATTTGTGCTCGGCGAAGTATAAGTAGACTAGAACACGACCAAAATAGACCCATTATATCTCCCCTGGAAAGTGTACGCTCATTTCTGTTTTAAACAAGAGCCCGGCTTCATATTCAGGGACATTGATTACTTATTAAAACGAAGAGTAAGGCTGAAGTGTAGCAGCTATATCGGGATGCAGTTCAAAGGCGGCTTACGCGCTGATGCAGCCCCTAAATTATGCACCGCGGCAAACACATTTTTGGCAATTAATAAAGTAACATGTTTATAAAGGAACAAAAGGGTTATTTTGAAAGTGGATAGTATTGTTTCAAAATAGTTTTTAATTGTGTTCCTTAGAAAATTTTTAGACAGAAGCATCTTCTCTGAAAAGGCTTAGTTTCATCTTAGGTTTTGTTAATTCGCCGAATATGAGAATTTGGAGAGCTGAAGAATCAGAAAATGTTTACGTTGAAGCCTCTCTCTATCTGCAGAATGTTTAGTGTGACATAAATTATTGATCGTTTTTTTTTCCTTTGGAACTTCAATGGACAGAAATCTCGTAGAATCTCTAATCCCCTTTCGTAGAATTATTTTTAACTCAATTTTACTACTATGTATTTTAAATATTGGCGAAAGAGACACGAAGGAACAGGATATACGTGTATCACCCGAAATGACAAAAATATATTAAAGGGAGAGACAAGGATAAAAATTGTGCTTATTTTGAGATCTCGCACGCCCAACTTTGACGTTCTCCACAATCTCTACCACTAAAACTGTTTACCTTAGAATCATGAATTCAAATTTATTCTTCTCCTTATATAGTCTGCTATAGTTGCTCCTACAAGCATTATTGTCACCCGAAACGATAAAATAATATAAGAGGAAGAGACATGAAGGAAAACCAGAATATTTTGAGATTTCGCAAACCCAACTTTGACGTTCTCTACATCTAAAACTGTTTACTTTAGAATCATGAATTCAAGTTTATTCTTCTTATTATATACTCTATTATAACTGTTCCTACAAACATTATTGTCACCCGAAACTACAAAAAGATATTAGAGGAAGAGACGTGAAGGAGCATCATAATATTTTGAGATCATGCAAACCCAACTTTGACGTTCTCTACCACTAAAAATGTTTACTTTAGAATCACGAATTCAAGTTTATTCTTCTCCTACAAACATTATTGTCACCCGAAACGATTAAATAATATAAGAGGAAGAGACATGAAGGAAAACCAGAATATTTTGAGATTTCGCAAACCCAACTTTGACGTTCTCTACATCTAAAACTGTTTACTTTAGAATCATGAATTCAAGTTTATTCTTCTCAATATATACTCTATTATAACTGTTCCTACAAACATTATTGTCACCCGAAACTACAAAAAGATATAAGAGGAAGAGACGTGAAGGAGCATCATAATATTTTGAGATCTTGCAAACCCAACTTTGACGTTTTCTACCACTAAAAATGTTTACTTTAGAATCACGAATTCAAGTTTATTCTTCTCATTATATACTTTACTGTAACTGCTCCTACAAACATTATTGTCACCCGAAACGATAAAATAATATAAGAGGAAGAGACATGAAGGAAAACCAGAATATTTTGAGATTTCGCAAACCCAACTTTGACGTTCTCTACATCTAAAACTGTTTACTTTAGAATCATGAATTCAAGTTTATTCTTCTTATTATATACTCATTATAACTGTTCCTACAAACATTATTGTCACCCGAAACTACAAAAAGATATTAGAGGAAGAGACGTGAAGGAGCATCATAATATTTTGAGATCATGCAAACCCAACTTTGACGTTCTCTACCACTAAAAATGTTTACTTTAGAATCACGAATTCAAGTTTATTCTTCTCCTACAAACATTATTGTCACCCGAAACGATTAAATAATATAAGAGGAAGAGACATGAAGGAAAACCAGAATATTTTGAGATTTCGCAAACCCAACTTTGACGTTCTCTACATCTAAAACTGTTTACTTTAGAATCATGAATTCAAGTTTATTCTTCTCATTATACACTCTATTATAACTGTTCCTACAAACATTATTGTCACCTGAAACTACAAAAAGATATTAGAGGAAGAGACGTGAAGGAGCATCATAATATTTTGAGATCTTGCAAACCCAACTTTGACGTTCTCTACCACTAAAAATGTTTACTTTAGAATCACGAATTCAAGTTTATTCTTCTCATTATATACTTTACTGTAACTGCTCCTACAAACATTATTGTCACCCGAAACGATAAAATAATATAAGAGGAAGAGACACGAAGGAAAACCAGAATATTTTGAGATTTCGCAAACCCAACTTTGACGTTCTCTACATCTAAAACTGTTTACTTTAGAATCATGAATTCAAGTTTATTCTTCTCATTATACACTCTATTATAACTGTTCCTACAAACATTATTGTCACCCGAAACTACAAAAAGATATTAGAGGAAGAGACGTGAAGGAGCAGCATAATATTTTGAGATCTTGCAAACCCAACTTTGACGTTCTCTACCACTAAAAATGTTTACTTTAGAATCACGAATTCAAGTTTATTCTTCTCATTATATACTTTACTGTAACTGCTCCTACAAACATTATTGTCACCCGAAACGATAAAATAATATAAGAGGAAGAGACATGAAGGAAAACCAGAATATTTTGAGATTTCGCAAACCCAACTTTGATGTTCTCTACATCTAAAACTGTTTACTTTAGAATCATGAATTCAAGTTTATTCTTCTCAATATATACTCTATTATAACTGTTCCTACAAACATTATTGTCACCCGAAACTACAAAAAGATATAAGAGGAAGAGACGTGAAGGAGCATCATAATATTTTGAGATCTTGCAAACCCAACTTTGACGTTCTCTACCACTAAAAATGTTTACTTTAGAATCACGAATTCAAGTTTATTCTTCTCATTATATACTTTACTGTAACTGCTCCTACAAACATTATTGTCACCCGAAACGATAAAATAATATAAGAGGAAGAGACACGAAGGAAAACCAGAATATTTTGAGATTTCGCAAACCCAACTTTGACGTTCTCTACATCTAAAACTGTTTACTTTAGAATCATGAATTCAAGTTTATTCTTCTCATTATACACTCTATTATAACTGTTCCTACAAACATTATTGTCACCCGAAACTACAAAAAGATATTAGAGGAAGAGACGTGAAGGAGCAGCATAATATTTTGAGATCTTGCAAACCCAACTTTGACGTTCTCTACCACTAAAAATGTTTACTTTAGAATCACGAATTCAAGTTTATTCTTCTCATTATATACTTTACTGTAACTGCTCCTACAAACATTATTGTCACCCGAAACGATAAAATAATATAAGAGGAAGAGACATGAAGGAAAACCAGAATATTTTGAGATTTCGCAAACCCAACTTTGATGTTCTCTACATCTAAAACTGTTTACTTTAGAATCATGAATTCAAGTTTATTCTTCTCAATATATACTCTATTATAACTGTTCCTACAAACATTATTGTCACCCGAAACTACAAAAAGATATAAGAGGAAGAGACGTGAAGGAGCATCATAATATTTTGAGATCTTGCAAACCCAACTTTGACGTTCTCTACCACTAAAAATGTTTACTTTAGAATCACGAATTCAAGTTTATTCTTCTCATTATATACTTTACTGTAACTGCTCCTACAAACATTATTGTCACCCGAAACGATAAAATAATATAAGAGGAAGAGACACGAAGGAAAACCAGAATATTTTGAGATTTCGCAAACCCAACTTTGACGTTCTCTACATCTAAAACTGTTTACTTTAGAATCATGAATTCAAGTTTATTCTTCTCATTGTATACTCTATTATAACTGTTTCTACAAACATTATTGTCACCCGAAACTACAAAAAGATATTAGAGGAAGAGACGTGAAGGAGCATCATAATATTTTGAGATCTTGCAAACCCAACTTTGACGTTCTCTACCACTAAAAATGTTTACTTTAGAATCACGAATTCAAGTTTATTCTTCTCATTATATACTTTACTGTAACTGCTCCTACAAACATTATTGTCACCCGAAACGATAAAATAATATAAGAGGAAGAGACATGAAGAATATTTTGAGATTTCGCAAACCCAACTTTGTCGTTCTCTACATCTAAAACTGTTTACTTTAGAATCATGAATTCAAGTTTATTCTTCTCATTATACACTCTATTATAACTGTTCCTACAAACATTATTGTCACCCGAAACTACAAAAAGATATTAGAGGAAGAGACGTGAAGGAGCAGCATAATATTTTGAGATCTTGCAAACCCAACTTTGACGTTCTCTACCACTAAAAATGTTTACTTTAGAATCACGAATTCAAGTTTATTCTTCTCATTATATACTTTACTGTAACTGCTAATACAAACATTATTGTCACCCGAAACGATAAAATAATATAAGAGGAAGAGACATGAAGGAAAACCAGAATATTTTGAGATTTCCCAAACCCAACTTTGACGTTCTCTACATCTAAAACTGTTTACTTGAGAATCATGAATTGAAGTTGATTCTTCTCGTTATAGAGTCTACTATAGTTGCTCCTACAAGTATTATTGTCACCCGAAACGACAAAAAGATATAAGAGGAAGATACGTGAAGGAGCATCATAATATTTTGAGATCTTGCAAACCCAAGTTGACGTTCTCCATCTGCTTATTTTAAGGTCATGAATTCTAGCTTTTTCGTTTCGTTATAGAGTCAACTTTAATTGGTTCTACGTGTATTATTGTCACCCGAAATGACACAAAGAGAATCGACTCGATCTACAGTTATTTATCTCCAAACAAAATCCTAACAGTCCCTCAGTTCAATAGGTGTTTTTGTTCAATTTACAAAGCCGCGTAACCTAAGTGTATTTGCCGAAGTATTTATGCAAAATCCTCGCGGTTCACATTTTTGCACGTAACCTGAATATTTAAACACGAAATTAAATAAAATCCCGGGTAGTATGTTCACGTTTCAGGGCGGTTTGAATAAAGTTACACAGTTTTCCACTTAGGAAGACAACTCCTTTTCAGCGTAAGTGGTGTAACAGGTAAACTTTTGAACACTTTACTTAACGTACGTTATATGCAAAATCGTTCCGCCGTGGAAAATGTTCCAATAACGAGCCGGATACGGAACCGTCTAAAAATAGGGGCTTTACGAGAGTCAAAGATTTTTAATGAAACGGGAACTCCCTTTTGTGACCGGGCAAGGGAAGTTTTGAAACAATTTTGAATTTAAATTGGAATTAGTTAGTTAAATTAAGGAACGGATGAAAACAATTAGAAATGTTGTTCTAGGCAAACAATTTGCAGAGTTACGGAATGTATGCAAGCAATCGGTTGTGATTAAGCGATTTAAAACGTTACAAAAGTGCTTCATTATACCACTTATCACGTTCTAAATTACTTAACTTGAATGTAAGCTTCTTAATAAAGTTCGTATTCGTGAATTTCAAGTATATTCATTTACTATACAGATTATTTAATTTTTAACGAAGTTACAAAGTACTCAGTTCCTTGAACCTATCCCGGCCCTGTATTTAGAACAAAGTTACAAACATCGTTTAAAGTTTAAAAATTTTGCTGGAGAATATTCTGCCAGTATTAATTTTTAGTCTCTGCCGAAATAAGTCCCTCGACGTATTAGAACTACGCCCCACTTCGGCCCTAAAACTTATATGAGGCGAACACCGAGTGACCTCAAGGGATTTTTTTTGGTGTAACAAGTTCAGGTTTTAACAAAGTGTCATGGTTTACTTCAAGTTTAATTCGTTGTGGTTTCAGTTCAGCAGGTGATGTGAGAAAATAAGAAAAAATATATTTTATATGGTAGCAGGACCGGGCTCAAAATTTTAAATTTATTCAAATATGTGTTGTCATTTTGTTGCGCTCCGTACATAGAATTATTTTACTAAGCTACCTTAAAAAATATAATGTTTAATAAGCTGATGTATGTATTATTAATATTAATCAAGCCTATCCTCTATTCGGCTAATTCAGACCAAAATGTTCAGGCATATATGAATAATAATGATCTTCCTAAAAGCCTACATCTCGCATTAAATGAAAGTTAATTTATGTGGATCTAGATATAGTCGGTAATATATGCAAATAACTCCCCGGCATATTCCGGGGATATATTTCAAAATTCTGTAACCTGCCGAATGTATCTCGAATTTAAATAATCAATACAAGAAACACAAACTAGAATAGCTTCAGCCGTGGCAGGAGCAAGTACTACTAGGTTTTTACATTAAGTTAATGAACTCCTGTTGATAAAAGCTTGTTTTGAAGCAGGCTGGTGTGTTTGAAATCATTATATTTGACCTCAGCGGTGGCAATTAGAGATAATTAGTTCGTCCGACTGGATTTTGTATTTGCGGATTATGTACGATGTTGAGCGAATTTAAAATCCACGTTGCAGTTCTCTAGTGAAGAGTTTCTTCTAAGTACGTGTTGCAGTTCAAAATAATAATTTATATATTTATTCTCAAATAATAAGAAAATCCCATGCTTACTACCATACTATTTATCGTTGTGAGCCTCTCTAACTCTAATTTTTGCTGTTTAAATTAGAAAGAGATATGAGACGTGAAAATTTCGAAAAAAATATCGCCTCTTTTCGTTCGCATCTCCTGAACCGAAAACCGCAGCTGGACCGAGCGTTTCACGATGTAGCTCTAAGTTGGACCCTCTACCTTGGATTTCTTGCCAAAATGGCCCCCCGGCGGCGGTTTTTCATTTGGAAGTAGCGTTTGAAGTTTTCGTGTTTTCGCGATTTTTTTAATTTTTAAAAAAACGTCCCCTGTCGAGCTTAATAAGTCGCGGCTCCTTCGAGATGGACGGATGGGATATTTTTTTTTGAAAACTAGATGAAATTTAGAAAGTTGACGGTCCAAATCGTTTTCCTCGATTTTGCTTCCTAAGAAAATTATGATTTTTTTTTAAAAGAGACGATTTTTTCGAATTTCCCGACACGTACCCTTTAGAAATGTTCCGGAGTCTTTCGATTTTGACCTGGAGGATCCGGACCTTGACGGTGACCAAGAAGAAGGACAAATGAAGAACTTTCTTTTTTTTTTTTAGATCCGTCTTGGATATTACCCGAGATACGAATTTTTTAAAAAGGTCGATTTTACCAATAAACGGTATTTTCCCTGGGATCGTAGCTTCTTTAAGATTTTTTTGACCGGACTTTAAAGGAAGCTAGACCCGTCATTCCTGTCGGGGGACAATTAATTTCTTAACGAACCAAGATTTGTTGAAATTTCGCAAATTTTCATCTTGAAATTTATAGTCTGTCCGACAGATTGCAGCTTATAGTCAATCCGGCGAACTTTAATTTTTTTTTTGTTTTGGTCCTAAGGTAGAAACGATATCAGTTTCGGGACCCGGACGACTTCAGGACCACGAAACCATTTTCGGTTCCTCGATAGGACACCTCCTTCCCTTCGACGTTTAAACGTCATTTTTGACAGTTGACAGTTTTTGGGAAAATCAACGAAAAAACGTGCTATCCACCCATTTCCAAACGCCACTTTGACATTGAACGAAAAAAAAAACGTACTTTTCAACCGCAGCCCCGGAGGGGCTGTACCCAAAAATATTTTTTTAAATATATTTTTTTTCGATTTCTCCTCGATTTACTTAACTAATCTTTTTTTTAGGTAAATTTTCAAAATAGCAACGGATGTGCAATATTTAAAGGTTGATTCACTCCTCACTTAGGGCTTTCCCCATATATTTTTAGAACCTGCATTGTTGCTAAAAATAAAGATTTAATAATTCTCGCTGGATGACACCCCCAAGCCGCATTTAATTAGTCGCGTTTGTCCTCGAACCTGTGCACCACACATGAATAAAAATAGCGCAAAACAACCCGAAACCCGAGTTGTTTGCACGAAATGCAGTTTCTATTTTTAATGGCTCTAATTACGTTCCGCTGGGGCCGAAGCAGACAGCGAAAACCCCACAGCAACCCCAAGAAGAAAAATAGGAACAAAGAAATTAATATGCACATTCGCAACTCGCGCGGTGCACAAATGAGCAGCGAACTCGGGCTGGCGTAAGTGTTTGTTTTGAGAGTGTATTTCGAGCATCACCATCATTGTTCATGTGTAACAAATGGCGCTTCACTTCTTGCGCGTAATGTCATCTTCACATGACGTCTGAATAATGTGGCCAAAAGCAGACGAAATTAATTTCCCAGTAGGACGAGCCGAGCAGAAAAATCTCGCCCAATTAAATTCTGCATGCTCGCTACGCAAGGATATGCGATATATTTATAAAGTTGGATAAATTGCAGCAGAACAACATGTGGTAGGGGAACCGGAAGGATGCGAAAATAAAGGAAATTTGCCGGATATAATGCAATATTCTCGCTGCAGGTGGTGGAATTTTTTATAGCAGGTATTTTAATTATATTTATGTGATTTCGGAACACTAGGAACATGTAAAAACTTAATATGGATAGGTACATGTTCTGTGTTATTACTGAAAAAACTATAGATCATGACTACAGTCAGTTGATTGCAGAACTGCGCCAGAAAGTATCCTGGTAATTATACATGGTTAGTCAAATTCGTTACTCTGGAATCTCTGAATTATTATTTCTGGTGTATACAACTAATTAGACCGGATGGAAAATTGTGCAGCCCGCTAAAACCGAAAATCGTCCCTCAGACCCTGTATACTTCCGTTTCTTCACTGCGGCTACCCGCCTGCGTATGGGAAGTTGTCCAGCCCGCTAAACCCGAAAACCATCCCTCAGATCCCTGTATACTTTCGTTTCTTCACTGCGGCCTACCCGCCTGCGGGTAGGCCGCAGTGAAGAAACGGAAGTATACAGGGGTCTGAGGGATGGTTTTCGATTTTAGCGGGCTGGACAATTTCCCATACGGCTCTAATCAATTTTACACACCAGAAATAAGGGTAGGTTGCAAACAGCTACGTAAAAAAGAACGTCACAAACTATAAACAGGTATTAGTCCTTATATTGCTTGTATTTGGTAAGAAGGATAGTTCCTACTCCACTCCTAGGACGCATACAATACTGATAGGTAACACAGTTGACTTGACAGAAGAACACGTCTGCTTTGTCCGTATACGATATACGTATTATTTTTTATCCTCTTTTCCTCGACTCGTTCTATAATTTGATAAATGACAAAAAACTAGCGATTACACATTATGCGTACTACAATGAATACGACGACGTGAAAAACTGAGCTGGAACTTTGTTCTGGTTTATTCAAACACTAAAAAGTGATTCGCTACAATGTTTGCTAATGCGGCGTAAATTGTTCTGCATGCAGCGTGGCCTGTGTAACAGAGGTAATTCTCTTACTGAGTAAACTGAAACGCAAAAAATACACACCAGAACTAAAAGCATTCCGGCGAGTTCATGTCCCTTTGTTGTTTCAATGGTAAAAAATACGCTCGGAATGAATTCTTTCAAATCGCTACGGCGTTGTCGGATAAAGCAAAGTTGCGAATGATAAGTTCTGATTATTAAATTATTTTATCTTCTTTCACCGCACCTTCCGGCTTGTTTGTCCGCACATATTCTTAATCCCTCTGATGGTAAAACCCTCGGAATGATTGCCATGTTGAGGCGTGCAAAGTGCATAAAGAGGCTCCATTGTGTTTCAGGTTTATCCAAAAACAGGACCGGTCTGATGAAAGTTGCCAAAATGTGAAATTTTGGTATTTTTTATCTGCAATGCTGTTAATTTATAACAGTTTTAAGTGGAAACCATGCTTTCCCATCTAAGTCCGTAGCAATTTATGAATACATTTTTAATTTGTTCTATCTACAAAAGTATTAACGTATTCACTCTCTCTAAATATCTATATTAATAGTTAGAGAACGAGAGTAGAATTTCTTATATATAGTAAAGTGCTCAATATAAGTAAAATACTGCTGAATTCGTATAAAGAGCCCGTTTCGACTGCTAGACATATTTCTAGTCCAAAGCGCAATTTTCGAGCATATGAAATTAGATCTGCGCTGATTTTTAAATGATTCGATATTGTCTCTTGCAGATTCTGCAGATGTGGTTAAATTGAATTCCCCTAATGAGCACTAGCAGGCAAATCAAATTGGATAGATATGTAACGGCCCTTTTATGAACATATTCTCCTGGAATGAAAAAGAATGGAACTAATTGCGCGAAGCGGTAATGATATAAATTGATTCAATTTCCTTCGATAGTTCATGACGAGCATTTGGCTGATTTACGAGAGTAAAAACGGATAGCTCGTATTTTTCCTTCATTGTCCAGCAAATAAATAAATAATAGTTTAAGTTCATTCGCGATTTTCATAAAGATGATAAATGGGATCGAATACTAATTTAAATTAGCAACTGTAGTTTACGGTGTGAAATAACTATAGCGACAAAGTTTTTAAAATATGTATAGCATAACATGTATATTTATTCCAATAGAGGTAATTAAAATATCAAGATACATACATTCTGCTTATGAATATGCATATCCGCAATATTATATGTTTAACTGTTACCCTGAGCTATGCCAACTCATGTTAGCATTATTTTACACAGAAAATATGAACCTAGTAAACTTTATCCTGGTCATTTCCTAATTCTATTTAGGTGGTATAAAATATTTAAATTACTTTTGTAGTATAAAGTAAAAACCTCAAGTTGTATAAAAGTTATAAAACTTTTGGCAAGAATAAAAAATATAAGAAGTATAGAAAGTATAAAAATATAAAAAGTACAAAAGTATAACAAGTATAAAAAGTATAAAAGACAGTAAGCATAAAGTATAAATAATATAAAAGTCCACAAAATATTAATCGTTCCCATCAAACTAGGTTCTGCAGTTTTCAGCTAATTGAAAATCAAATATTTTCAACAAAAACCGTTAACAAAATTTCTGATCAGGAACGTGTAAAATTCGTAAATTTATAGTAACAAAACTAAAAAGTATAAAAGGTATAGGACGTATGAAAAGTATAAATAGTATTAAATATCATAGTATGAAAAGTATAAAAACTATAAAAAGTGCAAAAACCTTAAAATGTAAAAAATAGCAGTAGTAGAATAAAAAGTATAAAAACATAGAAAGTACAAAAAGCATAAGTATGAATCGTATAAAAGTATAAAATGCATAAAAAGTACAAAAAGCACAGTAAATATAAAAAGTATGAAAAGTATAAACTTATTAAAAGTTAAGAAGTATGAAAAATAATTTACATGTTTAAAACTAACTGAAATTAAAATTTTTTCCAATAAGAATTTTATTATTAATATAGTTTTCAATCAGGAACGTGTAAAATGCGTAAACTTATAGTAACAAAGCATAAAAGGTATAGAAAGTATGAAAAGAATAAAGAGTGTAAAAAGTGTATAAAATACAATAAATATAAAAAGTATAAGTATAAAAAGTATATTACAAAGTACAATTTATAAAAGACTACTAGTCACAACCAAACCAGATTTTGCAGTTTATATGTTTCCAATTGACTGTAAATCAAATTTTCTTCAAAAGAATCATTCATGAAATTTTCAATTTGAGACGTGTAAAAAGTGTAAAATTGTAGTAACGAAGTATGAAAAGTATAAAAGGTATATGACGTATGAAAGTATGAAAAGTATAAATAGTAGAAATAAAAAGTAAGTAAGACAGTATTAAAACATGGAAATTATAAAAACTGTAAAAGACATACAAGTATAAAAATTATAAAAAGTATAAGAACCATAGAAGTGTAAGAAGTATGAGTAGTAAAAAATGTATAAAAAATATAGCAAGTATGAAAGTTATGAAAAGTGTAAATAATATAAAACTATTAATTAGGTATAATACATAATATGAAGAGTAAAAAAAGTAGAAAGCATAAATAACATACCCTAAACATTATAAAAAGTATATAAAATGAAAAAATAATAATATCAATTTTTTTATACTAAGAATTTTTTATCAGAAAAAATATAAGAATCAAAGGAGTAAAAAATATAAAAAGTACTAAGTATGTCCAGTTTCAAAATGTAGATTATGAAAAGCATAAAAAGCATATAAAGCAAGCAAATATATAAAAACATAAAAATAACAAAAAGTATGAAAATTATAAAAAGTGTAAAAACTATAAAGATTATAAAAAGTATAAAGTCTATAAAAGTAATATAAAATGCATAAAAAGTATAAAAAGTAAAGTATGGAAAGAATGAAAAGCGTAAATAATATAAAACTAGTATAATAATATGAAGAGTAGAAAAAGTATAAACAGTGTAGAAAGCATAAATAATATAAACATTATAAAAAGTATGTAAAATGAAAAGAATAATTTATTTTTTATATTAAGAATGAATAATAAAATTTTTAATCAGCAAAAATAAAAGCTTCAAAAGCATAAGAAATATAAAAAAGTAGGTACTAATTATGAACAGTTTGAAAATGTAGATTATGAAAAGCATAATGATTGTAAAAAACATATAAAGCATAAAAAATTGAAAAAAGTATAAAAATATATAAAAATATGAAAAGAACAAAAGGTATGAAAATTATAAAAAGTGCAAAACCCATAAAAAGTATAGAAATTATAAAAAGTGTAAAAACTATAAAAGTATAAGAAGTATTAAAAGTATGTAAAAATAATAAAACTAATAATTATTATAATATGAGGATTATAAAAAGTGTAAAAAGCATAAATATTAAAAGTATTATAAAAGGTATATAAAATGAAAAACTAATGAAATCTATTTCTTATATTAAGAATGAAAAATAAAATTTTTAATCAGAAAAAATAAAAGCATCAACAACAGATTGAAACTGTAGATTACGAAAGTATATAAAGCACTGAAAAATTGAAACAGTATAAAAATATATAAAAATATGAAAATAATAAAATATATGAAAATTATAGAAAGTCGAAAAAGTATAGAAATTATAAAATTTATAAAAACTATAAAAGTATAAGTATAAAAAATATAAAATATATAAAAGTATAGCAAGTATGAAAAGTATAAATAATATACAATAATTACATATTGTAATAATATGAGAAGTATAAAAAGTGTAAAAAGCATAAATAATATAAACAGTATATAATATGAAAAATAATAAAATCTATTTTTTATTCGTTCTTAGAATAATAAAATTTTTAACCAGAAAAAATAAAAGCATCAAAAGTATAAAAAAGTACCAAGTATGAACGGTTTGAAAATATAGATTGAGGATAAAAAGCATATAAAAGATAGAAAATTTAAAAAAGTATAAAAATATGAAAATAACAAAAAGTATGAAAATTATAAAAAGTGTAAAAATTATAAAAACTATAAAAGTATAAGCATAAAAAATATAAAACAAGTATAATAATATGAAGAGTAGAAAAAATATAAAAAATTGAAAAAGTAAAAAAAGTATAAAAGAGTAAAAAGCATAAATAATATAAACATTATAAAAAGTATATAAAATGAAAAAATGGTCTATTTTTTATATTAAGAATAAATAATAAAATTTTTAACAAAAAAAAATAAAAGCATCAAAAGCATATAAAGCATAAAAAATTTAAAAAAGTATAAAAATATGAAAATAACAAAAAGTATGATTAATGTTCAAAATAGTGTAAAAAGTATAAAAATTATAAAAACTATAAAGGTATAGGTAAGGCTCGAGGTAAGGATAAAAAATATAAAATGCATAAAAAGTATAATTATTATTTCAAGTATGAAAAGTATGAAAAGCGTAAATAATATAAAACTAGTATAATAATATGAAGAATAGAAAAAAATATTAAATGTAGAAAAAGTAGAAGAATTATAAAAATATGCAAGAAGCATAAAATGTATAAGAAGTGTAAAAAGTGTATTTAAAAATAATATAAAACTAATAATTATTATAATAATATGAGGAGTATAAAAAGTATAAAAAATGTAAAAAGTATAAATAATATAAATATTATAAAGAGTATATAAAATGAAATAATAATAAAATCTATTTTTTATATTAAGAACGAATAATAAAATTTCAAATCAAAAGCATAAAAAATATAAAAAGATACGTATGATCAATTTAAATATGTAGATTATGAAAAGTATAATGAATAGAAAAGTACATAAAGCATAAAAAATAAGAAAAAATATAAAAATATATAAAATATGAAAATAACAAAGAGTAAAAAAGTATAAAACTACAAAAAATATGAATAGCGTACAGAGTATAAATGTATACAAGAAATATAAGAAATATGTATAAATGTATGAAAAGTATGAAATATAAGAAGTAGAAAAGATTTAAAATTATGAAAAGTATAAAAAGTATGATTTGCATAAAGAGCATAAAAAGTATAAAATACAAAAGTAAAAGAAACATAAAATTATGAAAAGTATAAAAAGCATATAAAGCAAGCAAATATATAAAAACATGAAAATAACAAAAAGTATGAAAATTATAAAAAGTGTAAAAACTATAAAGATTATAAAAAGTATAAAGTCTATAAAAGTAATATAAAATGCATAAAAAGTATAAAAAGTAAAGTATGGAAAGAATGAAAAGCGTAAATAATATAAAACTAGTATAATAATATGAAGAGTAGAAAAAGTATAAACAGTGTAGAAAGCATAAATAATATAAACATTATAAAAAGTATGTAAAATGAAAAGAATAATTTATTTTTTATATTAAGAATGAATAATAAAATTTTTAATCAGCAAAAATAAAAGCTTCAAAAGCATAAGAAATATAAAAAAGTAGGTACTAATTATGAACAGTTTGAAAATGTAGATTATGAAAAGCATAATGATTGTAAAAAACATATAAAGCATAAAAAATTGAAAAAAGTATAAAAATATATAAAAATATGAAAAGAACAAAAGGTATGAAAATTATAAAAAGTGCAAAACCCATAAAAAGTATAGAAATTATAAAAAGTGTAAAAACTATAAAAGTATAAGAAGTATTAAAAGTATGTAAAAATAATAAAACTAATAATTATTATAATATGAGGATTATAAAAAGTGTAAAAAGCATAAATATTAAAAGTATTATAAAAGGTATATAAAATGAAAAACTAATGAAATCTATTTCTTATATTAAGAATGAAAAATAAAATTTTTAATCAGAAAAAATAAAAGCATCAACAACAGATTGAAACTGTAGATTACGAAAGTATATAAAGCACTGAAAAATTGAAACAGTATAAAAATATATAAAAATATGAAAATAATAAAATATATGAAAATTATAGAAAGTCGAAAAAGTATAGAAATTATAAAATTTATAAAAACTATAAAAGTATAAGTATAAAAAATATAAAATATATAAAAGTATAGCAAGTATGAAAAGTATAAATAATATACAATAATTACATATTATAATAATATGAGAAGTATAAAAAGTGTAAAAAGCATAAATAATATAAACAGTATATAATATGAAAAATAATAAAATCTATTTTTTATTCGTTCTTAGAATAATAAAATTTTTAACCAGTAAAAATAAAAGCATCAAAAGTATAAAAAAGTACCAAGTATGAACGGTTTGAAAATATAGATTGAGTATAAAAAGCATATAAAGGATAGAAAATTTAAAAAAATATAAAAATATATAAAAATATGAAAATAACAAAAAGTATGAAAATTATAAAAAGTGTAAAAATTATAAAAACTAAGTATAAGCATAAAAAATATAAAACAAGTATAATAATATGAAGAGTAGAAAAAATATAAAAAATTGAAAAAGTAAAAAAAGTATAAAAGAGTAAAAAGCATAAATAATATAAACATTATAAAAAGTATATAAAATGAAAAAATGGTCTATTTTTTATATTAAGAATAAATAATAAAATTTTTAATAAAAAAAAATTAAAGCATCAAAAGCATATAAAGCATAAAAAATTTAAAAAAGTATAAAAATATGAAAATAACAAAAAGTATGAATAATGTTCAAAATAGTGTAAAAAGTATAAAAATTATAAAAACTATAAAGGTATAGGTAAGGCTCGAGGTAAGGATAAAAAATATAAAATGCATAAAAAGTATATTATTTCAAGTATGAAAAGTATGAAAAGCGTAAATAATATAAAACTAGTATAATAATATGAAGAATAGAAAAAAATATTAAATGTAGAAAAAGTAGAAGAATTATAAAAATATGCAAGAAGCATAAAATGTATAAGACGTGTAAAAAGTGTATTTAAAAATAATATAAAACTAATAATTATTATAATAATATGAGGAGTATAAAAAGTATAAAAAATGTAAAAAGTATAAATAATAAAAATATTATAAAGAGTATATAAAATGAAATAATAATAAAATCTATTTTTTATATTAAGAACGAATAATAAAATTTTAATCAAAAGCATAAAAAATATAAAAAGATACGTATGATCAATTTAAATATGTAGATTATGAAAAGTATAATGAATAGAAAAGTATATAAAGCATAAAAAATAAGAAAAAATATAAAAATATATAAAATATGAAAATAACAAAAAGTAAAAAAGTATAAAACTACAAAAAATATGAATAGCGTACAGAGTATAAAAGTATACAAGAAATATAAGAAATATGTATAAATGTATGAAAAGTATGAAATATAAGAAGTAGAAAAGTTTAAAATTATGAAAAGTATAAAAAGTATGATTTGCATAAAGAGCATAAAAAGTATAAAATACAAAAGTAAAAGAAACATAAAATTATGAAAAGTATAAAAAATAAAATCCAAAACGAAAAATATATAATGCACTACTCACTACCACCAAACTAGGTTTGTTAGCTTGCACGCTTCCTTGATAGAAAGCCAAATTTTTTTCAATCCAAATTATTAATAAAATTTTCAATCAGAAACGCGTAAAATACTTTGATCACGTATTGTATTACATACTAAATAAATGTCACTTCCTTTCCACCTCGAGTACGTATTACTACAAACGCAAAAGCGTTATTTTCTACTCACCCTATACTTCAAAGAGCTTGGACGACGTGACCGTTATAATTCACCATGAGACATAAAAAATCCTCATCCAGTTTACCAGGAAATGAACTATTCCTGCTTTATTTTTTATCCTTTATATAGTTTCATAAGGTGAACTTACCTACCCATAAAATATGACAACTACTTGAACCGGAAATGAGATATATCTGCCTTATATTCAAACTACTCAGGATTTTCATCAGAATCAAGAATTTGTTATAACGACGAAATATATTTCGCATAATGTCAACTTAAATTGAATTTAGCATTCGTTGTTTGCAGATATTGCCCATTTCCGGTTAAATTGGATTCCATATTTTACCATTTCAGTCTCACAAACCGAAAGATATAACAATTAACACAATATTTGTTCATTTCCTGTTAAACCGGAAGATAATTCTTGTCACTATTTTAAGCATTTATGAAAAATTATGAAGACCACGTGTCGGCGTCGTTCAGTTTCCTTACAATACAGTGTAAGTAGAAAACAACGTATTTATTGGCTATCTCCGGATAAACCGGATATAAGATAAGCTATAGTAGTACACACTTAGGGCAAAAGTGAAATATAAAACGCCATATGATATTTTGGTCCTGAACCTTGTAATTATTTGGTGGTCCTTTATTTTTAGATTTACATTCCCTCTTGGTCTCAGTTGGTTTCCACCCGGTAGAACGGGATAAACGTATCCTGAAAGGACGAGCTCTGTGGGGCACGTTTATTTTTATTAGAAAAGTAAAAATGTGCCATGTCAGACATTCTAGGTACCTATTTCTTTGTTTAGTTTTTCGTTAAATAGCCGGGGAAAAATTTGCCAGTATATTTTATCTTGTGTGCTTAATACACTCCGCGATTTAAATATTCCGAGTAAGCAGTTCCGCGCAATTTGGGTCAATGTAGATTTGAATAAATTTGCTTGGGATTACAAGTATTTTTATTTTATTTCGGAAGTCGTTCACAAATTTGTTCCCGAGATTTCGTCTGCATACAAATTTATTTTCGTTCATGTACTAACACTGAGTGAATACAGGGTGGTTGTAAGCTAATGATTAACTGACTGTCTTGATTTCGAAATGTTGATTCTATTAAAAAACCGTCTGATGAAAGTGAAACTATTGTGGTTAAAATGGATTGCTTGTACTTTGCCACGAAAATTCCACACGTACGGCCCGTTATATTTAGAACCCCAGAAGCTAATGGCAAGGAAAAGTTAAGAATTTTAATTGGGGTCCATAATTCAGCTCGTAATACTGGTGTGCAACGTAATGTTGTTACAACCTGTCGGTGGAAGGTAGCATGATTGCCAATTATAGTAACAAGAATTATGGCCCTTCAAATGAGGTTATTTATTGAGACGTGCATGAGATTTATAATGGCGCAAGTCTACCGGTCTTTGCTCCTTTAATGCCACATAATGCGAGCTGTGAGACCTGCTCAATATGGACATGACCAATCCACTAACGTTCGACTAGTGTTTGGCGTTTCAGCTGCACTTTTCGACGGATTCTGATTGTAATCCATTAGAGGCTGAGTTAATGTGTTGTACGGTAAAAGGTTTTTTGCTACAGAATTAATCTAGCACAATCATGTATGGAGTTCGGTAATACTGAATTATTTGCGAGGAGGATGAGTAGACGCCTCCATTAACTTAAGCGCGTTACTGAAATGTGTCGGAGAATAAATCGAATAAAGCATATTTGAACTGACGTACAGTATGTATAAAATATAAGAAGTATGAGTATAAAAAAGTGTAAATATATATAAAGTTAAAATGCATAAACAGTATAAAAGTATGAAAATTATAAACAATATAAAAAGTATAAAAGCTATACAAAGTATATAAAGTATAAAAAGTATGAGAAGTATTAAGGGCATGAAAATACTAAAAAGTATAGAAAGTATGAAAATATGAGAATTATAGAGTTCGAAAAGAATGAAAGTTATAAAAATATGCGAACTGTAAATGTGTAAAAAATATCAAAATAGCATCAATAAAAGTATAAATAGGATAAAAATTGCAAAAACTATGAAACGTATAAAAAGTATATAAAGTTTAAAATGTATAATGTACGATAAATATAAAAATATTAGGATGTATAAAAAAGGTAGCAAGTATAAATGAGTGAATAGTATAAAAAGTATAAAAAGTATAAAAAGTATAAAAAGTATAAAAAGTACAAAAAGTATAAAACGCATAAAAATCATAAAAAGTGTAAATTTAAAAAATATAAGGTATGAAAGAATAGGAAAAAGTATTGAAAGTGCAGAGAGTAAAAAATACAAAAGTATGAAAAGTATAAAAACTATTACTATGAAAAACGTAAAGCATAAAGAGTAAGAATGAAAGGTATGAAAGTGTAAAGAGTATAAATGAATGAATAGTGCAAGAAGTATAAAAGTATGAAAAAGTATAATAATACAAATTATGAAAATGTAAAGATTACAAAAATATAAATGAACTATATGTAGTAGTAAAAAAAGTAAAAGAAGTATTAAAATAATAAAAAATATAGAAAGTATGGAAAGCATAGAGAATAAAATGTATAAAAGCGTGGAAAGTATGAAAACTATTAAGTATAAAAATGTAGAATACGAAAAGACTGAAAGGTATGATAAGTGTACAGACTATAAAAAGTATAAGGTATAAGAAGTATAAAAAGTGTAAATGCACGAATAAGTATAAGAAGTATAAAAGTACACAAAATTATAAAAATGTATAATATTATGAAGTATAAGGATTACAAAAATATAAAAATATTCAATATTTGAAGTATAAAAAGCAAAAAGTAAAAGAAGTATTAAAATAATAAAAATGTAGAAAGTATGAAAAGAGTAGAGGATAAAATGTATCAAAGTATGAAAGTGTAAAAACTATAAGTATGAAAAATGTAGTGTGCGAGAAAAATGGAAGGTATGATAAGTGTAAAGAGGTTAAAAAGTTTAAGGTATAAGCAGTATAAATGCATGGGTAGTACAAGAAGTACAAAAGTATAAAACGGTATAAAAATATGAACTATATGAGGTATAAAAAGTAAGAAAAGTAAAAGGAGTTTTAAAATAATAAAAAATAAAAGAAGTATGAAAAGTGTAGAGAATAAAATGTATAAAAGCATGAAAGTATATAACTTATTAAGTATGAAAAACATAAAGAGTACAAAGAGAATGAAAGTATGATAAGTGTAAAGGGTATACAAATTATATGAATAGTTAAAAAAGTATAAAAATATAAAACATATGAAGTATAAAAAGTAAAAGAATAAAATAAGTATTGAAATAATAAAAAATATAGGTAGTATGAAAAGAGTAGAGGAAAAAATTATAGAAGTATGAAAGTGTAAAAACCGTAAGTATGAAAAATGTAGAGTACGAATAAAAAGAAAAGTATGATAAGTGTAAATAGTATAAAAAGTGTAAGGTATAAGAAGTATAAATGCATGGGTAGTACAAGAAGTGTAAAAATATGAACTATATGAAGTATAACAAGTAAAAAAGTAAAAGGAGTTTTAAAATAATAAAAAATATAGAAAGTGTGAAAAGTGTAGAAAATAAAATGTGTAAAAGCATGAAAAGTATATAAATTATTAAGCATAAAAAATGTAAAGAGTACGCAGAGAATCAAAGTATGATAAGTGTAAAGAGTATAAAAAGTATATGAATAGTTCAAAAAGTATAAAAGTATAAAAATATAAATTATAAAAAGTATAAAGATACAAAAGAATAAAAATATAAAACATTTAAAGTATAAACAGTAAAAGAGTAAAATAGTATTAAAATAATAAAAAATATAGGTATTATGAAAAGAGTAGAGGATAAAAAGTATAAAAGTATGAAAGTGTAAAAACCATAAGTAGAGTACGAAAAAAATGATAAGGTATAAGAAGTATAAATGCATGGGTAGTACAAGAAGTATGAAAGTAGGAAAAAGTATAACAATATGAACTATGTGAAGTATAAAAAGTAAAAAAAGTAAGTGGAGTATTAAAATAATAAAAAATAAAGAAAGTATGAAAAGAGTACAGGATAAAAAGTATAAAAGTGTAAAAACCATAAGTATGAAAAATGTAAAGTACGAAAGAAATTAAAGGTATGATAAGTGTAAATAGTATAAAAAGTGTAAGGTATAATAAGTATAAATGCATGGGTAGTACAAGAAATATAGAAGTTGGAAAAAGTATAACAATATGAACTATATGAAGTATAAAAAGTAAAAGGAGTATTAAAATAATAAAAGTAAAGTATGAAATGAGTAGAGGGTAAAAAGTATAAAAGTATGAAAGTGTAAAAACTATAAATATGAAAAATGTAGAGTACGAAAAAAATTGTAAGTGTAAAGTGTAAATAGTATAAAAAGTGTAAGGTGTAAGAAATATAAATATAGTAGTACAAGACGTCTAAAAGTATAAAAATATGAACTGTGAAAAGTACAAAAGTATAAAAATATGAACTATGTATATGAGTATGAAAAATAAAAAGTGTAAAAGATTAAAATAATGAAAAGTATAGAAAGTATGAAAGTATAGAGAATAAAATGTATAAAAGCATGAAAAGTATAAAAACTATAAATTATGAAAAGTATAAGGAGTATGTGAAGAATAAAAGATATAAAAAGTATGAAAAGTGTAAAGAGTATAAAAAGTATGACAAATTTAGTCAAACATGTATTTTTCATTAGAGCCAACGTATTGTGTTTAATGAAATAAACGAGATTTCTGAATAGTCTTTCAAAGGCAACTGAATCAGCAAAGTGGTTGATGCACCCTAAAACGAAACGAAAGTTTATTTAACAAAACTGCCGCATTGATAATAAATAATTTATTAAATATAATTCAGCCTTAATTTATCGGAGTTCCCTCACTGGATTCGCTTAAAAATAGACGCGACTGAAATTGAGTGAAACTGGTGTGGCAGATTAGAGTATGGAAGTATTTTTGTTGCGGTGTTGACGGTGTTGTTAAATATTCCAGCGTATCTGCAGTTTATGCGATGAATCTTGGTACATAGTCGGAAGTAAGTACTCATAAAACGATTTAAACGATAAATTGGTTGATTTTGTAGCCAGGCGAATAAACTTTGATACCAACTTTGTGCAATAAACAGCTACTGCTGATTTATCATTTGATTATCAAGCGCGAAGTGCTCGATTTTTTACAGGAAAACGAGAGCCAGCACGAAAGAGAAACAACATAGTAATAAAACTGTACATGAATTTATGTAGAAAAAAATTGGCATAGGAGTGAAGAATCAAACGTTTAAAGGGCAGAAGAAGTGATACTCGCCTAATTCAGTACCCTATTATGTTAAACTTCCAGTCGTGTCGTATTAACGTCGCAGACACATAAAACCCCCGACAGACATTTAGATCATCATTTAGATCATCATCGCAACATCCTGGAAAAAACTTAAACAATCGCAGGGAGTGTTTCAAGGGTTTTTTTATCGCCTGACTTTTGCTCGCGATCACTTTTTTAACGTTCTACTTCTACAAGTTCCAAAGCTCTATTACGATTCATATCCCTCGCAGTCTATTTTGGAACACTTATATGATGCCTTGCTCTTTGGAGAGGCGCAGAAACTCATTATTTGGGATTTTGTTGTGTTATGAGACGTTAGTGGCTGCGAGGATACTAATAAATAATTCCGTCTTCCTTAATTAGTCTTAGAAACGAAAAGTATCTAGTGGAGAGTCGTTCAGAAACACTAATCAAAAAGACATTGAGGTTATTTAGTATTGAGCGATATGAGTTAACGAAAGAAATATGGGTCAACTTTGATATTTAGTATAGCCAATATTGAGAATAAAAAAGTCATAAATGCATGCTCACGTCCTAAAGTACATTTTTAAAACTGCAAATCAAACCCAGGATCTAAGGAGAATTAGATAAGCCGTTGGGGAAGCAGAATGATTTTAAAAGCAGAAGGATGAGCAAGTTAAAATCTATGTATTAAAAAAAGTTGAATAGACTATGTGGAAAGAGGATCCTAAGGGCAGGAAACTGAGGAGAGCAAGAGATAAATTCAGATAGTGGAACAATACCCACGATCTAAGGAAAGATGGGCAGACAATATAGAGACATGATTTTAAGTAGGAAACTGAAGAATAGCAATGCATAAATCTAGATGAAGAAATAAAATAGAGTAAATCAAATTCAGGATCTAAGGAGAAGTGGATAGACGTGAAAGAAGAATTATTTTAAGAGTTCTAGGAAACTGAAGAAAGATAGCAATATATGGATTTTGCGAAGCAATTTAAATCTAACCAAAAGGAGAAGGAATAAGACCGAACTCAAAACAGCTGATATAGCCCTGAAACCATTAGACGAAACCAATAACAACATAATACCAAAACTGATATATCAAACAAATGAGGGGACTGCTAAGAGGAAGAAGTAAATATAAAACGCATAGAGCTATACGTGAATTCACGAAAACCAACAGGAGTATCAAAAAAATATTGAAAGAGGAAGAGAATAATGAAGAAATTATGAGGAGTTATAGGAAAAAAACAGAAACAAGAACTGAGACGATCTCAACTGGCCTGTGTTAAGGATGAAACTAGCAGGAATAACCAACAGTAGGGATGTTCTGTCTCCACAGTTGCACTAGTGAAGAAACGATAGACAGATACGATTAAAACTGGAACAGAATGTGGAACCAGAGGTTATACCAAAACTGAGTAAGAACGAAACAAGAGTTGACCTGCGTGAAGAGGAATATGAGAAAACTGTTGCAGATGAAGACATCATCACAGAAATGTTGAAAGAAGAAGATATTTTATTAAATTCTTTGGAAAAATTATTGAATACTCTTCAAGAAAATGGATAGGAACAACTCAGGAACCATAGTCATATTAGCCTTCTGTTTCATCTTCATAAACTCCTCACGAAAATAATAAATAGGATAATTAAATTAAAAATAACAGTAAAGATGAAAAAATTTTGGTTACTCTGCTCATGATTTCGTCCAATATTTCCATAATTATAGTTTTTCTTCGTATTAAAACAGCAAATAAAATACTTATTGTCGATGAGTAATTTCATGTGACCCATCTACCGTCAATTATCACTGAGCGGTTCCGAAAGGTTCCGGCCTGAAAGTGAATAAGTGGAAGGAATCTAATAAATCCTTGTTTTCATTAAGGAAGTACGTCGGTTGTAAACTATAACAATATTACGTTTCTGCGTCGAGGCCGTAATTTGAAAATCTCGCGTAACATAATGAAACGACGGGATAATAGAATTCTTTACCGCATCGCATAAACTTTTATATGACATGCACATATAACATAATAAAACTTATTTTTGAGAGACTGAGTTGGCGAAAATGACGTTACTTTAAATCACATTTATGTTTTCCTTAACATAAATACATACTAAGGATCGTAGGTCTTATGAATTATTCATCGGTTTTTAAATTTATTTTAAAGTCACTTTTCATTATTTCACGTCGGCAAGAGGACAATAAACTGCATCAATATTAGATTTCGTAAAAAACTACCACGCCGGGGACTTTGAGGCTTTTATTTTGTTTCTTCGTAATTTGAATGAAAATCATTCGGCTTCATCTTGTTTTATTCACCTCGAATTGTGTGGCTTAATTGGAATCCGGAGCCAGCAGAAATAATAATTTTAAATTATATTAGCACACTTGTAATTGTAAAAAAGAAAGATGATAGAATAATTAGACTCTGGTTAGGTGCGCTAAACTTAACGAAATTAAAAAACCACAGTTTGATGTACCTCAAACTATTGAAACAATGCTATCTAGAATAGGGAAAATACAATATTTTCTAAGCTGACTTAAAAAATTCATTTTGGCTTATTCCTTTAGCATTATATTTTTATTACGCATCTCCCATGTTAGTAAATAAACTCAAACAGTAAAGTGTTCCTTATCCTTAATACATCTAATACAATTGTCTTTGTCGGATGTAAGACTGTCCCTCCTTGAAAGTTTGCCTTTTGTAAGCCTTCCTCACTAAATAAATATCTCCCTTCGGTCCCAATTTGGTCCCTGCTCCACTCATAACAGATGTAAACTCTTCAGTGTTCCTACTCGTACCTTACTTCAAACGTTATCTTAGACATATAAGACGTTTCATGTTCTATAGTAAATCCACAACAAAATGCTTCCCCACAAATGTCACATACAGCACCCTCATTTTTAATATCATACAAGGTGTCTCAATCAATGATCTTTGGTGGGTAACCCTTCAAATAACGCGATTCCCGTTGCTTAACCTTCCGTACTGCGTACCAAAAGCGAAAAAATAAATCAGTTAACATTACGCAAACCAGCTCCAATTAAACGTATAATATCATTTACCAGCACAGAAGGGACTCGCCTCAGAGTTAGGTTGAGCGTAGCAGGTCCCTAAGCAAATTAGTCCTCTGAACATTAAATATTCAAATAACGTTTGTGGCGCTTCCTCAAACTATTGTGTTCGCCGCGATTGATAACAACAAACATCGAAGTGAGACTGATCGCATTAATTTAATATATTCGAGTAAGTATCAGCAATTCAAGTTCAACTTCGATCGTCTCGCATCCCTCTTACAGGTCTCTATCTGCTTGGGATATTAAGCACAGTAAGGAGGCTCTTATGTGTTCTCTGCCTCCCCATTTGACTATCGGTAAACAAGTAATGTGCATGGAGTGCAGCGGATTGGAACAAATAAACGAGCTTTGTCCGGTTCTGCTCAGTATCCGATGCCTTTGTTTACACAGTTACAAGGCGCCATCTGCATTAAGCTCGAAATAAAACCTTGGAATATACGCATACAGGGTGAATAAGTATACTGAAGAAAATCCAAAAAAGTTAATTTTGCTTATTGAAATTTATTATCGTCGATGTATTTATTTATATTTCATTCATGTCGTTGTTTTAGTCGTCCGGCTGTTAACCATGCTACTGCGCAAAAGGTTGTGGTTCCAGATAGTAGTAGGAATGCCATAGTGGCTGAATACTCATTAAATTATCTTATGTATTACGTTGGGAAATTTTTTTGCCAATAAACAAGTTTTGATGAAGGCGCAGTACTAAATATGCGTATTGCCCATCCACATTAAAATGTATCTAAACGTCGTCATTAGTAACGCTTAATATGACTGCAAAAAACTGTTTTAGTAATTTTGGTCCACCAATGATGAGAGTCTAGCTCCCTTGTTTGATTATCTCCAAAACGACAGCTCTGATTAAGCAATATTAAATTCGTGTCCAACTTTGCCAATTAAATCGACCTTATAATAACAATCCCATGTCAGGGATTTGGATTATGGTCACTTTGTAAATGTAACTAGCAGAAGACTAGCTACCTAGTAGTTATACCGATAAGTAAATTTATTAAAGAAAATCGATTACATAAATCAAAGTTTGCGAAGGATTTTCATTTTCCTATTATAAATCCTCTAGAGCTAGTTATCTATCAGGAACACACTCTAAATTATTATTTATATTCCTGATTTCGCTATTAAAAGTAAACTTATATATGGATTCATATCAGAGGTTAAAAGTTAAACGATTTATAGCACATCCAAAGAGTCATGATCCAACTTTTGCGACTTACACTGCAGAAAACTTTGTTGTTATCTTGAATAAACAGCCAATATAAAAGTTTGCCTTTTATGATACCATTTTTTTAGAAGGAATTTTAAATTGGGAAAACTGGGTTAGTGGAGATCATTGCTCGACATGTTCAATAACTAATGTTTAAGAATCAACGTTTAATGTTAGAATCACAGATGTGACTGGTAGCTTTGGTTCCCCACTGTTGTTAGCGTTATGTATCCTGACAACAAACGAGTTTAAGAATATCATAGAAGAAAACATGGAGGATTGCATTTCTTCAAGTGCTTACCGACGACCAGGTCCATCTAATAATTAAACAGAAATTTTTAAGTTCAAGCTGTCCGCATGCCTAAAGTCTTATAACGACCTCAACACAGAGTTAAGTAGCAAGCAATGGCTTTGAAAAGAATTAATCAAGTTAATGAATAATGCTGTGTTCGGAAAAACTATAGAAAATATGTGCATTCCAACGTGAAATTAGTTAATAAATAGAAAGGGCCGAAGCATTAATTTTCAATTTAAATCCACAGTATTTTTCAACGAGAAATTGACGGTTATTGAGCTAAACAAACCCAAAATCTATTTTAATACATATATGTAGGTCCCATGCGGATTCACACAGGAATCTTTAGGCGTTAGACTTACTAAAATACTTACAATTCTTAAATTCAAGCAGTTCGCCTGACTGAAGGCTAAAAGGTAAGGAATGGTTTTGAAAAAATTTAATCAAGTTAACGAATAATGCTGTATTTGGAAAAACTGTAGAAAATATGTACATTCCAACGTGAAATTAGTTAATAAATGGAAAGGGCCGAAGCATTAATTTTGAATTTAAATCTATAGTATTTTTTAACAAGGACCTGGTGGTTATTGAGTTAAACAAATTCGAATTCTATTTCACAGCAGGGACTATTAAATCTTTGTTTAATTAAAAAAGTGGGGTATTGAGTGAACACTTGAATTAGTATGTTATTAATATATTTTCTAGTTCCTCTCTTCCGATTTGCGTTTCTGGATTTTCAATAATCACAGGTGATAAATCTCGCTCAGATTTACTAGAATCAGATATAAAGTTGCTGCTTTACTTATGCTTAAAGCAATATATTGCCGTTTAAATAGACTAGAGCACAATAATAAAATGGATTTTAGGCCGGAATCATTTTATCCCCTAAATAAGCCTCCTCTTAGGGGACCTTAATGGATTGGAAGATGGTATTAGGGGATACTTTCCAGATAGAGTCCTACTTAAAGGTTCTTAAAATAAATATATCAGGTAGGCACAAATTTATTGTTTAATTTTTTTAAGTTGATGATGTGTGTATTTATATTATTTTTCGCCGAGGGTTTCTAGTGGCATACTTTTTTACATAATTATGTTTCCTGATCTACAAATATGTTTCTAACAAATCCTGAAGGAAATCAGCTCTATTTCACTTCGCAGGATATTTACGTTTATTAAATTAAACTATTCAATGTTGCGCCGCATAATAGGAGGTTGATTTATCACTTATGTTGGTAATTATTATTAAATTACGGCACGCAAAATGTCCGATAGTTAAAATTGAATTAATATTTAATCGAAACACGCAGGAGCTAGCTCGGGCTCAAAACTTTACCATAATAAAATTTGGAGACAAATGCCACAATGCGGATTTGCCTTCTACGTCCTGTGATAACGAAATTCATCCCACTAATGGAAAATTATTGAACTAACTGTTTAAATTTTAAATGTACCTTTTGCAAGGTGCGTCGTTTACTTCCTTACTGGATTATTAAATATTAAAATTGCTACATTTAAAATACAACATATCGAAGGATAAAATGTTGTTCTATAGTTAGTAAATAAATTAATTTAATTATTAGGCCTGCAGAAATAGAAAAAACGGTGTAACTAATTCGTTTCAGATAGCCGTAGGTAAAAACAGGTGTATTTAGTTATAAGGAATATACCTCTGCGATTCCTCTCAAATCAAATAAACAGAACATTGTTTATAAGTCACTTTTATGTGAAAAAATCATGAAATTTGGAGTTTTTTAAAAATTGCAGTAAGACTGCAGTAGTAGTAATTTTTTTGAATGTTTCTGTTTACTAGGTAATTCCAAACCGGTTAATTTAAGCACCGGTTGATTTCATTTCATTGATTATTTATTTAAATAATTGCCGAAAACCATCGAAATTTTCGAAAATTTCAAGCATTTTTCACTCTGAAAGGAAAAATGCTAGACTCTTGAAACTTTGGTGGAATATGTGTCTTATTACCCTCAACTTACAAAAAAAATTCGTGTTAAAATGTTCATTAGTTTTCGAGAAATTCTATTTGTTTATTAAAAACGTCCCAAATGTTTAACGAAAAATTGACCTATTATCAAAAATAATTCAACCACAGCTCATTTTTTTCGTCAAGACGTCAATTTTACGAATCTGTTATGAGCGTATTGATTTTCAATAATTTTGACCGTCAAAATGGCGTTAACAACATTGCTACTTTTCGGAGCAGCGTTTTTTGCAAATAACTTTACAACAAATGAACTTATCTGCACAAATCTTTCATATTTGAGTTGCTGGTATTTTTCTACAAATTTATAAAAAAAAATTATTGCTCTGGGACATGTAGGAGCCGAGATAATGTTTTAAATTGTTTAATGCGCCAAACGTTTATTTATTAATATTTATGGCCAAAATTGAAACTGGTTGTTAATAAGATCTTGAATTTTGTGAATTCATCAAGTCCTATTGAAAACGGGCCCTTTTTGAGGTCAAAATATAATTTTTAATAATTAGTGATTTTTTTGGGCTTATACAACTTGTACTGTGCTAATGTATTAAATATAAATTTATAAAGATTATATAATGGTAACAATGCTGTAACATCGTATATTGTTTGATGGAGAAATAGTTTGTGCATACATTGTTACCATTATATAATCTTTATAAATTTATATTTAATACATTAGCACATTATAAGTTGCATAAGCCCAAAAAAAAAAATAATAAAAAAAAAATTGTTTAACAATTATATGTTTATTATTTGGATATTGCAAATGTGCCCATTGTTATTATTTTCGTGAGCTACCCAAATTAAAAAAAAAACGTCGAAATTGGCCGGAAAATAACGGAGATATGACGAATTTTTATCGCTACCCCAATTTGAAAATCGTTTGATAAAAAATTCACCTGCCCTTTGAGCCAAACAAATTGAAGACGCTCTAAAATCACTAATTATTAAAAATTATATTTTGACCTCAAAAAGGGCCCGTTTTCAATAGGACTTGATGAATACACAAAATTCAAGATCTTATTAACAACCAGTTTCAATTTTGGCCATAAATATTAATAAATAAACGTTTGGCGCATTAAACAATTTAAAAAATTATCTCGGCTCCTACATGTCCCAGAGCAACGATTTTTTTTATAAATTTGTAGAAAAATACCAGCAACTCAAATATGAAAGATTTGTGCAGATACGTTCATTTTTTGTAAAGTTATTTGCAAAAAACGCTGCTCCGAAAAGTAGCAATGTTGTTAACGCCATTTTGACGGTCAAAATTATTGAAAATCGATACGCCCATAACAGATTCGTAAAATTAATGTCTTGACGAAAAATATGAGCTGTGGTTGAATTATCTTTGATAAAGTTATAGGTCAATTTTTCGTTAAACATTTGGGACGTTTTAAATAAACAAATAGAATTTCTCGAAAACTAATAAACATTTTGAAACTAAATTTTTTTTGTAAGTTGAGGGTAATGAGACACATATTCCACCAAAGTTTCAAGAGTCTAGAATTTTTCCTTTCAGAGTAAAAAATGCTTGAAATTTTCGAAAATTTCGATGGTTGTCGGCAATTATTTAAATGAATAATCAATGAAATGAAATCAACCGGGGCTTATATTAACCGGTTTGGAATAACCTAGTAAACAGAAACATTCAAAAAAATTAATCTACTGCAGTCTTACTGCAATTTTTAAAAAACTCCAAATTTCATGATTTTTTCACATAAAAGTGATTTTTAAACAATGTTCTGTTTATTTGATTTGGGAGGTATCGCAGAGGTATATTCCTTATAACTAAATACACCTGTTTTTACCTACGGCTATCTGAAACGAATTAGTTACAGATTCCCGTTCACATCGTCTAATTCTACAGGCCTATATGCAAATATAGCCTGATCGCCTACCTACTCCTCCAAACTACAATTGAATATTCCTTATTCTGTAGAGAAGCCTTGCTCATTCCCTTCTTTTGATAAAACGACCTCAATTAATTCCAACACACCGAGATTAAGGAAATTATAATTCCTAATGGAATTAACATATTCTTGTAAAATGTTTCCAGAGTTCTTTTGTCTTGAGACAGTAGTGGTGTTTTAATTAATTACATCTATCTGCGAAACTTAACGAAACATTTTAAATCTCGAGATTACAAGAACTTGTGTAATGTTGGAATAATTATTGCACCCTGTTTAAGTTGCCTGGAACGAAAAATAAATTATCTCGATAAAAAAATTATATACTTATTTATTATTCATTTTAAGCATCAATCGGACGATCACGAAAACACATTTAAGGAAAATATATGACTATAGTTTGATTAAATCTATAATATTGGGTTACCTCTGTTCGTAAAACATCAGTCATACTCAATATCGCAGTTCAATTTCCTCCCATATTACAGCATAGCTGTTTGATGAAGGTAAAGTCTAATTCAATTTGTCTGTCTGAACCTATAAAGTCTTTATAAGGCTGTCGCTTATATAACTTACAAGATTTAGTAAATATACCGTGTAAAATCAAAGGTCATTTAGCTTCTCCGCGTCTTAGTTTTGACAAGTTTAAAGATCAACGTCGAATACCCCTGTTCTTCAAAATCTCATTAAGTGTGAGGTATCGGAAATATCATTTGAGATATTAAGCCGGCGAAAACCTTTCATTTCTCTTATATATATATATATTTAATATAAAATAATTTTTTTCCATATTTATTAAAGCCTTTATTACGCTAATTTTTCATCTCGACAAATTTGGCGAAGAAAAATCCGCACTGTTGGAACACAATCCATTTAGTCGATTTACATTCTATGTTTTCTAAAGTAAGCGATGATTCTACCATAATACTTTCCACACATGCTGCTGCACCTATTCCCTGACGGTGTGTATTTTATACGCTTCATCACATTTGCCTCGCCGCAACAAGATTTATGAGCTGTCCTGTTCCTTACTGTTTACAGGTAGTTATCTGGATTTAGCTGTGCAAACCGGCGTCCTTAATTTCCTTTCACAAATTTTAAGGTAGCATGAAAAGAACAAATTAGTAAAATGCGTTTCTGGAAGATATTCTTAAGTCTATTGAGGAGGTTTAAACAGTTAAGAGTATTTCGATGCAACAAGATTGTCATGTATTTTAATGATGAACAAATATAACTAATAAATTTAATTGAATCCAAATACATAGTTACGATATAAAAACTCCCTCAGAAAATAAAATAAACCAGAGGAGAATACTCACAAGTCGCTTAAAAGCTAATAGCTTAAAAGAAACCTGGAAATCCTTCTTTATCCTAATTTACCCTTATTTGTTCTTATTTATCCTTATTTATCCTAATTTACCCTTATTTGTTCTTATTTATCCTTATTTATCCTGATTTACCCTTATTTGTCCTTATTTATCCTTATTTATCCTGATTTACCCTTATTTGTCCTTATTTATTCTTATTTATACTTATTTATCCTTATTTATCCTTATTTATCCTTATTTATCTTTATTTATCCTTATTTATCCTTATTTATCCTTATTTATCCTTATTTATCCTTATTTATCCTTATTTATCCTTATTTATCCTTATTTATCCTTATTTATCCTTATTTATCCTTATTTATCCTTATTTATCCTTATTTATCCTTATTTATCCTTATTTATCCTTATTTATCCTTATTTATCCTTATTTATCCTTATTTATCCTTATTTATCCTTATTTATCCTTATTTATCCTTATTTATCCTTATTTATCCTTATTTATCCTTATTTATCCTTATTTATCCTTATTTATCCTTATTTATCCTTATTTATCCTTATTTATCCTTATTTATCCTTATTTATCCTTATTTATCCTTATTTATCCTTATTTATCCTTATTTATCCTTATTTATCCTTATTTATCCTTATTTATCCTTATTTATCCTTATTTATCCTTATTTATCCTTATTTATCCTTATTTATCCTTATTTATCCTTATTTATCCTTATTTATCCTTATTTATCCTTATTTATCCTTATTTATCCTTATTTATCCTTATTTATCCTTATTTATCCTTATACCGACGACCAGGTCCCTCTAATAATTAAACAGAAATTCTTAAATTCCTCAACACAGAGAGTAAAAGGCAAGGAATGGCTTTGAAAAAAATTTATCAAGTTAATGAATAATGCTGTGTTCGGAAAAACTATAGAAAATATGTGCATTCCAACGTGAAATTAGTTAATAAATAGAAAAGGCCGAAGCATTAATTTTCAATTTAAATCTACAGTATTTTTTAACGAGAGACTGGTGGTTATTGAGCTAAAGAAACCCGAAATCTATTTTAATAAGGCCATATATGTAGGTCCCATGCGACTTCACACAGGAATCTTCAGGCGTTAGACTTACTAAAATACATACAATTCTTAAATTCAAGCAGTCTGCATGGCTAAAGTCTTATAACGACCTCAACACAGAATTAAGGTAAAAGGCAAGGAATGGTTTTGAAAAAAAATAATCATAGTGAATAATGCTGTATTTGGAAAAACTGTAGAAAATATGTACATTCCAAGATGACAAGGGTTAAAGCAACCCCAAAGCGAGCATTTTGGTCTCGTCCAGTACACAGTGTTACATATCAAGATACAGGTATTTAATAGCGGTGCGCAGGCGAAAGACAATTAAGTAGAGTAACGTAAATATCATACAATAAAGGATTATTACCTTTATTGTCTTCAGCACGACATTATTAAGTAGGTAAGAAACCCTGTAGCTGATTCTGTTCTACTCAATGCTATTAATAATAAATGACCGAAAAATAAGTAGACGTTGATGAGTATATATTTTCCTGCGAACAAGACGCTTCGCAGTCAAATATTCCTCAGAGAAAATATATTCCAGTATATCTTCCAAAGTTCTTAATAACACCATCAACTTCGCCACTTCCGACGTCTGTAATTTTCGCCTTTACTCCATTCCAATACAATTTTAATTACTTCCAGCACGAAACGCAAAGTTTAGACGGGATAAGTCCGCGTTTTTATCTGATTTCCCTCAGCCAGACTGAGGATTTATAAACCGGCGACGTTAATTTGTATCGCGGATGGTTGCAGGTTGTCTCTCAAAGTCAGATTAACGGTTAGTCTCAGTCTATAATTAAGGAATTACGGAAGCGGTAGAGTAACCAGGTGTATTGATCTCATCCAGAGACGATCTGGAGGCGTAGGCCCAACGTCAGCATCTGCTCGCAGCTCAATGTGTGGCACGGCATCCACACACGATACGGTTATTAACGAATTACGGAGGCAAAGCTGGGAACTGGTGGATTGCATAACAATTGCTCCAGTGGCCTGGCGGAATTAAATTATGGCTCTGTGAGGCTTTTGTAGAAATATCGCGAGCCTCGTGGACGAGTTATTATACAGGGCTTTGTTGTTCGCATGCTTTATGATGTTTAGCTTTACTCGCATTGTATGGAAATCAAAAGTAATTATTTATGGAGTGAGTGCGAAGATTGGAAGTAGGGTTTGTTGATTTTTCCATACTTATCCAACAAAGTCAATCATAAACGTATAATAATATTGGGTATCTCCTAATGACGTATCAATAGTTCAGAAAACAACTTTTGGAATACTAACTCAAAACTTAAAAATAATTGCAGGAAAAAAACAAATTCCAAATTCATTATTAATTAAGATACAAAATTTTCTGGCCAATTGGCTAGGCTAGTAGGCAAGAAAGATTTCTGGCAATACCCCCATTTCTGCATTCTCCCACTTCCAAGCCCCACCCCTTCCTCTATCTTCGTGCGTCCACTCCCCACCACAGTCCAAGCCTCGCCCCTTTCTCTGCCTTAGGTACGTGGGAGGTACACGGAGATGTTATAGAACTTTCTATAGTAATAGGAGAGGGGATAAGTCCCGCCCATTTTCCCATAACAAATGTGGGCGTGTTGTACACAGAGCTGTCATAGAACTCGCAGTAGTGGTAGGAGTGGGGATAAGTACCGCCTACTCTCCACTTAATATAATTCATGGGTGGGAGTTAAATGAAGATGTAGGACACTCCCCATACTATCGGTATTTTTACAAGTTGTTCATACCCAATCATATTTGAGACGCCATACTGATCTTGCATCATTACGACACTGAATAATTGTATAACGATGGCTAATTTAGATAAACCACTCTCTATTCGTAATAATATTCTGGAATAAACTGACGTATCGCCAATCTGTCTCTTTGCTGACGTCATGCGCACGAGGGGCTATTGGCGAGCGCACCTAATACTCTCGAATTAGCCGGAATAGATGGGGTCATTTGAAATTACAACTCGATCTGGGTGATTAACGAGGAAACGTGCAACTTTAAGCTCTGCGGATTAACCAAACTGTAAGACCGATCGAGCAAATCCCTGGATGTCTGCGAGACAAGCCGCAGGTTATTACAATAAACCGGCGGCATGCAGACCGAAATACTAAGATTGGCTGACATAAAGATAATATTGTTGCGAGACCTTATGGGGGCAACTCACATCCATAATATTTGACGTTCCAACTTGATCCCCTGGGCAGAGTTACTAAGAGTTTGTTTACTTTATCTCCTTTCGAACTATTTTTATCGCCGCCAGTTTAGAACGGGAAGCGGAAAATCCAAGGAAATATACGTACGAATCAGCTGAAGTGCAGTTAGACACTAGTTTTCTGTATGTTGAGATGATTTACGATGACAGCCGGGATGGAGAGTTTTTTATGGATTGTCTCAGTTATATCATGCAAACAATATTTTATAGTTTACTAATTATACGGAAGACAATACCTTAAAATTTTATAGTAAAATTCAATTTCCTTACTACACAAATAATTATATAGAAGTTGGTGATGTTACTTAGTGGTCGCAATATGTAAACATTTAATATAAAATTAATAGATAGTTGTGCTTAATTTTCAGGCCATAGTTCACTGGTAGGTAAGAAATATTCCTCATTACTATCAAAATTCACTATCAGCTCACTCCTAAGCCCTATCTCTTCCCCCACCTTTCCATTTATAGTGGTGAGGGAAGGGCAAGCCTCACATTGTGGGGAGTGGGTGTCGCTTAATTGAGGTGTGAGGATGGGGCGGGGCTTATGATGAAAAGTGGAGGCACATTTGGGTGGGAGTTGTCATAGAACTCTAATTTCTCACCTACTAGTGCAGCATTGCTTGTTCCAAATGATATATAAATTAACGTTCTGTTTTCTCTTGCAGATGAAGTGGTTAGCATTGTGTGTATTGGCCATCGTAGTGATAAGTTTGGCTGTGGCTGACGGGGAGGTTTGGGAAGAGGACGACCATGAAGTGCTTATTAGAAGTGAGAGGGGCGCCAAAAACCGCGGTAAGTAGCTTGTGATGTATGACTCATCGAAGAGTTAATTTTTGCTAATTCCGCTTAGGCTAAAACTGAAGCAACAAGAAATTATGAACTGATGAACTGATAGCTGGTAACGCGGGGAAAAGCAGTCGGCTACGGCGAGCAAGTGGCTGTCCAACGGGACACCAAAATATCGGAGCGCGTTCAATAAGCCACAGATATTCTTTTCCATTTTGTTTCCTGATTAATAAATGCGGATAACTATTTCCTCAAATACATAACTATGCTACCAGGGGAAGTTGTTCCTTCCTTGACCGGAAACAATGATTCAAATCATAAACTGGGGCCACATAACCACCATGAACAGGACAATGAAATGATAAATCTACGTTTTGAGGTACTTTCATTGAGACTGGACCTTACCACCATGAACAGGACATTGTAAGGGCCAGTCGGTGAATGTTTCCATGCCATGTAATGCAAAAAACGGAATATTAAAAAAAAACAATTCTTGACGGAAAATATCACTTCGTTACATTAGTGCATACTATGTATAGAAAACCATGAGGAACAACCGTGAGGTTTACTAGAAGTCATTTGAAAAGATATATCAGTAAAAAATTGCACATGTTTCTTTGGGCCCGTTGTCAAATATCATGTTATGAGTACCCGCTGATTTTAGCGCTACATACTGCTAATTTAAGCTAGTTTAAACACAATTTATCTTATGTAACAGCTCTGTAAGTAGATCTAAAGTGAATGATAGCAATAAATAAAACAAAAATTACCATGTTTGAAAATGCAATTTATTAATTTGCACTGATAAACGGTACAAGAAGTTAATGTGAGTTTCGATGTCACGTATATGACTTCTAAATACTGAGAAGAGGAAATATGAAATTTGATAAATTTTGGATGTGCCGTTAATTAGATCTTAGTTATATTGAAACACCATCTATGACCTCAGCAGTTGACAGGGGCTGAAAAGTTATCTATAATGAATCAACCAGAAGATGCTCAAGGATTATTAAAAAAAATTAAGGTTCTTTGTTTTGTAATACGAACTTAAGACCAATTTATATTGATAGAGGGTTGCTAATATCGATTTTCCGATTTTATGCTGTTTTGAATTCTTGACGTTTCGACCATTTTGTCGTGGTCTTCTTCTGAAGCGATATAAGTCCATGACCAATAATTGAAACATCAAGAATTTAAAATAATCAGCTCAGGAAAGAACCCGGAACCTCTTCTATAAATCATCAGCTCTGTGAAAGCCTTAGAATCAAGACTGATTCCTTGAATGGACCAAATTTTATAAAACCACAAACCTTCCGTGACCTTGGCGTAACACCTGATACCACGTTCCCTTTTAATATTCACATAATCACCTAACCTTACTGCATTTTTTGCTAGTTTTAATCTGATCACCAAGAAGTTGAACCAATAGTACGGTTGATGGAAAAATGGTATGAAATGGTATTTCTTGGCTTCTCTTGGTCCTCATCTTGCGCCTTATCTACCTGCAAAATCTGTACGCTTACGATCCTTGCTATTGAAACAACTATCCATAATACTTATTTTCCCATGAAACAATTTAATATTCCATCGCAGTAGCAACGCACGGTTAATCAACCACATGCCTATGTTTATAAACAATTTATTTGCTGCGGTTTTAATTAAGTGCGACTCGGCTAGCACTTTATACGCACGCAGTGACGGAAAGTTCATTTGCATCATTTATTCTATTAACATTATCGCTGTCGTATGTTTACTAGCAAAACATATACGCCTGACTTCGTCTTCAACGAGACAAAACTAATAGGGTTATTTATAGCATTAACCTGGTTAAATGTCATGTCAACTGAGATCGGTCATTAGATCATTTACATGCTTCTGGAATAGATATCAGCAACAGTTGAAGTTCGTTTGATTTATCGCTGGCGTAGATAGATGATTTACGCGATGCCAGATAAAAAAATTAATATTAATTTATTGGATCGTCGTATTTTTTTTAATGTTCCTTACTAAATTCTTCAATCTCTCGAGCCGGATTTTTGATTTTAAGTTATAATTTTTTATAATTTAGATCCAAAATTAAATATCTGTCAAAATGGAATTTTCATTTCTTTTTTTTTATTCTTGACAGCTGTCAAAATCAGTGTCAAATTTAAAATATTACAAGAATTTTTTTGTAACACAAATCAATGTGAGTTTTTATAGAAAAAGAGATATAAAATTCTTTAAATCTAAATCCTTCTATTTTTATTATTAAAATTAAAACAATGTTTTCACTTTTGGCAGCTGTCAAATTTTCTGTCAACTTAATGAAAATGCGATCTAATGACTGAATACGAATTAGTTTCAAAAAAATATTATATTTGTTGGTACCTGCCAAAATTGCTGTCAAATTTAAATTTTAGCAGCTGTCAAAATTTCTGTAAGCCTAATAAAAATGCCATTTAATAAATATTTCAACAAAGGGAAGCACCGCGCAATTTTCTATGCGTTTTGCAGGTAGTAACTACGAAATTGGTGTCAAAAAAATATTATGCTTTTCTGGTAGCTGTCAAAACTGCTGCTAAATTTAAAAATATGCAAGTATATCCTTCTGGTATTACTTTCGTATTCAGTACCTCAAAAACATAAAGAAACATGTTTGTTAAGTACTTTAATTGGTTGAAATAATAATAAAATGACATTTCATTAAGTTGACAGAAATTTTGACAGCTGTCAAAGGTTACAACTTTATTTTAACATCAATAACTGGACTAGAAAGTTTTAAAAAATTTTATGTATACCTTCTTCTATGGAAATCAACATTAATTTCAAAATTACGAAATTACTTGTAAGGTTTCAAATTTGACAGTAATTTTGACATCTGCCAACCAACATATTATTTTGACATCAATTTCGTATTCAGTGCCTCCAAAACTTATAAAAAAATGTTTGTTAAGTACGTTTGTTTGTCTAAACAATTATAAAATGTAATTTTGACAGCTGTCAAAAGTGAAAACTTTATTTCATTGTCTATTATGGAACTAGCAAATTTCAAAACACTTCTTCTATGGGAATTCACGTTATTTTCTAAATTAGGAAAGGCACACTTGCATTTTTTAAATTTGACAGCAGTTTTGACAGCTACTAACAAATATAATATTTTTTTTTACAACAATTTCGTATTCAGTTCCTCCAAAGCCTGTAGAGAAATGTCTGGTTGGTACTTTATTCGTTGAAATAATTATTAAATGGCATCCTCATTAAGTTGACAGAAATTTTGACAGCTGCCAAAAGTAAAAGCTGTATTTTACTATTAAATATGAATGAAACTTGCAATTTTAAAAAGCACTTGATTTTCCTTCTGGAAATTCACATTGTTTATAAAATTATGGAAGACAAACTTGCATAGTTTTAAATTTAACAGCAATTTTGACAGCTGTCAACAAACGTAATAATTTTATGAAATTAATTTCCTATTCGGTACCTCCAAAGCCTGTAGAGAAATGTCTGGTTGGTACTTTATTCGTTGAAATAATTATTAAAAGGCATCCTCATTAAGTTGACAGAAATTTTGACAGCCGCCAAAAGTAAAAGCTGTATTTTACTATTAAATATGAATGAAACTCGCAATTTTAAAAAGCACTTGATTTTCCTTCTGGAAATTCACATTGTTTATAAAATTATGGAAGACAAACTTGCATAGTTTTAAATTTAACAGCAATTTTGACAGCTGTCAACAAACGTAATAATTTTATGAAATTAATTTCCTATTCAGTACCTCCAAAGCCTGTAGAGAAATGTCTGGTTGGTACTTTATTCGTTGAAATAATTTTTAAAAGGCATCCTCATTAAGTTGACAGAAATTTTGACAGCTGCCAAAAGTAAAAGCTGTATTTTACTATTAAATATGAATGAAACTCGCTATTTTAAAAAGCAGTTGATTTTCCTTCTGGAAATTCACATTGTTTATAAAATTATGGAAGACAAACTTGCATAGTTTTAAATTTGACAGCAATTTTGACAGCTGTCAACAAACATAATAATTTTATGAAATTAATTTACTATTCAGTACCTCCAGAGCCTATAGAGAAATGTCTAAAGTAATTTGTGGAAATAATTATTATAAAATGGCATTTTTATTCAGTTGACAGAAAATTTGACAGCTGTCAAAAGTGAAAAACGTTATTTTAATTTCAATTATAAAAATAGAAAAAAATACCTTCTTTTATAAAAAATCACATCAAATCCAACCAACTCTGAAATCTTATAGTTCTAAATTTGTATGAATGACAAATACGGAGCCAACTTCCTGCGTATTTGAGACCCGACTTGCAGAGGATTTCTTGCACGTAATTTGCCTGTTAAACCACTATAATACAACTTTGAGGTTTCTAATTTGCCGGCGACCGCTACAAGTTTCAGACGTCAATCCCGGAGGACCACGTCCTCGCAGCTTGGCACATCTGTTGTTGCACTTTGCGGTATTCTCGGACGAAACTTCAATCGGTTCTCGGTTTTACAAATATTGTCGTGGCCATAACTTAAATTGAAAAGAACTTCTACTTACCATAAATGCCAAGGATAGGCACAAAATTGTGACCCTTGGCAAATCAGTCAACACATCTAGAATAAAATGGAATCATCAAACACACACTAAATATTAGAGAAATTCTTGATTCACTTAATCTTCTTGGATACATTATGTGTATTCTCGGTCTTCCACTCGAACTAGCATGCCAAGCAGTGCAAATTATAGGAAGTACAGCATTGAAGGGAGATACAATCTAGATAATGAATTTTATCTGTATATTCCAGTTTAGATTTGAAATATCGCAACATTTAACCATTTAACTAGTCCGCAGAAGAAATTAAGCGGTTAGTGGCTTTAAACTTGTAATATTTATGTTTTCCAGTTCATCCGGTGCACTTAGGAAGGTCATATTTCTCCCTTGTAACAGTGGCAGTAAAACAAGCAATACAAAATAGAGCCGAACCAAACAAGCAATAAATTATAATCTAGCCGTAAAAACTAAAAATATACAGACGCGGTTTAAATTCAGACTCGGATTGGAGATTAAATTTAAAAATAAAATATCTGCGTTTGTATAGGTAGAAGCCCTATAAATTTCGGCATTAAAATTTAAGCCCTGCAACGCCGTTACAATGTTAGTAATAAAAGCGAAGTTCTGATAAAACGCAAATAATTTCGATTTAATCGTTCGTAATCCGGGCCGTATTCCGGTGCCATGGAATCACCTAAAATTTAGAGAGGCTCTTGATACAAGCGGCCTAGCTAACACGGAAATACATAAAAGAATAAAGCTGGTAATAGTTATGCATTTTATGCAACACAATTTATAAAAAATCAGAAATTTGAACATCGTTGTCTTAAATTACTGGTAACATAGCAACCAAACAGGCAAAGTAAATAGAAGGCCGTTAAAAAGATGAAATGGTGCAATAATTCCCTCCCATGCATTGCGTGTGCGCCATCACTTTTTTAGATTTTTTTTTTGCAAAATCATAAAAGAACATTGCAAATACAGTCTGGCCTCTCAGAACAAGTTTGTCTCCTGTTAGAACTGACTTAACACACGGTCCCTTAAATTCACCCAGGCCAAAAATCAAGTGGATTAAGGTCTGGCAATTGAGCGGGCCTGACCAAATATTCAGCGATAACTCACTATTATGAATGCTAAAATGTTTGTTGGTCACCACTAGACTTATCAAAATTAATATGCATGTATCGTATTTCCAACTTTAGTATCAATACTTCAAAGAGATTTTTATTTCACGCGGCTGATTAAAAACCAGTAATTAGCGCATGCTTTCTAGAATATTATGTTACATTAGTTTCATAATTAAATTTTGTCTGCAAGTATAGTTTACAGTTGATTAATGACAGAGAATTTAAGTTGCAGGATATATCGATTAACTATCATAGTAGACAACGCAAAAGTTTAGATTAACTTAGAAGTTAAACAGGCGTTAGTTACTACTTCATTACAAGCTAGATATTTTAATCAATAGAGACCGACGAATTTTTTGTGCACGAATTAAATCAACAGCTGAAATTTAAATCGGTTGTAATAGTGATTATAATCGTGGAAATCTGAACAAATTTGTTTTATCGTGAAGTCTTTTTAATTACTTTGATTAGTTTACGAGCTACGTTAAAACAAAAAATAATATTTTTGTTCAATAAATTCTTTAAAAAAAAATTAATTAAGTTAAAGCTTTACGTCAAATGCTTTATTGTTTAAATGTTAATTGTGGCATTTCATAAATTATTTCTCTTCCTTTTCTTTTTTGGGATTTATTACCGATGAATTAAATGATTAAAGAATTGGCCCCGGCGGGTTCTAGACCGATGAATTAAGTGATTAAAGAGTTGGCCCCGGCGGGTTCTACCCGGATGAATTAAGTGATTAAAAAAATTTTTTTGACAGCTGTCAGTGACGTTTTTCGAAAAAAAGGAATTTTTTGACAGCTGCCAAAGTGACGTTTTTCGAAAAAAAAATTTTTTTTGACAGCTGCCAAAATGACGTTTTCCGAAAAAAAAAATTATGACAGCTGTCAAAATGAGAAATTTTTTGACAGCTGTCAAAGTGACCTTTTCAAAAAAAAAATTGACAGCTGTCAAAATGACGTTTTTTTCGAAAACTTTTTTTGTGACAGCTGTCAAAGTGACGGTTTAAAAAAAAAATTAAAAATGTAACAGCTGTCAAAGTGACGTTTTCGGGGAAATTTTTTTTGACAGCTGTCAAAGTGACGTTTCTAGAAAAAAATTTGTATTTGACAGCTGTCACAAAACTGTCAAAGTGACGTTTAAATGTCAAAGTGACAGAGGGGCGCCATCTACGAACCGAGAACGGTTTCGGGTCGGCGAGGACGTCCGGATCCCGAAACTGCCGTCGGTTCCGTCGTGGGACCGATATTAAGGAAACGTCAATTTCGGACCATAACCTCAAAGTTTTATCGCGACGCACTGTATATTTCGAGATAACCTAAAAGCGGCATTTGGACGGTTCGTTGACGTTGAAGTTTCAAATAGTTTCAATGTTTTGCCCAGGCACGAACGGGGATTGGTCGTGCGCGCGCATCCGGCGGCCATTGGTCTCGTATCTCTTTTTAATTTCTAAATTTAATTTAATTGCAAGGATGAAGAATAAAGCGTTTAAGAGGGAATTAACAAAAAAATAAATCCTTCCTCACTTTCCCATTAAAAAAATTATCCCACATCTGACAACTCTGTAATTTATTCTATTAACATATATGCGAAAAGGATTAGATGATTGCTAATAATAGATCTGTCTTCAGTCATTCCATCAATTCTTAACTCAAAGAAATTGTGTGCTGTAAATAAATATAAATAATCCTTAGTTGGTCTGGAGAAACTTTTTTAACGTGGTTTTTTTAACAAATATTTGCGTTCCATATCTCCATATCATAAAAATCAGCAAGTTGACATTTCAGATGTATAGATATCAATAATGTCTGGAGCAGTTCCGAAGTTTTTATAGGTCGAAATTTAAATTTCGATATGGAATTCACGACGCTGCTTTAAATTTTTATAGGAGTCATAAGTCAAAGTACTATAAATATATATACGGAATATAAATATGATACACAAGTAGACGAGAAAGACACATTTCATATTTAAAAATGTGGTGTATGTGAATAGAGACAAGTACGTGCTGGTTGTAACAATAGTTGCTATAGAATTTTTATGTGGCCGGCCAGACAGTCTTTGTTTGCTGTTTAGGTACCGAGAAAAATACCAAACGAGAAACATATTTCTCATTATTTGTATAATGAATTTTAATAAGTAAGATAAATAAGTTAAATACTTACTAGTTTGAAAACAAGCGATTTCCATCAGGTAACTAGGTAACCGGTGAGGTGGAATACAAACAGTGAAGCCCAAACATCCAAGCTGGTAAGAGAAGCTCCGTTGCATACCTGAAAAATTAAGTAACAAAAATTATTAAAAGTTATAATTTATTAAAAATTATTGTTCATTCGACGCGCCAGCTATTTTTTTTTAATTATCACACAGTTTCTTCACTAGGAAGATCACTTTCAGCTAAATAAATTGGTATACGATAGTTAATATTTAAACCCCTAGAGGGCAATGCTAATAGAAATTCAAAACAAAGCATTACATATCAATTTAGAGATTAATTAAATATAATTACTAGGTATTGAATAACAAATAGTCTAAATTCAGCAACAAAGGCAAGCTCCCCAAAACCTGGTGTACCCAAGAAGGCCCTGACATCAAAAGACAAGGGTTAAAATCACCTCAAAGCGAGCATTCTGGTCTGGTCCAGTACACAGTGTTACGTATCACGATAGAAATATTTAACAGCGCTGTGCAGGCGAAAGACAATTGAGTGTGTAACGTTCTTATACCAATATAAAAATATAAAGGTAATAAAAAATGCAACTTGTGCATGTTAGAACCAATTATATAAGAAGAAATCAACAAAATTAGACACTTTTAACACCTTTTTCACCTTTTTCAACTTCCTTCTTCGCTGTGCAATGTGCATTCCGCAAAATATAATTCATTTGAAATTCGTGGACCTTCTTTTTCCAAACCTGTCAGTGAGTGGGAATAGGCATTCGCGTTATGCAGAAATATTGTCTTATTTATAGAGAAAGTGCGCCATTAGTGCCAAGGTATTTAATTTAGTATACGATAACCAGATATTTAATGCGACAAGTATAAAGGATGTATAATTCTTTCTCTTATTTTCTTAAAAAAAAAGGTTATAGCGAGCAGATACAGTTAATATCCTAAGAAGTGTCAGTTCATATCTCCGACAAAGAATTCTGATATATGTATTCAAGCTATGATCGGAAGCTGAGTAGAAATGTATGTTCAAATACTTATTGTCATTTCATGCCATACTTTTGTCAGAATATATGATGAATGGTTGAAAAGTAAACCGAAATATCTTTTAAATATTTATCGAATGATTTTTTATTTCTGCGTCCTTTTACAGGATATGTCTCTAAACTTTTTAACTTAAAATCAAGAGGAGGGAGTTGTAAAAATTATCCTTCTTTGGTAATGATCAATTTCTTTCAGAAGGGTTGCAGAAACGTCCCTTAATTTTTCGTAAAAAAATCCACCTACCAAATTTGTACCTCTAGTTCTAGTAATCACCATATATCATTCTACCATGTCATCATGTCTTGGAGTTTTTGTTCAATTATTGAATTGTTACCCTGGACGTTTATACTTCTCTGCTCTGGATTGAAACTCGCACATAATCTACGCATCAAGGGCTCGATGTCTTGTTCTATCACTTTCCTCGTAATCAAACATTCATCTTAATCAAATAAAATTGTAGACTGTCCTAATTATTCCTGAGTAAGTGGATTCGAAGCAACGTAACACTAAATGAGTGACAAACTTCTCCTTGTAAACATCAAATAATTTTGAAGGAAGATTGATGATCGAGAAAACCGTAATATTTCCATAATGAAGAAACTTCCGTGAGACTTATGTGATATCCGCGGAATGACAGCTGAAGCATTAGAAAGTGGCTCGGCAACTTCATACAAATTTATATGTAATGAATAATCCTTGCGAGTAAAAATAACCGAGGGTCGTGACGAGCTTAAATTTATTTCGGATAAAGCTACAACTTTCACAATTATTCTTTAGAATTAAAAGAGCGCTCTAGTTAGTTCGGGGCTTTTAAAAGGCAGCTTTTTCGAAATGAAATATTTCCGTTATAAATGGTTTTTTTGTAGGCGGAACTAGCCATTTATCTTCGCCTCCTGCAGGACTAATATCCAGGGCGGAGGCGGATGTGTGCTCTAACTGAAAACTATTTTTTTGGAAGCGCCTTTAAAATTAATGGCAAACGTCATCTGTCGTAAAATAAAAACATTGTAATACTTTCTTTAAAATATAGAGGATATGTGTAAAAAAACTCCCGTACTTATGCTATAGGTTATAAATAATAACGAATATGTATCTTTGTCGACTATGCACCACAGGGATATGTACTTAGTCCAATTTTATCCAACAGACACGTAATTGACCTGCTTTAACCACTAAGCAAAGGGAATATACTCTGTTGGTCCGACCTCTTCTATTTATTGGTGTGACAGGAGGCATGATCTCGTTCCGATGCTGTGTGGTGTGTCACGTGACCAATCTTGCCCGCCATTGCTAAAAGTAGGCCACGCCTCCTGTTAATCGCATAAATAAAGGAAGAACACAGCTGACTTAACTTCAGAAGAAAGTCACAAAATCACCAAAACATCAAGAATTAAAAATAATCATGGAAGAGTCCGGAAATTCTTCTAACAAATCATCAGCTCCGTAAACGGCTTAGAATAAAAATGTCGATCTATATATAGAAAAATCAGCAATAAACTGGTGGCCATATTGTATATATGCAATATATTAATTTCTCTGCTTCTGTCCCATTGTTCTTGATTTACATAATCCATAACTTTACCAAAATTGTCTTTGACTGAAGCCACTTTGGGTGATTATAATTTTGCATCGCATTCAACGCCCAAAATGAATATCCATCAATTCAGTTGCTGCTCTAGTGCGCTCGAGTGTCTTGCAGTAAAAATTTAAACTGCATCCATAATAAAGTAAATCGTCTGCTGCATTAAAACGACTGCTCCTTCCGAACGCGAGCAAAAAGAGTGGACATTTAAGATAATCAGTCTTCCCTGTGCGCCCCCCTGCTCTGCATTTGTTCCCATGTAAGAGAGAATAATTGCGGAGCAATTAAAATGCAGTTGGCTTTGTTCGTTTCCTGTTCCGGGCTCGGTTGGCGCAGGAGTCTGGAATGAATCTTGTCAAATGACTGGATTCGTTCCATACCGAAATAATCTGCGAACGCTTGTAGTTCAAGTGCTCAGATACAAGAGTTTGGTCTTCTTGGCAAATCGTTACACGTTAAGTTCTCTTATGCTCTCATTTCTGCGATCTGAAACTGATGAGTTTCCAATTTTAAGAAATATATCGAGAACTGAAACGTTAAGTGCCCTTGCACTTTTTAGTTTGATGTTTATGAGAGGAGAATTTAGCGACCTGAAACAAAGCGAGCAAGAAGGACTGAAAGGCAGGATCCGTGCAGTTTCTAAATGTCAAAGTTTCAGTTCTATAATTTTCCCATATTATTATGTGAAGCTACGAAATTATTATTATTATAATTATTTTAAGCGATGCATCGTATTGTCATGGGCGTGATTCCATCTCTTGCCGGTATCTATTAATATGTGCTAATCCGATAACTTATTGAGTTTCGAACGTTCCGATTTTATTATTAAATTAACGCAAAGGGAAGAGCGTTACCGGTTCGCAGCTGTCAAGTTCCTATGTTCGGCTTTTGATAGCTCCAATCCAGTGATCCGCTCCGTGGCAGTTAATCGCTTGCAAATGCTGACTTCATTAAAGTATTAAATGTACTTATTTACGTGAGCCCTGATAAAATATATCGCGTATGTTGCTTATATTATGGACAGCTAGGCCACGAATTAATTTTTGTCCTTTATTATGAAGGGATTATTTTATTATTGTTTTAGAAAGAAATTATTTCCAGAAAAGTTATGTTTTCAGAAAAAAAAATTTGCTTTGGATGCAATGAATTCTGTAATGTAATTCAATGCTTTATGACATGTAGTTATGAAGAGTAGTTGTTTTTACAAGTTTGAAGACAATTGCGTTCTAAATTGGTTTCAATAATTTTTACGCCCAACAGTGTAATTTTGGGCTTCACAATGACCGTTTATATATTGAACGGGCTCAACAATGTCTGTTTATATATTCTAAGAATATTATGTCAGAATAATTCTGATGGTTATTTTAAAGAATTTAAAGATAGTACATCGTCACATGGGGCACTTTGCCACCACGGCACATCTTTATATATTTATCACGGATTTTAAGTATTTGTGAACCTCCTCTACATTATTAAAAACACTACGCGATTTAAATACGCCATATTTATTTTCAGGATTCGGCGAGGCCATGAATTATTTATTGTACGTATATTTTAACAACGCCCTTGGCATGAAAAATAGGGTAGAGCTCGGTGAAGAGTAATCGCAATTTGCATCTTGTAGTTGCAGAACGGCTGCGGTGTCCTGGGTGTCGTCTACATTCTATTCCGTAAACTCCGAACTGTTAATGCAAAGCGATACAATGTAACTTGTCCCTGCTAATGAATTGCATCTCATGGAAATTAACTCCAACCTTTGTCCCCGACAATTAGCAACTTATGCATTTCCTATTTCCTTTCCATATCCCAAGTTGGATTCGTTCCACTCGCAGGGACTGCAATTTATTACGCCCCTTGATGGTTATGATACGCAGGGCGAGGATCGAAATTTCACTTTGGAGGAAAATCCGAATGGGCGCTGAGGTGCGATGAATTGGACAATTATCGGAATCCGAATAATAAAAGTGACAGTTTTATCTCTCCAAACATGACGTCGATTGCCAGGACGACTCTTACTACAATCAGAGTCGTAACTAAGCCTAGATTTATGCGGCTTTCGGGCGGATAATGTTAGATGTAAGGAGGCGTCAACCTTGATTTATGCGTGCATTTACCAGCTGTGATAACGTAGACCAACTTCTATTAAGCGGAAAGCACCGTTTCAGCCATAAAATAGCTCGAGGCGGCTTTAATCACCTATTCGAACACCAATGGAAAGTCTTCAAAGGGTTTTAATTGATTTTGAAAGAATATTTTAGTAAATTTAATAAACAAATGTGTTCAATTATTCTACAAATTGAATTGGCATGTCGACCATTTTGTAATCTGAAGCCAAGTTAGTCCTGTTGGCCTGAGCTCCTCTACGTTTTAGTAGGAGGCGTGACTTAAGATCCAAGTCGTTGGTAGGCGTAGGCGTGGCTTGGTTCCACCAATGGCGGCGAACTTAATGGTGTATGACGACATTGGTGGCACCAAGCCACGCCTACGCCTACCTTATGATAGGCGTGGCTTCGCCACACAACGTCAGTGAAATAAAGACACGCCTCTTGTTTAAACGTATCAATATAGAAGCTCGGACCAACAGAGCTTTAGAAGAAGACCACACCAAGATGGTCGACACGTAAAGAATTCAAAGTAAAAAATGGTCGATATGGTCGATATTATTTAAAGTTGATGTCCTTGAGTATTTATCAATTGAAACGCTGAAGACGATACGGTGGGCCAGAGAGAGTGAATCCCGCCTCTTTTTGGACCACCGAGATATGAACAAAAGCGTTGGAACTTTTTTACATGGCATACTTCCAAACGTTATTAATTGTCCTACTGAGAATCGCGTACAATGAAATTTCGTCCTTTGTGGATGTAAATCTCGTACAATAAACACTTTTCACGTATACACACACAAATTCTACCAGGATTTGAAACGGCAGAATACACGAATGATAAAAATACAAAGGAATATATATATATGACAGGTATTGTACTGCGTCAGATATTCCCTACATAATGATGACATAGTAATCAAATATCAAAGAATCTGTATGAAATAGGGGCGATTTCGCCGATGGGACTGGTTCTATAGAGGAGACTGAACAGCCGGGATGCTATCTGTATTGGAAACAAGGTTTTATTCTCTTATTCGTCTGCCTTTTTGTTCAACAGGGTGATTATTGTTCTTGCTTTTTTTGACTTGATTTTTAATTTTGATTTTTCAAGTAAAAATAGGCTGCATTTTTAACCTTATTCGTATTGTCATGGTTTGGTTAAACCAAGTCATGGTAGGGTTTATACCTCTACCATATGTTACGTAAGGGGTTGATTTTAATGAGACAAATATTAAGACACTTTAAGTTATGTCACTAAATAGTTGACTCGCTTGGCACACGAGAGGGTTTTACTTAATAAGGGTGCTATTTAATAAATTAAAACATAGCGGCAAGGTTCCAACAAAACAATATTTAATAAATAAAGAAACAAGAAAACACAAACACAATTAACACAAAATAAACTATTACTTACAATAGGGGTCAGAGTAGCCTGAGGAGGAAAATGCACTTTAACCTGAGGGGCTCTGAAGGGGTGTCAACTTCAGTATGCTGGAACGGATGGACAGATACTTTGTTATTCAAAGTTCGAATCCTAAGTTGTTAACTCTTTTCCGATCAAGCCAACATAATTATTCCCAGTTTGTTAACTTATTTCTTGCTGTGAAAGCCAAAGGCTTCCACTTTGACCTACGCCAAAATTCACAACTTCCCATGCCTGCTACGCATTAATTTACTTCTTAATTAACGCACAAGCATTTTTGTGATGTAAAAGAAGCCTCTCTCCGTGCGACGTAAGGGCGCGAGGGTGTGGAGGCAATCCAGTTAGGGATTCTGGCTGGAAAGCCGTCGGGATGGAATTCGCTTTCCTACGTTCCCAGATAAATCACATCAGTGAGCTTTACCCCATCACTACACAAATTGAATATTTATAAATTTCATAATGGGATTCGGTGCGGATATGACACTAAATTGCGCGCCAACTTAACACCTAGAACTCTTCGGGGGGAATTGGATCCTGCACCGTTCCCTGTGGGTTAAAAAATGAGAATTACGTAAGTTGAATTGTATATGTGGGATTGTTCAGAACTGTGGCCGTGCCTCGGTTGCTAAGCACGTCTGGGTTGGGGTTTAAAGGGTTCTATTTCAAGATTACTGAACAAATCGTTCGTAATTTTGTACTTTCTTATATATGTATAGGTAATTCTTTAACTAACTGTCAGTTAATATCTATGATTATTTCCAACATTCCTGAAGGTACAGTCTTTAGAATTAATTTAGAAATCTACTTCTCATTTACTTTAATTCTATTCCTTTGGGTTGTAATTCTAATTCAGATTGCATGGGAATGCAGTTGTTTGCTTTGATGATAAATTAGTGTTATCAATTCGCAATTCAATTTATGGACGATCCTAGGGATTCATTAATCATTCGAAACGCTATTAATATAACCTAAAGTACATGTTCACGACCGGTCCTGTGTAATAGGAGGGAGGATGTGACTATTTAATAGAATAAACAAACGTACATTCTAAAATTGAATTAGCTTGGTGTTATCACATTTTAGTTTTATAGAAAACAAACTCATATTTTCTTCTTTCTTACGAAATAGCCAGGTTTTGATTAGAATTTATGTTCCTTCTGTCCATCTACTCTGCTCTGTGTATTGTAACGAAGTGATTTTTCCAATCAAGGAAGGTTCATTTTTTGCTTTAAATATTACCATCACTTGGGTACACCCTGCCGCTGTTTTAGTAATTAAATTCTGTTCTAGTTAAGTTATAAATGAGTTGTTAAAAAGTCCGCTGGTAAACAAGCAGTCAAGTAATTCATTGATTAATTTTCGACAATCCCCCGTATAATTAAAATCCGAGAATTATTATAAATAATGGCCGAGTTGGAAATAAAAATCATTCGTTACTAAAAATGTTAATCCGTATCCGTTTTAATCCGTTTCTTTTTGCAATATAGTATAGAAATTACAAGTAACTCATTTCCGGTTATATACGTTCTGAATTGATGCGCCTACTTGCATAATCCGCTGCACCTCTACAAGTTACGCTGGGTTGTGCATCCGAATCCTTCGTTTCAAGTCGGTGACCGCCCCTCTATCACCTCCGTTGGTCTTTTGTTTGCTAAAATATGCAACGGCTGCTGAGATCTGTTCACTTGGGCCATCTTAAAAGCCTCCCTGCATAATAGGTTACTGGAAAACCTACGTGAAACCAAATAGTCATTATATGCATCAACTGCGTGGATCTGTTCACTTGGGCCATCCATACAGGTGATCTGCATAGAGTTGACTCGGAAAACTTACGTTACTCAACATAATCATTAACAAATAGCTCTACGTTTGTGGCAGTAGTTTGCCGTGTGTTTCAATATTTTGTCTAGCCTCAAATATCTATAGCTAACGGATTGATTGATTGATTGATTATAATATTTCCTAGTGGAAAGGTCCGTTTGATTGTCGCATACAATAATTTATTAATTCAACGTCTCCGAAAATTCCGCCGTAAAATCGCGTAAAGATTCTTGATTGCCAGCTTGACTTGTTTTTAATCATTTTGAAATAGTTTTATACACACTCGACTGTACAGTTTGTGGAGGTTTTAGAGTAAATTATTCTGTTTCCAAATACTGCTGAATAAATACGTTATTTTAAAGAGGCAAAATTCACGAGTTATTATTTCTGTCATTTATTTCTGATTAACCCGTTTGAGCAGCATGATCGAAATCCATTAGATAGATCTCCAGCTCCGACCCCTGGCAATTCCGTGTCTCCGCTGTTTCGCTATTCAGGGTTGTTCTCCCAATAGGAGAGCCAAACAAGTGTAGTTCTTTGCACTTAAAAATTAAAGGACTGGCGCCCGAGATTTCCGTATAAAAAGATTACGTAAGTATATTGACAAAAAGCACCGTAACAAATAGGACCATCACAGTATCAAATGAAACTAGACATGGATCGCAACGAGAAGCAAAAAGTGCTGTGTAAGCTTAAAGTCACAATTTGCTACATCCGAAAATGGATAAATTCATGGCGTTGACTATTTATTTTTCCTAGTTTACAATAGGAGGATTATCGAGATCACCATATTGTGGTAATTACAGTTTGCACAAGTTTGGTATGGTCAAAGTTATAGTATTACAGCTCAAATAAAGTTGTTCAATATCAGCAGAGTAATTTCATTAGTAGCGTTTGTTGATGGCCATTTGAAATTTTATAATGACGTGGCACTTATTAGACAAATTAAAGACAAATAAATTTCCTAAGATAGTAAATAATCTTATTGCAAATTATATTGATCTGCAATATTTCCTTTAACATCATGTTACATGTAAATTAAACTACGTACCTACCACAGCATTTATTATATTTACAAAAAGGATACAATACAGTAATTTATTTATTTTAGTTAAAATAGTCCACTTTCTTCGTAACGTAATGGTCATTCCAAGTAGGTACTCGCTACAGTTTCGTGAGGTTGACAACCACAGTATAATTAAAATGAAGTATAGCGGTATAGATTAATCCATAGTATGAAGTATTTTCGTTATAATACCAGAAATAATCTGCTGTGCTTGTAAAAGTCTCGGACACAACTTTTGTTTAGTACGATGTATTATATTGACCATTGGTATTCCATTTGACACAAGGCATTCTTCATCTCAGTATTACAATAGTTAATAAATTCTATTGTGCATAAAACAGTTGGCTTGTAAACAGAGCTGAAACAAAAAGACATGACCTTCAGACGATAGACAACGAAATTAAATCGGTAATTTCCTAAATAACTCGTATAATATTGTTTTACTACTTACCTAGCCATAAAGACAGAAGTTAAGATATTAATTGAATATTTGTAACATTCGTTTGTTTTTATTTGTGCTCTTCGAACTGTCATTTGATAGTACAGAATTTCTGTCGAATTTAGAGCTGATGTTTTGAAGTATCGCCTTGGAGAATCATGGCGCTGTCTAATTAATGTATCATGACGTTAGTCACGGTCGGAAATTGTTAGACAATAAATATCGACGGTTTTTCAACCCCCAAATCCAACTCTGCCAAAAAATTTTGAAAAACCCACAGCTTTGTCCACATAATGCTAAAAACGCAGATCGACATTTTTTCTCATAAAAACATCAACTTTACGCAAATAAAATACGAGTCACTCTTCCATATCACCCATAAATACATTCGTAAGAATGTTTGTTTAGAAAATAAAATATTTAAGATTTCACTTCACCACAAGGAAGGGAACGAAAAATAAGCATATTCGTAAGGGGAAGACAAGTTGTCACGCTTGCATTAAAATACAAGTTTTATACGTATTTCATGATTGATGTGCTGAAATATCTGAAAGACGAAAAAGCATGATCCCGATCGGTATTCTTTATTATAAGTTACGTTGATTGATGGATATGGCTCTATAAATACAAAAGTGGGTCTTAAATTAGAACAAATTCAGATTTAGAACGCATCTCTCACTACTTAGACTAAACGTGGGCCTTATTTTTGGCCTCTTTGAGCCCTGGCGTTCCCACATCACGTCCAACATTTTAACACTTCAATTATATTGCGTTTTGCGCTCTTCAGTCTCTTAAGGTTAAGATTTTAAATTAAGTTGATGCTAAAGAAAACAAGGAGCCAAAAGTACATACACTTATTATACTAATTAGTGATTAGCATCCATTTTAAAACAAGCAGTGTTTAGAAGTGATGAGTATATCACGTCATTGCACCTCCTGTTGGGTAATTTATGGCACTTGGATTGAAAATATAAAACGGAACGGATCCAGAATACAAAAGTAATTAAAATCGAACACGATACACAGCGATGAAGCAAACAATAAAGTGAACGAGAGGCAATTATCGGCAGCCCCAGGCAAACAATCAACTAGTACTGAACTCATTAAAGGGAACGGAAAAAAAAAATTTGGGCGCGTTGAAATGTACCGCGCGTGGAATTGTCTATTTTGAACAGTATAACATTAGGCCGGGCGATTATTAACAACGGAAATGGACTCTTAGCGCGGAGTTTTTTACATTTACTGTGCAGTCAGTTTGGAGTCAAAGCGTATCGAATTTAATTTGCAGTTGTTGACTTTTTAAACCGAGCTGAATTTAACTTTAAGCAACAATGTTTGTTTTCCGAGAAAAAGTTAATGGATGTGCAAGAACTATTAATAGTATTAATGAAAGGAAGGCCATTCTTACACGGAGGATTGAATTTAATTGGGAGAAATGAATAATTTGGATTTACTAAGAATACTTGAGAAACAAATGAAACTGTTTACGTTTCGTACAATTTTTCAACTGAGGCGAAAATTATCGAGCAAAATCATAAAAAAGAGCTAATAGTACTTTTAAGAATCCCTTTCCTGAAGCTCATTTTAAATAAAAATCACCATCACGAAGATAATCCAATAGAATTTAAATCCGAATCAATACCCATTATCCCTTATAAAGCACATAAACGCTGCATCCTTAGACATTGCGTGACCAAATAACGGTATTAATTCTATTCCTTTTCCTGATTTTTTTTATTCAAATACCCTGCCTCTAGAGGAGGAAGCAATTTGCAAATTACAATACAAAGAAATGAAACGCATAATTTCTCTCCCGGTTTGCGTGACCTAGATGCCGTTGACAGCACCTCACGGAAATTCTATTGAAATTAAATTTCTCCTTCTCGTAGGGCCGGCCAAAAAAAATAGCAATAATTAAGCGCTGGTTTGTTTCAAATGATAATTTGTTTCGCGACGGCAAATCATTAGTTAGCGAAAAGGTTTATTACGTTTCGATCAAATATACAAGATCCATAAGATACATAAATTACTATACAGGGTGTCCCACTTATCGTGCTCACTATGGGTACTTGGAAACGGTAAGAGATACAAGGTAGGTCTAAGTCCAGTTGACAAGACATTCATCTTAAGACCCCTGGAATTGCCGTATCTCCATCTGTTTAGCTACCCCTAAACGTTCTCCCCATTGGAGGGCCAAACAAGTGCTGTTCCTTGCACTTAAAAATAAGGAACTGAGTTTTCCGTCTAAAAAGTGTTACAAAACCAGAGAGTTCTGTTTGTAAGTAGCCAGTTACAAACAGTAGAGGTTACGTAAGTAGAAGAGCGTCACACAACCCGTGCTATTTTAGTCTTTGTTACTTCTATATTTCTAAAATGCATTGCAAGCAATAAAATAGTGACAGTTTTAAAATGGGATGCTTACGAAATATTAATAAACGTGATAAAGTATTCAGCAAGAGCAAAAAAGCATGTAAGAACACAAAAATGTTAAAACAATAATAAAAAGGATAATGACCGACCTGACCTTTCTTAGGTTCAATTCAATTATCATTAAAAGCGAAAGCGATTAAGATTGAAGGGATTGGTTAATTTTGCATTTGTAGCAATCAAGAAACCAGTAAAAGCATAATATATCTTCCAATTTGAATCACAAAAAAAAAAATTAATGAATCCTGAATTTGTTCTTCCACCACTAAACTTAAATAAAATATATTTCCTTATACTGGCTTCATTAATCTAGAATCATTAGATTATCCGACCAAATTCCATTTTTTGGCTTCAAATTATTTGTTGCCAGTCCCACGCCACGTTTGTCCAGCGCAAACACACATGTGAACACGAACAGGCCTGGAGGTGAACAATAATTAATTAATGCAATTTAAGCAATCTGCTCAATCCCCAAATACCCTTAAATAATTAATATCAAATGCATTGACGGATTCGGACGGAACGTCGATGATTGCGGAAGTAGGTCAACTGGACAAATCGTCAGGGGTGGTTCCCCTACACCGTGCAGATCCTTGATGAAATAGGGTTTTCAGTCGCATGTATGATTTAAATAGTATTTTGTTTTACACATCGACCTTAACCTTAGCCAATTTTTTCTGCCGCAGACAGAAAATAAGCCCCTCGAAGAAAAATACGTCCGCATAACTGGCTCCGGCAGACCTAGCGAACGACAGTTCCGATGTCTTTAATACGGCTCTGGGTACGCGAGATAAACTAGAAGAGACTGGCTCTCAATTCCTTTTTATCGCGGAATTAAAAATAAGTACAGACGATAACGTTTTGCTGATGCCATTTGTTTTCATTATTTTCGCAAGCCGATAGTGCTGTTTTGGAACGAAATACATTACGCTCAAGGCCAGCATTGTTGTTGTTGTGTTTACTTTGTAAACGAATTGCTCTTCTAAACGAAGGCTGCAGTAATTAAATATCGTGTTTATTTGTCCTTGTAATTTGTTAAAGCGGATAATTTGTATGTGCGGCTCCATTTGATTGAGGGATGCAGATTGAACGCAACCAAAGATTCACCTCTGACAATAATAATAATAATACCTTTATTGCCCAACAGGTAGAGAGGAGCATAACAATAAATACAAAATCATATTAATTAAGTAAAGTTAAAACCCAAAATTATACATGAGAACTTCGATAGGCGGTTAGCTATGTGAAATATTCAAAATTTCTATATACATGCAGCGAATGAAATGTAGCCTAGATATCGAACAAGTTTTTTAAAAAAAGTTTGAGTTGATATCTTTAACAGTTTTCGAATTATCGAATTTTTAAAAAGAGGTCGCGTTTACGAAGAGTGAAGTATTACGGCGCGCTTAGGCTTATGGCGCGAATTAAAAAACTCTTGTGTGAGTGAGAGGAGAGAAAGGGGGGGGGGGGTCAAAGCAATTTTGAAAATTGACTAATTTTTGTCGACTATCCCTAAAGGCAACGGAGCAACGATAAAGTAGAATGGATTTTGGAAGCCGGAACACAAAGTACAAGCGAGGTGGGATTCGGCATTGAAAGAGCATATTCTAAGCAGTAATAAAACGCTAATATATTAACTAAGCTAGTAGTTAGTATGCATAGGGAAAGAAAATATTAACGTCCTTATTACTCCTCGGAAGTGACTAATTTCTTGCAAGGAGCGTTGTCACGGTGCAAACATTTCAACTGGTCTGAAATTGCAACAGAGAATTAAAACTTTGCAAGTTACTCGGGTCCGGAATTTATTCAGGACCTCAGGACACGAGCGCTTTGGTTAATTCTTTCCCAACTTTTCTAGAACTTTAAAAAAAATACTGGGAGTGTTTAATTTAGCAGTTGACGTTATCCTTGAAAGTTGTCAGCTACAAAATAAACTTTATGTTCATCGAATTTTCCATAAAGTTAAACTGAAGGCCGCGACCAGCTCTCTTCATACACCTCCAACCTGATGGAACAGTGGCCCATTTTCTGCAGTATACGACTTGGCTAATTATTATTACAAATGTCACGCATAATTTAAATTACGACAGCTAATTTCGAGGAACTGAAATTTAATTTTGGGATATAAATGCACAAAGGGGTTAATCACCTCAAGCATTGAGATTGTTCCCTGAGACTTGAACGATAATTTTGGCATAGTGAATGTAGAAAATAGTTGGCAACGGGTGGAAAATGAATTATTAAGCAGTGAGTTTCTATACAAATAGGTAGTAGAGCCTATATATACACCGAAATTCCCTCGTAAACCTTCACTTGGCCTGCAATTTGCTGATCTGGTGCGAAACGCTTTCGCGCTTTTGTCGTCGGTTTTTTATCACAAAATATAAATTATATGAAGCCTTTGAAAAAAATTATGGTAGATGACGATTCAGAGTCGTATATTTCCAATATACAAGGTGTTCCTAATCCAATTTTCTGTTGATAAAAAATTTGAGAGAGAACTTACGTTTCCATATACAGCTTTGGTATATCTGTACTTATAAGTTATAAACAGACATTGTTGAGTCCGTACAATATATAAATGGTCGGACCAGAGCCTAAACGGTGACGTCAGCTCTTTAGTTAAATTCATTTGGTCGGACCAGAACCTAAACAGTGACGTCAATGCTTCAGTTAAATCCATTTGGTCGGACCAGAACCTAAACGGCGACGATAACTTTTTAGTAAGATCTAAATGGTGATGTCGGCCATTTTCTACTTGACCAAATATCTGTACTTGTAAACCTACAGACCTGTATAAAATCTGTAGCTGTAAAAGTACACACCTGTCAAAATATGTGCTATTACTGCCTCTGCGTGTTTTAAAAAGGTCAGTGCGCATCGTCTGTCAATAATAATGTCAAACATAATCTGTTTGTGATTGAAGCAATCTCTTTCAACGAGGCACTCCACCTGGAATGGTTTCGCTTCTGCCGGCGATATTCATTAGTTACAAATTTTTAATTGTGAGAACTCGAACGAGTTTTAATTTGATAATTGAGATTTTAATAACGAAATAACACCGAGATCATTAATCAATTACATTAAAATGCAATTCATATGCAAAACGAGGAGAGAAAGAACGATGTCCGGCAGCAAAAGTTCATCATCAATCAAAAAGTTTTGACGTCCGATGCGAATTTAAAAGAGTTTAAACGGAAACAAAAAATGCCATGTTATTTTTATTGCTTTTTGTTGTGGGGACAATTGCAGTTTTAGGAATGCCTAACGAAAAATTGCTAATATCGTTGGAAAATGCTTTTTAAATGGAAAACATGTTTACAATTAATGACCAGGTAGCGATTGGAAAGCTTTGTTTGCTACACGCAAATATGTAAGACGTCTTAGGGAAAAATCATAAATGCACCGAAGAGACTCCATTGTGACCAGCTACTGTCGTGAACCAACGCTATGAAACCAAATTTCACATACCGGTTACGGTGGACATCTCCGTACACGCATAATATTATGCACCTACGACGTGGGACCTGCTGGACGTCGCCCGCCGCCCCGACACCACTACCTGGCATGAGTTCAATTTATCGTCGCTGTAGTACTATATAATATTCATTTCTGTTTGTGCAACTCATATTTAACAGGGAATTTACTATTTATTGTTCTTTTTAAGCATTCCTTTATAAAAATCTAATTCAACTGCGTGTTTGATCACAACAGTCTTTCAAACATACGCTGTAAATAAGCAATTGTTGTAATATTTTATTATAAAAATTCACAAAGTAAACCAGTTGCCAGAATGTCGTTAAAGCAAATTGCTTCGTGGGTAAAAAGCAGGGAAAAAGAATTCTCCCGGTCACCAACACCTCTAACGCGCGAAATAATTTACTCTTACAAGTGCTTAAATGAGATTCTGAATTACCTTTTTTGTGAAGGTAGATTCAATTATCCGGTGAAAAGTAAGGGATACAAAATAATTCGTGGAAATACAAAAGACTCCAGCGAAATCGTTAAAATTATATGAATAATTTTCCATAATAACGAGGGTCTGATAGTGTAATAAGAATCCTGTTTATAGCCGGCGAATCCAATAACTGAAAGTATAATGAATCTCATCGAATTTTTATGACACTTTAAATTGAAAGAGGGCCGTAACAACTCAGAAATAGTTCCATTTTCCGATCCACGCACTACTATTTGGATAATTCGTTTTCGACAGCTTAACGGGGGTCCTCGTTTGCGCCCTCGTTACATATTTCCTTCTCGCCTTTATGGAGAATAATGAGCTTCATAAGAAATGATACTGATCCAGCTGACAGGACAAAGAGAGAAGTATATAGATAAAAATCCTCGGCTGGAAGCAAAAAACAACGAGAGTGAATTTAAGATGTTTGCAGAGTAAAAAAAATTAACCAAATTGATCTCGACGGCTATTTCATATGTATATTTCGGTATATATATCTTATTCAATGGCACCGACAAATTAATAAATGCCTTAAAATCAACATCTAGATTAGAGCCTCCACTGAAAGAGAGAATAATGCCCCGAAACTGTTTATATTTGAACGACGTATTTATCTTCTAATACCCCCTAAATATTATAAAGTGTCACGTTTTTATTACCACTAATGTGGAAAGAAATACATCATACTGTTTCATAGGGGGAATAACGGCGCGCACCCCTGTTGTCACAGCGGGGTGTGTACATCTTTTATCCATCACCATCGTCATTGTTTATTTTTAATCATTTAAAAGAAAGGTTTCAGTCGCCACAGGCGTATTATTCCCTCAGTTCCTTCTCTAAATAAAGGAACGCTTACTCTCAACAATTACTTTCCCGCGGCCTCGGGTATTTCTCTTGTATAACAAACATTCAATGTCTCGATTACACATAATAAGTGTTGCCCAAAAATGTGTTTTTGTTTCCGCGTCTTATAACTCCAGAAGTTATACTTATAATTGGCAAATCACGAATAAAAAAAATAAACTGTGCTTTATTCATATCCATGATTATATTTATTGTTTTTAGAATATACCATTTTGCAAGTTCTAACGTATTTTTGTTCTAAAATGACTTTAAAAAGTGTGGACGTAAAGGTAATAAGTTAGATTCGGACTATAAAAACCTAGACGGTGACCTCAACTTTTTAATTAGATCCAAAATTTATTTGGTCGGACCAGAGCCTAAACGGTGACATCAGCTTTTTAGTAAAATCCATTTGGTCGGACCAGAACCTAAACGGTGACGTCAGCTCTTTAGTTAAATCCATTTGGTCGGACCAGAACCTAAATGGTGAAGTCGGCCATTTTCTACTTGACCAAATGTGGAACTTGACGACCTGCTGGTCTTTTTTATTACATTCTAGTTATATAAATTTCTATAAATATTTTATTCTCAATTTAATGCAACCAATTTTATTTTTACGCACTGAGTTTGTGACCCTTGTACCGACTTTTGAAAGCCCGGAATGTTATCCTTTTAACTCTCAACGCTATATCAAAAAGCTTGACTTAGTTTTTTTCAAACCTGTCATTAAAGTATTTTATTAAGTAAGATAAAACTTAAAAGAGAATTCATAGATTAAAGAAAAATTATTTTGATGCCAGCTTTTCGGTCAGACGTCATCTCCTTAGTAAGATCTATTTGGTCGGACGGGAATCGAAACGGTCAACTTTTTATTTGTATCAATTTGGTCAGACCATAACCTAAACGGTCACGTCATCTCTTTAGTAAGATCCATTTGGTCGGACGGAAACCTAAACGGTCAACTTGTTAGTTAGACCTATTTGGTCGGACCAGAACCGAAACGGTGAGGTCAATCATTTTCTACCTAACCAAATATGGTTCTTAACGATCATCTGCCGGTCTTTTTTGTTTTGTTTCAATTATGCATGTTTTTATAAATCTTGTATCCCTGTTTAATGAAATAAATTTTATTTTTACGCACTGAGTTTGTGACCCTTGTACCGACTTTTGAAAGCCCGGAATGTTATCCTTTTAACTCTCAACGCTGTATCAAAAAGCTTGACTTAGTTTTTTTCAAACCTGTCATTAAAGTATTTTATTAAGTAAGATAAAACTTAAAAGAGAAGTCATAGAATAAAGAAAAATTATTTTGATGCCAGCTTTTTGGTCAGACGTCATCTCCTTAGTAAGATCTATTTGGTCGGACGGGAACGGTCAACTTTTTATTTGTATCAATTTGGTCGGACCGTAACCTAAACGGTCACGTCATCTCTTTAGTAAGATCCGTTTGGTCGGACGGAAACCTAAACGGTCAACTTGTTAGTTAGACCTATTTGGTCGGACCAGAACCGAAACGGTGAGGTCAATCATTTTCTACCTTACCAAATATGGTTCTTAATTATCATCTGCCGGTCTTTTTTGTTTTGTTTCAATTATGCATGTTTTTATAAATCTTGTATCCCAGTTTAATGAAATAAATTTTATTTTTACGTACTCGCACGTGCCGTGCTGGCTTTTGAAAGCCAGGAATGTTATCCTTTTATGAGTAGGAGGTAGAGACCGTGAATAGTATTTATTACACTGGCAGCTTTTATAAATAAGCGAAATTAAACGCCTTTTAACTCCCAACGTTGAATTAATTCGGTATCAAAAAGCTTAACTTAGTTTTTTTTTCGAACCTGTCATTAAAGTATTTTATTAAGAACGAGAGAACTCAAAAGAGAATTTATAGAATAAAGGAATGTTACTTTGATGAATTATAAGACCTCCGACTGAGGCTTAAGAAAGAGAGTAAGCAACGCCGAGAAAGAAACAAAGGCATTGAAGTCATATTTTAACGACTGTAGAAATAATCTCGCGAATGAATCTTGTTAAAATGTTGAAAACTGTACATTAAACGGTTTTCTACTTTTGATCTTGCTATTTTTTATTACATTAAAAAGATTGTAATCGAGATATTATACTTTAAATTGCCACCCTGCATAAAACAATAATTATAATAAAGTTAAAAAAAAAATTCCTAAATGTATAGGTTGCTGAAAATCTAATCCTTTATATACAATACGTTGGAAGTGCCGCAAAAAGAATATAAATACTCTGTTCTAAAATATTTGTAAAATAATACATTTCCTGTTGGCGATATTTTTATTTTGCACAAGGAAATTTAAATTTAAACGTATTAAAAACGAGTTTAAATAAAGTGCTATTTTTATAATTATGAAATACGAGCTTTCCTCTTTAATACATTTCAAAAATAGAGAAGCGCTGATGCTGCCTCGCTCCCTCGCCTAAGCTTCTAGACAAATTTTACTTCATAAAGCAAGTTAAAAGTTGCAGTTTTGTGTGATACAAACACTGTCATGCAGCGCGTCACGTATTTCTCTCCATGAAACTTTTGCAAGCAATTTTTATCTAGTATATTTAGTTAAAATGTTTAAATTATGTCGCGCAAAAATAATTATATACGTCGGGAACATTGTAAGAGGTCGTCTGGAAATACGAAATAGGGGTGAACTTTTAGAACGCATGTTTGGTTTAAATATTTTATAACTTTTTAATACGAGTAAAGCAAGGGCGGTTGGCTGATTAATTACGTCACCGCAATCTGATATTAATTGCCTTCGCCCAACGTGCGCTCAGAAATAAATTGTACCTCAATTAATTGCTTTATTCTTTACACGAATTTTACTTATTTTTATTTGTGAAGATACGCCGATAATAATAATCAATTACCTTGTCATATAAAAGTCACATATTTTTAAACCAAAAGTAAACATGTAAGTATTAGCACACATCGTTGATAAAAGATGGATGTTCCACCAACTATTAATTAGGTGCAATTAACGATTAGTCTACGTCATCCTGTTGTTATTACAATTTCTGTGAAATCTAGGTCGGACGGTAACCTAAACGATGACGTCAAGTTTTGAATAAGATCCATTTGGTCGGACGAGAACCTAAACGGTGACGATGACATCAAGTTCTCAATAAGAAATTTGGTCGGACGAGAACGTGAACGGTAACGTCAACTTTTTAATAAGATCTACTTGGTCGGACGAGAACCTAAACCTAAACATTGGTAAAGACTTACAAGTGAACGACGAATTTTCAATTGCGCAGCATTTTCCTTATCTCAATTTCTTTTTAATTATGCATCGCTGGCGCATCCGCCAATTTCTACAATTTATCCGAAATATTTACCCAGCAACGTCAAATAAAGAAAACACTGATAGGAAACTTTGCAAGCACACAAACTTGAGACGGTAGGACGCAGTCATAAATTACATACTCGTGTCTCGCATTTCGCATATTTACAACAAACAGAGCAAATAAAATACCCCAGTCCTTTAATGTAGTTCCAAATATATTTCCGATAAGATAATTCCGTTGAAATTCCGGTTATATATTACTTTGGTCGAATTTTATTAAGACATTTGCAAATACAGCTTGTAGTGAAGTCGAAGTGGAGGAGATTTATTACAGTTGGGCTCTCACGTTTTCAGGAAACAGATTACAATCTAAAATGGTGCATAAAGACGAATTATTATAGGGGCGAGCGAGAAAGATAAAGTACCAAAGGGGTAATTAATTATTTCTGGCGCATAAATCCAGTAGAATTTTAAAACGGATTTTATTTATTGTAATAATTTTAATCCGCGCCAAGAATATTTTCTAATCACCCGAACGGATTTAATGCAAATACATGGCTTGGCGCTGCCGTCTTTTTTCTTTAACAAATAAATGAATATCGAGAGGGGCCATATCCGGACTATGAAATGGCTCTTCCGCTTCCTCTATATATTTTTATGGAACTCTTTAACTCTTTAATGTTCGTGACTGCTATTAGTCAGGGATGTTATTACGCCCTGGTAGCTGGATAAAGGAAAGAACTTAATGGCTAGTATTTAACACAAAATATTGCAAATTATTATTATGTTTGCGCTTATCTTTAATTTTGGTCAATATGGTGTAACTGTTTCAATTTTAAAAATATTCGATGAAATGGCGAATGCGCCAGTGATAAATAATATTGACGTTAATAATTTCTGGTAAGTTACAAATTTCCTCTGTGGAAAAAATCCAAAACAGTGAATGGAGGTTGAAGTGTGAGTCAAGTATATTCGATAGATTAAAATTAATTAGACGTCCACATATCTTTAAATTGAAATGTAAACATCTCTGAGCATCGTATATATAAAATTCTTCTATTGTCAGCAGTTCTGTACAATGTTTTAATTGGTTGTTGTAAGAAAGCACGAGCAGAGATTTTAATTACTTTTTGCATTAAAACCAGCCGCTTTTAATTATGTTTATTCGCGTACATATAAAAAGACACCGTCTTCTAACTACATTTAAAAAAATCGCGCAATTAATTATAACTGGGATGCCGCACGATCTCAAAATAATATGAGTGGAAATGTACATGAGCTAGGGAGATAATTAACAAGAAATTAGCTGGAGGCAAATTTAACCTCTCGGATTTAAACCGAATCCACGTGCAAAAACGAAATCTCTTGCAATGATTTGTATTCCTAGACTGTAAATTCAGCAACTCCGTTTAAGGTAACTAGAAAACACGGAGCAAAGAATGTAGTGGAGTGCTTAATAAAACTGCGGAAATCGCTCGGCTAAAACAAATCTTGGTGGCGGTTTACCGGTTTCAAACAAAGGACAATTACTTTCTTGAAAATGTCGACAACTTTTAAGCTACCCAAGGAATAAAACTAGTATGTGAACGGGATTTAGGAAGTTACTTGTGAAGACTGGGCAAACGAAACGGTCAATTGTGATTAGACTTAAGAGCCATATGACTCATCTCAGACAAGGGAAGAGCTGATAAGTCTAGTGTTGCTCCAGCATGAAAATATTCATAGGATTTATGTTAGATGAAGCCTACGGGATGTTAATATAAACATGCAGGTGTCTGGCTTCAAGAGTACAGATATAGAAGCAAATTGAATCGTTATTTAATATTTTTAGGCTCTTTATATTTTAACTTCTGAATGCATAGGAGATTTCAAGGTTAGACCTAAACTTAGTCATTCAGATGAAACAAAGTTCTTTTATTTTTTTATGGGTTAAAATAAAATTAGTTATATGAGTATATACATTTACCCATGAGTATATACATTTACTCATGAGTATATACATTTATTCATGTATAAAATACAATTAAATAATATAATATGTTACAATATTAATCGGCTTCATCATAACCAATGTATTTTTCACGAAAACTCAATATTACGAAAAATATATATATGGGTAGGAGATTTCAAGGTTAGACCTAAACTTAGTCATTCAGATGAAATAAAATTCTTTCATTTTTTTTATGGGTAGACAAAATCTACAGTTTTATCAAAAGTTAATGAATTTTACATTTTATTTAAAATAAAATCACAGTTATATGAGTATATACATTTACCCATGAGTATATACATTTACTCATGAGTATATACATTTATTCATGTATAAAATGCAATTAAATAATATAATATGTTAAAATAGTAATCGGCTTCATCACAACCAATGTATTTTTCACGAAAACTCAATATTACGAAAAATATATATATGGGTAGGAGATTTCAAGGTTAGACCTAAACTTAGTCATTCAGATGAAACAAAGTTCTTTCATTTTTTATGGGCAGCAAAATCTACAGTTTTATCAAAAGTTAATGAATTTTACATTTTATTTAAAATAAAATCACAGGTTTATGAGTATATACATTTACCCATGAGTATATACATTTACTCATGAGTATATACATTTATTCATGTATAAAATACAATTAAATAATATAATATGTTACAATATTAATCGGCTTCATCATAACCAATGTATTTTTCACGAAAACTCAATATTACGAAAAATATATATATGGGTAGGAGATTTCAAGGTTAGACCTAAACTTAGTCATTCAGATAAAACAAAGTTCTTTCATTTTTTTTATGGGTAGACAAAATCTACAGTTTTATCAAATTTAATGAATTTTACATTTTATTTAAAATAAAATCACAGTTATATGAGTATATACATTTACCCATGAGTATATACATTTACTCTTGAGTATATACATTTATTCATGTATAAAATACAATTAAATAATATAATATGTTACAATATTAATCGGCTTCATCACAACCAATGTATTTTTCACGAAAACTCAATATTACGAAAAATATATATATGGGTAGGAGATTTCAAGGTTAGACCTAAACTTAGTCATTCAGATGAAATAAAATTCTTTCATTTTTTTTATGGGTAGACAAAATCTACAGTTTTATCAAAAGTTAATGAATTTTACATTTTATTTAAAATAAAATCACAGTTATATGAGTATATACATTTACCCATGAGTATATACATTTACTCATGAGTATATACATTTATTCATGTATAAAATGCAATTAAATAATATAATATGTTAAAATAGTAATCGGCTTCATCACAACCAATGTATTTTTCACGAAAACTCAATATTACGAAAAATATATATATGGGTAGGAGATTTCAAGGTTAGACCTAAACTTAGTCATTCAGATGAAACAAAGTTCTTTCATTTTTTATGGGCAGCAAAATCTACAGTTTTATCAAAAGTTAATGAATTTTACATTTTATTTAAAATAAAATCACAGTTATATGAGTATATACATTTACCCATGAGTATATACATTTACTCTTGAGTATATACATTTATTCATGTATAAAATACAATTAAATAATATAATATGTTACAATATTGATCGGCTTCATCACAACCAATGTATTTTTCACGAAAACTCAATATTACGAAAAATATATATATGGGTGGGAGATTTCAAGGTTAGACCTAAACTTAGTCATTCAGATGAAACAAAGTTCTTTCATTTTTTTTATGGGCAGACAAAATCTACAGTTTTATCAAAAGTTAACGAGTTTTACTTTTTATTTAAAATAAAACTACAGTTATATGAGTATATACATTTACCCATGAGTATATACATTTACTCATGAGTATATACATTTATTCATGTATAAAATACAATTAAATAATATAATATGTTACAATATTAATCGGCTTCATCACAACCAATGTATTTTTCACGAAAACTCAATATTACGAAAAATATATATATGGGTAGGAGATTTCATGGTTAGACCTAAACTTAGTCATTCAGATGAAATAAAATTCTTTCATTTTTTTATGGGTAGACAAAATCTACAGTTTTATCAAAAGTTAATGAATTTTACATTTTATTTAAAATAAAATCACAGTTATATGAGTATATACATTTACCCATGAGTATATACATTTACTCTTGAGTATATACATTTATTCATGTATAAAATACAATTAAATAATATAATATGTTACAATATTAATCGGCTTCACCATAACCAATGTATTTTTCACGAAAACTCAATATTACGAAAAATATATATATGGGTAGGAGATTTCAAGGTTAGACCTAAACTTAGTCATTCATATGAAACAAAGTTCTTTCATTTTTTTTATGGGTAGACAGAATCTACAGTTTTATCAAAAGTTAATGAATTTTACATTTTATTTAAAATAAAATCACAGTTATATGAGTATATACATTTACCCATGAGTATATACATTTACTCATGAGTATATACATTTATTTATGTATAAAATACAATTAAATAATATAATATGTTACAATATTAATCGGCTTCATCATAACCAATGTATTTTTCACGAAAACTCAATATTACGAAAAATATATATATGGGTAGGAGATTTCAAGGTTAGACCTAAACTTAGTCATTCATATGAAACAAAGTTCTTCCATTTTTTTTATGGGTAGACAAAATCTACAGTTTTTTCAAAAGTTAATGAATTTTACTTTTTATTTAAAATAAAACTACAGTTATATGAGTATATACATTTACCAATGAGTATATACATTTACCAATGAGTATATACATTTACTCATGAGTATATACATTTATTCATGTATAATATACAATTAAATAATATAATATGTTACAATATTAATCGGCTTCATCATAACCGATGTAATTTTCACGAAAACTCAATATTACGAAAAATATTACTGCCATTTTGCGGTCTTCTCACGCGCGTACGAATTGTTCTGTCCTTGTTGTACACATAGCCCTGCTACTATTTATTTTTACCGCAATACAGCATGAATTGGAGCCCTAATTACCCGCATACAAATAACCACTCAATCTGGTAGCATAATAATTTATTTCAACGTAAGTGGCTTCAATAAATCGCTCTGTCAATGCCCAAAATCGTTCGCCAACAGCATTTAAACGAATATTTTGTAGCAGCCTAATTGAAATCGTGTTCATTTATAGAGCAATAATGATCCGTAAACAAACTGATTTTGTTTGCGCAATATTTTCCCTCTGCGATTAATTTGATTGTTGATGTGTACAACGTGCTTTGTTCCTATTTGCCCATCGCCCATCGAGCATGTTTGAACGGTCATGATAATTGATTTAAAAATTAATATTCATAATTACACGCGGAGGCAATTATTGGAGAGGATTAATTTCGTTACCCTATTTCTGCTTTAATCGCCTCAGCAATTGTTCAGTAAGGTGGGCGATTTTTTCAGAAATCGCATAGCTGCTGAATGGCGCAAATAAATTAATGTTTTCCAATTATACTGATACAACTTTAATTGTTTAACATCTGCTTTTGATGCCCACGTAAATGTAGTACATAAATAAATACACAAAGCATCAGCATAATTAGCTGAATTGTTCACACAGATTCGCCGTTGTGCTTCGGTCTGACAATTAGACAACAAAATTTCAGCACAGAGCAATAATAATTAGTTCAACGCCATTTTATTGTTTGGAATACTAAATAATCCAATTAGCCTTACTGATAATTACTAATTATAATCAACACGGTAGCCAATTAAGGGTGGAGGTTTCAATAACATGTTCTCATCCAATTATCGCTAAAATAACATTTTTATAACGAACGAAATGCGGAAAATGAATGGTCACAAATGCTCACTTTATTTTAAGGCGTCGCATCCTGTTATTTAAATAGCTGCATACTGTAAATATACTTTACGATGATAAACAAATAAATAATATTCGACACATACGTAGAGGGAAATGAGATGTGGTAAAAGGCTGAGCAAGATATTTTATTGCTGATGCGAAACCTATGTGCATATCTCCGACCCAGGTTACTGCGACCCCCGTAACTAGCGACTACTTGACTACAATTTTGCCGATTCTGGCTTGCTCTATCACGTTTGCTTTGCCTTGTAATAAATTTCTATATTAGACCCCAGTGAAGTAAAAGTTAAGTTGCTGATACCTCGAAAAGAAGTGTGATACGCTTCTACTCATGTTATTTGACAGTTACATTATTAGTTGTCGGTAACCGCATCCACAAAGGCTTTGTTAACATGTTAAATTAAATGACAGTTCCACCCTAGGCGGGCGAACTTGCAACATAAATTTTCCATTAAGAAAAATGTCTCTAAGGGTGATGATACTAATTTTCTTTTGTAAACACATATTATTACGCTCTGCTTAGGGTGCGTTGCCGAAATGAACGAGCAGTGACTTAATTATGAGTTATATACAGGGTGGTCCGGTATCCATGGCGGAAACTTCAGGGGACAATAGAGTACCAAAAAACAATATGACTTTGCTTATAAACATAACCTTCTAAACGTACCGTTTTTGAGATACAGGGTGTTAAAGTTTTGATTTTTTTAAATATATTTTTAAATATCTCTCTAACGAACAACAATATTAAAAAACTATTTGGTGATGTGAAATATCTCGCAGAGCACTAGTATTTCACCATTAGAAAAGTTTGCGAACATCACCAGTGGCGTCGATCTGGGGCATTGTGACCCTTTTTCCTATCAGAACTTCTACGCCACTGGTCCTAGACACCAATTCTATCTTGTTTTATATTTTCTGATGTTTTTTGCACAAAAAGTCACTCTTGTGATTTTTTCGTAAGATGCACCATTTTCGAGTTAATAGCATGTAAAAATATTAATGTTTAAAAAAAAATTATTATTATTAAAAATTTATTAACATTATTACATTTTATTAACAATTTTTGAGCTCTAGTTAGGAAGAAAAACATCACAAAAATAACAACAGATTTAATAGCATCTTACGAAAAACTCACAAGAGTGACTTTTTGTGCAAAAAAAATTAGGATTTTTTTTTCATAAAAAGTCACTCTTGTGAGTTTTTCGTAAGATGCTATTAAATCTGTTGTTATTTTTGTGATGTTTTTCTTCCTAACTAGAGCTCAAAAATTGTTAATAAAATGTAATAATGTTAATAAATTTTTAATAATAATAATTTTTTTTTAAACATTAATATCTTTACATGCTATTAACTCGAAAATGGTGCATCTTACGAAAAAATCACAAGAGTGACTTTTTGTGCAAAAAACATCAGAAAATATAAAACAAGATAGAATTGGTGTCTAGGACCAGTGGCGTAGAAGTTCTGATAGGAAAAAGGGTCACAATGCCCCAGATCGACGCCACTGGTGATGTTCGCAAACTTTTCTAATGGTGAAATACTAGTGCTCTGCGAGATATTTCACATCACCAAATAGTTTTTTAATATTGTTGTTCGTTAGAGAGATATTTAAAAATATATTTAAAAAAATCAAAACTTTAACACCCTGTATCTCAAAAACGGTACGTTTAGAAGGTTATGTTTATAAGCAAAGTCATATTGTTTTTTGGTACTCTATTGCCCCCTGAAGTTTCCGCCATGGATACCGGACCACCCTGTATAACCCACCTGAGCCCTGAGTTCATTAACATTTGCATGAATTACTGAATGATGCGAGTGCGAATTTTTCTTTTCACTTCATTTATTTGTTCCGTAGTAAACGCTCTGTATTTCGTAGGTATGTCACATTTTTTCCCATATCGTTTCACGTAACGTCACGTAGAATCGAAACTGGTTATACTTTCGTTTTCAGGGATGCGTAATCATAATGAAATTTTCTAAATGAGGTCGTTTCCACAAGACAACCGGAAAAGGGGAGAAGCGAAGGTATTTAAACACTTCTGTCCATACAGTTCACATGGTATTATGTTGGATTAGGGTTGCAACCCATTATTAAATGTCATACACCCTAGCAATTTATAAAATGAGATTTATGGGCCTGGCGTATATGACAGATTGAGGTCTTCATAAACGAGCAGATATTCTAGGTATTCTAAGAGTCGAATAGTTTTGGAACCTTGCTAATAAATTAGAAGTTCTGTTGAAGAAAATGAGCACGTTCCGTATGCAATAATTCTGGAAAGAAACAAGATCGGATATTTATAATTATTGAATAGTAATATAGTGCATCCATTTCCAATTTTTTTTTATTGAAAATTCTTGGCATTTTTCTACCTTCGACTGATTTAATAAAAAAATATTGTCTTTTAAAAAAAATTTTTACCTTTTATTACTCGCAGCAGGGAGCCACCAGAGACGTTTCTCCGCCCTTAAATTATTAGGTGCTAAAATAAAAATAACATAAAAATAAAATTGCAACTAATAGTCTCTTAAGAGATAATTGAATGAAATCCTAAACGCATATTAAAAATGAATAGCCGCCTTGGTGATTCCAATTTGATTTCAAGATATTCTATATTGCGAGAGCTCCCTTGCCCACGCCAAATACCACCCGCGAAATTGAAGTTGAATTATATTAAAGGAAAACTCAAGTAGATTGATATTTCAGCACTCACACCCTTCGCATTTTTCAATCATCTAAAATAACGCTTACTTTTTACGGTTCTGATATAATATTTATAATAAACTTTAAAATCAATAGCAGAGTGAACGGTAAAATAGGCACTTCTAACTCTACGTGCTACGGGGATGAATATTTTACTTGTTCCTCAGAAGGGTAATCGTTCCTAAATGATATTTTGCTCTCTAACGTACGTACTTCTTCACAGTGCTGAATATTTTACGGTGTAGATGGTGTAGTATTCGCGCCTATGCCCAACACAAGGAACGGATTTTACGAACGTATGGAAAAACTGTGTACTTTAAAATTTACTCTCAAATAGTAAAAAGTTAATTTATAAATAAAAATGTGTTTGAGGATATTTTAGTTCTATCGACTGCGCCATTTTGTTGGTGTTTAAATCATACAAATATTATTGGTTTATTATTACTATATTTAGTACATGTAGAGGAGGTTAATAATTCACCTATTTATAACATGTTTATCAATTATAGGTTTGAAATTATTTATAAATTTAAGAAAACTGTACCGCTCTCGTATGTGCATAATTATTGGCATGGCGTAATTTGACTTAAACAGATTTACCAAATTTTTTATTAGTAATGAAATAAAATAAAATATTTTATATGTGAAATTTGGAGTACCGCAAGGATCAGTTATGGGTCCTGCACTGGTTTTAAGACGTGTAAATGATCTACCCAATATGATATGATGCTAGTAGACGACTGCATTGCTTAAGAAGCATTAGTTTTACTGTAACCAAACGGCCGCCATTCTAATTTGAATAAACAATAAGAATTGCGACCGTTAATGTTAGTTATTAGGATTTGATTTTTAGTATATGTGGGCCACCCGATCTATTTAAAAGGATATTATTTTACTGCTAATATGCCGTGACGATAACGAACTTGGGATTTTAGAATCGGTACAGGTTGTTATGGCTATGTAATTTCCGGGCTTGGATGCTAATAAAACAAAACAATTCGTTACCAGAATTGAACAGTCGAGAGATTAGATTAGGAAATGCTGAATCGGTGGGAATCGCTTCGATAGAAAATTCGGTCGAGCCTGAAGAATAATTTGTAAGAGCGTCGCGACGGGCGTAAAGAAGAATTTCATTGAAAGGACCTATATTTACAAATATTTGTCAGTTATCTGTTCATTTATTAAAATTAAGCACGGGAATGTGATTGACTATGTAATTGAATATTAATAATGCAGCATTGTTAGCAAATTGCCCGGTTTATCCTACAGATTTATCCGTTTTATTTTTTATGCCAGCGTTAACATCACAGAGCACTCTCCCAGCGGCTATTATTTATGCATACGATCGTTTGATGCTTTCACGTATTTTATAATTAAAATACATCCGTAACAACATTTTGTATGTGGATTATTATATAATTTAATTAGGCGATAGCCGATAAATTTTATAAGTACAATTAACTCAGCAAAAATAATGAATGTGGCGTATATGAGGCAGAATAGAATTTTTGATGTAATGGCCAGTTTGACTGAAGTAATTACTGCAAACGTAAATATTAACGCTAATGGTTTCGAAAAGTCTAGCTAACAGGACGTGCACAGCAGCGAATAATTAACACTGGAACTATTTGTATTGTACAGTGAGTTTACTTTTCAAATATGTAAGTACTGGAATGCCCTGTATTTGATTACGAAGTATATGAAACTCCTTATAAAATATGTTAATTTCGAAAAGATATTCTAGTCTCGATCTTCCTATACGACACTTTATATGATGACCTGACCTCAACGAACTGTTCGCAATTTATTTTTATGGCTTTCCTGATAAGGGCACATTCAACGCAATTTCTGAAGCGTCATTACTATTTATCACTTTCCTTGCATTAAATCTATATTAAAGGCTATTTTCAGTGATTGTTCATTAACTTATCAATCCCTGGATATGTTTAATCTTAAATGAACAACTTACGAAATTACATGCAAGTTATTCTATACGATACGTGTTATAGTTATTTAAAAAAAATAATTACAGCATAGCCTTGGATACATACATACCTACATGAATTGTTGGGAAATATATAATTATGTCGTCCATATAAACGAAACAACGTTCGTTCTGGAGACCTAAATGAATATTATCCATAACGCGCCGTAAGATGGTTTTAGACCAAACGGCATACGGGTGAATTCGTAATGACTCAGATCCATCAACGAGACTTTACTAATCCATAACTTTTTTATTATTATTATTATTATTATTACTATAAACATCTGAACCCATAATAATAGCTCAAACAGCTTAACATCAAGTACTTTTCCGTATGTTTTGTTCCGTATAAGCCATTTTACATTATACCTGCGGTAAGTTGTGAAGTTTGAGAACTAATTATTCATGTTTCATAGAGGACGTAGGCCTGCGACCTCAATCCCTCAACTACCTCAAAGCCGTCCAAATTCGGTCTCTAATTATAAACAAAATTAAGCGTCTGAAGCTATAAGTTTAGTTCGAGACACGAACGGGCCACTGTGCAAATTAATTTCGGTTTATGAGGAAAACTTTGTAAATATTAACGAATCCTGACGGAAAACGGAATTGTTAAGGCAAACAGCGTAAGATTAGTGCACTTTCTTCCGCATTTACTGTTCCCGACTTTCTGCAGACTTTATTTCACGCCGCGCGTCGTCTAACAGGCCTCCCGGAGGTCCTGCCCTCGATTTGCTGACGCAAATTAAATTTGGACAACGCAAATGGAACTTGTTCGGAGATTAGAAATAGTTTGGTCGTTCGAGGCATTCGTTAAGCTTCAAACCGACACAATTAAATTTCAAAAGCAACTTCCTTAGCATAGTGCATAACATAAGAATATATGAAGAAGGTGACGATAAAAAAAAATTGTAAAAATATTTTCCTATGAGCGTGCGGAAAATACCACTTTTCCGCACGCATGTTAGTTTCGAAAATTGCACTTTTCTGCACTAGTGCGGAAAAACGTATTTTCCGCACTAGTGCGGAAAGTGCAACTTTCGAAACTAACATGCGTGCGGAAAAGTAATTATATTTTTATTTGCATTTTTGGGTAAGTTATAATTACATTTTGAAAATGTGATCACGCTCCTAGGAAAAATATTGTTCCTAACAAGTGCGGAAAGTGGTACTTTTCCGCGTGCGGAAAAGTACCACTTTCCGCACTTGTTAGGAAAATAACTATTGTACTACTTGCAAGTATTAGGTAAACTAACCCATTCGTTGTTTTTTTCCAGAAGAATGCAGATATGGCAAAGGCGCATGGTCAGAATGCGACCCGAAGACAAACCAGAGATCTCGAATGTTGACGCTAAAGAAGGGGAACCAGACCAGTTGCGAGCCGACCAAAACAATCCAGAAGAAGTGCAAGAAAGGTAATTATTCCTGTCTTATTCCGTCGCGTATGCTTACGTTATCTGTGCGGCAGCAGACGCAGGCATGTCCGGAGCCCCGTGCTTGGAATTATAAGCTTGGGTGGTCGTGATACAGCACGCCAAACCGCATAGGAGCCACAGACGTTTTTGGATTTGTCATGGTCGGACCCGGATCAACGACTTTTGGCGAAATTACGTCCAAATCGCTCTCACGCTTTACACTTAGTTTGGTTAAACTAATTCAGTAGTAGTGAATTATTTATTAAGATCATTACGACCTCTAATTGTTACTGAAACATGCTTGCATTTTTCAAATCTCGTATTTACAGCGTCGTGACGGTAAAACGTGGATAGCGGGTTTCAGGTATTTTATTTTCCTTCGGCGGGCAGTCAAAAATACTAGCGAGATTTTATTGATGAATAATGATAGACTCTTACGGGGCCTATAACTTCAAACTAGAGTGATACTATGAAAAATACGTATTTAATTTATTTCTACCCTCGGACGGATCGGTGACGCCTCCAATCGTTTTCACGCAATGAAATGTCAGTTCTCCTGTTATATAATGTCGGCTGGATCGTTGAGACTCCAATCGTTTTCACGCAATGAAGTATCAATTCTCCTAATATGTACTGTCGGCTGGATCGTTGAGACTCCAATCGTTTTCACGCAATGAAATGTCAATTCTCCTATTATATAACGCCACGACCAATGAGATAACAACTGTCTTCACTAACTTGATAGAAACGGATTTGATAGACCCGGATTAAGGTTACTAACAAACTTTAGTAACGAATGATTTTTACTATTTAATGCACCGGGAATTTAAACATTATTTAATTTAATTCTTGTTTTGGGTTTGGGTTGGCTCGTACAACTCAAATTAAACTTAAATAATTCAAACTTACATACTACCAGAGGTTACAAGGTGTCCCCAAGTGACAAAATGATTTTAAATAACGGAAAATGTGTAACTGAAAAATCACTTCGTTACAGTATAATGAAGGATGAATGTTCTGAATGACTGATTTTGTACGCCTTAGCTCAAAAATGTATAGTATGCAAATAGATGGGGGAAAGATATTAAAACTAGTGAAATAAAAGCAGAATATGTTAAATATAAGTATGTTTTCTGAAACATAATTGCAGATTAAAGCGTTGGAATTTTAAACGACAATGGACCGAACAGCCTCACGAGTTCTGTATCTAAACAGACCAAATAGAAACTAATTATTAAATTCAATTACGTATGTACGTAGATTTTACTAGAGATTGCCGTTATGCAAACGTAAATAATAGTGAATCATTCGCGATAATATATTAAATAGCAACCGCATCATTGTAATGTATTTTGAGTAGGGTTTGGACGCAGATCGTTAAATAGGCCAGTAGAATTAGACGATGTGAACGGGAATCTGTAACTAATTCGTTTCAGATAGCCGTAGGTAAAAACAGGTGTATTTAGTTATAAGGAATATACCTCTGCGATTCCTCCCAAATCAAATATACAGAACATTGTTTATAAGTCACTTGTATGTGAAAAAATCATGAAATTTGGAGTTTTTTTAAAATTGCAGTAAGACTGCAGTAGATCAATTTTTTTGAATGCTTCTGTTTACTAGGTAATTCCAAACCGGTTAATTTAAGCCCCGGTTGATTTCATTTCATTGATTATTTATTTAAATAATTGCCGAAAACCATCGAAATTTTCGAAAATTTCAAGCATTTTTTACTCTGAAAGGAAAAATGCTAGACTCTTGAAACTTTGGTGGAATATGTGTCTCATTACCCTCAACTTACAAAAAAAATTTCGTTTTAAAATGTTTATTAGTTTTCGAGAAATTCTATTTGTTTATTAAAAACGTCCCAAATGTTTAATGAAAAATTGACCTATTAACGTTATCAAAAATAATTCAACCACAGCTCATTTTTTTCGTTAAGACGTCAATTTTACGAATCTGTTATGGGCGTATCGATTTTCAATAATTTTGACCGTCAAAATGGCGTTAACAACATTGCTACTTTTCGGAGCAGCGTTTTTTGCAAATAACTTTACAACAAATAAACGTATCTGCACAAATCTATCATATTTGAGTTGCTGGTATTTTTCTACAAATTTATAAAAAAAAATTGTTGCTCTGGGACATGTAGGAGCCGAGATAATTTTTTAAATTGTTTAATGCGCCAAACGTTTATTTATTAATATTTATGGCCAAAATTGAAACTGGTTGTTAATAAGATCTTGAATTTTGTGAATTCTTCAAGTCCTATTGAAAACGGGCCCTTTTTGAGGTCAAAATATAATTTTTAATAATTAGTGATTTTAGAGCGTCTTCAATTTGTTTGGCTCAAAGGACAGGTGAATTTTTTATCAAACGATTTTCAAATTGGGGTAGCGAGAAAAATTCGTCATATCTCCGTTATTTTCCGGCCAATTTCGACGTTTTTTTTTTAATTTGGGGTAGCTCACGAAAATAATAACAATGGGCACATTTGCAATATCCAAATAATAAACAAATAATTGTTATAAACAATTTTTTTTTTTTTAATTTTTTCGTTTTTGGGCTTATGCAATTTATAATGTGCTAATGTATTAAATATAAATTTATAAAGATTATATAATGGTAACAATGCTGTAACATCGTATATTGTTTGATGGAGAAATAGTTTGTGCATACATTGTTACCATTATATAATCTTTATAAATTTCTATTTAATACATTAGCACATTATAAGTTGCATAAGCCCAAAAAAGAAAAAATTAAAAAAAAAAATTGTTTATAACAATTATTTGTTTATTATTTGGATATTGCAAATGTGCGCATTGTTATTATTTTCGTGAGCTACCCCAAATAAAAAAAAAAAAAGTCGAAATTGGCCGGAAAATAACGGAGATAATGACGAATTTTTCTCGCTACCCCAATTTGAAACTCGTTTGATCAAAAATTCGCCTGTCCCTTGAGCCAAACAAATTGAAGACGCTCTAAAATCACTAATTATTAAAAATTATATTTTGACCTCAAAAAGGGCCCGTTTTCAATAGGACTTGATGAATTCACAAAATTCAAGATCTTATTAACAACCAGTTTCAATTTTGGCCATAAATATTAATAAATAAACGTTTGGCGCATTAAACAATTTAAAAAATTATCTCGACTCCTACATGTCCCAGAGCAGCAATTTTTTTTTATAAATTTGTAGAAAAATACCAGCAACTCAAATATGAAAGATTTGTGCAGATACGTTCATTTGTTGTAAAGTTATTTGCAAAAGACGCTGCTCCGAAAAGTAGCAATGTTGTTAACGCCATTTTGACGGTCAAAATTATTGAAAATCGCTACGCCCATAACAGATTCGTAAAATTGACGTCTTGACGAAAAAAATGAGATGTGGTTTAATTATTTTTGATAACGTTAATAGGTCAATTTTTCATTAAACATTTGGGACGTTTTTAATAAACAAATAGAATTTCTCGAAAACTAATAAACATTTTGAAACGAAATTTTTTTTGTAAGTTGAGGGTAATGAGACACATATTCCACCAAAGTTTCAAGAGTCTAGCATTTTTCCTTTCAGAGTAAAAAATGCTTGAAATTTTCGAAAATTTCGATGGTTTTCGGCAATTATTTAAATAAATAATCAATGAAATGAAATCAACCGGGGCTTAAATTAACCGGTTTGGAATTACCTAGTAAACAGAAACATTCAAAAAAATTAATCTACTGCAGTCTTACTGTAATTTTTATAAAAATCCAAATTTCATGATTTTTTCACATACAAGTGACTTATAAACAATGTTCTGTATATTTGATTTGGGAGGAATCGCAGAGGTATATTCCTTATAACTAAATACACCTGTTTTTACCTACGGCTATCTGAAACGAATTAGTTACAGATTCCCGTCTAATTCTACTGGCCTATAAACAATTGATAATTAATAGGAATCTATCATCAATGATACTCACGTAATATTTGAAAAGGAAAATATTTGTAAAGTTGATATTGGGTGAAAGGGTTTAAGTCCAGAAAATTCTCTTTTGAATTAGGTACATACGAGTTAAACCTGGACGAAATCTTGATTCAACAGTGACCGATTTATTCCTAGGCTAAAAGAAGGTAAAAATTAAAGCAAACCATTAATGCGGTAGTCAGTTTTTCCTGATGGGGGCAGAATTCCAACAAATACACTCGATTGTGGGAAATTTACAACAGAAGTTTGTTAGCGATTATACCATATTATAGGTGTGGGTATTTCGGAACTGATGTAAGCAATCAGCAATCGGCAAACCGTGGCCTGTGCTCACATCTAAATAGTTGAACCAGCTAAATGTCACAAACATGTCGTCATGTGCACGTGTTTCTAAACAAATGTATCTCGTCTTGTGCAGCAGACGACCCGATACGGTGCGACCCTGCGAATGACGAAATTTACAAACCTCAAACCCAACGGCGTTGTATATAAATTTTTAAAGATATTTAATACCAAAAAAAAAAAATTGCTTTATACAATTGTGTATGAAATGAAAGGAAGCAAACATCTTCTACATTGTCAACTGCTTTATCGTCATTTGATGAAATAAGTATACGAATTTATGAAAAGCCTTAAATACTAAAATCTACAACGGAAATAAAATATGTAGGTATCATGACGTGGTGGCCCTCGTTTACCTGCTCCAATTTCTGCAGGAGCAAATGAAAATTATGAAGATCTTCCAATAACCAACTATTGAGAAAATTGATATTGTATTATTTAGCTATTTGTTTTCGTTTATTAAAAAATAAAAAAATTACAGATTTTTCGATTCATTCGAAATTATATAAGGTTTTGTTAATTTTACTCTTTGGAAGATGTACTAACTCATAATATAATCCAATAGTTTCTTTAGGGCGTTTGACAAATTGAAAACATACATAATGCTGTAGTTAAATTGAACTGCTAATTATTAACTTGAGTGGGAAATGTAATGATGAGGACGATACATTTTAGCTTCTTTCTAGTCGTTATGATGAATATGATGCTGATATTAATGATGACATAGTCTTTCCTTATATCAATGCACCATCACAGCCAAACAGTCTCTTACATATAACTATGTGGACGATTTATCGTGATACGACCAAATTGTTTGGATCTATAACGTAGGTGCCAAACAGCAGAAAATAATAACAAGGAACTTTAATTTCTATGTCGCATAGTATAAAATTTTATGTGGTGTAGAATCGCGCTGTATCACACTGTGAGATTTTAGGACACGGAGAAAATGGATTAGTAATTTCTCAACCTATCAAAACTGAGCTGGCACTTTGTACGATAATTTAAGTCTTTTATTTTCCAAACCAAAGCGATTTCAAATCCAGCTACAGAAAATAGGACGTAATCAATTTCAATTTTGTCATTAATCTAGTAAGGATCAAATGCAATATTAATGAAACTCACATCAGACTCAGATTAGAGCTATAAATTTCTACTTTGCAGTATTCGATTTGATTAAAAACCTGCAGGGAATTTAATATGTTTGCAGTTGTTACTGCGGAATTAATTGACATTTTCAGCTTTCTTATATCGGATTAATTACAATTTCGTATTTAATATAAACCATTAAAATTATAATTTGGTAATAAAAATGAAAATTTAATGTGGAACTTTCGGAGTTAATTTCGGTTCAGATTTCAAATTATTTTCAGCAGCCATGAGGCACAAACAGGGAAGAAATTATCCCCCAGATGTTTAGCGGCTATAAATTATTAGCGTAACCTAAATATACACAATGTGCTATCCCCTAAATGTAAATAAGTTAAAACGTAATTTTACTTAGCGCTGGACATTAAATTGAATTCCGTTTGGGTTATAAAACTATTGATTTAAAATTAAGTAACTTAATATTTATTCATGCGGTCGCTCCGTGATTAAATATCCAGCGAAAGTGAGCAACGCGATAAATTTGAACTAATCTAATATTTACTCTCCTCCGCAAAGAAAGTAAGATGTAATTGCCTTCTCACTGAAATTAGTGTTTCACCAAGATCGAGATGTCGAGAAGTCTTGTCTTGATCTTGTCTCGACTTCGAGAAAAAATCAAGACAAGAGTTTGATTTCAAATATCGAGACAAGACAAGAGTCAGGTTATCGAGAACAAGACGAGACAAGAGTCAAGTCATCGAGAATCAAGACTTCTCGATTATTTGCATAGGAATATTGTTGAAAAATGGAAATAAATAAATATAATGTCCAATACTTATAGAAGATCCAAGATATTTTATTTTAGAAAATATTAAGTAATAATAATAAAATTAGTCGACGTTTTTTTTTTTAATTTGGGGTAGCTCACGAAAATAATAACAATGGGCACATTTGCAATATCCAAATAATAAACATATAATTGTTATAAACAATTTTTTTTTTGTAATTTTTTCTTTTTGGGCTTATGCAACTTATAATGTGCTAGTGTATTAAATATAAATTTATAAAGATTATATAATGGTAACAATGTATGTACAAACTATTTCTCCATCAAACAATATACGATGTTACAGCATTGTTACCATTATATAATCTTTATAAATTTATATTTAATACATTAGCACATTATAAGTTGCATAAGCCCAAAAAAGAAAAAAAAAAAATTGTTTATAACAATTATATGTTTATTATGAGCTACCCCAAATTAAAAAAAAAACGTCGAAATTGGCCGGAAAATAACGGAGATATGACGAATTTTTCTCGCTATCCCAATTTGAAACTCGTTTGATAAAAAATTCACCTGTCCCTTGAGCCAAACAAATTGAAGATGCTCTAAAATCACTAATTATTAAAAATTATATTTTGACCTCAAAAAGGGCCCGTTTTCAATAGGACTTGATGAATTAACAAAATTCAAGATCTTATTAACAACCAGTTTCAATTTTGGCCGTAAATATTAATAAATAAACGTTTGGCGCATTAAACAATTTAAAAAATTATCTCGGCTCCTACATGTCCCAGAGCAACAATTTTTTTTTATAAATTTGTAGAAAAATACCAGCAACTCAAATATGAAAGATTTGTGCAGATGCGTTCATTTGTTGTAAAGTTATTTGCAAAAAACGCTGCTCCGAAAAGTAGCAATGTTGTTAACTCCATTTTGACGGTCAAAATTATTGAAAATCGATACGCCCATAACAGATTCGTAAAATTGACGTCTTGACGAAAAAAATGAGCTGTGGTTGAATTATTTTTGATAACGTTAATAGGTCAATTTTTCATTAAACATTTGGGACGTTTTTAATAAACAAATAGAATTTCTCGAAAACTAATAAACATTTTGAAACGAAATTTTTTTTGTAAGTTGAGGGTAATGAGACACATATTCCACCAAAGTTTCAAGAGTCTAGCATTTTTCCTTTCAGAGTAAAAAATTCTTGAAATTTTCGAAAATTTCGATGGTTTTCGGCAATTATTTAAATAAATAATCAATGAAATGAAATCAACCGGGGCCTAAATTAACCGGTTTGGAATTACCTAGTAAACAGAAACATTCAAAAAAATTAATCTACTGCAGTCTTACTGCAATTTTTAAAAAACTCCAAATTTCATGATTTTTTCACATAAAAGTGACTTATAAACAATGTTCTGTTTATTTGATTTGGGAGGTATCGCAGAGGTATATTCCTTATAACTAAATACACCTGTTTTTACCTACGGCTATCTGAAACGAATTAGTTACACCGTTTTTTCTATTTCTGCAGGCCTAGCGGTGTTTACTGATTAATAACAGCACTCGATATTCGACAGCGGCCGATATTACACGAAGCACGTATGCTATGAAGAAGCTAGTGTTTATCGAGACCAAGAAGTATCGAGACTCTCGATATCAAGACAAGAAATTGATCAACGAGAATCGGTCAAGACAAGAAGCAATACGTTTCTTGTCTCGAAAATCAAGACTCTTGAAAATCGAGACAAGAAATGACAACTTCTCGATCTCGGTGAAACACTAACTGAAATATGCATAATTGCTTTTGCACAAAGGAACCGAGTGTTCTCTAAAGATTTTAAATCGTAGCATAAATGGGATGTTTAAGTCTTCCCTATGTAGGCAAGGAAAGTAACGAAAACCCACCGATCATGTCTGCTGGTGGCTAATTATAGCTTTGACACACAACTTTGCCATCAACCGCAGCTAAAATAAGTGCCATTATTTTTTTATACCGATTTGAGTCTATAGCTGGGCTTTTCAAGCATTTATTTAAAAATTTCTTAACGGACATAATTTTACTCAATTGTTTGTCTAGATATATTTAATCTTTAAAAATTAGGCCATAAGAGCAAAAATATCTTAAGCATTCTCTAAAGCAATCTAGCAGGAGTTTCTATCTAAACATTAACATAATCAAAATCCTAATATGGTTTTATTCTTAAAAATTGGGCCATAAGAGCAAGAGAAAATGTGACTTCTATTGTAAAAAATTAGGCCATAAGAGAAAAAAATATCTGAAACATTATCTCAAGCAACCTTAATTTCAATACCTCTTGACGAACATACTCAATTCAGAATTATTTCACGGAAGTGTCTCTGTAGATATATTTACGCTTTAAAAATAAAGCCATAAGAGCAAAAATATCTCAAACATTATCCAAAACAATCTTGCAGGAATTTCTATCTAAACCTTAACATAGACAAAATCCTAACAGGGTTTTATTCTTAAGAATTGGGCCAAGAGCAAAAGAAAATGTGACTTCTATTGTAAAAAATTAGGCCATAAGAGCAAAAAATATCTGAAACATTGTCCCAAGCAACCTTAATTTCAATACTTCTTGACGAACATGCTCAATTCAGAATTATTTCACGGAAGTGTCTCTGTAGATATATTTACGCTTTAAAAATTAAGCCATAAGAGCAAAAATATCTCAAACATTATCCAAAACAATCATGCAGGAGTTTCTATCTAAACCTTAACATAAACAAAATCCTAACAGGGTTTTATTCTTAAGAATTGGGCCAAGAGCAAGAGAAAATGTGACTTCTACTGTAAAAAATTAGGTCATAAGAGCAAAAAATATCTGAAACATTGTCCCAAGCAACCTTAATTTCAATACCTCTTGACGAACATGCTCAATTCAGAATTATTTCACGGAAGTGTCTCTCTAGATATATTTACGCTTTAAAAATTAAGCCATAATAGCAAAAATATCTCAAACATTATCCAAAACAAACTTGCAGGAATTTCTATCTAAACCTTAACATAAACAAAATCCTAACAGGGTTTTATTCTTAAAAATTGGGCCAAGAGCAAGAGAAAATGTGACTTCTACTGTAAAAAATTAGGTCATAAGAGCAAAAAATATCTGAAACATTGTCCCAAGCAACCTTAATTTCAATACCTTTTGACGAACATACTCAATTCAGAATTATTTCACGGAAGTGTCTCTGTAGATATATTTAAGCTTTAAAAATTAGGCCATAAGAGCAATAATATCCCAAACATTATCCAAAACAATCATGCAGGAGTTTATATCTAAACCTTAACATAAACAAAATCCTAACAGGGTTTTATTCTTAAGAATTGGGCCAAGAGCAAGAGAAAATGTGACTTCTACTGTAAAAAATTAGGTCATAAGAGCAAAAAATATCTGAAACATTGTCCCAAGCAACCTTAATTTCAATACCTCTTGACGAACATGCTCAATTCAGAATTATTTCACGGAAGTGTCTCTCTAGATATATTTACGCTTTAAAAATTAAGCCATAATAGCAAAAATATCTCAAACATTATCCAAAACAAACTTGCAGGAATTTCTATCTAAACCTTAACATAAACAAAATCCTAACAGGGTTTTATTCTTAAAAATTGGGCCATAAGAGCAAGAGAAAATGTGACTTCTATTGTAAAAAATTAGGTCATAAGAGCAAAAAATATCTGAAACATTATTTCAAGCAACCTTAATTTCAATACCTCTTGACGAACATACTCAATTCAGAATTATTTCACGGGAGTGTCTCTGTAGATATATTTAAGCTTTAAAAATTAGGCCATAAGAGCAAAAATATCTCAAACATTATCCAAAAACAATCTTGCAGGAGTTTCTATCTAAACCTTAACATAAACAAAATCCCAACAGGGTTTTATTCTTAAGAATTGGGCCAAGAGCAAGAGAAAATGTGACTTCTATTGTAAAAAATTAAACCATAAGAGCAAAAAATATCTGAAACATTGTCCCAAGCAACCTTAATTTCAATACCTCTTGACGAACATACTCAATTCAGAATTATTTCACGGAAGTGTCTCTGTAGATATATTTAAGCTTTAAAAATTAGGCCATAAGAGTAAAAATATCTCAAACATTATCCAAAAACAATCTTGCAGGAGTTTCTATCTAAACCTTAACATAAACAAAATCCCAACAGGGTTTTATTCTTAAGAATTGGGCCAAGAGCAAGAGAAAATGTGACTTCTACTGTAAAAAATTAGGTCATAAGAGCAAAAAATATCTGAAACATTGTCCCAAGCAACCTTAATTTCAATACCTCTTGACGAACATGCTCAATTCAGAATTATTTCACGGAAGTGTCTCTCTAGATATATTTACGCTTTAAAAATTAAGCCATAATAGCAAAAATATCTCAAACATTATCCAAAACAAACTTGCAGGAATTTCTATCTAAACCTTAACATAAACAAAATCCTAACAGGGTTTTATTCTTAAAAATTGGGCCATAAGAGCAAGAGAAAATGTGACTTCTATTGTAAAAAATTAGGCCATAAGAGCAAAAAATATCTGAAACATTGTCCCAAGCAACCTTAATTTCAATACTTCTTGACGAACATGCTCAATTCAGAAGTCTAGATATGTTTAATTTTTAAAAATTAGGCCATATGCACAAAAAATATCTTAACATTGTCGAAAACAACTTTAATTTCAGTATTTCTTGACAAATACTGAATTATTTTGTACGAGTTTCTATCTTGACATTTACGTAATCAAAATTTTTTTTACTATTAGTAATTAGGCCATAAGTGCAAGAAAACTTATATTTTTCAATAACAATTTAATCTCATAACATTTCGACGAGCATATTTACCACAAAATTATTTTGCTGGAGTTGTATACATAATTTAAATCCTAACTGGTGAATAAAAGCAAGGAATTTATTTTGCAGGACTTGCTACCTAGTTATTATATAATTTTAATCCTATCTCATGTGCCCACGAATTCGAAAATAATTGTTAAATGCCAATTAATTTAAATCACGTAAAATAACATGCCACGTGGAAAAACCAAATCCTGATTAATTGCTGGATATCTTACTTAATTAAAACAGAGCTTTAGGACTTTCAGAGCCTGTAACAATCGATGATATTTTGTTGAAAAAAATCAACACGTAGGGGCTTTTAATTAAAGGTCTTTGAAGTTCCCCCGGCATTTAAAAAAACAATAAAAATTTAATTTGTAAAAAACACGAGGAAATGAATTAATCAAGATTAATGATTGCTTTTTGTTTTTCCATTTAAAAGAATTAAATTTAAAGCATAGCATAGACAGCGCTCAAAACGCGCCTGCAGGGGATTGGATCGTTTTGTCCTTCTATATTAGAGATTTTCACAAAACCTAATTAGTACCTGCGACATTCACTTAATTAAGAAAATTAATGAGGAATCACGTTTAAATATTTAACAAAGTTTTGCGCGAAGTTTTCATTTCGACTCATTTAATTTGCCGTCTCGCAATGCTCGTAATAGAAAACTTTCGTTCCGAAAAGTAGAAGTGTCCCTATTTAAAACAATGAGGTACTGTAAAATTAAGTAAAATATCCAAAAACGTTTTTAACGAGCCTGAATCGCAAAATTAAACTTCCAGTCCTATAAATCTAACAATTTTGATTAAATTACTCTTTAAATCCCACTCGGGATAAGCAGAGCCGTAACTAGGGCAAACTGCCACTGTGGTGGATTAGTATTTTGACGACTCGACGGGACGCACAAGGAAACACGCGAGACAGACGAGGCCAGAGAAAACCCCAAGTAGATGTATTTAGTTGGGGTGAGAGAGGTAAAGATTGAGTTGGTGGAAATGCACCATTAAAATTTAAAAAACATACATTATTGGGATGTATCATAAAGTCTAATAAACTCAATAATCGAATAATGAATATATAGTGATGCGCTAATTTTGGCGGTGAATGGATTAGGAAATTGGTTTTCCAACAGCTATTAAAAACTGTGTGAAATATGCGGGTGACGCAAATTGTCACATGAATATCTAAAATGCATTATCGAAAAGCTATTGACAGCGACAGTGACACGAGTACATTACGAATAAAATATGTATATCTGCGTTAGCAACATGCCAATCGATTGTAGGTGTAAATCTAGCAAATCATACGAAATAGTCTGAGAAGCCTAATAGGCAACAGTGTGCCTCGAACATATGCCTCAAAATATATAAGTAGAAAAATGTGATATGCAACTAATACCTTAAGAGCTTCTTCTTTTTTAGTTATTTTCTGAAGTAGATACATGTCATGTGTCAGTCTTATTAGATATTGCACGTATATATATACGATTATCGTATCAGATATCTTTAATAAAAACCAAACTTCTCAATACTGAAGACAAAAGAAATTCGACACGAGGAACAAAGAAATATTTCAATACATATTGCATTACCTACGGAAAGTTTGTAGTTGCAAAGAAAGCCGGATAATAATAATGGTTCTTTAGTAATGAAGCAAGAGTTCGTCTTATTTTATTAAAGTTGATTACCGATATCAAAATATTATACCTCTCCAATATTTAAGATGATGGACTGTTACAGGCTCAATATTGTCATGTATTTTAAACTATAAATGAAAGTAAAACCCGATTATAAAACAAATAAAATTAAAAATACAGGTAAAACAAGGATAAAATAAAATATTCTCAAATAACGAGAAACTTACTTATGGTATACTGAATAGATAAATACAAGTTTATAAAAAAAAGGATATCATTTTGGAGAACAATCTTCCTAAATCAGCTGTAGAACACCTGTTGATGTAAAAGAGGTCAACGAGCCACACGTAAACACAGAGTCAGCTATAAAAGAAACCAAACATAAACAAATTAAAGGCCTAAATAAAGTAAATGCATTGTACTATGTTTCTTTAAAATAATCAATAACAGAACAGCTGTTATTTACATGCTTGGAAGAAAGTTTAAACGACTTTCAACATAATAGTTAAACAAAGATGAACTTATTTCTGTAAATTTTCTATAAAAATGTAAATAAACAATGTAAGACTTACTTGTAAAACCTCCAGTCTAGTCAAATGACGAGACACAATGTAAAGTGATTGTGAAGTGAGTTCGAAAAAGTTCAGTGATGCTTCGTCGAAATCAACGGCAGGTCAAAATTTCATCTAACGCAATATCAACAAATTCGTCATGAAATAAGGATGCTGAAAATAACATAATTTCATAGGAAAAATATAGAATAAAGGAAAAATATAGAATAAAGGAAAAATAGGCAGAAATAGAAACCATAAATGACAGATAGCAATCTAGAAACCTTTTATTTGCAAATTTTCTGCATGTTCCTTGGGAACGAAAACAAAAGAGAGTTGTTATTGGGTAGTGAAAGAAGCAAATCGTCCAAATCGCTCCTGAAAAATATTGATAAAATTATTATTTAAATTGGAAATTTATATACCCAGGACTTTCTAAGGGTGAGGCAAGGCAAAGTACGAAAAAGCAACGGAAAAATAACTGCAACTTACCAGGAATTTAGGTTAAAATTATCCTAATTAGTAAGCACCTACCTGATTGGTCGAAATCCAAAATTGCATCCAAGGCTTATTTGGTTTAATTAAATCCAGTAAATGGTGCAAGAAATTTTAGAACAATGAGCCATAATAACTGCACCACAAGTGTCAAAAGCAGGACTGCCAATTTACCGCAATTAAAAGGACTCTGTAACCAGAGGGTGTAGAACATAAATTTTTAAAACCATAAGTTTAGTTAATTTTGTTAAAATCCAACAAGACACAGTCCATAATTTGTTATAGATTTAACTAGTTTTTAATTATTGCAGGGATTTAGATAACGAATTTCAAATATCCTTTATTTCAAAATAGCATAACAGCAGATTTATAGGTAAGATATTTCTTCGATGGTAGAAGGGAACCCCCAAAGGCCCCACACCTCAAACTTACCCTCCGAACAGCTGAAATTTATGAAAAATACTTTCACAGTATTCCTCGCCTCACATTTTAAAGTTTAGTCCTGTATCTAAATTTTAAATACACCCCACACCCCAAAATCCATTTTGGCCAAATTTTCAGACTTCAGAGTGACTAAATCTTAATTTTGAAACGTTATAAGGCGTCGATGTGTCCAAATCCAGATCTGGTGAAATAGAATTTGAAACTGAATCTGATTTATACTTTATTGGAAAAAAATTCCTTTGGTTATTCAAATTTTCGTTGTTATGCTTTATTATTAAGATTTGTATTAGGATATAAAATTATTTTCTTGTTCACTGTTTTATAGTGGAAGGAAAAATATGTTTGTCGAGCATTACAGCCAACTTGAATAAAAGTAATATGCGCCTCATAAAAATTGATAATTTTATGTGCATTTGCTGCTTTTCATGACGGCCATAAACCTTTATTTTTATGCATAAAATGCAGAATAATATTACTAACTGTAGGGAAGTTTTACGACATTATTTTATTAAAGGTGCACATCATTTTCATTTTTAAACATTTGTTCAGAATATTTACTTTTACATGAGTCTGTATGTCTAGGTCACTTACTTATTATTATTAACGTTTATTTTTAATTTATACACCCAAGGGAAATATTAATTATAATTCTCACACGAAAATCAAACGCTTTCGGTTAAATCCCAAACAGGACAATCCTGTTTCTAATCCACAAAGGGATTATTGAAACACGGCTAAAAGTTAAGCTTCAAATTTCCATTCGACCACAATATAATTTCGCCGGAAAATCACGTATTTTCTTGGGGCTTGTTCAAAGTTTCGGTTCGTGCTTTTGTTATAAAGCAACCCGCCGATCGACGGGCGACAATGTCTTCGGATAATTTTATTTCGCAACTCTAGTTTTCAAGTTCTACAAACATGTACTGTCTATTGTTTAGGAAATATCTGATTTAGCTAATGAAGCTGCCGCGCCAAAATACGCGGAAACGTTCGCCCCAGCTCTCACCCCTACGCTAGACTGACTTTAAATGTGGCAACCTATTATCCCTTTTCCTTCTACAAGAATCCCACAAATTGATTGACGCCCAGTCACAAATGATTAATAAAAATACTCTGGCAGAATTGCACAACTTTGCCATACGCGAAGAGAAACCTCCCTTGTAATATTTCGTTGGATGGTCATTGTCGTCGACAGTCACTATAAAATCGTTATGTTACATAACTCGTTGAAAGAGGAACAACTGTTTCTTAATTTGTTGTGATAGACAACTGTCCCTAATTTATTGACGTCGCGTCGATTCAAAAATTAATTAAATTAATAACCTCGTAAACCTCTGCTATCTTCTTATGAATGGCAATTAATTTTTATAACAAGTTCTGAAACTTTAAACAGACTTCCAGTTTAAAAACGTAGACGCTGCTCCTATTAGGTATAAGTTTTAGATATGAAAATATTGACAAAGGATAAGGTTAGGGATAATTACGTCAAGGTTAATAATTCATTTTACTATGGAATAATATTTTGAAACTCGGTACCGGTACTTAAACGTTTAAATATTAGCACTGCGGTAATTAAATTTATATCGATTTGTGTCTCTTTTCGCGCTAGGCAAAGATAAATTTATGAGAAAACTTTCCCGAACTTTGCACGGGCGTCTGAAAATATAGAAAGATTTTAATATTTTAAAGCCACTAAGGTGAGTAACTTTAGTTTCAAACAACTAGTTGTTGTACGTAGTATGAAGGCTTAAATTACGTCTATACAAATTTCTTCAATGCTTTGATATAAAAGATTTTAATATGCGAGGCAACTTAGTTTGTAAGGAATTTCTCTCGCATGTTTCATATTTGAAATGAGGATACATCTGCGAGGAAAACTTCCGAGGCCTTCTATACTAGAATTTAAATTAAAACAAGAGAAAGGTTCGCCTATAGTAGGTTTGCACAAACATTTTTCCGCAACGATACCCTTACCGACTGAATTGGACTTGCACAGTAGTGCAAGGATACACATATTTATAATAATTTAATATAATTCAATTCCTTTCTTTTTTTTTTGAAAAGTTTCGATTTCGGATCTTTCAGATTAAAGGCGAAATTAAACTCCGCCTGTTCCCGGCTAATTTCGAAGTCGTAACTCTTTCAATGCGGTATTATTAATGTAAAACGTAGATACCCGAAGTTCGAATCTCATTAATTTAAAGGGGGTGTATAATTATTATTCAAAGGCAACAGTTCATAAACTTTAAACTTTTGGAGGTCGGCGAAAGTGTTTATCGGGGGATCTTTGTAGTTTGTTGTAGATCTGAAACGTCAGGAAAGATTGCCATTAAAGATAAATAAGCTACAGCTACGGAGTTTCCTGTGTAAATTCTAGAACATGCTCGCGAGCTTAAGGGACGCCTGGGCTTGGCGTGCTTCCCAGTTAAATTATCCGGGGATGGAGTCCGCGAAAAATCATACGGAAAGTGGATTCGGGAAATTATGAGGTAAATAATAGATAAAGAATAAACTAGCCAACTCTTCTTGCCAAATATTGCTTAAAGCCTCAAGAAGTTGTAAAATAGGGAAAACTTTAGGCTATTATTCGAGATCCATCGACCATCAGGTCGTTCTTTGGGCTTCTATCGGCTGAGGAGACATCTGACTTTCTTCATAATGCGAAACGTATCATCTTGCTGGAACTGCATTACATTTTGAATCGGATTATTAAAGAAAAACGCAGTATTTGTAATTTCATATATAAATATTTTACTTTCTGTGATATAGTTGACCACTTTTGGCCATGAAATGACAACAAACAAATAACATAAATCAACGGATAATTCTAGTCAAAACAAATAGATTTAATGAATTGCTGGCTATATATAAACCCACTTAAACAAATTAACTTATCGTTTTAATTATAGTGACTGTCGAAACTAATTAAATTTACTCTGGATAGCTTTCTAAAGGTTAAGCCGTTCATTTTCAGGACTTGATTAAACTAAATGGTAAACAAAGTGTACTAATGATCGGCTATAAACTGTTTATATTAAGAGGCCGAGGTTAGTTTTTTCTCCAGATTTATCCAGTGTAATTAAATTACTCGAAGACCTGCTTAAACAACTTAATGGCATTTTTATTCCATCAACATTAACAGTGTAATTATTTTACGTCTGAAACTCAGTTGATTAAAGTGTCTTTAAAAAATGTGCCTGACGAAAAATCAAACGTTCTTTCTATTAATTTATAATGTTTCAGAGAAAAATAAAAGATTTAAAATTTTGGAGCAGCACTAACTTGCATTAGTAACTCATGGAGCAGCGGTTGGTTCAATTTTGTCCCAAATTAGGGACGCCAGAAAATATCAGATACGCTTCAAGGAAGTCAGAGTGAAAGAGACCAAGACAAGAAATAGGAAGGGTTGAAAACGCAGGAAAGACGGAAACCTGGTAGAATGAGACAGCGGAGGATTGAGACATGAGTCTACTTAATGGTAGAATTGAAGATTTAAGGGAGTGGATGCGTCTATGACCTACCACCTTAACTAGCCCCTAGGTAATTCACATTTACCGCGACGACGTCCCTGACGTTGGCCGGTCAAAACTCTAGCTCCGTCTCTGTATTGTGACGTCCCGGCGCTGCGCTGCCCGGTCAAGTTTCTCGCTCGGACGAACTGTCTCCTCCGCGCTGGTAGAACTCTCTCCGCAGCTCGGACGAACTGTGTCCCCCCTTTCGCGCTGGTCGAACGCTCTAACTCCGCGGCTCGGACGAACTGTCCTCTGTTGCTCCACATTTCGCGGTTCGTCTCAACGGTACCCCCCTGGTGAACCGCTGAATCGGCCCTTTTTCACCTCGATTTCTCCCAATATACGTTCAGGCGAGTCCACTCACGCAATATTGTCTACCCAGCGATTATCTTGGGAACCGATTCGTATGGTCCTCTCCCATCGAAATTTCTTAACTCCCGGCGATAAGATAAATTTATCTAAAGATGATTTCCGTTGCCGCAGCCATAACAACTCAACCAATTACTTCTTATATACCCCGTGGCACAAATTAAAATTAATTTTTACAATATTAATAGCTATTTCCCTTCTTTTATAAATCTTATACCCCCGATATGCTACACCAAATTAGGGACCCAGAAAAGATCAAATACGCTTCAAGGAAGTCAGAGTGAAAGAGACCAAGACAAGAAATAGGAAGGGTTTAAAACGCAGGAAAGAAGGAAACCTGGTAGAATGAGACAGCAGAGGATTGAGACATGAGTCTGCTGAATGGTAGAATTGAAGATATAAGGGAGTGGATGCGTCTATGACCTACCACCTTGCTTTTCATGTGGACAGTTTTACACACGCACTCATCTGAGGTCTTGGGTTTGATTCCCGGCCGCATGGCTTTGAAATCGTTTCTGAAGAGTATTAGGTTTGTCCGGAATAAAGATTTTATTTTTTTATTTTAAGCAAACGTCAACGGCAAAATTTATAGAAAAATTCACCCATCTTCTTAAGGCTCATAAAAACAAATGTCATGAAAATAAAATAATTCTGCAATATTGGCAAACATATTCATCGCTCCAAATTGAACCTAACGGGATTTTTAATTAAATACATTATTCCCTTGATACGTGTAGGGTTAACCCCAACGTTGTTCACTCTTGCAACAGAATAAATCGACAATACGAGATAACTGTGCGGGCCCTTGCCGCAGATGCTGATTTTGGGTATTAATTATTTATCGAACCTGGGAGCAGCCCCTATATTGCCGCCGCTTGCAATATTAATTGACTTTGTGCGTAAATGTCGCCGCGAAGTTTTATATATTTATCTTTTTACAAAACTGTCATTCGTTCGGTAAAAACGGCGATAAGAAATCTACTTTACGGTTTAATTTTCTTTCTGTCAGCATCTTGCAGTGTTTTGTGTTGCAAGACTGGAACGCCCTGAAAGTGACATTTTTATTATGTGTAGATCGTTGAGTGAAATATACAGATTCGGAAATTGTTCGTTTTCGCAATGGTAATATTAAATTAAATTATTCGATTAAATAAATGAATATTGAAAATATAAATAAAAGTAATGAAACTTATTTTATGGAAAAAAAAGATTTGTAAAACATTTTCTATTTTATCTGAATCTAAATCTAAAAATAAAGGTAGGTGTCATGATTGGCAAACAACTTTGCAAACAACAATTAAAGTGCAAAGTTCTCACACCTCAAGGCCTTAAACACAGCAACGCAAAATTATGCGTCCTAAGTGACAGATTTTACCTTAGGAACTGCGGGCCGAATGTTTCATCCGCTCTCTTGCTAGTCAGTGATCCCTACTTAAGGTCAAAGTTCGCTAGATCCAGATTACGGTCAGGGATGAACTCCTGCCACCAGCAACTTCTGTAAAATTTAAAGCTATCGGTTCTACGCCGAACTGAACAGGGGCACGTATTCAGACTTTATCAGACACCAATATAATGACGTCTACTTTGCGAATGTGGAATGCAGTTCGAGTTTAAACTTGCAATTAATTCCTACACGAACTAGGGATTAAGACGAACCAAAAGGAAATATCTGGAACTGGAAACAGTCTGCCAAATTTAAGGGATTTAATTTGCCAGATTTTTTTTTTGTTGATGTTGCACCCAATTTTTGTCCAGCAGATCATCAGGAAAAATAAATTTTCTCTTTTTTTCCTATTTTTTTATATTTATATTTTTATAACGATATGCCAGAGAATTAAGGGAACTCTCGCAAGAGCTAAGTTATCATCGATTGGTATCGCTCGATTTTAAATTTAATCCAGGATTGAACACAAGACCCTTTCAGAACCTGCACGGATAAAGGGCGCCGTATTGTCTGTAGTATGTAAAATTATGTATATAAGTATTATCTTTACTTCCTACACCGTGATACTTATCATCTTTAATCTTTGCCACAATTCTACTGGTTTTAAATTTTATCGCAAGTACCGAACACGCCCTGAGGCATACGGTCCGTAATAAGTCTGATTTAAGTTGTAGATTTAAATATTTAACAGATAAATAATGTACGATTTTACATAATATTCCGAGCACGTCTTAAATTATTTGCTTCGCGCTCATGTCTGTCCTGAATTATCAGGTACGGAGTAAAAATCTAAACCCACACGTCACGTTTGGTTATTTAACACAAAAAATTTGTTTCAAATATACAGGACGAGCCAAAACGATTCTACGGGATCAATTGTTTTATTACAGAATGCTATGTGAAACTTTCTAGTCTTCTTTCACTTATACTATTATAGAACTTATAGTTCTATAACTTGATAGTTGTTATTCATATAAAACTTCGAGATATCGCAGTCCCAAGGCAGTAAAAGCGTAGTTTCATAATCGTTAAATAGAATATTCACCACTGCCTGATTATTTTCTCTCATTTATTCCTACCTCTTATAATTAAATTACATCTACGTTACCCACCTCAGTGTAAGGAAAGTTTACTAATTTTTATTCTCCTATTCACTAGACATAATATTGCGATAAAATGAACATCTAGCCGCAAAGCGCCCATTTCACTTAAGGCGAATTTAATTCCTTTGTATTATGCGGCCATTCTTGTGCAGTGCATTGTAAGTTCTTTCATGATATCGCACCAATTACCTCTGTAACATCTGCATTATGGGTTTTGATATAGAAAAGGTCTACTGAAATATTCCACCACAATATAATAAAAGTTATGTATAGGATATCTTGGGAAGAAAGAAGCAAAGAAATTGCTTCATTATTTTTAATAACTTTACAAATAATTGATGGAAGAAAACGATTAATGAATGAATACCCCCGAACTGGTTAAATTTGTTTCATTCAGAGACAACTGTTACAAATGATTCATAAAAATACTCTGGGCAGACATGAAAATGGTAAAGCCTTGCCGTACGCGAAGAGAAAACTCTCTTGTAATGTATCGTTGGATGACCAGTCTCACTATAAAACCTTTGTTCCACTTTAATGAAGTGGAGTACATAGCGTTGAGCGATCCCCCAGGTTGAGGTTGAGAAAATATAATTTTTAAAAGTGTTAAAATATCCCTTGAAGTATTTTAATAATGTGCATTAAGTGCGACATAAATTTCACATCAACCTTTTGCATCTTGCCGAGTGAAATTAACAGAACGGCATATTTATATGAATAAATAAATACTTCTCGTCCCACTGAGTTCGTGTCGAGACGAATCCGAGTTAAGACCGAGTTTGTATTTGCGATGTAAACACCATTAGTGGCGATGCATTTTGTATTGTCCTATCTTAATCTTGTCTACTGACAACAGCAGTTATCTAAGTGATTTCTCGCCCGCAAACTTCGCAGTAACGTTGTTAAACCGATGGATCCATATCTGGATGAACGACTAGGAGCCAGAGTTGAAAAAAAACTGGTACTGTGGAACGTTCACCTTGTTCCACAACGCATTTTAACGTAATGACAAATGAAAATTAAATAAGGGAATCTAAATATTGTGGCACCCCATACCATATATTCGTATGTTATTAATTTCTTTCCGTAGAAAGAGAACATACTGTGCCCAAAATACGTTGTGGTTGTAGCTCTTTACTTAGATGCTTTTTATAAAGTTTGATAGTATTTAATTTTTGTAAACTGTTTTACTTTAATTGGTTTATTCACTAGTAAGCTTAAATCTGACATTTAAAGAATCCTTCAATTTAACTTAAGTGATGGAATACCCTGGAAACTGGTTTATTTTCATTCAGACACAACTGTCAAATAAAAATACTCTGGGCGGACGTTCAAATGGAAAACCTTGCCATGTGCGAAACGAAACCTCTCTTGTAATGTTTCGTTGGAAGAGCAGTAGCCAGAGCGACTGGAACAAGCCTCGTTTCTTAATTACCGGACCATTGTCGCTGACATTTTTCCTCAAAGGTGCCCCTTTCGGTCTTTTCCCTTTCCGGCTGGCATCTTTACGGTGGTTGTGTCCAGGCAGAAAGTATCAGTGTTGAGGCCTGCCGAATTGGCCTGATAGACTTTGGAGATGACGTCCCAGACATCGTCATAAGTTACTTTTTGTACAGGATGGAAACCTACCCATCCTTCGCCCCGTTTAAAATCCTTGGAGCAGAATGAGAATTCCACTTTATCACCAGCCTCAAGCCCCTTTCCGGCTGGCATCTTTACGGTGGTTGTGTCCAGACAGAATCAGTGCTGAGGCCTGCCTAATTGGACTGATAGACTTTGGAGATGACGTCCCAGACATCGTCATAAGTTACTTTTTGTACAGGATGGAAACCTACCCATCCTTCGCCCCGTTTAAAATCGTTGGAGTAGAATGAGAATTCCACTTTATCATCAGCCTCAAGCCCCTTTCCGGCTGGCATCTTTACGGTAGTTGTGTCCAGAAAGTATCAGTGCTGAGGCCTGCCGAATTGGCCTGATAGACTTTGGAGATGACGTCCCAGACATCGTCATAAGTTACTTTTTGTACAGGATGGAAACCTACCCATCCTTCGCCCCGTTTAAAATCGTTGGAGCAGAATGAGAATTCCACTTTATCACCAGCCTCAAGCCCCTCGGTACCTTTTGTAAATATTTGGTCGATGGCCGCTTCGACCCATGATACAGGTTTCACATCCCCAGGCACAGGTTTTATTTTCAAATCTATGGTTCGCCCTTCAAGATCAAGGTAAACTATGAAGGAAACCAATATATTTTAATAAGCTTTACATCTAAGTTCACTGTTGTGTAATTATGGTCAATAGAAACGTTACCAACAATTTTTTTTCTAAAATGAATTGTCTTGTTAACATTCGTCGCATACTTAACATTATATTTCATGAATTCTTGTCCGTTCGAAATTACAATAATTTAACTGAACAATTTCATATTTCATCTTAACATCCAACCAATTTAGAATCCACCTTGCCAAATTCATCAAGAATATGAAACAATGTCAAAATCGCTTAATTTATTACACCTCTGCCCTGGTGGAAAATTGACGTTATAATTACAAGAGCCAAACTGATTTATATTCTCAATATTGCACCGATCGATCGATGTAGAGAATAGCGGTTTAGTCTGAAACTAGAGAAGCAACAAAAGAGATCAAACTAACGTTTACCTAAATTTACAATTTGCATCGTGATTTCCAGCAGAGCTCGTGGTTGGGCTGGCACAGTTGGCGAGTAACTTTTTGGATCATTAAATTTATATTACGTTCGGGGGTTTCCGAATTCGGCGCTTGTGTGAAATTTTATATCAATAACATGCAAAATGCATCATGTCTCCAGCGTTTCCCTCATTCGCGACTTTAAATTATTGCAGGGAGTTTCTAGTTAAAGAAAGTTGAAGTTACTTTCCAGGAAAACATGAATAATGCCATAAAGGCGAAGTTCCAACCTAACATTTTCCAGAACTTACATTTAAAATTATATGGTATTTTAAAGTCGAGTTTACTTTTTAATCATGTCTAGGAGGCAAATGGAACGAATATTTTTCATGAGTTACCGCATAATATTGCAGTTTAATGTTGAGGCGTGGCCCTAATAATAGGCAACCAGGTATACATTTTGTTTTATTCTGTAATGTAATGCCTTCCAGTGTATATATGGTTGTCTAATTCTGTAGTCACGTTGTTTACAATTATTTATGAATACTCCTTTATTGAAACATAAATATTCATCCATTGTAGTCGATTTTAGTTGTTTTTAAGTTATTTAACCACACAAATACATTGATAACCAACAAACGTGTCCTGCGCGCCATTAAAAACATTTGTTTTTATTTAGCAGTCAATTTATTGCTGCCGGTTATAAATCAGTTTCCTCTGGGAGAGCATCATATTTTCCCGAAAGGCCTGTGTAAATCTAACGGGGAAGCAGATCGAGTAGGTATATTACAGAAAATTGCTCTTTTATTTAATATCGTGCGGCAGACCTGCCAAATTTCATAAAATGATAAAATATGTCCCGGTGCAAAGTAGTAAGGCGTAGAATATTAAAATCATAAACCAGGTCGGGTTAGTAATAAGGGTAGATTAAAAAATTGGTAAATGTAGCAAATCGTATAAAATGTTTATTTATGGTTGCCGCGAAATTGTAAATTAAGCCTTATTAAGCTTGTAAGTCAGGCTGAATATGCCATTTGCATAATGCATAAGCCCTGGCTTTGAAGTTATTTTAATTGCGGAGTTTACATTTGCGGCGGCTGATTTTTATACGCGAAGCAAATGTTGTACATCATGTACTGTGAAAGTTTTTTTTACTATTGTAACATTTGTTTTTGAAGAAACTGCACTTGAAAACTGACAGAACAAATCATTCTAAACAAAAAATTCTTATTTTATTTATTTATCGTCGTCTTTAATTAACTCGGTCATTGTAGAGGTTTAAAATTTCTTTCTTTCATTACTTTCTTTCCAATCTATAGCGTGGGCTACGCGCTTAATTAAGACTCCGATAAAGCCATCTTAGTGCCAGTAGCATAAGCTTTAGGCTAAACCAACACAATAATTACATACTCGTTACACCACAAGCAGTATTATATGTACTTACGGAATAATTACAGTATTAATGCATATATTCCACTCATGATGAAAGACATTATTTGTTATTTATTATGTGAATTTTGGAAGCTAGTAAGTTTTTGGCAAACCTCATTAATTTTATACAACTGTAGCTTTAGAAAACAGGGATTCCTTGCGGGGATTACTACCCTTCACCTCCATAAATCCGAGCTTAAGAGAAAGAGAGAGAGAGAGAAAGTGACCCATATAATGGAAAACAATATATCAAACTTACAGTATACATAACAAGAGAGCAAGTATGGCTTTACATTTTTTCCGACAAAAGGGGCGGGCGATTATTTACAATGAAAAAAGCTAAGCAGTTAACATTGTCAACTGGTTCGTAATAAATCAGGGTATATATTAAGCTGGGGCTCTGCCGCTGATCGCAAACTGCTCAACAATTCGAACGAGAAATTAAAAGAGTATAAAGTTTTTTATACAGAATTGATCCTTAAGTGGGGGTCAAATTTATAGGATCACGAAACGTGCTATGAAAAATGAATAATAATAACTGCGCGTGTCTTGTACGATTCCTGAACTGTGTGTTGTTGCCAAACTTCCGAATTACCATCGTTTGTTTGCGTTATTTCGCGCTATTTTTGTTTAACGCACCTTTAAAGAGTTACGCCCCTGAATTCTCCCGATAGATATGTTGCGAAATATTAACTGCGGATCGTTTTCCGAGAATCACGGTGTGAGTGCGATTCCGGCCCCGTTTTGTTTTCATTTGGCATATCTATAAAAATAAATAGAACGCTAGAGGGCTGAATTCATATCTGAAGAATCTTCACGGAAAACAAGTAATAACGTGCGCCCTTTCACGTCAATATCGGAATAAATTTTAACAAAACACAAGTTCAGCAAAAAACTAACCCTCTCGAGCAATATTTTCGCAAGATCTTTCTATACACATAAACGTTATCCTTTTAGCCATACATAAATTTGCCGATAGAAATCCTTCTCCCGAGGAAAAATAAGTTTTCCGAAGGAGAAAATTGGATATAAAACGAACAGACATGTTCTATTTAGAAAACTACACGAAAATAGTGCAACACAACGAATAAAATATTTTACTTTTATACGTCCCTCAACAATGATCCTAGTGGGAAAGTTATTTGCGTGCCTGGAGTATTTGGAAAATATAAATAATGAAAATGGCGAAAAGATCTTACGTAGATATAAAACATGAACATAGTAGTAATAAGCAACTTCTGTAAACATTTAGATAGATAAAATGCACTGAGTGACAACTCGTCGAATTAGGCTCAGTGGTTCTCAAGTCGTCAAGTATCGGAAGATTTTTTTGGAACCAAGTCGATATGTGAACAAAATAATTTTGAAAGACCTAAAAATAAATAAATGAATTTGCTAATTAGGTGAAGAAAATGGGAGGGAATGTTTAGCTTCTTTGGGGAGAGAGAGGGGGGGGGTGTAACTTTTTTGGCCCCTAGCAAGATCCTCAATTAATTTTAATGCTATTAAATTGAAAGAAGGAAAGGGGTTTATTATTATTATTATTTTATTAAAACTTTTGCAAAAAGTTGGCTATTCCAGCAAAAATATCCCATATATTCGTATCTCTGGATGCGGCCGTTTTCATAATTTAAATATTTCCATAACACTTACGCTACTCCTTTGTTTTTCAGCATGTCGATACGAGAAAGGGGCATGGGGTGAATGCAACGCTCAGAGCCAGATGACAAGGAATGATAAATTGAAACTAAACAGCGATGCATCCTGCGAGCAGACCAGGCAAATCACGAAGAAATGCAAAGCAAAAGGTGCCAAGCCAACGAAAGGTAAGAAAGGTAACTGTATCGATCATCCATTCTCATTTACATTTTATCTTATTTTCTAGTTTGATTTATCTCAGGTCTGCTATCTTAACTCATCTCATGAATTATTTATTCCTGTGTATTTCTCGATTTTCCTTCCTTGCTAAACAGATTTTTCGCGCTGATGGTTGTGTATGCATTACATTATACAACCAGTAGGCGGTGGAAGTGTGTTTCTGCAAAATCGATAATCAGCTCGTTTCACAGCTGCTTAATAAAATGGCCCGTGTCGGACACTATCATGCATCATAAACCAATATTAGTATTACTTGCCAAATCCTATACGTAGGTGGTTTTACTTAGAATATATATGGTTTGCAAGCCAATTTAAACCTATTGGCGCTGATCAATATGCTAGCTTCGATGCAAGGCAACTTTTTCCCGACTTTAGTAGCAGCTATCACTATCACTTTTATTCAAGGATTAGTAGATAAAATAACTTAGAAAGCATAAATTTCGATGCCATCGAATTAAATCTTCATTTTCTTACGATTCGATGATGCAGCTAAAATTTCCCTTAAGTAGTAAAAATAAGACACTCTCGATGATTCACTGAAACTTGTTTTTGGACTAAATGAATTAAAGTTTCTGTTAATACTCCTTATAGGCATTCGATTCGAATAAAGTCTTTACTGTCCTTTAGAAACCAAATTAATTATATTAGCACCAAACCCAATGAATCGCAACTAAACCCACACCACCGACTAGAGTAATTTATTGGAAAGCCCTCCGGTCGACCAAGGCTGCAATTTTTTATTAGATACTTTAAATTTAATGGCGTGATATTTAAAATTATGTCGTCGTACTTAGTTTCTGATCCTACATTGGCTTTGAGCAACATGAAACCATGTTTTTTTACATAATATATTAAAGTGGGCATTTTATAAAGCGAACAAAGCCACATGAAACACAACCGCTTAATTATTGTCCTCACAAGCTAGTTTATAAGAGAATTGAACTCATCAAAGAACTTACCCAGTCATTCGTCCTTTGTCCTGGAAATACATAAAATATTGCCGGATTAGTTTGTAGTTCAGCAGGACCAATAATCGCTATCCAGAAGTGGAAAAACATAAATCATGTTCCAAACAGAAGTCATGTTTTGAGGAATAAGATATAGAAGAATTCTCATTATCATTGATAACCAAGTAGCTGAAAATCTTTGGAGGCAACAAAGGTAGTGGACAGCTTAGACGATGGGACATGCTATTCAGAGAAGGCGTTAGAAGCCTTAATAGGAAAGTCATCTATTGGAATAAGAAAAGGACCGCAGAGGAATCTATGAACTCAAATCTTCTAAATTCAAAGTTCATAAACCCAAAATCGATTAACGCAAAATATTTTTGTTCAGAACGCTACATACTGCCACCCGTAAAAGAAAAGGTGTTTTAAATTTCCTATTAGCATACCTGCATTTATTATGCAAGGAAATGTAAGTTATATTAAAAGATATATATCTGTGTTGACGCACAAAATTTGCCTTACAAATAATACCTTTAGTCCCCTTAGCGCAGCGTGCTTGAGTAAAATGAAATTCAATATAGCATATATCAGCACGATTCTTCAAAGCGCAAAGTGTATAAGACCTGGAAATATGAATGTTGAATGCGTATCTGAAGTAAGCCATTCAATTGCCCTCTTTCCCACCTACTAAAGGTAAAACTCCACATCGATTTTCGCTTCCATCTGCATTTCCCCTTTGATTTATATCTACTTAGCTTGATGTCGCAACATGTTCCTCCTTATGAATTATTTATCACCGCCATTTTTTTCTCCCTTTTAATTCACTCGCAGGGTGAAATTCTTTCGCTTTGCAAAACAGCAAGCTTGCTGATTCCTGCAGCAGTATTTATTTAGAGCTGATTCTCACGGTATCAAAGTTGGCAAAGCCACAATTCGTAAAAAAGTAATGCGCTTATATTCAACATAATTCATATTATGGGAATTGATTATGGGAAAACCATTGGCAATTGGATTCGATAACAAGAAAGGTAGCTCGCAGAGGGTAGAAAAATTTAATTTTTTATGTCTCAAGTTCAAGAATTATAGCTGTGGAATATTTATTTCTTCATAAGTTGAGTGAATATGATGGGAGCCTTGGTTATCCCTTCGAGGTCACACAAGGTCCACCAACGTAGATGAACCACATTTATCAGCTACAATTTCTACTAGGAACACAGTTGCGATGCTAAGGTTCAGGTTAAAGTCTGTGTCTGATTATCCTTCCGCTCCTTTCCATCAGTAGGAACAAAGAAACTCTCTTCGTCGAGGAAAGGAATCATTAATATCCCAAAAAACTGAAGGATTTGCTGCATTTGAGGGTATTAAGCGGTGGGGTTGCAGGTATTGCAAAAACTGTCAGTTAGTTAGCAGAGGACAAAAGGCACAAGATCATACACAAATAGGCATGGAATTATATCTAGCACCATATCCGTTCGTACAGGTGGAAGAATAGACTTGGCTTTTGCCCTTTATGATTTTTTATTCATGATAAAAACCTTAGTTATTATTATCCCAATTAATCTAACAGGGGTAAGAGCCTTGGTTATCTCTTCTGAGATCACACAAGGTCCTCCAACGTAGATGAACCTCATTTAACACCTACGATTTCTACTAGGAACACAGTTGCGATGCCAAGGATCAGGTTAAAGTCTGTGTCTGATTATCCTTCCGTTCCTTTCCATCAGCAGGAACAAAGAAACTCTCTTCGACAAGGAAATGAATCATTAATATCCCAAAAAACTGAATGTTTCCTTATTTCTATATTTGCTGCACTTGAGAGTATTAAGCGGAGGGGCTGCAGGTATTGCAAGAACTGTCAATGATGCAAAGGCTGCAAAAGGAAAGTTAACAGAGGACAAAAGGCACAAGATTATACACAAATAGGCATGGAATTATATCTAGCACCATATCCGTTCCTACAGGTGCGATGCTAAGGTTCAGGTTAAAGTTTGTGTCTGATTATCCTTCCGCTCCTTTCCATCAGTAGGAACAAAGAAACTCTCTTCGTTAAGGAAAGGAATCATTAGTATCCCAAAAAACTGAAGGTTTACCTCATTTCTTTATTTGCTGCATTTGAGGGTATTAAGCGGTGGGGTTGCAGGTATTGCAAAAACTGTCAATGATGCAAAGGCTGCAAAAGGAAAGTTAGTAAAGGACAAAAGGCACAAGACTATACAAAAATAGGCATTGAATAGACTTGACTTTCGTCCTTATTGATTGATTATTATTATTATTTAATAAGATACACTAAAAATTTACATATTCCAAATTTTTGTGGAGTATTTATGAGAGATGCTTTACCAGTAAAAATAAGAAAAAATGAATATGGTATCAGTAATTTGGATATATCATCAATTTTTAGACCTGACTATGACATAAAAATCGTTGTAATTCCTTCTCCCATGATTGGTGTAAATATCTTTTAGTACCACTAAAAATCGCTGACAATCCAGAAGCTATTTTATTCCTTTACTTAGTGGCAACGTACACCATATTATGTAATATTTTGAAATAAACAGCAGCAAAATATGAAAGAACTAAGGATTTTCCCGGTTGCCTTATTTTGAAGTATGATTTATCACGCACGAATATATGTAGCGATATTAACCCTACATCCTTTTCTCTCTCCTTCCGTGTAAAGATCTTCCCTTGGTGATTACGAGGTACATTTTTAATAACGCTTAACCGAAGATTTTCTTTCAGTAAGTTCGATTTTTATTTATAAGGCATCCTATATATCCCATTTATACGCCTGTGGTGGACTGAACTCAGACAAATATCATCGACATCGTAAAACAAACACTAGTCTATAAGGATGGTTTATTTATGTAGGATATTTGCAGGAGCAGTATTAATGTGTCTTGTAAACATTACGTTAAAGATGAATTACCCTTACAAAATCAACACTAAGTAACCAAAGCAAACTAAAATACCTAGAGATTTATGTAGAATAATAAACGAGTCCTCGTAATTGCATTATAATGCGAGTAAAAGCCAGGACCGGATTTGAGACGTTTGCCATACCCAAATATGCTGGGTTTGCCAATACCAGCAAGGATCACCTTGAAAAATCAATTTTGCTGCGGATATTGCAACGTATAGTAGCCTCAAAATTAGTTCTGGAGGCTCAATTTTATTGCTGTCAGTCTTATTTTACAAATGAGTCCAAGTCACGTGTTCTTTCCCACGGCCCGCACTGACACTCTTCACCGTCGAAAATCTTGTGAAACAAGGACTAAGGGCTAAAAATATCTTCAGATAATTCCACTACAAGGATACCTTGAATTTCTATCAGATCTTGTTTGTAATTAAGGTAAATTAGTACGAATATCCTGAAAACGTATTTTTCTGCAAAGCCTAATTACTAAAATTTTATTTTACTTAAGGTTAAAAATTGAAAAATTCAATGTTTGTCCAAAAATAAATTTATTTTATAATAATTTAGTTTTGCCATGCCACGTGTAGAAGCACAAATCATATGGTTTTGATATTCCATTTCACGATCCGAACATTTAAATTAATTAAATTGTGGGCCAGAAACACGGATACGTTAAAACTTTTCATGCTCCGAATATTAAAATTAAAACTATAAAATCGAGAGCACAATAAATTGCAACATATCGCTAATTAATTCGAACATAGAATTTTATTTAATTATAAAATATTTTTCGCTATCCTACAATTTAATTATATGGATGGAAATATTTAACGATCACGGTGTCACAATAGGATATTTTACGGTTTTTTCGGAAAGTGTCTTAAATAGTATATAGTAATAATCCATTTTTAATTTCAATTTTTAAATTTCGCGCGAAAACGCTAACCGCCATGATTTGTTTGGATGTGACGTCACTATTATAGTAAACACACGGATACACTTTATATGGTATTATAATTAGTTCTGTTTTTAAATTGCCTAATAACGAGTTATAATCTCTATCATTGGTGTGTGTGGTGTCGAATTGCAAAAGTACAAGTATAAAAACACAAGAAAAGTTGCTAATAAAAATGTGTGAAATAAGTAGAAAATCAAATCTGCAGAGAGAAACCGGAGCAAAAAACATAAAACTGGTTGTTTATAATTATTTGCACATAAGCACATATTTATCTTCACTTTGGCATCTCTGCCTCCGTTTGGGAAAATGGAAACAAACTCATTTAAGAGCGATAAAGTTCCATGTAGAGGCTGGCTTTCTAGGTATAAATAACTCTTGACGTTACTACATTTTCTTACTTTCTCTTTGTTTTTTCAGTTTCTGTTCTCATATGACATATTTTTTTTTAGATATCATTGTAGTTAAATAAGTAGAAAAAGCTTAAATTGAGGGACAGTGACGACAATAGAGCCAAAACCACGCCCACCCGCCATTATGAGGCTAAATTTATCAGGGCTAACATAACCTTAAATTTTTAGTTTTGCAAATTTATTCTCAATTTTCATTTTAATTTTTGTAGTTTTAGCTTGGATCCATTATAACATTTAAACTCTGTCAGACATTAGATTTATAAAGTTTCAATATTGTAGATTATTTAAAATATACTGCTAATTATAGGTTAGAATTCCAACCAACAAAAAGGATTTTGGCTTGGTTTTCTTTAGTTGACTATTGAAACACTCGCATTATGATGTCATAATCAATTATTAGTGTAATTTAATGAAAATCTAGAATATTTTAGGTATGTATTATGCAAAAGTGTATGTACTTCACAAAAATATGTGCACGACACACATGTGAGGTTAGGTAAAATTTATTAAAATGTTTTTAGCAAATGTCAATGTCAGTTTAAAGAATTTTAGCATTTTTAGCCTCTTAATGGCGGTACATACCACGTGAATCCGACTACTAATCAAAATGCTGACTACCCTTTGTCGCCACTGTACCTATAAAGTCTCTGTAAATTAACCCAGACCATAACATGTGCTGAATATCAAAATCCCAATAATTTTTTTCATCTAATATCTTATTTATAAAAAAGGGTTTAGGTTGTCCTTAATATAATAGGGGTGTTTTTTCTAATTCGTCGAAAACTCTTACTCTTACTCAGTTTTTTACCTACCTTACAAATTAATAAATTATTAATTTATATGAATCGATGGAATTTCTAACCTCAAAAAGAAAATGTTGTTCTGACAGTTTATCAATAGCGCGCATTTATGGGGAGAGGCTTAACTATTTCTGTTCAGTAAATAGAGAGTGCAATAAAATTTTGCTGTACTCTACTGCCATCTTGATTCTTGACAGACGTACAATGTTATTTGAAAAGCGTCTCAAATTTTCTAATTTTCTAAACATTATTCGATATCGAATTAAAAAAAATATATGTGCGCAATTTGTTAGGAAAATAAAAGTTTCTAAAACAGAAAATTCATTTTTACCAACCTATGCACAAATAATTATTTCAAAACTTGTACGTTGCCCTCATCATTTTAAGGACAACCCCAATAATGGCATTTTGTAAAATTCTCTTTACTAATTGATATGATTTTTGTTTCAGCTCCTCGCCGCAACAGGCAGTAGAGAACAATACCAATTTTAGGATAAAATCGTTTTGAATATTATTCCATCTAAATAGTACTTCATCAAATATATAACATTTCAACAACTCATCGTCTCCATTTTCTACATTCACATTGTCGTTCTTATAGATAAAGGTTAATAAGGCAAAAACAATCGGATTGTTAATTACCTAGAAATTAAATTAAAGTGAGGCATATACACAAACTGTGGTTGTGACTAAATTACTTAGGAATTGCTGAAGCCCTAGCAAAATGTGTGATAAAATAATAATGAAAGGATCATTAAAGGACGATAGGCAAGACACGACGTCTAACAATTTGCTAAAGTTTCTAACCTTTGTTTGTAAGAGAATTTAAATACCCTCTGTACAGGCCGAAGGCCCACTGCCATTTGCATTGTAGTCGACCCTCTTCATCCCCAACTTGACCACCCCTCATTAAGTAACTCGTGAAAATTTCACCAAGGGCTAATTGAAAGTCACTCTGAATTTGCTAGGTGAAGTTTTCACACATCCAAAATGTATAGATGTTTGTTGTAGACTGTATAGTAATAATTGGAATTAATTATATTAATGTGTGTAATAACATATGTCTTATTTTGTATGTTTTGTAATTTTGTTTTTGAAATTTTATCATATTTTTTACTTAACTAAGTATAATAAATGTGGACGTGGAACTTAATCATATATCATTGTATTTGACACATTCAAATAAAAAATAAAATGTTTAACAATAAATTACCAATACTCGTTTTATTTCGCCCTTTAAATTTAATGAATATTCTTTATATAGTTTATATCGCATGCCTGCCTTTGTCGGCATCTCTTTATATCTGCCGAAAACCTCAACTCAAAGTTGACGAATTGTTACTTATATTTTGAATCTTACTATACATACCTATTTTTAATCACGTGGTTTATCATAGGTGAAAAAAAATACCAGTGTCATGTACAAAAATTAGGATTTCAAATATTGGCAACACAATATAGAGCCAAAGTCACGGCCATCCGCCATTATGAGGCTAAATTCATCAGGTCTAACATTTTGCAAATTTATTTTGAAATTTCATTTTAATTTTTGTAGTTTTAGCTTGGATCCATTGTAACATTTAAAAACTATCTCAGACAGTAGATATATATTTCAATATTATAGATTACTTAAAATGGACTGCTAATTAGGTATAAGTTGGAATTCCAACCAACAAAAAGCATTTTGGCTTGGTGTTCGTTAGTTGACTATTGAAACACTCGTATTATATATACTATAATTATTAGTGTAATTTAATTAAGTCTAGAATACTTTAGTTATATATTATGAAAAAATGTATGTAACCTACTTCTTAAAAATATAAAAATGTGTGCAAGTGTGAGGTTAGGTAAAGTTGTAAATTTCATTAAAATATTTTTAGCAAAAGCATTTAAATTTCACACTATAGCCAATAATACAATGAATTTATATTTTCTACAATTTTTAAAAAACCTTTTTCCTAGACTTTTTCAGTTAAATAATAAATGAGTAAACGGCCAACAATGAGACGAGACGAAAAATAAACTAAACCAAAACTTACCTTATGCGAATACAGTATATAATATAAAATTATTAAATGAGTCTTTAAATACGTTTTTTCACAATACGCTAATCACAAATAGTTTTCATACTAATTATTATTAAATAATAAGGCACAATAAATTGTTAAATATGCACAACACAAGTATACACAGCTTAAACAATTGCCTTTTAAATTTTAATGGTGGTATATACCACGTGAATCCAACTACCAATCAAAATGCTGACAACCCTTTGTCAATTCAGGTCGCTGCTGCCATCTATGACAGCACAAGCGAAAACAATCTGCTCCCAAAATGCATGCTTGTTTTTCCTCACAGATGATAGATTTTAACCGGTCAGCGAGCTGTTCTTGTGACGTCATAACGGCCCTCCAGATGAAATTTTGACTGCGTAATGTGCTTTTGGTGATTGTTGTCGAGGTATATTGTATTTCGTGTGTTATTATACGAATTACCATGACGACAATTACCAAAAGCACATGAAGCAATTAAAAATTTACATGTCGAGGTCCAATATGAGTTATGACGTCAGGACAGCTACTACTTGAAGCGCTGACCGGTTACATTCTATCATCCGTGGTTTTTGACATTTCGTTGTAACCTCACTTTTGCTCTTTTGTAATATATAACCTAAAAAATTTTCAGCTAACATCACGGGTATGAAACTCGCACTGAGAGTATAAAAACACTAAAAATAGAAGGAGGGAACATTTAATAGTAGGGAGCATAGATATTTGCAGACGGAAGTCGTCATCGATACACCGACTATGACTCAACATTTTGACGTTTGGTGAGGAGTGTATTGTAGGTTAGAAGTGTTTTGAGTGGTAATTAAGTGAAAATTAGATTTATAACGAGCCTTTTGTGACAATTTTATAGATATTTAGTTAATTTAGTGTGTATTGCTATCGAATTAACAATGGTGAGCTGTGTTGTGTGTGGAACTTCAAAAAGTGTAAAAACTAAAAATGTGGAAAATCCAGTCACATTTCACGTGTAAGTTTAAATATATGTTAAGAAATAATTTATTTAAGAAGTCTTTTACGTTTACGTGAACGATTATTGTCGCTTTGTTGATTTTTTAAAGAATTTTAAGCTTTTTGAGTGGAGTTTGTTGTGCATCGTTTTGAGAGCATTGGCGGAGATACCGTGACCGTGGAAGAAATTTACTAAAAATTTTATTTCAAATTTTGTAATGATTACTTTTTTATAAGTTAGGAATTGGCAATTTAACACATTTAAAATGATTTTGTATGGTGATCTGTTTCCGACCCCACAAATTTACAGGAAACAGAGGTGAAAACCCGGTGTTCTGCATAGTGTTAAAAAAATTTTATATTTCGTCTTTCAGTATATATGTTGGTACAATTTTTATTAATTTTATACTTCTACTCTTTCAGTTTTCCTAAGAATCCAATTCAAAGGGATGTTTGGATAAAATTTGTTGATAAAATAAATTGGCAGCCAACCTCTAGAAGTTTACTATGTTCAAAACATTTCACAGCCGATTGTTTTGATAAATCATTTCCATCCGGTGTTCGTCTCAAGCCAAATTCAATTCCAACGATTCATATACAGCGAATGAAATACGTAAGTTGTATGTCTATTACCTACTAAACTGACTAGTTTTGTTATTATCAAATATTATTGTCGTCAATCTTAGTCATTAATGTGGATTTATAATAACTATATATATACATGTAAATAGGTATATTTAAATGTCATACAGAGTAATATCCGCTTAAAAACTTAGTTGCAGCGATATAACAGCTAAAGAGTTGAACCAAAACTTTAATTTATTTCATTTCTTCTATTTAGTATGAATTTCAGCTAAAATTAACTATCTTGGCAGTTTTTTTTTTGGGTCGAGTTGATCAAAGTGGACGTTACTGTATTATGTTAATTGAAAAATTCTTTAACTAGTCATTTAATATTTCTAGGTAAGAAATTACAATGAAGAAATTTCTTTACCAACTGAGTCTTTGTCCATGTTATCAGCACCATCTACATCAGCTGAATGCAGTTTTGTTGAAGATGAAACTAGACCAGTTACACCTACAAATATACCAAATGTATCCTTTACACCTTCTGGAGATGATTCGCCTAGAAAAGTAGCGCTCAAAAGAGTCCTACAAGAATTATGTGTCAAGGATGAATTAAAAAATAAAAAAATCCGACAACTTCAAAAGGAGAACTGGAGACTGAAAAAGAAAATTGAAAACTTGAATGAAGTTATTGATGAGCTGAAAAATCAAAACTTAATTGAGGAAGAAATGGCAGAAGTACTTATAAATAAGTTCGGTAGGAATAAAGATCTTTTTAAAAGAATATTTTACAGGTCAACTGGAAAATCACTTCCTAAAAAATATTCAGAGGATATACGAACATTTGCTTTAACTTTGCATTTTTTTTCTCCGAAAGCTTATAATTATGTTCGCGACACCATGGATAGTTGTTTGCCACATACGAAAACTTTGAGTAAATGGTATTCAAATATTAATGCGAATCCAGGGTTTACATCAGAAGCATTGGAAATGTTGAAATTAAAATCGTCTCATTCCCAAAAACTAGTGATTTGTTCGCTGGTAATGGATGAAATGGCAATAAGGAAAGAAGTTGAATGGGATGGGGAGAAATACATTGGTTTTGTTACTTTTGGGTCAAATTTACAAGATCCAGCTGTAGGAGAGGCAACTCAAGCACTAGTTTTTATGGTGGTATCTATTAATGAAGCATGGAAAGTACCTGTTGGCTACTTCTTTATTCACTCAATTACAAGCACCCAAAAAGTAGAATTAATAAAACAGTGTTTACATACATTAGCAAATTGCAATGTTATAATTACAAATTTAACATTTGATGGTGCACCTACTAACTTTACAATGTCAAAACAACTGGGATGTAGCTTGGATGTAAATAATTTAAATACGGAATTAATTATAGATAATAATTCATTATATGTGCTACCGGATCCATCTCATATGATAAAACTAATACGCAATTTATTTGGCGATTTTAAAATTTTGTTTAATAGTGAACAGAAAAAAATAGATTTTAATTATTTAATCAAATTAAATGAACTTCAAAAATCAGAGGGATTACATCTAGCTAATAAACTAAGACAACAACATATTATGTTTTTTAAACAAAAAATGAGAACTAAACTTGCAACCCAGCTACTGAGTCGATCAGTGGCAGAAGCGTTATTGTTTTGTAAAAATGTATTAAAATTGGAAGAGTTTTCAGATTGTGCCGCAACTGCAGAATTTATATTTACTATGAATGATGCTTTTGATATATTAAATTCAAGGAAAATAACTGGTTTTGGATATAAACAAGCAGTATGTGAGGCAAACATAAGTAAAATAAAAGATTTTTCTGATTTTTTTTCTAATTATGTAAAATGTATAAAACTTGCGAATGGAACTTTGGCAATTGACTCTAATAGAAAAACGGGATTTCTGGGAATGATAATGGGATTAGAGTCAATACAATTGATATATAAAAAAATTGTTGCAGAAAAACAGCTATTGAAATTTATACCAGTTTATAAATTGTCACAGGACCATATAGAATTGTTTTTTGGAACAATTAGGTCACATGGGGGTCATAACGATAACCCAACATGTAGACAATTTACTTCTGCCTATAAAAAAATTTTAATTCATGCAGAGGTAAGAGACCAGGGAATGGGAAACTGCATACCATTGGATCAAATTAATATTTTACAATGTAGTTCTTCCAAAAATAAAAAAAGTTCAGAGGAGCTGATTAATGAAGAGAATATTATATATAATCAAATAGATATACCAGATTTTAACGAGGCATTAATTGATCACGATTATGTTTTTGGTTCTCGTTTAACTGAATATTCAGAACAGATTGTCATTTATATTGCGGGTTTTGTAGTAACAAAAGTATCTACAAAAATTAAGTGTGAAGGGTGTTTATCTCAGTTGATGGGCACAAATAAAAATTTATTAAATTCCTTTTTGCATTTTAAAAATAAAGGTGCATTAACTTACCCGAGTCAGAGTGTAATTAAAGTCTGCAATGAGGTAGAAAAAATTATTCGAATATATAGCCATCATGACAGAATTTTAGACAACACAATAAAAAAGAAAATTGAAATGGAAACTATTACACGTCTTATTAGCAGTGATATTTTTTCTGAAATCAATAAAAGTCACGAAAATTTGAATTTTGTAAGGAATCATGCGGTTTTATTAATGAAATCAATTATCCAACATTATTTAAATGTAAGATTACATTATATATGTAAACAATTAAGTATTAAAGATAGCATTAGAAATTATTATAAAAAACTGATTTTGTTTAAGGGGCAATAATAATTTATGATTTCAACCTGTATGTATAAATATTAACATTTGTAATAAAAATATAAACAAAACAGAACGTGTATTACTGTATTGTTTATCAAGGATCTACCCTAACTGGTTCAAGTAAATGAGCTTTATTAATATACATTTTAAAAAACACCACTAAAGTGCTGCAGCGCAAACCTAAAGGCTTATTGTTTCTGAATAAGTAATATTTTTATAACAAAAGAGAGCGAGCGGAGGACTGACTTGACTCACTTCATAGCGATATGAAAAGTTAAGCGACAGCTACCGCGTTTAGTACTTGGATGGTAACTATCTACGGAAAGACACGGTCTCGTTTCCCTACTTCTAGCGGCTTGTATATCAGCTATATTTTTTTTTTTTTTTTTTTTTTTTTTTAATCGTCTTATTTATATTAACGTCCTGGCGAAGTTTAGCTTAGAGCTATTCTGACACTTAACCAGGACACACCACATACACCCATTCCCTCCGACATTGCCATCTGCCGGAGCTGGGACTCGAACCCAGGAGAGATAGGCAGTAACTAGTCGCCTTGTGCCACTCAAGGGCGATCTAGCCCGCTGCACTATCCTCGGTAATGTAATGAGATACGGTCACCCATCCATTCCCCGGCTCCGACCACCGCTGCTTTGCTCCGAAGATCGAAGACCGGCAATTGTACGCATGACCCCATCTCACTACTACAGTTGTATTGCAGAAGCAATACAACTGTAGGCGAGAGGTGTATTGAGGATATACCATCCTTCGGAGAGGATGTAAAGCAGTCGGTCCCTTGTCTATTAAATGTTAGGCAAGTAAAAAATCCCTACTCTTAGTAAGATAAGAGGTTCGGCAGAATTTCCAGGTTGGGGGTTGCTCGTCTCCTGGCGTCGGTGATAGGCCCTGGTAGCGGAAATAGGCCGACGTTAAATAAGTGATTAAAAAAATAATAATAATAACAAAAGAGAAACAATTCTTGTATAGTTGATATTAATTATTAAAATGTGCATTGAAAATGTTTGTATAAATATAACCATGTTACTATTGTCTAAAAGTTATTTGTGGCATCATTTAATTATCTTTTTTGGGTTTCTTTACCGCATTCTTGAAAAGTCCTAGATAATCTAAAAATTGTCTTAATTTAAAACAAAAATAACCTTTACGTCAATGGAACTGTTAAAAGTTGTTTTTTCTGATATATAATGTAAAAAAACCGCTGCCAATTATGGGATCAAAACTTCCTCACCGTGTAGTGGAGTTTATAATAAAGTAATTTGTGACGTAAGTATTTTGTTTTTTGACGTATTTTGATTTTTTTGACGTATTTTGATTTTTTTGACGTATTTTGTTTTTTTTGGCGTATTTCGTTTATTTCAACATTTGGACACAATATTATAATGGATTTGTATATTAGATCCTATTTCTAATCTTTCATCACAAATAAATTTTTTTGTAAATTAAAAATAAAGATGTTGGGGTCCGGTAGACCCCGCATTCCAGTGGACCGATTTTGCTCATCAACGAACTCAACCTTTTCCTTGGCTTCTAGAACGTGTGTACCTAATTTGAAAGCTTTATCTCAAAAACTGTAGCTGCTATCGCGATATACACACACACACACACACAAACAGAAATTTTTTTTTGTCTGAAATTTTGTGTATCGTCATAATTCGTCGAGATTCGTCCAGAAATGCAATAAAAATTTTCAAAATTTTTTTCACGAATACATACCTTCCTCACTTTTGGTGAGGAAGTAATAGAAATAATGATATTTCGCAGACGTTTCGGAAATTTGATATGTTTCCATTTTCAATGCTAATTTTTTTTAATTTGTATAATTCGTGTTCGTGTTTGATATATCTTTTCCTAAATTTTCTTCTTATCCAATAGTTTTTCCAATCAAATTTATTGCACGATAATTTTATTTTTAGACATTAAAATAAAAAATATGGCACTCGGCACCAAATTTGTTTTAAATTGTACTACGACACTGGTAGAGCGTCACTTCCGCCGGCGGCCATCGCGCTACACCATTGCGGTCCCCAAGGTCAACTGCCTAGGCTCTCTCCTGTGTTTTTATTCTATTTTTATACTCTAATAACTCGCATTACAGATTGGTCAACAATTTTACTAGGCAATAGCGCATTTCAAACAAGCATTTGGTTACTCCGGTCGCAACTGTTTTCATACCGTTTTGTATTTTGCTCTTAAGTTTGGATTACAAATAATGCTTTTTCTACATTCATTATTTGTTTTCCGTGTTCATTTAATTTTACAGAATTGACATATTAAGGAATAATTTATATTTTCTTAAAATGGTAGCTACCAGAAAGACGACTCTAAAAACTAATAATCACATATCATAACGAGCCAATAGGATTAAAGCATTTTGTCCTGCCCAGAAATCAGTATTATTGACAGACAACTTTTAAGAAATCTTTACCCGTTTTCTATTTTAAAATTTAGTCAAATTTAATTGATGCTTGTTGATATGTTTGTGAAATTATTATATTTGTGAGTCATGTTCAAGCAAAGAATAATTAATCGTAAGTATTGCACTGAATATTATAGGTTAGAAAAATAACTGAATCTGATTAAAGCCAAGTTTCATCTTAATTTGCTAGGATCTTTTGTCTTCTACTTCTATATGAAACTAGAAATTTTTATACCTACCTACTTATGTACAAATGAAAGTATTTAAAATTGTATAAAATAACGACTAACGGAACATAGGTTTTCTTCTCTTTGCATTTTTATGCCCTAAAAGCATCTTTATCTCTATTCTAAAGTGTGTTAAACATAATAAAGATACACTGAAGACATACAAGTGCAATGAGACAGGAGAATCGTTGCTGTACTTTTTAAAGTTAAATGGAATATTCGTTTGTTTTTTTAGACATGTGACTGCCGTTTAAACTGCCGACAAACACCTAAGAGGATTATAAGAGTACTTTGAAGTTCCCCTGTGAAGGGGAATAATTTCCAAGAAGGTTACTTCTTTAGGAGACGTAGGTCTGTTTTTGCAACGCCACTCCTCAAGAGAATTTTAATTCAATAGATTTGAGGGAAAACGATTGTTGGTTTAGATCTGAGCGATGACTTTAAGGAAGACAGTCAAGCAGCCAGTGTTGTTGTTGGTTATATTCTTAAAAAAAAATTAATATTAATGTCTAATTTATTTTTTATAAAGCATTTGTATATAACGTTTAAAGAATTTGGTGACGAAAACTTTATTTTATCTATATTTAATGTAATCTTTTGGTATCGCCAGACCCTAAATTTGTATATTATCAACAAATTTTTTATTTGAAAAATATTCTCGATTACAACTTTCTCTTCAAAAGAACGGTAACAGTGTAGGTATATTTGGTGGAAGATTCCATTCAGGAGAAACAGAAATTGTATGGAAATCTTGTAAATATGAATGAATATTAACTTCGTTAAATTAATGTAGTAATTAATTAATTTTTTCTGTAACCTCAAATATTTTGTTATGGTGAGTAAATTATTGTTCCTTATTTTCAGGTTATATTTAGCTTTGATATATTTTCTAACAGTTTCTATTAATACCAAAGCCACTGTAATAATTAATTTGTTTATAATTAATAAATAATAAGTTTAAAATGTTGTATTTTAGCCTTTTCCTTCAAAGAACCAATATTTAAGCAGCAAACGCAATTTTATTATAAGAAATTGTGTTTGCCGTTTAAATACTGGTTTTGACCAAACTGAAAACGTTAATTTGAATAGGAAGTGAAATTCAAGCAGCCCGCCTCTGTTTGTAGTTCATGACTAGGCGAGTAGGTGCGCCACATGTCACTTCTTGTCATTGCTGTTGCCTTCTCTTTCTTAGGAGCTCTCGTTTCTTATTCTATATGTTTTGTGGCTAACATTCTAACATGCAATGAACTTAAAATGACGTTGGTGGATCACCCTGATGAAAATGAGATTCCCAAAGCCCAAGAAACCCTTAATAAACCTGCAGACCCCAAACCTACTGTGCCAGACGATGGAAATCAATGGGGTTATGATTTATACCCTGACCGACGAAAACCAGCGAATACCAAAGCCTCATTTACTGACTACTTAAAGGGTAAAGGAAAGGAAAACATAACTAAAATTAAATGTGAAAGAAATGTTTATAAGTGTATAAAGGAAAGTCCGTTAGTAAAACTCATGATGGGAGCATTAAAAGCGTCTGGCTGTGCCGTTGATATTAGGAGACATATTGCTTGTGAGGAGTGTGCTCCTACAGTCAGTGGTGGATATGATCCTGTACTTAATCAGGTAATTATTTATATAGTCCCTGTGTATCGTACTAAAGAGGCGAATACAGGCATAAGGAACTGATAATTATTATGACGCCTGACTTTCGACTCCAAACTTTGAATGACGAGGTGAATGACCAGTGCACATGCAACATACATACAAATAAAGTTGAGTCGTTTTTAAATGGCGAAGTCGGCAATAGAACATCGGTGAGGTCGGATATATCTCCTTACTCATTTCAAGTCATAAGTAGAAGCAGGTAAAAATTTTGTCTTACTCGTGCTTATTACTTATTTTTTTGCCGAGTGTGCCATTTAAAATACAACTCGACTATCCGCTATATATGACTTTTTCTTTGATTGTAGGTAATCATCTGCCAGAACACGGCACGAAAAGAAGGTATAGTTCAAGGAGTGCTAACGCATGAAATGATTCATATGTTTGACTACTGCCAAAACCACTTGGACTTTAAAAATATCGATCACCTAGCTTGTACAGAAATCCGGGCTGCCAACCTGGCGCATTGCAGTTTCCTGTCAGCTTGGACAAACGGAGATGCATCACCTTTTAACATTAAAGAAGCACACCAGAACTGTGTTAAAAGTAAAGCTCTAAGTTCAGTGCTGGCGGTCAGAAACGTCACAAAGTTAGAAGCGATAGATGCTATAGAAAGAGTGTTTCCTAAGTGTTACCCGGACTTGGAGCCTATAGGCAGGAGACTAAGGAGAAATTCAGCCGATATGTACAAGGCGTACGAGGAGGGGTTCTATTATGGATATGATAATTCATAGCATTTTTAGGCAATTTTTTAGTAACTAATTTTCTTGTAGATATAAATATAGTTGTTGTACTTATTTGACTTTGATTGATGAATTCCAAGTGTGAACTGCCAAGGCTCAAGAGGAATCCAATATTACATACATATTAAAAATTAAAATAACAGATTTTTGTATTTACACATGACGATTGTTATTTTATAGACATGACGAAGTAATTGAAAAAATAATCAAACCTACCCGCAACTGCTATTTTTAGCCCAAATATTTTTTTTGCGAAATAAAGCGCCTTCTGATTTGACCGTTTTATTCGGTTATCTTAAAAATTGGGGAAAAATTATTGAGGTTTCATGAAATACAGATTTTATTGAAAGTTTTACATATTTGGTAATTGGTAAGTACATTTACATGAATTTAAAATTTCACATTGACGAATAACAATTTTACATAATAAAATCCAAACAGCTTTTAAAAATGTAAAAAATTAAGTAATATGGATAAATATTCGCATTTCTGTCATGATTAGTAATTTCATCATACTGTGAGACTTAATAACATTGTAACTAAAAGAGGACAATGTCTAAAACAATATATTAGTGTTTTTATATACATTACAATAAATCAATAAAAATTACAATTGGACTAAGTTGTGTTGAAAATAGCACAAAAACTCCCTAGGTTGGATTTCCCTAATTTAAATTAAAAAATAATTCTATATTTACGTGTTCACTCCATAGAGGTTTGATGCTACTTTCCAATACTGTGATGTGACACAATAAATCTTAATCGATAACAATAATGCATGGCATAAAAATAAACACCATGATCGTGATCACACACAGATAAATTAATTTCAACTAAATCGAGACTTTCAACGCCTATTCAAGATATCAGCGATTTCTTTCATTACATTTACATGTTCGTGCATGTAAGTCTTAGTTTCCCACAACATTCGACATAATTTCTCATCAGACTTTTCATCCATTGCCACATCCTCGGACATTTGAGGGTTGAAGCGAAAATAAGGAACTCCAATCATGGAACACCATGCCCTGGCCCGGTCCACCACCCTACCATCGCTAGAAGTGGCCTAAAAGGTAAATTTAAATTTGTCATTATCGAAATTCAGTCCATATGGAAAAATTTCTTACCCAAGTTTATCGTAAACTACCTTACCTGATCTACAAGGAGAGTGCCTAGAGCAGATACGCCCATCACCAATTTGGCACTGTCCCATATGCTTTCTGGCCGAAACACGTCAATTTCCTTTATTTGCGTAACGGGTATTAAGCCGGTCCCGAGACTGATCACAATAGAAACTGGACACGTTTCATCCTCCTTTCCCTTAGCCTTAAGTGCCAGGCAATACTCGTGTATTTCCGTCATAGCATCCAGCGTTGGATTGTTCGCTATTAACCCACCATCCAGGTAACGTCCAAACGACCTAATAATAAATACAAGAATACGTGACGAAGTGTTTTAAAACTCTAGACAGCTCAACAACCTTTGAAACGTTACAACTGTCTTTTACCTGAAATATGTAGGGGCTGCTCCGGTGGCTCTTCCAACCTCCCAAACATACTGTTCCTCGGGAGGGGGAGGCAATTCGTAGGGCGAGTCATGCTTCACCTCTAATATATCATTGGGGCTTGTGTAGTTCCTAAACAGATGCAATTCAACAGGCTTTCTGTCGGCCAAAACTCCCGTTACCATTACCCTAGGATACTTAATATCTGACATGACCGTGTCGGTGCCAAAAGTCTCCTTAAGGATGTTTTCCAGGGAGTCGCTGGAGTACGGGCGACTGCCAACAAAAGTGACTTCCTTTAGCCGGAAGTAAAGGCAAAGACATTCTTTCATTGTTTTTCCAGAGGCGATACCTATAAAGCAAAATGAACGCTACGATAATGTTTATACGTTATTCCAGAAACGGAAGGTTGCTTACAACAGAAGTGCATTGAGTTGCATAATTACGTAAAGCTAAAACTTAACAAACGCGCTACGCTACTAAAAAATTGTCCCAAAATAACTACTTCAAAATTGTTTTTGTGTTTAATATTCTCACCTAAGGCCAAAACACCACCAGTGCTTGTCCCGGCCAACCAATCGAAACAACTGTTAATGGACTTTCCAAATATCTTTTCTAACTCCAAGAGCATCTGAACTAAAATCAAACCTTTAATTCCGCCACCATCTAAACACAACAGTCTTCCTTTTGAGGGAAATCTATTTTTATGTTTCTCTGACGCAACCTCCATGGCCGCTACCGACAGCATTAAGTTGAGTATATCACGATTTGTTGGTCCAATAACCTAAAATTGCACGGTTGAGAAAGACTACAGATTTCCAAAGGCGGCAATATTGCCAAATACCCCAAAGAAGCACCGACAACGATGTTTTACCAAGGCCACAAACAACAACAAACAAAACCTGTATATTTCAAAAAAAAATTCACAACAATAATAATTATGAAACAAGAAGTACAACAGTACAACATATATGTATAAGAAATTCTAATAGCGCTAAAAACTACAGTTGATCAAAAACTGACAAAAATAAAGGTTTTTATGAGCCTAATTTACTCAACGATTGTCACAACAAATTTAAATACTAAAGTAATAAATTACCTTTGGTGGAGGAATTCCCTCGTAAGTACCAATAAAACTACATCCATCTGAACAGTTCGCCATGTCGGATGAACAACGTTTTGCACCCACCGCATGAAGGTAGTAGAGTATCTTTGGTTCTTGTTCTAAAAAGTACAGATCTATAACTAACTATATCTACACTAACTCGTTTTCTGAATATGTTATGCAAGTTATACTTTCAGTCTTATCATAATTAAAATTAATCATGTACAAATTTTACCTTTAGTTATTAAATGACGTGCCGTTTCTCCTGCATCGTTTAGTATATCCAAATCAGCCCCAAATATAATTAACGCCTGGATTATGGGCACATTCCCGCTTTTTACCGCTACATGAAGTGGTCTGTTTCCATCTTTATCGGCTAAATCTGGATTTGCTTGCCTGCTCAGAAGAGCCACGACACACTCTAACCTAAAAAATTCATACAATTACTCAATACATTTTTTTAAATACTATTAAAAATTTGTTGCTTTGAGAGTATTTTTTGCATATACTAGTTGGTAAAATGTATGTACTGCAAATTTAATTACCACTTGTGCAATAATTCAGCCAAATTAATAATAATATTATCTTAGTAATAAAGGACTTTATCGAAACATGGGTACAAAGTACAAAGTTTCGTGGGCGACGTTTAGCTGTACCACTCAACCAAAAAATTACGTTACAAATTTTCATGAATGCAGGCATAAGTGATTAATAAATTCACATCTTTGAAAATAACGCACCTATTTCTTTCAACCATGACGTGAAGGGCAGTCTTTTGCTCGAAATTAAGAGCATTAATATGGCAATTCACGTCTATGAGAGCTTCGATAACCTGCCTAGAAGAAGACCAATGCAAGGGAGTGCCGCCGTGCTTAATATCTTTCAGGAAAAATGTATTTGGGTGAACCTGAAGGAAATTCCCTACATAACTTGGTTCCACGCTACTGTCCGAGTCAACTTTCGTGGCTGCTATGTTAACGTCAGCACCTGCTAACAAGAGAGCTTTGACACATTCGGGTTTATCGGCCAGGCAGGCCATATGTAGAGGCGTGTGTCCGTTTTTGTTCCGTGAATTTAGACATCTTGGTGGTGAACCTTGAGACAGAACCTAAAAACTTGGTCTGATTAAACTCTTTGTGATGACAATGCTTAAACTTATTTAGTCATAATCAACAAAACAGGCTTATTAATGCCCCATTAACTTTTAACAAGATAACAACTGTTGTTATCTTATTGTAGAAAGTTAACAGACCATTAATAATGAATGGTTCTCTGCTTAAAAAACTTCTGCAATTGCTTGGTAATTGCTTCAACTGCCTTCCAAAATGATATACGTATTAAAATAAAAACCTTCAAACGTAATTATCATACTTGTAAAACCTTGCCGAGCAAATTAGTAAAGTGGCAATATTTCAATCAACTTTATTTATTTCTTATTTAATAGACTAAACTAAAGTAGGCACTTAAATCTAACCATAATTAATTTCATTGCACTTACAGAAATAATTTCCTTTGTTGTACTGGCAGCGTAATGGAAAACGGAATTTGCATCATAATCAAGGTGTTCCAGAGAGCAATTTGCAGACACCAATATCTGTACAGTCTTTAAATTTTGCGTCATAATCGCTACTTGTAACGGGGATATCCCAGTGTCCAAGTCAGTGCTGTTAAGAAAGCAGTTGATTCTTGGATCGTTAAATGAGTCGTACAGTGCAAAATGTGCGGCTAAATGCGCTAACGTCCACGATGGATGTTCTACAAGAGTGTCACAGATCTTTTGGAGTCCATGAATATTACACATCTACAACAACAACAGGATATTACAAAGTCGATATTAACCCAGTACGACTAACTGACCTCTTTAGCTACTTCTATAAATATAGGTAATTTATCTTTAAATGTAACAAACTTTACTTCCGCTTCTTCAAGATTAGTGGTTCGATACAAGCTAAAATTAGTAGTCAAGCTTAAGCATTTAAGTACATACATCATGTAAGAATAATAGTTACCTAAAAATTTGGTGCAGCGTTTCTGTCGTTGGTCTATGCAGTACAATTTCATAGTTAGTTTTTACTCCTTTCTGCGTAGTTTTCGGTGGTAAATACAATACAAGTCCATCTTCCCGGGAAAGTATACCCCTTGCACCAAACGTATCCGGTCTGGTCTCCACAACTTTATTTGGTAACGGTTCTGCACTTAATAAACTTCGCAATACTATAACAAGACAAACTGACCTTTAATCTACTTACTTTTAATTTGAACAATACCAGAAGTTTAAAATTTAACAATATCCTACCATTAAACCCTGATTGCAACATTTTTCCAGTAATATATTTCCGAAACTACTTTATTTTAATTGAGAAACTTGGTAATCATAATTAAAGCTATTAACGCGTCTTTCGTTAGGTATTTTTTTAACTCATTTGAGATTTGACAAACCGGAATCTGGAACTGACCTTTACACCATTAAAGGTCCACCCACCACTTCACCGGATTCACCGGGGATGGATGAGTAAAAAGTTCATGGGTAAGTATCGAAACACTTGTTATGTAGAAAGGAAAGTAATTTTGATATAGAGTGCCAGCACTACATTATTTTTTTGTAAATTCAAAATAAAAACACGCAGGACATACATAATTGAACATTCGTACAATATCAGATGGCGCCAATCATGAAATTTATACTAAATAATATTAATTACTTCCTATGCTACAATGTTAGACAGCGAGGCTGTATTCTAACAATCCTGACATACAGTAATGTCAGTATTTTTGCCTTTTTTCAATTTCACAATAAACATATTATGATTTCTCTTGAGATAATATTATGTTAATATAATATTTAAATATATTAGAAAAACCATAGTGTATTCACCGAGTTCTGAGAGCGAGTCAAAACACACAAATGCACGTGTTGAGTCCGCTCTCATTGGCTGCATTAAATCTATCTTGTGAATTAGGCCAATAGGCTTTCACGTGGACACTGTATGCATTTGTTTTAACGCGCTCTCAGGATTTTGTGAACAATGTGAACATACTTTAGTTTTATATTCTACTGATGACATCTTTTATTACTGAATTCGTTTTAGTTTTTCATTTTAGAGGTATCGCTTATAAAACTAAATTATTTTATTTGATTTTCCAACTAATCCAACTAATCAATTCGTAAAAACGTTTAAAAACTTTAGGAGAAAAAAGAATATGTTAACTATAAAGGTATTTAATTTTTTTTTTAATTAATACAAGTAAAATCAGCAAAGCAAGGTAGTAATTTTATCGAAAACAATGTAATAAAATTTGATATCTAGCCTAATTACAAATAATCCATTGCAGATAAACATGTCTATCAAAATTCTGTTCCTATTTGGAAACGAGTGTTAGTGTTCTTACGAACATTAACTTTATCTGACATTCAAATGACAAAACTGTCAGCTGTCAAATTACTGTTGCTCTCTTCACTACTGTCAGCCATCGTATCGGAAAGTTCGTATGTTTGTTGGTTATATTTCAATTATATTAAATATTAATTGGGTAAATCATGGCTAAAACTTTTACCGAGGATTACGAACAGGTAACAAATAACTGTATTTAAGGTGTATATAATAATGATGTCAAAATGTTTTATATATGGCGAATATTGAAAGCATCTGTAGGGCTTAAAACTACATGTGCTGTCAGGTATTCTCTAAATATAACTATTTTAACTAACTACAACTACGTACCTACATGCTTTGCTGGAATTAATCCCATAATTCAATAAAAATTTCATTGTAAAACTGACATTGATCAAAATACTGAAAAGTCAACTTGATTTTATTTTTTAGGGTTATGATTATGGGTACGAAGACTATACAGCACATACAGGAGATCCCAACTTGGACGAATTCAACAGGCAGCATTTCAAAATGCCTGAAGGAGTTAAGAACTTTTTAGTTTATTTCCGCAACAACGTGAACGAAGGTTTGATTTTCGAATTGCAAGCTTTGTACGAACATTCGTGGCCTAAACTCACCGAAGACTATTTTGAGAAAAGGCCATGGCCGGAAGAGAGCGAAGTCGCTACACTTGTAGGCAGCGATCCAGTAAGTATTCATTTTTATCAGAATATACCTTACTGAGGTAAATTATTACACAAAACTAACCAATAACGCATCTGAACATCGTCTCTTAAGTAATGCGTATTATACCATTTTGTCTTTAATTATTCACTAACAATCTCGCCCACATTATGTTCACAACTTCACGTCTATGATAGTTATTTTAACAAATACCTTTCGTTCCCTTATCGGATACGTCTCGAATTTTCCCTTTTACTTGATCACCTCTGTCCTTAAATTCCTCTTTGATCTTTTCTTTCATTTCTTCACTCTTGTCTAGAAACTGTTTTTTGTAGTAGTCCATGGTATTAAAATATAATTATCAGTTTAGTCAGAGAAAAGAATAATTAATTTTTTCTTTAGTGGCTTTAATTCAGTGTTTTTTAGTCAGACTGGTATTTAGAGCAACAATTGTAAAACTTTTCCAACCTATTGATTATTCTTCACCTTAATTATTATTCAGACATTATTGATCTTGTATTTCATTTAATTATTCAACGATTCAACACACTTATTTTTATTTTATATTCTTAAACTAAAAATTATGGATTTCCTATAGTAATAATAAATCGTATTTTTGTATTTTTATTCTTTTTTTATGTTTTCTGGTTTTTATATGAGGCGTTATAAAATAAAATCTGCGTAATTAAAACGTCTTGGGAACAAAAACTCCATTATTTAGTTTTTTTATTCTTACAATATTCTTTATACTAATAAATAAGTATATGCATAATATGTAGTAGTCTATACCTATATTAATATTAAATTTAGACAATTCATACTTAATCCCATTATTTTCAGGTATTTATGATCCTATACAAGGAGCTGTACTTCCGCCACATCTACGCAAGAATCCAAGGTGGCCCCACGCTCGAGCAACGTTTCAACTCTTTCTACAATTACTGCGATCTTTTTAACTACATTCTCAGCGCGGAGGAACCTGTTCCGCTTGAACTGCCCGACCTTTGGCTGTGGGAGCTTGTCGACGAGTTCGTGTACCAGTTCCAGTCTTTTGCTCAATACAGAGCCCGCCTCCAGAAGAAGACCCCGCAGGAGTTAGAAACTCTAAATTCCAACAACAAAGTCTGGAATGTCCTCTGCGTGTTGAATGTTTTGCATTCCTTGGTTGACAAGAGCAACATTAAACAACAGTTGGAGGTCTATGCTAGTGGTGGGGATCCCGACTCGGTATCCGGCGAGTTCGGTAGCCACTCTCTGTATAAAATGTTAGGGTATTTTTCGCTTGTTGGTTTGCTGCGATTACACTCCCTGTTAGGTGATTACTACCAAGCCATTAAGGTTTTGGAGAATATTGAGGTACACAAGAAATCCCAATATGCCCACATCCCTGCCTGTCAAATTTCTACGTCCTATTATGTAGGTTTCGCCTATATGATGATGAGGCGTTACTCAGATGCTATTCGTACGTTTTCTTCAATCCTGTTGTATATTCAACGTACCAAGCAGCTTTTCGCCTCGAAAACTTACCAACACGACCAAATTAACAAACAAACGGACCAGATGTATCATTTACTTGCGATATGTTTAGTTTTGCATCCACAATGCATCGACGAGTCTATCCAGCAAACGTTAAGGGAGAAGAGTTATCACGAAAAGATGTACAAAATGCAGTACGGCGATTTGCAAGAATTCGAGAATAGTTTCGTGTATGCTTGCCCAAAGTTTTTGTCTCCGTATCCGCCACCAATCGACTCGGTGCCAGACGATTATTCGAAAGAAGCCATTCAGCATCAAACGGCTGTGTTCATGGATGAGGTAGCGCAACAGAAAATGTTGCCCACGATAAGGAGCTACTTGAAGTTGTATACGACCTTGCCGTTAAGTAAACTGGCTACTTTTATGGCGCAGAATAACAGGGCCAACGACGGGAAGTGGGACTTGGACAAGGAGATGCAGAGTTTACTTATTCATCTGTTGTGTTTCAAGCATAAGATGAAGAATGTTGTTTGGTCCAAAGGGGCTTCGGGTCTGGAGGGAAAGTTCCAAAGCGGATCCGAGGTAAGCAAATTTTTTGTTATTTTGGACCGAGATTTTTATTGACAATTTGCAACTATGGGAATTTTAAAATATTGTATAGTACTATGTTGGTACAGTGTATTTTATTGTACTTATGTAATGTTTAATTTTATGCAAAGTCGGAAGTTTCTTGCATAATTTACTTATATTTAGAATTTGGTAAATCAAATACTCTAAAGTATGTGTTTAATTTATGCTGTATTTAGGTTTGTTAATACACACACATTAAAAATTCTAATTTTGCAGGTGGAAAATTGCAATTTGAAAATAAGTAATGGTAATTCTTTTTGGTTTTTCAGTTTTACTTTTAATTGTGATATTTTTATTAGGTTTCAAACAAATTCCTTCACCTTCCAAAAATAATAATTTATGATCAGAATTCCCCTCTTCTAATTTCTCAATATTCTTTTTTCAGCTGGACTTCTATATTGATAATGATATGATACATATTGCTGATACAAAGGTGGCCCATCGGTATGGAGATTTCTTCATTCGGAAGGTACTGAAGTTTGAGGATTTGAATAGGAAACTTCACCAGTTGAAGTTGTAAGAGAAGCAAAAATAATTAAATAATCTGCGTGTTATTTAAGTTTTATAAAATAAATTTACTTTTTAAAAGTACAGATGATTGTTTTTGATACCAACCTCTCTAGCTCATATGAACGGTGCAATAATTAGTAAAAAGTGTTGGGATCAGTGGTCCTCATATGGGACAGGACAGGACCCCAATATAGTTTTTCAAAAGTTAAGAAATCGTTTTTGTTTTACTTTTAAGTAAATGTTGGGTTTTTTAAATAAATAATCAGCTGATTAAAATATGACCCCTGCCCTTGACTTCTATAAAAAGGCGTTACTTTACAAGTTAATTCACAATTGCAACTCTCATTAAACTAGGTAATGTAATTTTTTTTAACCATGTTTTATTTTATAAATTGAGATAAACAAAATATATCACAGCGCAAATAATACAAAACACAATCAATATCTTTGTTTTGTAGATGTTTTCACTTTAAATAACGAAGTGTGTCTAGCTTTAAATCGGGCTCCATCTTTCCACTTGTATTTTGGCCCTCCATCTTCAGTTTCTTGTCTGTATTGTTGCCACGGATGTGCATCTTCACTCTCATCTACTTGAACCTCTTGCATCCAGGTCTTGTACCTTGCCTTAAATATGCCAAAGCCTTTTTCTTGACCTTTTGAACATTTCTGCAACAAGAAAATTTGTTGAAAGAACGTCTGAGTAGGAGAGATAATAATCAGTGAGACCCAATCTTAATTCAACCAACTTCGTTTTAAAAATGCTTATTCGGAAATGCTCGACAAAGAAACTTACCTTAGAATATAATATCTGTTTCCAATGTTTCTTAAACTTGTCAAGGTGCTCTATAAATTTTTTGTTTGGCTGAACGTTTTCCCTTATACAAGTTTCCATAACTTCCAACACATAACCAAAGTTGTTGCGGTAACAGGCTTGGAATAACATCCCTCCCAAAATTTCAGCGTTTAAACTATAAAAAAGTAACCATAAAAATGTAATATAAAAGTTAGAAAGGAGCCAGTTTATGCAGCAATCTTAGTATTAGTATTTATTTTAATCTCAAAAAGATAAAACGGAGCAGATATTTAGGAAAATTACGAATAATACTAACACTAAAATTGCTGCATAACTCACCATTACAATTTTATGCATATTAGCAACATTAGCAACCTATTACCTATAACTTGCTGCCTTCAATTCATTTATTATCTCTTGACAGTCTTCCTTAGTTTTGCAACCTAAAGCTAAGACACCATATGTCAGTAAATTAGGTTTATATCTCTGCTGTTTTATTTGCCTCAAAACTTCCTAAAAGAAAATAGATTATTATTTATTAAGTAACAAAATAAATGCATATGGGCACAGCTTTTTGGGCCAGACGCGCGTCTATCACTAATTTACCAATACTGGCCCTGTTCACATGCATACTATCCGGAAATTGAGTAATTTAGAATGTACTGTGCTTAGACGAAAAATGCTTCCGTTGATATCACTCAAATCGATGGGCAAAAAAGAAAACGACAGTTAAAAATAGATCTCACCTTTGCGCCCTCATAATCGAACCTCATGCTCCTTTTCTTAATAAGCATATTAAAGAAATCAACATCAGGCCTAACATTTAACTTCTTCATCGCAATTATTAAGTCTTTCTCCGCTGCTACGGTACTTGGAATTGAATCGAGTAGTTGCGTAAAAGTTTTAATATCAGGTATACAATTGTGCTCTCTCATATTTTCAAGAAAACCGCTAGAGCCTCCAACAAGCAATAAACGCTCCTCGGGTTTCGTTACTTCAGACAGAGATATTATATTGCCTAAACGAGGAATCCTTGCCATCAAATTTGGCCTTGAATCGCTTACGTCTGAATTTATCATAATTTTTGTATCTGACTCAGCTATTGCATTATTTACGTCACTAGATAAATTAACTCTACCCTTAGCATCGTTACCACTACCAGTTTCTTCCACATTAACGGTAGGTGGTTGCTTCTGAGGGTCCTCCAATAATTTGCTTCCACTCCCTTTTACTTTCTTCCTATCACTACTACTAGTTAATATCTTATTTATAACATCCTGCGTTACCTCCACATCGCCTATACCACAGTCTCTAATACACCTTAACATTAAATTATAAGTATGTAAACTTGGTTTAATATTTCTGTTTACTAATTTCCGCCAAACTAATAACGCATGCCTAAAACCAGCCTCTTTGTCAGTAATACAAGCCTGGAGCAGAAAATTGATCGTATCGTCTTTGATTTTAAATCCCTTTGAACGCATTTCATCAGCTAATGTAAATGCCATAGTTAGGTCACCACCCCGACCAAACGCCTTAATCATAGCGTTGTAATTAGTATCGTTAGGTTCATAGCCCTTCTCAATCATTATATTACGTAATTCAGTTGCTCTAGTTATTCCATCAGTCGTTGGCCAGGGACTATTTGCACAAGCGTTGAACAAGGCAGTGTAAGTGCCCCCAGTTACAGCCAAGCCACGTCTTTTCATTTGGTTGTACAACATAAATGCCTTCTTCGAATAACCGACTCTGCCACAGGCACCCAATAGCAGATTAAAAATATAATTCTCAGGTTTCACTCTGTCCTCTTTAATCATTCTTACCTCAACTAGATCAATAGCTTCCTTAATTTTACGCTGCTTTATTAGTTTCTTGATTAAATCAGCATATTGTGGGGTTCGGAGCCTTTCTGACGGACTCGGCTGTTGCGTAAAAAACTTTTCTTCTCTTATATCGCCTTCATCTAATACTTCTTTTTCTTGTGGCGTCCCAAATCTGTCCGGATCATCTTTTAAACGCACAAGAAATTCTTGTTCAGGTAAGCTATCAGTTTGTTTTAACGTGGGTTGTTCTTCGTTACGTTTTAAGTTTCTATTTAACGCAGATCTATCAGGCATTGGTGCGAACCCTACGTTTGATATGCACCGGCATTTACGAAAGTAATTAAACTTTGTGTTATTTTGTACATACACATTGTTGTATACAAACTGGTTTCGTGCAATGCACTTGAATAATCTTAACCTAAACATAATTCTTTTTTTGCGTTACACTATTTAAATAACTGAGATAATTGTTTATTGTATTTATTCGTTATTTCCAATGTAAGGCAAACATTTTCCCACGAACTAAAACTAAAATCCCCAATTTTGCATAACAAGGGTGTAGAGTTCTTCTTCTTCTTCGTGTATGAAAGCAGAACTGCAATACGCAGTGGCGGGGTATTAATAATTCTGCAGAAATTTGAAAATAAATAAATAATTGACAAAAAATTACAATTTTAATGATTTTAGAACTTACTTATATTCCATGTCGTGGAGGTAATTTGTTATAAAACTTCTTTCGGTATAATGGTATACTTAATAAGAGAATAGACTTCTGCAGAATTCTTGAAAGATGATTATCAACGGAAATAATAATAAACGCCTTTATTTAAGGGCGAAGTTTGTCTATACAACACTCTTCCAAATCAAATCAAATGCTGCGTTGCAGGAAAAAATGGTCAGCGGTATTAGAGGTTGTTGATGGCCAAAGCATATAATGACCAGTAACTGCTGAAGGATATAAAAAATAACGTCGTGCACTATTTTATTATAGAAAGATTATGGTAGGAATATTGTAGAAAAAATATGTCGACAATATAAAAAACATAACGGCTAATATAGTATAGAATTTGACTATCATGCGTACTAGGTATTATTAGACTGTAATAATTCAGTGAGGGCTATTCTAAATTCTTATTAGCATATAGTTTGCCAGATCCATATACAATAGCCTTTATATAAATGGAACTGTTAGATTTATTTCTGCTCTCCCACCGAGTGCTATTTCAAATTCTTGTGTATGATTAACATAGGCGGGTATCCACGCATGCATAATTAAAAAAAATGTTTTAAATATATTAGTTTTATTTAAATTATTAAAATATACATTTCATTCTATATTATTATTATAAATCAAATTAAGTCCGTATATACAGTGTGACCCGCCACTCTATAAAATCTTTATTTATTGGTCGATTTTACCCGAATATTTTTTAAATAGTAGAGCGTGATGAACTGTATTTCTGGAGCAAAAAGCGCCACATTCCCACAAAATCCCAGGCTTACTACGTCAGTTTTTAGAAGTAAAATTTGAAAAATTCATTTTAGCGATTTTTTTAGAAAAAAATCTGTACACTACACTTGATTTACTACCTCTTAAAACAGGCCTGCACGAGAGCCTGCATCATTATCGAGTTTTTGAATTTTTAAAGTTGGCTTGACAGCTGGTTGACAGCTGTCAACTGTCAAAATCGTGAATTTACCAGTAGGGTAGAATTGAGAGATTTCTAAAACATATATACAAACTCTTTTCCAAGTATTAAAAAAAAATTAAGATAATAGCACAAAAAATTGTTCTCAGAGTGATTTTTGATCTTTTGTCCATATTGGGCACCATATTGGATTTGCTATTTTAAATTTAGAAAATATGTGTACCAAAATTACTTATACAGCGTGTCGCAAGTTTCATGGAGCCATTTCTATATCTCACAGACTACTGCTGCTAATTTTTTGAAATTTGGGTGGTTTTTCACTACACCCAATTAGAATTTAATATCGTAGTAAAATTTGAAAATTATCATTGGCGTACATGGGCTAAGGTAATGGTGGAATTTCCGAGAATTTATATTAGCGATTTTTTTTTAGAAAATATCTAGTCGGATAGTCGTAATCAGTACCTTTGAAAACCCCTTTGAACAAAATTTCGTTATGGTGGGTTCAAAGGTGGTTGAGATATAAGGCCATCAAAAAAAAAATATATTATTCAACGAAAAAAAAATTTTATTTGCAAAACGGTCACCAAAATTGAAAATCATTTTTTGTTCAGAACAATGTATTTTACTAGTGATTTGGATTTGAAAGACAATTCCTAATTTTTTAATATAAGTTTCTTGTTCTCGATCTTACATTATTTTTAAATATAATAAATATTTATTTCGATTTTTGCATTATTTAAAAATTAAGAATTGCCTTTCAAATCCAAATCACAGTAGTAAAATATATTGTTCTGAACAAAAAATGAAGAATTTATTTTTCAATTTGGGTAACCGTTTTGCAAATAAAAATTTTTTTTCGTTGAAAAAATTAGATGGATTCTTAATGCACCACTGTGCGCCGTCACTGGCGACGGCGCATGGACTTTTCAGTTTCAGTCGTCCGATATCAAAACAGAGTCTCTGATCAAAACAGGCAAGTGCCTTTCAGTGCAACAGCTAGTGTGCGGCCATTTTCAGGAACTTCCGTGCTATATGCCAGGAATGGATTCAAAAACAGGTGTTTAGATTAACTTGCTCCTTTGAGAATACTAAACTATGTTGTTTCATCAAAAATTATTTGTTGGTAGCTGAATTTAAATCCTTGACACTTTAAATATAGACACTTAATTTATGCGGTGCCAAACTAAATTTGTTTAAAAAACAACTAATGCTAGCAAGTTTGCTAACCAGAAAATAAAATAGAAAGTATTTTATTTTTATACAATAATTTGAAATATTTTGTTCGTTCATAATGAAAACCAAATATTTGTAAATATAGGTCGAGATATAGGTACTGCTGATTTAAGTGGAAGAGTTAAAATATTCCGCTTACTATTTATTTTAGAAAGCAGAAGTGGCAAAAATGGTCAATTCTTAGGGATGCCTAGTAAAATATAAGTTACAGTCACAAAATTAATGGAGTATTAAATTTGTGGCTTTGGTCTACTTTTGAAATCATTCAATAGTTCGTAATAAACTGAGACTAGTTCAAAATTGCAATTTTTTTGCTGGAGGAGTTACAAGATAAATCAAAATGATTTAAAAAATTAGTTATGTATGTTGAAAGTATTCTTTATAGTCTTCATGTAATGTAAAATTTAAAATTCCGAAAAAAAAAAAAAATCGGCGGGAGAACTTCGACAAATATCAAAATCGGGAGTATTTAGGAGGTGTTTGTTTGAATCACATTTGTATGTACAGGGTGATCATTTGAAAATTCGACTTCTTAAATCCTTTAATTTTGCGTAAAAGTATAGCTAGAAAAAAATCAAAAACAGACCTGTAGCATATTTTACCAAGTTTTTATATATGTTATGAGTCTGCATCTATCTTAATGAATCCCCTTTATAAATATATATAATTTGGGTTATTATAAATTATTTTTTACTTAGATGGCCATGCATAAAACAATAATAGTTTAAAATTTGACAGATCAACAATTGTTATTTTAAGACTCATAACATATACAAACAATTGGTAAAATATGCTACAGATCTATTTTTAATTTTATTCTAGCTATATTTTTAAGCAAAATAAAGTTAAAAAAGTAGAACTTTCAAATGATCACCCTGTACATAATTTACAAGTAAAGTTCATCTTCTTTGTTACCATATGCTTAGTTTTAGAGATAATTGAGAAAGGCTTCGAAATTCATGGTTTTATTGATAACTCCGGTTAACTCCTTAGAACGTAGTTTATTTTCGCATCTCCCTGTATATTCCAATATTCTATTGCATACATTTTCGCACAGGATTCTAGCGATGACTGCTTTCTTGGTGTGGCACTTTAGGTGTTAAACGAGATCATTGTATTATTGATGTTACTAACCACGTCCTATGATTCAAACGTTATTTTTAATCATTTCTGCTGCACTTATGCACTACGCAAGTGCAATAATTAGTGGCGGGTACACAACAAATTTTACTGCAATTCAGAAATTCATAACCAGGCTAGGCACAACTATTTTTTCATCTTCTATGGTTCCACCACAGACACCACACTGGAACATGTCTGGTGAGTCACATTATAATAATTAAGCATAAAAATCCAAAAGTAGTTTTTGTTATACTATTTAGTATGCATTGTATCTGTTTCAAGTTTCTATGCGCAACCAAAAACCGATTGTTACATGCGTTATTTGCAGCTGAAAAAATGGCTTGCATTGAAGTGGATTAGTCACTAGGCAAAATTTCCATACATTGTGTGTATGATATCTAAAAGTGACAATGCATATCAATAAATGTCAAGAGGACGTTGTCAAAATTGCTGTGCCATCTTGAGCGGTTAAATATGCAAAGTAATAATATTAATTCACTTTTTGCATATGCTTGAATTTCCTCCTAATTCGTGTGTCGTCAGTCTTGCGCAAGGAAAGGTCGTAATTATAATATCTATTATGGAAAAGCAACATCAAGGCAGTTAGGATTTGACAATAGCCATTCGTGACACAATTTTATTTAGACTCATGAAAATTATGTATTTCTGTACTGTGTCATTTTTGACATTTCCAATTGAAATTTCGAAGAATTGATGAAGTAACTTGGACTTCCTTTTTAAATTTTCCACTGGCTTCGACTTCCTTAAATCTAGAGGTCCACATATACGACAGAGCAAGTCGTTTGGGCGCTAGAAGCTAGAACGCATACTGGCAGTATTCCAGGAAAACAAGGAAATTAATTTATTCAAAAATGATTGAATTTGGCTTTTAATTATAGATATTCAAATAGGTACTTCATACGCTGATCACCGATATTAATTTTGACAATTTTTGACGCGTGATATTTATATATTAATATTAAAATGTGACGTAAAACTGAGTATTTAATGCACCTAGGCAGTTTACAAGATCAATTAGCCTTGACTTATTTCGTGCAGTTTAAAATATCACGTTTTAGTTGTGAATTAATTGTAACAAATTATGTTACCTGACAAATAAGAAACCATTAAATACTCTGAGATTATGGATTTGTAAAATCAGCACGCAATTTTAACGAAAAATATTTCCTCAATATCTGGTGATAAATGCACTCGTCAATAGAAACACCTGCGTTCGTTGTACGGGAAAATGTAAGAATACTTTTTGAATGAAAATTTCATTTCAATAATAATCAAATGATAAGATATTATTTGTCATAGATAAATTAATAGGTAGGTACCACAGAACAGCAAAAGGTAAGGCGACTCCAAAAAGTCACATTTACATATCGGCAAGATAAGTTTAAAAAGGTCCAGAAAATGTATTCTTTGAGATCTTTAAATGATAAATCGAGCATCGAAAGTCATTTTTACAGTTTGTTAAACAATATTTTTTATCATCATCAATATCTAATTTTACTAGTCTAATCAGATAAACTACGAGGCCATTAAAATAATTGAATGCAATTAATCTAATAAATTTCTTTATAATCGATTTAATTATACAGTGTATGTTATAACTTTTTTAATTGTTATCCGATTTGAACCAAATTTTACTCAATGATAGATCCCATTAGGATTAACTCATGGCCAAAAAACCATTCGTCCCCTACTAATGAAAAGCCAATTGCAATATCAAAATAAACGCAAAAAATCAAAAAACATATTAGGCACTTTTTTATCGGAAATTATACTAATGAAAGTTGTTCAGAATTGTCTAAAAACCTTTAATCCAAAATCTCATCAAAATTAAAAAATATTGATTGAAAATTTTAAGCCCGAAAATATGTATAATTTTGCAATATCAATTTTTTTTTTTATAAAAATTTTAATATTACAATACGATAACCCATTAAAATTATATTTTCAGACTTACAAATTTTTTCAAACAAAATATAAATATTTTTTATTTTGATCAAATTTTGAACAACTTTCATTAATAAAATTTTTGATAAAAAAATGCCTAATGTGTTTTTTTTATTTTCTCCGTTTATTTTGATATCCTAGGTGGCTTTGCATTAGTAAGAGGCAAATGGCTTTTGGGCCATAAGTTAATTCTAATGTACTCTATCTTTGAGTGAAATTTGGTTTAAATCGGATAAAACTGTAAAAAGTATAAGGGTGTTTCACTCTTAAGTGTGACACACTGTATATAAAAACTATGCATTTTTAGTGTATACACATAATACGATTTCTTGTAGAGAATCAAATTTCCATCAATATGACACTTTCAAAAATCAAGAAGTCAAAAAAACTATTTAAAGTAAAACCAAAAAATTTCATTTTTTTTAAATTTTTGTGCTGAGTGGATTTAGGTAAAGGAAGCTGACGTAATTTCAGTCAAAATGGTGCCCGATAAAAGTGTTTTTGATAAAAATTGGCTGAGATAAATCCACCCAGAAAAAAATTTTAAAAAGAAAATGAAATTTTTCGATTTTAAATAGTTTTTTTGACTTATTTTGTTGAAAAAAATGTTTTTTGACTTTGTAAAGTGATATTTCGATGGAAATTTGATTCTCTATAAAAAATCGTATTATGTATATACAGGGTGTTCCACTTAAAACTCCTGGCGCCATTTCCTCGACGACTGAAAAAGATATTCTATTTCTGTAAAAGGAATTCACTAGAATGTATAAATTACTTTAGTTTTGAGTGAAAACGGCCTTTCTTCTCATTGAGATATAAATGGCGTTGAGATGCAAAGAAATTATTCAATCCCAGGAACGATGAAAATAGGTGCATGTGAAAGGGCACTTAATTCTAAGAATTTTTTGTAATATGAACATTTTTTAGAAAGTCATAGTTTTCGAGATATTTTAATTTCAATTTAATTTTTTTTTAATGACAAATATTGTCACAACTTTTTTAAATCAAGTTTTAGACGATAGGTCCTTCAAGACATTTTTCATAGTAAAATAGTCTGATTTGGATAGTAACGAAACAAATTTTTTTAAACTCTCGGTTTCACCGGAAATTACATTATTTTTTTATTTTCAATGGGATGATACCCTGTACATACAAATTCACTCCGTTCTCAAAAATCCAAGCCTAAATATAATAGCACTTTATGTATTTATCATTTTTCGGGTACAATTGAACATATGAAACAAAAAAATACCTTTAGCGAATTAGTTCCTTATTCAATTACATAGTCAATAGCCTATAGTATCATCAAACCCAAAATCCAATTTTATTACTTTCGTCATTTGTACTTTTTAACGTTTTTGAGGGGTTTTTTAAATCTTTTGTCATTCCACTTTTTTTTGTTTAATCTTTCGCCAGAAAAAAATCTGGCAAATTACCCAGAAGATTGTGACAACGACAATCACAGGGATCTGCCATTCCGGAAATTTGGTCGTAATATAGGTACAACCCGAAAAAAATATATCATGCCCTGCCCTAACGAAATATTGACGTAACAATAAGTATTTAAACATTATCGTCGGTACAAGACAGAGACACAAATCTACAAACTATATCTGGAACTGGATCAAAATATCAAACGCGCTCACACCGTGACAGAGAAACAAATTCCTTGATTGACACAAACCTATTTGTATCAAATATCTTAATCCATTGTAATACATTAGTACAAACGTTTTAATCTTTTATTTAAATCTCGTTTCTATGTACCTTTTATCTCGTAGTTCTCAAATTTGACCTAAAAACAGTGGAAGCATTAAATCATTCAGTAGCTATTGACCTCCTGAGATATTAACAATGTTTAAAGCAATTTTGATTTTTTCGTTCGTTTACGTTAATTATGCTTCAGATAGTCCAATAATTGGGATATTGTCTCAAGAAACGTTTATAGTGGATAAATACTTCCCAGAGGGAGAGACCCATGAGAGCTTCATTGCAGCGTCTTACGTTAAGTACCTGGAGAGTGCCGGCGCTAGAGTCATCCCTATATGGTAAATATAATGTTACTTACATATATTCAGGATTGTGCGATATCTCAGTAACTACCAAAGATATAAAAAATATAAACGAGTCTCTTAAATGAGACCCCAAGTATTCTAACTAATTGATGTTTGTAGGAGGTTTTTTTTTACATAGAAGGTAACGAATTGGATACATACATTTTGTTGCTAATAATATCCTACCGTTGCCTTTTTAATGAATTTACTTTTCAAAAAATGCTGTGAATATTAAAAAAATCGGTTTAATTAAATGTATCTCTTAAGATAATTGAGTTGAACGATTTGGGTCGATTATTGAATCGAAAGCAAACTGAATATGTAAACCATCTTTCCAAGATGACGATGATCCAATAGGATACTATTAGGTGATCCTATTGGAGGATCCTATTGGATCATCCTATTGGAATGATTCTATTGGATGATGCCATTGGGTAGTCCTATTGGATCATCTAATGGCCACTATTAGATGATGAAATTGATCGTCTAGTAGGGCACTATTGCGACGAAATCATTGTACTATATCATTGGATCTATTGTCATGATATCATCCAATGTTCATTGGATATCATGTTAGATCATGATAAGAATTTGCTTTCGATCCAAATCGTTCCACTTAAATCTAACCGTGAAAACGTGCCTTAAAGTAACTAATGATTGTGAGATTTAAACTGATGAAAAAATTTTATCAAGAAGCGACGTCAAGTTCATTTGATTTGCTAACTTAAAGGCTATCAGACTGCATTGAATGAGGCAAATGGAGCAGGAATTTGGTTCTTGAAGTTTCACCAGTTGCACGAGTTTGACGGTATAGGCTGGTCAAATTTTTGGCGATTTTCTCTCAATCTTGTAATACCACCTTGTAGTCTGTTGATGGATTTTTCCAATTTTCGTGGTAACCAAATGCCAAGCCCTTCAATCGAAATTGATGTAAAAATTTCATCAGAAATCAGGCCTAGCTTCGATGATACAAGGGTTTTCTCGACTTTTTCTGAACCTTAGCAGTGATCAGTTTGTTCCAGCTTCTCGGATGATTCAACTAAGTGTTGTTCATTCGAAACTAGCCACTTCTCAATTCCTCGTTTAATTTTTAACATCTTCAATTGCTTTGAGAAATATCGATTTTAGTCTTTGGGTGGCCGGTTGGAAGTCTTATCAAATCTCAACCAATTAAACTCTGAATTGTCCCTAGAAAAGAATTTAGCTCTACAACCAAAGGACTAACTGGGGTTTGTATAAATCCAAGAATATACTTTTTCCATAAATCAAACTATCTGAACCAATTAATTTAAATTTTCTATTAAATTATTATTAATTAAAAAAATCCGAAGAAATCAAATTCAGAATTGTTCTCTAGAGTTTCGTGTACTACAACTAGGGAATTAAGTGAAGTTTTGTGAAAATCAATTAGAACAAATTCAGTACCTATCTCTTTTTTAATTTCTTATTAAAGGATTATTAATTTTTCACTACAACCAGGGGATTAAATGGGATTTTGCATTAGTATATAAATCCAAGAAAATCCTTTTTTTTTAAATAAATCTATCTCGATCGACTCGTTTCAATTTTCTGTTAAATTATTATTAATTCAAAAACCAAATAAATTAAACTCTAAATTATCCCCTAGACGTGTTTCTTGCACTATAACCAGGGGATTAAATGGAGTTTTAAAGAAAATAACACTATTTCACCTTGAATAATTGTCCATTAAAAAGGAATTTAGCACTACATTCATAAGATTAATTTGGGTGTACCATCCTTCCTTTTTTCTAAATAAAACTATCTGGATCGACTCATTTCAATTTTCTATTAGGATTACTTAAACTCTGAATTGTGTTTTAAAAATTGTTTTTGCACTGAAACCTGGGGATTAAATGGGGTTTTGCATTAGTTCGAATCAAAGAAAATCCCTTTTTCATAAGTAAAGCCATCTGGATTGGCTCGTTTCAATTTTCTATTAAATTATAATTTCAAAATATCTGAAAATATTAAACTCTGAATTGTCCTCTAATAATTAGCACTGCAACCAGAGGATTAATTTGGGTGTTATATTAGTACCAATCCAAAAAACTTCATCTTTTCTAAATAAAACTCATTTCAATTTTTTATTAAAGGATTATTATTTAATTTAAAAAATCTTAAGTAATTAAACTCTGAATTGTGCTCTAAAAAGGACTCTTGCACTACAACCAGGGGATTAAGAGGAGTGTTGTGAAAATCGATTAGTATAAATCCAATATTTCTTTTGTAATTAAAATTATTTGGACTGACTTATTTAAACTTTCTTTTAATACATATTTAATCAAAAAAATGTTAACCAACTAAACACTAAATTTTCCTTTAAAACGGATATTCGCACTACAACCAGGGGATTAAGTGGTATTTTGCATTAGTTCAAATCGAAGAAAAGTAAAGCTATCTGGACTGCCTTATTTCAATTTTCTATTAAATTATTATTCTTTCAAATTATCTGAAATAATTAAATTCTGAATTGTCTTCTAATAAGGATTCTTGCATTAAAACCAGGGGATTAAGTGGAGTTTTGTGAAACTTTATTAGTTCAAATCCAACATCCCATTTTCCAAAATAACATTATTTGGCCCGACTCACTTAAATTTTCTATTAAAGTATTATTAATTCAAAAAATCTGATTTATCCTCTAAAAAGTAGTTTAGCACTACAATCAGGGGATTAATTTGGGTGGTGTATTAATACCAATCCGAAAAACTTCCTTTGTTCTAAATTAGACTATCTGGATTGCCTAATTTCAATTTTCTATTAAAGGATTTAAAAAATTTTACCTAATTAAACTCTGACTTGTGCTTTGAAAAGAGTTCTTGCACTACAACCGGGGGATTAAATAGGGTTTTGTGAAAATCTATTAGTACAGATTCAATATTTCTTTTCTAATTAAAACTATTTGGACTGAGACTAAATTTTCTGTTAAAGAATATTTAATTAAAAAAATTTTGAACCAACCAACTTCCTCTATAACGGATATTCGCACTGCAACCAGGGGATTAAGAGGGGTTTTGCATTAGTTAAAATCGAAGGAAACCCCTTTTTTATCAGTATTTAGACTGACGACTCATTTCAATTTTTAAATGTTATTCTTCCAAAAAATCTGAAAAAATTAAACTCGGAATTGTCGTCTAACAAAGGTTCTTGCATTACAACCTGGGGATTAAGTTGAGTTTTGTGAAAATCTGTTAGTGTAAGAAACACTACTTGACCCGACTTATTTAAATTTTCTGTGAAATTATTATCAATTAAAAAAATCTGAGCCTATTAATCCCTGAATGGTCCTCCAAAAAGGAGTTTAGCACTACAACCAGGGGGTTAATTTGGGTGTTGTATTAGTACCAATCCAAAAAACTTCCTTTTTTCTAAGCGAAACTATCTAGATCGACTCATTTAAATTTTCTATTAAAGGATTATTTAAACTCTGAATGGTGTCCTAAAAAGGGTTTTTGCACTGCAACCAGGGGATTAAATGGAGTTTTGTGAAAATTTGTTAGTATAAATCCAATATTTATTTTCTAATTAAAACTATTTGGACTGAGGTATTTAAAATTTGTGTTAAAGTATATTTAATTAAAAAAATTTTGAACCACTACAACCAAGGGATTAAGAAAATTCCCTGTTTTAAATAAAAATATCTACACCGATTAATTTCAATTTTCTATTAAATTATTATTCATGCAAATTAAATTCTGAATTATTGCCCTCTAAACAGTGTTCTTGCACTCCAACCAGGGGATTAAGAGGAGTTTTGTGAAATATATATATATATATATATATATATATATATATATATATATATATATATATATATATATATATATATATAATGCAGCTCTAAGAAAATTCATTTTTTCTGAGTAAAACTATCTTAACAGACTCATTTAAATTTTCTATTGAGGTATAGATATTTAATAAAAAAAATGTGAACAAATTAAAATTTGTGAGTGCACTGCAACCAGGGGATTAAATGGGGTTTTGCGAAAATTTATTAGTAAAACTCCTTTTTTCTAAAAGAACTATCTGAATGATTTAGAAATCATGAAGAAACATTTCCAAATGGAACCATGGTGAAATTCTTTTGTCTCAAGATGAACAAAGGACCCCCTCCGCCCCCCGGCTAATATCTATGAATAGTATCTCTAGTGTTTAAGCAACGTTTATTAAATTATACGAGGTCAACAATACCATTGAGTTGTTGACTAATCGCTGCATTGATAAAGGTATCAAAATTAATAGTCAAGCACTCATCTAATATTACCACACGCCAACATGATACTCTTATCAGTATAAGTGTTCCAAAAATACGCCTCACAAATCCAGGATTATATTCCTTACGTCAAAATCAAAATAAAAAGATAATCGCTGTCGGACGACTAATTTGTTATATTGTTGATTGAAGTTTGCCACTTTGCATTTTCCAGCTGTTTTAGTTTGAATCCTTGAGGGAGTCCTCAAAGTTGACGAAAATTGAAACTCAAATTTCATGACTAATGGTCAAGAAAACTTCGTTGTCTTCAACTGTCTCCTGTACAACGTTGATAAAAATATTAAGACCACAACTTTTTTTTTATTGGTTCTAAAAAGAAAATTTATATACTAATCGATTTCTCATACTGAATTTATACAAATACGGGGTCTAATTGTCCCTTTGTAAAAAATTCCTCCCACTCGGTGTTCCAATTATTCTGTGGAAATGTTGACACAATTAATTATTGGCTTCTCTTAAAAAGTGCGAGGTGTGTATGGTCAAGCTCTTATCAAGGACTTTGGTAGCTTCAAAGGGGAAACTCCAGGAGGTTGTTTATCGGCCTTCTTGATTTTTTTCCCATTTAATTAAACTTTTCAGTTTATATTAAAAGTGTATAAATATTTGCGTTACATGATTAATGGTGTTTTCGTTGTAGGATTGGTCAAACTGAAGAGTATTACAGGAGGGTCGTGAATTATACAAACGGGTAAGTTTCGTAAACAATGTATTTACTTAACGTGACCCAAATATATGTTACAAAAATAATACACAAACATATATATTACTGAGCAAAACTTGAAGCGGGACACTTCACTAATGGGCCCATTTCAAATAAATGAAAAATGAGTCAGATTCTCGGGAAGTTCTTGCGCTATCATCAGTTGTTCATGAACAAATGTAAAATTGGTGCAATAATTTGTTGCTCTTTTGAGTCGGGCGAAGGGAAGGGAAGAAGAGTAGTCACAGAGCAGCTGAAGACGGTAAGAAGTGCCATATGAGAAAGATGAAAGAAATATAATCATTAAAGCAAACATGATTTCCTCCATTCAAGCGGTCAAAAATCCAAGTAGACCAAAGTAGATGAGCACCGAAGAAATGATCTCACATTCGAACTTGGTTGGCAAAATTAGGATTTGGATCATTGTTTGTTCATCAACGAATCAAGATTTTCCTTGTATTTATTAGTAACACAAATCAGTCTTGGCGGAGGAGCAAAAGAATATGAGGACGAAACAATGATGGAACGTGTTCATTGTGATAATTTGGGGACCATTTTTTGGACAGCTCATATTTCTCGCAGGAATACCGATTGGCAAACATTTTAGAACCAACATAGGCCTGATATTGTTTAATTAATGATTGCGTAAGGCAATTCAAAAATATAATAAATAACAATGATCCAAAGCAGATTTATCACGTCAATAAGATTAAGGGATTTATTATGATTAGTGAGTGTAGGAGATTTTCTCTTTTTTAAATCTTCAAACACCTACAAAAAACAGTCATAAACAGTGTAATAAATATTGAAAACTATTAATAAAATAAAAAATCAATTTTCAAATGCGATATGGCGAAAACCGTTTCTTAGAGCACATTTTATTTGCTCGTTTGCCAGTATTACATTTTTCAGTGATAGGAAGGGAAGGCCAATGCTCAGAGAGAGCGGATAAGTATTTGTCACTATTATTGATTTCTTGACGTTAATCCCGTATTCTTTTGCTGGCACCTCCCTTGAAACTCTTGTAAACATTTTGGGATTGACAAACATGTTGCGTAAGTGGTTCTTCTCTTCCTTCAAAGCCTCACGCAATCTAAGTCTTAAAACAGGATCTGACCGACAAATGTCCAGCCACAGCTTATGACTTCTTGCTCCAGCTAACAGACTGGTAGTCCAAATATCTGAAATAAAAAAAATATTTAGAATCAACTCAATTCAATCGGTGCAGTAAAAATGAACTAATAAATATTGAAAATAAAACACTTACCTAAATATAGTAGACCACATCTCCATGGGAAGAATTCGCAGTTGGCAACTCAGCGTGAATGGTAGCAGCGAGAACATCTTTCTTCTAAGACCAAACTTGGAATGACAATAAACGAGACTCGCCAGCTTTTATACCGATGGTTGGTTGTTCAAGCAGAACGGTTACGGTTGACATGATCGAGGTCACAGTATGATTAATGAAATGATAATATATCCGACAGGATCATGGTAAGTTATGATACCAGAATAGTTTCCCTAGAATTTGGCGGATGTTGTTCTAAAATCACCTTGCATCCTTCTTTTGGTCTCCCACTTCAAATTTTATCGAACGAGCAAATAGAGTTGTTCAACTGAAATTTAGCCTATCAAGCTTTAGAGGAAACCCAATGAAACGCCTCATATCGTTTACCAAAGATTTGTCTTTGAAGCTGAGCCACTGTTTGACGAAAATATGGTACGTCAATGCGGTTCGACAAAGCCATCAATTGATGAGCTGAGGAGTTTCGCCAAAAGCACAAATTTTGGACCAACTGGTAAAATAAGTATTCTGGCCTGTTTGTCAAAAGTTGATGAGTTTCATTTCTTTTGTAGTTATTGTAATAAAAGGTAACTTTTTTCTGGTTACTATAATACACAGGCACACGAAGAAGAGTGGGCTGTTCTTTTGACTAGACCAACTTACCTTTATTTTGACGAGCTGAATTCGAATCCGGAGTCAGAATTGCTTCACCATCCAACTTTCTCTTTAATTGTGGAAAAACACCCTTAGATTCGGAAAATTCTTCTGGATGGGACGCTAGCATTGTAGTCGTGAAAACCAAGTAAACGATGTTTTTACTACGTAAATATGACCCTCTTACTCCTTTTTTCTCTTGTAACGAACTCTCTTGTTTTCGATTGATCTACGCAGCAGTTTTATCTTTCTTTTCTTTTCATTCTGCTTGGTTTCCCTCTTTAGTGTCCAAAAGAAATCAGCCATCATGTTAATATCCCACCTTCCTTGGAATAGACTCTCCATTTCACTTATATCTTGATGAAATCCTTCTCCGTGTAATTCGCTATAGTTTCCGAGGTTTTCGGGAAAGTAGTCAAAAGGTGAGAGTATAGTAAATCCTTAGCCCTGGATAGGAATTAAATTTGGAAAAAACCCAAGTCCCAAGTGGACTTCTTTCTCTATCCAACAGCTATTGTAGATTTTCCCAACCTTTGAATCGAGGATTTAGCAACGCTCCAAGGCGTGAGTTACCTAATAACAAAAGGATCCACATAGAAATCGAATTAAATTATTGGATAATACCTCAATTAATAATTGATAGAGCGAGAAATACGTCTACAACTAGACAAAATACGGTAAAATGGCGATAATTCAAATCACGTGCAAAGCACAGATTATTAGGTAAAAATTCTAACAAAATTTACGATAAAACGGTAAAAAAATATTTTTCAGAGATTAAATTATTATCCTACTTTAGCGTTATAGCTGATCAATAAATTAAACGGAAACTTAAACAAATTAAGCGATAAGCGATAGGCATTTACAAAAATATAACTTACTTGGTGTGCTGTTAGAAAACGAAAGATCCCGTTTTCATTCCTCGATATGCGAAGTAGTAAGAAATGCTCCTCACTTTTTACGTCGGTTCCCAAAGCAAAGCGCATACAAGGTTAATCGGAATTGAGGCGCTATTAAGTAATACTCAAAATAGAAAATACGAAGGCAGTAAGGAATTTAAACTTAAATTCGTTAGTTACACCACCAAGAGAAGATTACCAGGATTTAGTTGAAGAGTTATTGAAGATTGAACTTGTTATACTCTCACCTTTTGACTACTTTTCCAAAAACTTCGAGAACTATAACGAAGAACAAGGAGAAAAATTTTATCAAGATATAAGTGAAATGGAGAGTCGATACCAAGGAAGGTAGAATATTAACATGATGGCAGATTTCTGTTGGACGCTAAAGAGAGACACCAAGCAGAATGAGAAGAAAAGGAAGAGAAAATCGCTGCGTAGATCATTCGAAGACAAGAGAGTTCGTTACAAGAAAAAAAAGGAGCAAGTGGAACATATTTACGTAGCAAGAAACATCGTTCACTTCTTCATCTATCTTCATCTCTCTATAGGTAGAGAATAAATAAGTTTTGGCAATTTTCGGGAAATACAGGACGCTGCTTTTGGTTTTGAAAAAAAAATCCAAAACGGTGATGGAGCACTTCCGACTTTCGATTCAAATTCAGCGCATCCAAATACATCATGGCATAGTTTCCCAATCGCATCCAATCGGATTTCACGATTACATCTAATGAGAGCGCCCCATACAGATGAATTTTCCGAATTTAAGACTGGCTTTCTACAATTAAACAAAACTGGAGGGTGATGGAGCAACTCTAAAATACCTGATGAGTTGGTCTAGTCAAAAGAACAACCCTCATTCTTTTTGCGTGCCTCATGCATTTGTTCCGACGTAATTTTGTTTCTAAAGCCTTCTTGAGAAATTGGTCAAACCAATCCAGGATACCTCACGACTAATTGTTTTATCTTCATGGCGACTCTCATTTTTTTTTGGTAGTATTATTTGTGCCTAAATTTAAATTGGGTTCTTGATATTCGTTTTTTATTCTAAAGAAGCTTAAAAAAACCCATAAATAAAACTTATGCTTTAGAATGGTTTCTATTAAGCTGTCATTAACAGTAATAGTCAAGGTTTTAAATAACATTAATCCAAGCCTCACGTTGGGATTTGCGTGTCTTTTTGCAGGCTTGCAATATCCAAAAGTTGGATTATGATTTTTATGTTAACTTTTTAAAACTTTCACTTCAATCAGTTTTGATCCAATAAGACACATACTGTTATGGTATAACTAAAAAAAATAATTCTTTATCACAATGGCAAAGAATAAGAATTGAGTTTTCTATGAAGCTTAATATTAGTAAGCCATACAGCAAATGAAATTCAACTTGCTTAATCACTTTCCTCTACAGAGTACTATTTCCCGGGGGTGGAACATATTTCGACGAGCCAGGCGGTTATGGAGAGGCAGCCAAGACAATCTACAAATTAGCAGTAGAAGCCAAGGACAACGGAGTTTACTATCCTGTCTGGGGAACCTGCTTAGGCCTGCAGGTCTTAGGTTTCGCGTCAATCGGTAAAGACATAAGGATAGATTGTTCGTTGCTGAACAAGGCTGTCTCGTTGGATTTTGCGACTGGTAATAGTCATATACGTAACAACTTTAATTAATACGTTTTCTATCCCGATTTCTTTTATTTCAGGTTATGAAGAAAGCAAGCTGTTTTCAAAGGTGCCAGCCCCTGTTGAAGACGCCCTAAAAACCGACAATGTAACCTTCAACTACCACAAATTCTGCCTGACTGAAAAGGTCCTGGAGGAGCAAGGAATCCTGTCCGACTGGAGAATATTGACCACAAATAAAGACGATACCGGCCTAGAATTCATTTCGACGATGGAGTCCGTAAATTATCCTGTATATGGAGTTCAGTTTCACCCGGAGAAGAACCAGTTCGAGTTCGGTAAGAAGCAGATCCCGCACAATAGTGAGGCTGTTAAGATATCCCAGTATTTTGCTGATTTTTTTGTTGACGAGTGTAGAAAGAGTCCCAATACTTTTCCCAACGATAATATTGTTAAGGATGCCTTGATATATAATTACAATCCTGTATATATAGGGTCGACTACTGGAGCTTCTTATGAGCAAATTTATGTGTTTGATAAGGCCCACTTCGACAAAAGTCAGCTACTGTGATGTTACTTGTACGAGTAAAATGCAAATTGTTTAGAAAATCAAAAAATTAAAAAACTAAATTTGATATTGTTTTTATTTGTTGTTTTCCATCCTGAAACGTATTGAAATACTTCCTGATTTCTGCATGAAATCCAGTTTGTCTCAACTTCTCTATTTTAACTCGGGACAAAATTGCCTCAATACTCACTGATTTACTTCCTTGCACAAAGTGAAATCTCGAATGTTTCTGACACAACTCAAAATAATATTCCTTATGTTTGTAGACGGACTTTCCCAATAAACTATTGTGTGTTTTAGACTGTCTCAAAAAACAACCTGTCTTGGAGATATTATCGGTTTACACGCACATGTTTAGGAACGTTTAAAAAGATCTGGGCATCCCATAGAGATAGAAAACAATCTGCCACACTTTCAGTATCCGATATCTAGGCACGATTGTGGACACGCTACGAGGAGTTTAATCCTCGTGTGAGACTCCTGAAATCGTTTCTGCGGTCATAGGTACTCAGATGAGTGCACAGGGCCGGACTGGCATTTAGATTTTCCATAAGTGCATCTTAAGGTTACTTTAGCAGCAAGTGTTATAATGTCGTATCGCATTAGATGTGTGGCAACATATTACTGTACTCCATTTAGATATTCTCAACTGGAAAATATTTTTAAAAATCTGCTGTTGTTTGCCAATTAAATGAAAATCAATTTAAATAGAAACATACACATACATACATAATACATAATATATTGGAAATAGTAATTTCGTTCGGCAATTTCGTTTTACTTTACTTTTACATTTAGCTGAGACGATTAAAATTAAGTGAAATTAAATAAAATCAACTAAAATTAAATAAAATTGTACAAAATTAACTAAAATTTAATGAAAATAAATAAAATGAGATAAAACGAAATAAAATGAAACAAAATGAAGCAAAATCAAATAAAATCAACTAAAATTACATAAAATTAATTGGAAATAAATGAAATTAAATTAAATGAGATAAAATGAAATAAAATGAAATAAAACGATATAAAATGAAATGAAATAGAATAAAATGGAATAAATTAAAACCAAATGAAACAAAACAAAATGAAACAAAACGAAGCAAAATAAAATAAAATAAACTAAAATTTTACACAATTAAATAAGATTATTTAAACTTAAATAACATTAAAAATACATGGAATTAAATAAAATGAGATAAAATGAAATAAACTGAAATGAAATAAAAAGAAATGAAACAAAATGAAGGAAAATAAAATAAAATGAAATAAAATTATATAAAATTGACTAAAATTAAATAAAACTAACTAAAATTAAATACAGTTAAATAAGATTAACTAAAATTAAATAAAATTAATTGAAAATAAGTGAAATGAAATTAAAAGAGATAAAATGAAATAACACGAAATGAAATGAAATGAAATGGAATAAAATGAAACAAAATGAAACAAAACGAAACAAAACCAAACAAATGAGGCAAAATGAAATAAAATGAAATAGAATTAACCAAAATGAAATAATATCAAATTATCTAAAATGAAATAGAAATATGTAAATAAAATTAACTCAAATTAATCAAAATTAATTGAAAATAAATTATTTGTAATAAAATGAGATAAACTGAGACAAGACGAAATAAAATGAAATAAAATGAAATTAAAACGAAATGAAATTAAATGAAATAGAGTAAAATGGAATGATATGAAACAAAATGAAGCAAATCGAAATAAGAAGAAGCGAAATGAAATTAAATTAACTAAAACTGAATGAAATAAAATTAAAGGAAATAAAATGAGATAAAAAGGAAATAAAATGAAATAAATTGAAATAAAATGAAATGCAATGAAGTGAAATAGAATAAAATTAAATAAAATAAAAAGCAAAATGAAATAAAATTAAATAAAACGAAATAAAAATAAATGAAAAGAAATATAATGAAATAAAATGAAATAAAAAGAAATAAAATTAAATGAAGTGAAATAAAATTAAATAAAATTATATAAAATTATATAAAATTAAATAGAATAAATAAAATAAAATAAAATAAAACAAATAAAATTAAATAAATAGGGGATTGAAAATCGGAAATCATCACATCTTAATGAAACTTGAATATTGTGACTAAGTAAGCGAAGATACGAAAAAAATTTTTTTTTAATTTGTTCGTATCTTTGATTGTTAAATAATAATAATAATAATAATTAGTGTCTCTATCATTCTAGTGAAAACACAAATTCTAGTGATTATCTTACACTAGAAAGCCCAATATTTATATGCTCCTCGAATTTTTATTTATGTTAAGGCGGAAAGCTAATATTTAATTACCCTGAGGATGATATTAAAAGATATCGAAACGTCGGCAAGTTAATGAACTAGTTTTATTTTTAATTCATGAGGACCTAACTCAACATCAAATAAAATTAACTAAAATTAAATACAACTAACTAAAACTAATACAAATAAATATAAGATTAACTAAAGTGAAATGAAATGAAATGGAGTAAAATGAAAGTAAATGAAATAAAACGAAACAAAACTAAACAAAATGAGACAAAATGAAATATAATTAATTAAAATAAAATAAAATGAAATAAAATTAAATGAAAAGAAATAAAATGAAATAAAATGAAATAAAATAAAACGAAATAAAATGAAGCAAAACGAAATAAAATTAAATGTAATTAAATTAACTAAAATTAAATAAAATTAATTGAAAATAAATGAAATGAAATGAAATGAGATAAAATGAGATAAGATGAAATATAATGTGAAATAAAATAAAATGAAATTAAATAGTATAGAGTAAAATGGAATGATATTAAACAAAATGAAAGAAAACGAAATAAAAAGAAGCAAAATGAAATTAAATTAACTAAAACTAAATGAAGCGAAATAAAATGAAGCAAAATGAAATAAAATGAGATATAACGAAATAAAATGATATAAAATGAAATAAAACGAATTGAAATAGAATAACATAGAATAAAATAAAACAAAATGAAGCAAAATTAAATAAAATGAAATAAAATTAACTAAAATTAAATAAAACGAAATAAAAATAAATGAAAAGAAATATAATGAAATAAAATGAAATAAAAAGAAATAAAATGAAATGGAATGAACTAAAATTAAATAAAATTATATAAAATGATATAAAAAGAAATAAAATGAAATGAAATGAACTAAAATTAAATAAAATTAAATAAAATTATATAAAATTAAATAAAATGATATAAAATTAAATAAAATTATATAAAATTATATAAAATTAAATAAAATTAAATAAAATTAAATAAAATTAAATAAAATTTAATAAAATCAAATAAAATTAAATGAAATGAATTAAAACTAAATAAAATTCAAATAAAATATAGTGTAACAATAAAATTAAATAAATAGGGGATCGAAAATCGAAAATTATCACATCAATGAAACTTGAATATTGTAAGTAAGCGAAGATACGAACAATTTTTTTTTTAAATTCGTTCGTATCTTCGCTGTTATATACTTATTGTTAAAGAATGTTGGTGTCACTAGTCACTATCATCCTAGTAAAAACACGACTTCTAATGATTATATTATACTTGAAAGCTAAATATTTATACTTATGCTCCTGGAATTTTTATTTATGTTATGGTTTATGCGGAGAGCTAATATTTAATTACCCTGAGGATGATATTAAAATATATCGAAACGTCGGCAAGTTAATGAACTAGTTTTCTTTTAATTCATGCGGACCTAACTCCTAAAAATTAATTTAAAAAAAATTATTTAAATAAATATGTGCTTCTATTTGTTTTTTTGCATGATCTTTCCTTTTAAGGTGTTCATAATAATATAATAAGTCAATAATCTTCATGACTAGTCATATAAGAATTCAGAATTTTTAGATACAGTCCTGAAATAGCTTGGTGAAGATATTTACCGATATTTTCACTAATGGAAATCCAATAAATATGTATCCGCCTTTTTCTGGAAACCGTAGAAGGGCATGAAAGCAATACGAGTTATTTTTAGTATCAAGAAGACTTAGGTTGGCAGGTACATTTTATATTAAGAGAATTATAAATAAGGTGACATTTTAACGGCATGTTAATAAGAAAATAAAAATAGCGTTACTTAAGTGAATACTTAATTTATTCTCTGCAAACGACAGCAAGGTCGGGCTGGAAAGTAAGACGATTTAATAACAAAAATCAGTACTGGGAGATGATTTTTTTTAAATAATTAATTCTGGCCATTTAATCAAACAGGTGTTACAAATTATTTTTTTAAAATACATTCGGAAAGGGAAATTTCACTTGGAAATATACCTACATTGCTGTCGTTTATGTTCAATTATACAAAAATGTTTTTTATATTCTTTCCTGACAACTAATAAATTTTGTCATTTGATGATACTAAAAAAACACATTTTTCACATATTTTACACAATTTTAAAGAACAAAAAATGTTTTGTGAAAGCTGCTTCTTTACTCCCCTTAAGGCCTAGAGGAAAGTACGAAAAAATGTTACGAATTATTTTGATGAAAATATTATATAGGGTGTCCCAAAAGTCATCGTCATCGATTGGAGGGCTGATAGGCCAGCTCATGACTGACCAGAACAAAAAAACTTACATAGGAATAGTACTTAATAAACATCTGAAATGGGATATTCATATTGAGGCACTAAAGAAGTTAAAACACATTCTATGTAAGAAAAAATAACAAAAGACCATCTAAGCATCTTGGAAACAATTGAAAATAGCCAGGAATGCTACACCTCCACTTCAGTAATTATTATGTTTAAATATGTAGAATCACTGTGTGAAAGAATTATAAACTTTTATTCGGCGGTTAATAAAATGGACCTGTGACCTGTGATATAAATTATATACATTTTCGTAACACAAAAGCATGTCTTTTCCTCGATAAGAAAACGTTTCCTCTACTAAGACGTCATATTTTATTCGTACTTAAACGTGCTCTGGGACGTATTTTAGTTTCATGGGAGAATTCCCACTCGATAAATTACAATCGAACTAGGTACGCATTAGACACCCCTCAGATTGTTTACGGCGAATTGAGTTAAAAGTTTTACTAAAATATTTTATTTTATAAAACGATTGTATCAGTTTTGCAACAACCCACTATACTCGAAACTTTTTTACGACACATAATGTGCTCTATTTGCGGAAACAGGATAAACTTACTCTCATCCTGGATCAGTTTGTTTACTCTTGTCTTCCATTATTAATATTTAATGGAAGTTGGATTGCATCTCAAAGTCTTTGCTGATATGAGACGGAAACATCCGCAGGAAAAATAATACATAAATATTGCGCGTGTATTTGAAAAGGAGGAGTGAAGCACGTGCCGACCTCTGTAAAAAATTGAAAATTAAGTAGTATTCTTCTTCTGCTACGCTCCGCGCTGATGAGGAGCAATAACTCCGAAACACATGTAGCTGCATCATGTTTCCATCTCGCGGTCTACGGCACTATTCATTTTTCTTTTAATTATAGTTATCTTCGTAAAAAGTTTGTATAGCCTTCTGATTCTAGGAAAAAATATGTTAATACTGGTGCTGCCAAAGTTAATTAAGTGGCTTCTGATCTCTGCTAATAGGACTACGTAGGGATAATGTTTGTTGCCTGGGCACAGCGTAGGCGTGGGCTTCTCATGATTATTTATTCATTAAATTGACCTATATTATGTTTCCCACGGTTACGAGCCATTTTGTAAAGTCGTAAAAATTGGAAAATTTAATTGGAAAACTCATGAGGCTTCGATTGTGGTCCAATATATTTTTTTATACGTTATTTTTAGGCACCTCGATACTGCTGCTATAATTAATTATAAATATATTTTAAACACGCAGCAAGCAATTTTTATGAAATATTAAATTTATTCCATATTAAATACTAATTTATTTTTTTTGTCTTAAAAATTGCTCCAATAGATGGGTTTAAACAGTGCTAGCAAATCAAAATAAAAATTGACAAATCCGAGCAATTTTCTTCTACACATTAAGGATGTTATTGTGTAATGGAGTTGTTTGTGGCAATAGAATAAATTCATGGCACATGTTCTTTCAGGTGACCACGTGGCTATGTCACGATAGAACTTACTTTAAGACGCCGCTCAGGTATATCCTTACAAGTCTATAATGACATCCGGCTATTTTCGTAAAATATTTGGCTGTGGAAACCTTAAAGGCAGCACAGCACGACTGATGGGTTTTTTTGAAAGAGCCGATATAATAAGAGGAAGACTTGCAAATATTAACACAAATTCCGTGGGAATACTTTTTTATGAAAAAAAAAAAAAAAGAAAAGGTCTAATAATCGTTTAGTTTATGTGATATAAAATATACAGTATGCATGCAAATAATTTCTATGAGTTTTAGATGAGACCACATTATTGAGAACAGAAAAAAACCCATTAAATACCTGGTCAAAGAGCTTTTTATGCTGGTTTAAGCAATGTATATTGGAACCACTTTTTTAAATATTTTTTAACATTGACCTTGGGCAGTTCTCAGTGATATACAAACCCAAGAATTTGATTGATCTAATAAGTCGTTTGCAAACAATACTGAATAATTACTTTTCAAGTTGTTTAAAGAAATAAAATAAAGTAGGAATACCAATATAGGTCCTTGCGGAACTCTTTCATGTTTCTATTGGCTTAGATTCACAATGGCACATCTCTGTATAGTTCCAAGAAACCTATGCGTTTGTTATTAATATTAATATTATCATATAAAGTTAGTTATGAAGGAGATCTAGTATTCACACTGGCGCATTCGCCATTTTTAAAACAATATATTTATGCAAGTTTCATAAGAGCTAATTTTCCTTTGTTTTCATTAATACGAAAATATTTAAACTAAGCTAGACAAAAGTCTATTTTGCATAATTTTTGTGCCTTAGCTATATCTTATTTTAAACGGTGGTAGAGCAATAAATATCTATAAATGACGAAGAATCACATATTTAGATTTGGATAGTCCAGATCTAATTTATTTATTGTTTAATATTATGCCCTTGATATACAGTGTGTCTTCATTTGAGTGGACACACCCCCATAAAAGCTTTATTTATGGATAGATTTTAACCGGATTTTTTTAAGTTGTATATCTCTAAGAGTAATATTTTGCAACCACTTGAGGTTATTGAAAAAAAAATATTTATAGGAGCCAAAAATCAGGAAATCATGTCTTAAACGATTTTAACGAATTGTTTTGATTTTCTCAAATTTATGTTTTTCAGAACAAATGATCTAAAAGTTAATAATTATCATTCATACACATACCTAAACTTTATGAATAGAACTTAGCATGGATTCTATTGGATTCTCCGAACTTTTCGTAACAAAAAGTGGAATTCTTTGTAGTATTTCAAAATTTTGAGTTAAACCATCTTATTGCAATGGTCTCAGATGTCCATTTTTTTACTTGCTAATCGACAGGTTTCTGCTAATGTAAAAATGAAAAAATTGATAAAAAAATTTTGGTTGCAGATATCTCGGGGTAAAATTATAGTTGTTTTAAAAATTTTACCTTGTGGTTGCTATTTAGTTTTTAGTTAATTTCGTTCTAGATAAAATTTTGTTTATTTAATATAATTTCTTAATTTTGAATTTGCCACTAAATTTGCATATACAGGGTGTTTCGGGAAGAAAGGGAATTGTTTTAAGGAATTCTAGAAGTTAAAATAAGAAAAATGTTTCTATAAATAAGTCCCCAAATGCTTTCTTTTCGAAGTACAGGGTGTCAAAAAGAAATGATTAAAAATCCTTTTTCAAGAAAACTATTTAAGATATTAAATTGAGCATTGGCATGGAAACAATTGTTTTCAAATTGAGCGAGTTTTGACAATTCCACCAGTGACGTGCGTGACATTAAGATATTAAGTGATTTTGATGGAAAAATATTACGCCATTGCTTTCTTTCAAAATAGGTATTGACTTCTAAGGCCTCTTGAGTTTTTCTGGTAGGAAAAATCGTTTTCAAGTAATAATTAAAAACTATCTCTCTGCGTCATTGATATCTACTTGATTCCGATTTCAAACCGTTTGTAAAATAATTGATTTTTAAGTGATCGGTGTCTCTTTTATCCAGGTTCTTACATTTATGCAAAATTTCATCGTTCTCCAATATCCACTTCAATTGCTTCAATTGTGTACCAGTTAAGATTTGCTTGCGGAAAAACGCATTTTTAATTATTTTTTTTTGACACCCTCTGTATCTCGAAAAGGAAGCATTTTCGGACTTTTATTTATAGAACCTATTTTCTTACTTTGACCTCTAGAATACGTCCTCAAAATCGCCCAATAGTCTAAAAAATCGTCCGCCATCTTGAAATTCGCGATATTTTTCATTTAAAGTCAAATAACTTTAATACCTATCTTAGCCGTTATCAAAAATTATGAAAACAGGAAAATTCGAGAAAACTTCAAAATCTATAAAATGACGTTTATACATTTGTGATAGCTTAAAAATTAAAAAAGTTAGAGCTTAAAAATTATAAGGTACAGGGTGTCCCGTAACAAAGTGCAAAAAATTTAACTGGAGATTCCTCGTCGAAAATTAAGCTGGGTATTCGTATACAATTTTCCAAAATAAGCTTTCCCTGTTCGGCTACACCCCCTTAAAAGGGTGGGCTAAAAAATGGTTTTTAATTTCTATCTCAAAATAGCGTAATCGGAAAAAGATGAAATTTGGCACATCTTGGTTACTAATCAAAAGGCATCTAACGAAATAATTTCATCCACCTAGCATGTACAGGGTGTTTCCTATAAAACTATACCCCCCCTTATTTCGGTCAATTATAAACGATTCAAAATTTTCAAAACCTACACAAAATTTTTCGTAGATTTCATGTATGCTATTACGTTTTTTCTCCCTTCAACGGTATACGAGGGGTGCAAAAAAGTATGGTTTTTTTATATGGAATGCCCTGTATTTTTTTATATATACCTATACTCGTAAGTATTATATATATTTATAATCAGAAAGGTAAGGCGGATCTAAATATGTAAAAAAATACAGGGCATTCCATAAAATAACGATACTTTTTTCCACCCTGTTGAAGGGAGAAAAAAAGTAATAGCATATATGAAATCGACGAAAAATTCTATGTGTTGGTTTTGAAAATTTTGAATCGTTAATAATTGACCGAAATAAGGGGGGTATAGTTTTGAAGGAAACGCCTAAGTTTAAATTCAGTTATTTACGCCGTTTTTATAGCAAATATATAAGTGTCATGTATATTTGTAATCAGAAGGACGAGGCAATTCCAATTATGTAAAAATGTATAGGGTGTTCCATTTTAAAAAACCATACTTTTTTCTGCCCCTCGTATACGGTTGAAGTAGGAAAAAAAGTAATAGCATACTCAAAATCTACGGAATATTTTGTGTTAGACCGGTTTTTGAAAAATTAAAATCGGTGGTAATTGACCGAAATAAGGGGGGGGGGTATAGTTTTATAGGAAACACCCTGTACACAAAGGGGTGAAATTAACTACACTTCTTGAAATTTTGTTAATTTCTTTCTGCACGCTATTTTTTTTTTCAATTAAAAAAATAGCTAAACATTATGATTCATTTAGATTTTATCTCTTGAAATAATTTCGTAAAATCGACCATTCTTGAACGAATGTATAAATAAAATATTTTTGACCACTGTTTCACCTAATATGGACTGAAGTATAAATTAAAGTAATAGAAATTAGTATGCTAATTATAATAAAAAAACATTGTTTTCTAGTATTAAAGTTTAAAATTATCTAATTTAATGCATAGTACCCAAAATTTAGTTTAATTTTGTTTAATTATATTTTTAATTATATTATTGAAAATTTTTAAGTAAGTTTTATGTATTTATGATGCGGTGTATTTAGTTATTACAAATATTTTAAACTTAGAAATGCTTGTGACATTATTGTTATTTAAAAAAAAAAAAGAAAAAAGTACCTAATTAAATTTAATGTATCTGTAGGTATTTTAAGATAATTTATCTTACGTACACAATATCTTACTGACCTGTGTAAAACTTTTTGTTAAAGACACCAATAAATTGATTTTGATTTTTTTAGCTTGTTTGATGTTCTAAAATTTTTGTAAGATTTGTCCCTAGCTGGCTCATTAATTTTTTTCGATTTACTCAATAATAGCTGCTGAATTGAATTGTGGCTCTTCTAGAATATTAATTAAACAAAAAATTTGCGCGAACGCCACTCGCAAATTAGAAAAATATATAAATCTCTCACTCATAAATTTTAATCTAAAAATAGTAGATATTTATTAAGTATCATAATTTTATCTTTGACAATTCTTTAGTTATATGGAAAAGAAAATGAGTCTTTAAAGGTACCAAAGAAATTATATTCTATGGGTCTTTTAGGAAACATTTCTAGACACATGAATTTTTGTTCAGATTTTTTATTAAAAAAAAACAAATGTTTCGTATTCTGTACATTTTAGGCAATTTTGGGACCATCATTGATAATTTAAAAAATTCTAGGAGGTTTATATATAACTCTCCTCCAGTATTTAAATTTCTGAAGTAGTAATAAAAAAGTAGCGAAGTTTCCCACACCAGCCATTTGTGCTTGCGTTTCTAAATATGCTTCAATTTTGCAAGGCCTCTAGTTGTTTACAATTTTTCATATATTATGCAAAAACTCTCTCATTGTAAAAGACATAGAGGTAGAACCAAACCCATCGCGCCCTCTAGCAACTCGCGCTCTTTCATCTCTCCACTCACTTTATTTAGAACATTGCGCAATATTCCTCAACACAAAACACAATTTTAATTTTGCCGCCGCCAGCACTACCGCCACCACCACTACCTCTGCTGACGCACGGTCAGTTCATGTTACGGAAGAAGTTGCATGATACCTACGCGGGATGCCCCCTCCACAAACTTTCCTTATCCTCGAAGGAACAACTCCTAGCGCAGTGCGCCCATCACGTTTCTTTAGCCAAGAAGAAGCCGGTCTCGTTCACGTTCCACCGCTTGCTGCCGTTCCTCTAATTACAGGAATTTTGCGAAAACACGAGCTGTGGCTCACAACTGTCACTGTAATATGGTTTTCGTATCCATTATATAAATCTACAAGGTGTGAAGTCCATACCCTCTCGTAAAGTGTGTAATGATTAGTTTCACTTTCCGTGGCTGCTGCTACACTGTCTCAATTAAGTAAATTGATTAGCTCACAGACATATTATGCAACAAAGTAATGAACTTTTGTTAAATCGCACACTTTTATGTTCACGTCTTCATCAAAGGAAGTGAAGTAGATTGCTAGTCTAAGGGGCAAGGGGTGTTATGTATTCAAGAGGGTGTTGGCTCTTATACTTTGGCTATTGTCATGACCACAGAGATGAAACTAGAGGGGATGCAAAAAGTGACGTCCAGAACATCATCATTGTTTAAATTGTTTGAAACCATTTATAAAAAGCATTGGTGAAAGAAATTATTAATTTTGTAGACAACATTTTTTTTTTGGTTCAAGATCCTCAAAGGTTTAAAAGGATTTTGTTCCTCAATCCATCACATCTTTAACATTGGTGACAACTTCCTTTCTTTACTTGGTCTTGAAGAACTCTTCGCCTCTTGATAGTTTGGCAATTCCTACCTTCCTAGAGGTAACCTCCATAACGGTTTTAAAATCTTGAAAAAACGCTTGAATTCCTCATAACTGCCATGGCGCGAATACGCTTTAGTTTTTGGACTCAAGTCCAAAGTAGGATCCCAGGAGGTCTTTGTTTCAGAGAAAGCATTTTGAGGAAGAGAATTTTTAAAAAATCAGCAATTAGCACAACTAGAATTTTGACAGCTCATGACAGTTACAACCATGAAATTATTGATCTGTCAATACATGTGATGGAGCAGATCAGTTAACTGGAAGTTTTCCTTGATAAGAAGAGTAGGATGGTCTAAATTCTGGTTGGGATTGGAAACTTGCTTAGGTCTTTCAGCTCCTCTGCAAGCTTCCTCCTGTCACGTATACATTTTTGTCGGGTATGAATTTCCTTCAAATCTGACTATTGGTAGCGCCACTGTCCCCATAAACTGATCTTTCACACATTGTGTCATTGTCATGTGTCAAAATCGTAAGGTTTACCTATTAAAATGCCGAAACAAGGACCTTTCGAAATCAAGTCCGAAAGGGGTAAGTCTCGACGTACATATTTGTACTCAACTAACTTCCTGTAATTAACCCTCAACAGGCCGGCAGAAAATGGAGCAAATATTCCTGACGGGAGTGGCTCGAACCGACGCCAAAACCGTGGAGGAATGCCTTGCGAAAGGTGTCAATCCGAATGCAGTCGCAGAGGATAGAGCAGCATTACATATCGCCGCCATAAAGGGAGACACGTATATAGGATCGCTCCTCTTGGCTAATCCAAAGACAGACGTGAATATTAGGAATATCATAGGACTGACACCTTTGATGTACGCCTGTATTTACCAGAAGAGGAAATTCGTGCAAGAGCTATTGACAGCCGGCGCCAAGGTCAACTTGGTGAACGACAAGCAAAAGACAGCTCTGCATTACGCGTGCATACAGAGTAATATGGGAATCGTTTTTGATTTGGTGTCACGCGCTGCTAACGTTAACGCTGTGGACGTCTTTGACAATACGCCTTTATCGACGTCGGTGATCGACCGACCGACTGTGTCTATCGCCAGGTTTCTGCTGAGGAAAGGGGCAAATGCCACGAAAACGAAGAAATTTCCCTTGCTTTTAGGTAAATATGGCAAGCAGTGGCCCCAAAGTTTTTCTTTAAATCAGTCTACAGGTCTTAATACTTAAGCAATCCGAAAGATTTTTTTAAATCTTCGTTTTTGAATTGACTGTTGATCTGTCTAGGTTTGTCTTGTTTTAGAATGTGCACTGACCTGCTGCAACCAGAAGCGACTGAAAATCATGGAAATTCTAGTTTCCTACGATATCAACGTAAATTGCCTGCATCCGATCTCTGGAATGAATTGCCTACACTACGTCGGCATGACCGGCTATTTACCCGCAGCAGAATTTTTATTAGTAAGTGGAGTAAGTTTGCAACAGCTCGACAGGTCGAATAGGACTCCATTGGATGTGGCAGTGCAGCACGAAAACAGGGAAATCATCAGGCTTTATAGAGACTGGACGCATCGAAGACGAGTATATTTTTCCTCGACAGAAGATATTCTCGAAGATATACGTCGCATGTTCGAGCCTCAAGAACAATAACGTTTTATTTTCGTTTTTAAAGACGAAATTTAATTATATAATTGCCTGTGACGGTGTAGTGGTAGTTTTCTTCAGAAACAAAAAAATAAAAAAAAAATGAAAAGTTACTATAACGTTTGGACAGCTTCACAGAAGGTTTACCGAGGGCTAGCTCAAGCTCCAGTCAACGAGTGGGGTAGGTGCAAGTACTACCATCTATATATGTATAAGAAAAGGGCGCCGTCAGCTGTTAGCAGCCTCGCTGACAGGCTCCCCAGATACTATGGGAGGGTGTCCAAACGTTTAACTACTTTATAAACAAACGTTTAACTCCTTTATAAGCAAATTAACTACCTACTTGATGAACCAAACACGTAACCGATTAGTTGTATCGCTCACTGCCACCCTAAAGTTAAAAGAAAACACCATGTAAAATAATAATAAAAGGGAAAAAGGATTTATTGCGTTCTTCAAACAGTAAGCATTTAGCAAAAATAAATTTAAAAACAACGAGAAGAAGTGCCCAACATTAAATAAAGAGCCCTGAAAACAGAAGAGATAGTTTCGTCTCGCTTTCTCAGGTAGTTTCTCGAAGGGTTTTTCCAAAGGGTCCAATTAAATATTATACATTCACTCACTTACATAGCTGGAGGGTGGCTAATCGGCGGGGTCCAATTTATCTCACCAAAACTGGACGTATTTTTGGGCGGGTTCGGCCTTTAAACCTTTAAAAAGAACAAGGGAAACGCCCCTATAAAAAAAGTGTCGTACTTACTAGACGGTATGATTTCCGAAAACTTTCGAGGATCGTGTTCGTTTCACAACAAAAATGCCTTCAAAACAATCGAACACAACAAGGCCACCTTTTAAGAAATCCCACAACAAAAGCGTCAAAAGTCATCATCAAACACTGTCTCGTTAGAACTCAAGAGGCCTTTTATTTACGAGGCCACCTGGTCGACGAATCAAATCAAAGCTGCTAGAACCTTTCTAAATTTACACACCCTAAGAGTAGGCAACCAAATATACACCCTGCGTCCACATGTGCTGCCTAATTTGCCGCGAGAAGGAAAGCTGATTTATTACCCTAGGTATGCAACCCGTTTAACATAAAATAGTGGGTGGGTGTATAACATGGATTTATACTGTTACATGCCGATAGAATTTTTTCTATGAATATTGGGTGAGAAGCGCATGTAGTTGTAGTTTTAGATTCTAACCAACATCCCATGAGATGTGGATTATGATCATGGTTTGTTTCAAATAGTACCATTAAAGGTTACAAAAGATGAAAAATGTTAAAGAAAACAAGTTTTAAAATGTATTAGGTACTTGCAGTTCGTAAGTCTGCTCTCAACTGTCTTTGCAGAGTTGTTAAAATAAAAAACTGGAGTAAAGCACAAGCAAGGGGCCTTTCAGCCACCGCTCAGTCTACGGACCGACCGGAATTCACTTATACGCAGGCAACAAATGCAGAACAGATGTTTAACATGACTGTTTTTTATTTTGAGCGCTATTTTTTACATAACCTTCAGGCTATAATTATTGAGTTATTTTTATGCAATATTCGGAATCGGTTTGCGGAACACTCGATACAGTTGACAAGACCGTACCAAGAGTCAAGTGAGATACGCCCATAGTAAACTAATTACATAAATTGCCAAGTGCTTGAACTTGAAATGAAAAAACAGGTCAGAGCAACAAAACAAGTTTAATCTGGCCGGATCCGTCAGCAGGATTAGCTAATAACAGAGGGTTATTCTCAAACAATCAACTAATTAATTGAATTGAGAGCTCTAAGGGCTCTAAATTTCATATTGAACCGCGTAACAAGGCTGTTTACAAAAGTTGTTTACTGCGGGACTGTTATTACAGACTGCTGTTGTCCCTGGTCACGATCAAACAACCCCTTGTTCTTTGTGAAGACCGACGAGGGAAAGTACGTGTCCCCTGCTGCGACGCGTATTGGAGTGGCTGCATTGTTTCTAGATGGAGTAAAAGGACAATTTTCATAAAAAAACAATTCGTTCAGGACAACTGAAACATCGAAAAAAAGTAACTCTTGAAAATCATTCGAAACACGATCACGAGGTCTTTACCCTTCGTAAATATAATACGAAGGGTGGTAAAAAGTTTTTTATTTTCATGCAACTATTACTCACTTGGCACTGATTAATTATTGTCAAAAATAGGAAGCAATACTACTCCTTGGAAACTTTGAATTAAGAGGGTAAACTATGCCAATTATTATATGCTTTATTATGGGTCAATATTGACTTCAGTGTGTCTATTTTAGGCCAACATCCTTTTTTTAGGTATAGAAAACACCAAATCATCACATGTAATTTTGTTCAGCTTCTCAAGTTATTAGTGTATAAAAATAGAAATAATTACCTCTTTGCCTGATTTGTAATCGTCTCCATCACATTTATAAATAGAAATAATGGACGATTTGTCCTAAATTAGTCTTTACGTTATGGCTGAATTCCCACATTGGCCAATTAATTTTTGTCTATTTTTGGTTATCTCTACAGAATAGTCAGATAATTAAAGAATGCTATTTTCATTTTTAATGGGAGAATTGTTAACCGTTCCAAAAATTTGAAATTGTATTGCAGTGTTGCTTCTTAGTCTAAAGATGAAAGGCTCGCTTATTCGCAACACCTTTGCTTTCAAAATTGAGACTAGTAAAAAATTGTCCTGCATAAAAATATTTACGTTTAAAAATATATTTCTGTATAACATTTTCAACGGGTTTTTTCGCACCTCGTTACCGAGGCAGACTTGTTGAACTACTTACGCTTTCTCATGGGGCTCGCTTTTAATAAACCATTAAAATTTTACCGAACCGTTCAAGGGGATTGGAAAATAATTAACTCGTCGAGTTTTACGCTTGTGTGTGTATACGGATTGTAATTGCTCCGATTTCGTTTTGTACCAACTTTTTTTATGGACACGTGTTGTTTTTTTTCCTAATTTTGTTTATTTACGTGTTCTTGTATATTTACTTTAAATCCGCTTGAAGGACAATTGTCGCGGTAAAAATTTGTCATAAGTTACACGATATAAATATAAATATAGTGTAATGTAATAGGGGTAGATGAGATTTATCTTGACTGTTTTGTTTTACTTACTTTAATTATCCACCCACATTACATTTACAGTTTACGAATTTATTCGCCCCTAGTGTAACCTCCAACCGCTATTTCTATAAACGACCGTGTGTACTTTGAGGCGAACGACTACTGATGGGTTTGCTGTAAACCCATCCTTTTCCTTTTTAGGGCGTTCCAGGGATCTTCTGGTAGAGGCAGGTTACCTTACTCAATATTCTGTTAATTTTGATTCAATAAAGATTTATTTAATTCAAATTGAGTTCATTGACTTTACTGTTGTTTGTTTTCAAATATAGGTCCTGCCAAATGTGCAGTGGCCTGTAATAATAACTACCGGAACGGTTAAAACAGCGATCATGTACACCTGTGGTATTTAGGACATAGATGCCACCTTTGTCAGTGAAATAATGCTTTAGATAAGGTAGCGATGCATAAAACTTGAATTTCAACTGATCAAACATAGAGGTCTCTCAACTAAACAGCTCAATGAACTATCGACAAAGACAAATTAAATCGATTAGTAAATAAACTAAGAACCTGCGATAACTTAAGGCTACATTTAATCTATTTCACATAAAAGTCCAATATTTTTCTCACCGCTTTGAATTTATCAGTTCAGTGACATTGAAACTAAAATGGCTGCTGGAAATGGATTGTTCTAGAGTGTCCAATTATACTACATGGAAACAATCCAGCTGTGGATACTCATTCGAAGTTACAAACTGGGAATATCGACAAACTATCTAAACTACATAAATGGTATGAACATACCTCGGCTTTTGAATTGTTGTTTTATATATTCTGCACGACTTTAAAATTTTTATTCCTTTTTTAGGAGCGACGTGGACATGGGGACGCTTCTTCTTCTTGCCCAATAACAACTCCCTTTTGTTTATGTACCCAAGGTACTGCCAGAAAAGCTCCTTCTTCAAAGGACTCTAGATAGGCATATGTCATATTTTAATAATTAATTTTTGTGATTTCTTCTTTATTTTAGATTGGACGAGTCTCATTTATGTGAGTTGTCTCCTTGCTGGCCACTGCCACTCCCTCCACTGCTGACTCTAAAGGCGGCTGTGTCTCTGGGTTTTCATAATTGCATGCATCACTTCTCCAATGATGAACCATCTGAGGAATCCAGAGGAAAAAGAACTTCAAACTCCACCGTTCTATTTGAGGTTATATCCCAAAGTTTTGTAACAGTATAAATCCATGATATACTTCCATCCGCTCTTATATGTTAAATGGGTTGCATACCTAAGGTAAAATTAATAATTAGCTATTCTTCTGCGGCAACTTAGGCAGCCCATGTGGACGCAGGGTGTATATTTGGTTACCTACTCTTAGGTTGTGTAATTCAGAAGCTTCCGGCCGCTTTGATTTGATTGGTGGACGGTTTCTTCGTGGAGAAGCGAGAAATTATAAAGATGTTGCATGTTTTTATCTTTGCACCCTTTCAGTTTTTTTCGGTTATCCTAAAAACGGATGTCAGAATGTTTTCCATTAATTTTTTTTTTACAAAACTAGCATTATTTCTAACTTTTCGTACACCCCGTACTCTTTAAGTTTATTGAACCCTCATGCACATTACACGGCAATAAGATACCATGTATTTTAAGTAATCCTCGGCTCAATATATTCCTCTCCTAGCGCGTGGGCGAAATAATATTCAGACAACACCGTCTCGATTGTCCAACTGCATTAAAGTAGCAGTTTAGACATTTTGACCTGAGGACAGGTCAGTACTCCTATGTGGGTGGTTAAAAACCGAGCAACTCGTTTTCATCCAATTAGAGCTATTGTTCCAGTTGTATAATGCTATTAAGCTGTAATCATTTCATTTCTGCTGCTTTTGATCTTTGGTTGCTTTCAATATTATTACCTAATAATTAAATGATGGAAACTAAAAAACGTCACATTCTGTCGCATCAAATTAGGAAAATTAGGCTCACAAACGACTCAAACATCACGTTATCTCTCGCATAGCCTTGTTGCACGTGAGGTGTAGCATTGCACTTTGAATATTGGTGTTTCAGTTTCTCATTAATTGGCTTTATTACTCCTCCCATCTAGAAATGCGTCACGGCATTTGCTTTATGTCGAAGGAAAACCTAGTAAACAATCAAGTGGGAAGAAAATCGAGTGTTGCTTTTCGTAACATCTGAACACGTGAAAGGGCTGCACGTTAATATGTTAGATTAACCTGAGAGCGATCTTCGGCACGTTGAAAGGTCCAACACCTGAGCTCGGATTCGATAATTAACTTGTTGGATTATTTGCTTTGTTAATTGTTTAGGGCAGGGGTCCTCTCTTAGTAAAACATCAGGGTATTTAATCAATTGAAGTGGATTTCCGCATTCTTCTCTTATCTTAGGAAGGTGCTCTGATTGTCAATATTTTTTTAAATCAATTATATTTAAGGGCAAAAAAGGAAACTTATTTCATATGAAGACAATTCCCTTCTAAAATATCATTTGAGTTTCTTTATGTGAAACCAAATTTCTCAAATAAATGCCAGCAGTATGAATTTTGAGTTGCTACGAAGAAGACTCCAATTAACTTGTTTTACTATCTGTATATTAGTCTTTATGAATGCACCTCCCAGATTGAGCCAATATCTCCAAGGAGTCCAAGGACTGTATACGTGTACCTTTCATTGCTGCTCATTCAGTTCCGTACGGGTAAGTGACCAATGAGGACAGGTATGTGATTTTCATTGAAAAATACGTGACGCAACTGCAACACGGTAACCTAGTTTCAGTCCTGCAACTGCGTAAGCAGGATGTGAACGACCCAATTTTAGGACAGTGCACTTGCATCAAAAGTCGACCGGGTTCTGATGAGTTTAAAGTGCATCGTGGGTCATTTTATACGAGTAAATATATAAGACATGGCAAGGACTTCTTTGAAGATACTCTAATACTTTTAATCACATATTCATTGCTACCATAAACACGCTACTTTACGTCGATTTAACCTTTTCTATTTTCCGTAGTTTACGAAATCCTAATAGTGTCCCTGTTGGACACTATATCCCTAAATAAAGCAAAAACATTGTTTGCTCTAGATTTTTTACTAAGTAACACACCAGCTAGTGCTGTTTACCACACAATAACCCCTTTTCCCCATCGACGTGCATAAAGCTTGTTCAGAACTGGTCAAAGGACGCTCTCCGTTGAGCTCTGACCTGATTCTATTCAACTTTAAGTTCGACGTCCGATTGAAGCAGAACCTACGGTCTCGCACACAATCCGTTACTGTATTTGCAAATTGCATGACCCGTACGTCTTTACTCAGGATTCCTGCGGATGTCTCCAGTGACGTCACGATGCACTGAATCTGAATGACATTGCAGATGAATTGATGCTTGTGATGGGATATTAACGTAGGTGGGATCTACCCAAAATAAAAGTAGGTTGGAACTGGAAAATGGGTTGTATATTGGGCTTAACTGAAACATTGTACTGGCGGTCGCTCGGTGGAATTTAGGTCATATTTTAGTATTGGCAGGCGCAATCCTTGAAGAGGCACCCAAATTTCGTATAAGAACTTAATGACTTATAATGACGTATTGCGTGATGACCACTTTTCCAATCAATCAAGGGACCACGCAGTAAGACAGTAATTAATTCTAAATAAGGGACTATCAAAATAACTACGTAAAAGTGTAGGCCCAATTAGGTTTTAATGGGATTTTCAGGAAATTTGTTTTCTGCACCCACTTGTTTGCGAGAATTTTTGCATATCCGCTGTCATTATAACGCCACGAAATACACACAATTTTAATTAAACGTGGCAAATAGACCAAATTTTCAAGCCCTATCCTCGCTCTAGGATATTAGGTCGATGTTGATGTACTCTTGCTGTTTGGGGGTGGACGACCCCAATGCAGCGGGATTCGTGACGTCATAAATCTAGTCCAGGGACAAATTTCAGTGTATATGACAACAACAGATTCTGGTAAATAAAGTAATCAGGACAAAATATGTGTGAGCTGTTTGTGACATCACGCGCTTTGAAACACAATGTATTTGAACGCTGTCTCTAATTAATATCAACGTTCGGATCAAATAAAGTGCATTTAAATCTGAATGCCACACATTTATGAATCTTAAAAAATACATTTATGGTACCACAGATTTGTTGTTGGCACATAAAAATTAATAAAAATGGTTTTAGAGGAAATAATAAAAAACACTCTTTTCGATCCCAAATTGAATCCTTTTAAAATAAATTATTTTATTATTTTAAAAAATAATTGTAAAAGGCATATGTATCAGTTCTTACTGACCGAGTTACATTTTAAACTTTATACCAAAAATCTGTACCTTCAACCTTTTCTGACAGATTCTCAGTACATATATGGAGATATGCATAATTAATAACAAACAAATAAATAACTGACTCTACTGGCAATATGAAAACGGTCATGTAGACAAGACAAATCAGAAATTACCGAATAAACACTTAGTTAAAATTATTATTATTTCTTACCAATGACACACAAAAAGAAAGATGTTTATAGCACAACGACTAAACGAAAAGTGATTTCTAAAAGTTTCATATTAATTAATTAATAATCATGAATACAATTCCTATAAAATATTTCTATATAGCACCTGCATTCGCAAACTCGAGCTGAGGGAAACCCATTCTTAAGATTCATTTACTATTGGGGCAAAACCTAGCTCAGGTGTATATAGACTCTACCTAACTTAATACTATTTACATTGTCGATAATGGAATGTTTCAAAAATTAATTGCCCCAGTTAAGTTATTCAATTTACTCCGTAGATAGAGATATACCTTCAGGTATGATTGCTTAATTGGGCAACTTCCCTACCCTATTAAGTAATCTACTCACGTGATAACTACCTGCCCGGCCGTTACTATGTATGCATAACCCAAGATAACTTTCTTTAACATTTAGCAGAAGGTCCCGGACTAATAGTCTTTCGGACGCTCGCAATGTACCCCAAAACATGTGGTTTCAATTTACTGACCCAAGTAAGGGTTTTTAAAAGACCGTATTAGAAATATTAAAAGTGCACGTTATAAATCAATCTGTACAGAGGGTTTTGGATTTGAAAATGAAAAATGCCTGTTTAAAATATGTAGAATTTCATTCTCCCTTTGTGTCCTGCATCAAATGAAAATACTGGCATTATTTCGTGCTTAATTAATTTTCCACCGTAAACAAAATGCGTTGCTCAATATTTGAAGAAGAAACAATTAATTAATTATTCTTTAATAAATAAGCAACAAACGTCAAATGTGTATGATAAAAAGCCTAATTATTCCTCATTAAATTGTTCCTTGTCTAATTTACCAAGCCAACATTCAAGGACATCATCAAACGAAGTACCTCTCATTATTTTTTATTTTCCTCCACATCCCCCTCCCACTTTCTTTGAAATTCTTGATCACCCTCTTTAATAACAATTAAAAATTACGAATTAGCTTCACTTTTCTGCCTTATTAATCAACAACAAAGGTTCAATGACCGCTCCCCTCAAGGCCAATGTCGCAATGTCACTTTACGTAGGAAGATTAAATTCTGCCATCTCATCCATATTAATTTCAACCACATCGTCGGATAAACTAATGTATATTAGTCCCTAAGCCAAGGGATAATATATCACGCCATTTAAACATTTGTCAGGGCACCTCTCCACTCCCTGCAATTTAACTTCCTATTAACTATGATATCAAAGGAAGCATCAGAGTCAGGTTCGCTAAATACTGATTGGGAATTGTTCGCAGATCCCAGTCGGAGAGGAAGAGGAGACATGTGCCGTTTACAATATGAGCCTCGATTCGAGCGAGGAATGAAAATAGTAATAATAATAATAATTTTTTATGTATTTGTTAAGAAAATCGATTTTACCGGCAAAATTGAAAAAAAAGTTGGTAGAGAAATAGTTTCTTCTTCTCTCTCATTATTATCACTAATTCATTCTTATTATTTCTTTCGAAACGGTTTCTCCAAACTCAAGCTTATATGTGCAATACTCTTTTCATCAGAACTGTATTTCTCTACCGATTGTATCAAAATTCGTCCATCTGACTCATAATAATAATAATAATAGGCAACGATGAATCAAAAAAAGAAACCTATGTGTCAATGTATCAATTTGGAAGGTAGAGACAAATCAGACCACTAATTATGTTGTTTGGTGCATTTAATATACAGAGAAATCATCTACATTACATGTGTCAGAGGAGTTGAGCATGACTAAAGTCGGTTTTATTAAACACGTAAAGCTGCTCAAAATAACCCTTTCCTATCCCACTGTACCTTGGGCAATAATTGTATATTAGGGATTTTTCTTCAAGAACTGGGGTAGGAAAGGTATTGTTGTTCTTCCTACATTCCTCCACAAAGAAATTCGCAAAGTACTGAGAAGCCTGCACGGCTTCGATCGTATGTGGAATGCCACTTCTTGTAAATTCAAACTGGTTCTTCTCCGCGTGGAACTGAACTCCGTATATCGGATAGTGTACAGATTCCATTGTCGAAATAAACTCAAAATTTTTGCTGTCCTTGTTTGTGGAAAGTATTTTCCAGTCGGGCAAAATTCCCTTTTTATTCAAAACCCTTTTGGTCAGGCAGTAACGGTGATGGTTGTAGGTAAGGTTCTGCGATGCTAGGGAAGTCAAGATGCCTTCAGGGGCGTGTGCAAAGAGTTTGCTCTTCTTATAGCCTGAAACAAGGAAGAACAGTTGAAAACTTAATCAGGAGGAAAAATGAGATTGAAATCAGGGTGTCAATTTTCCTCATGATTATGAAGGAAATTTTAAAATGACATTGGGAAGAGAGTTTTCTTTCGCAAAACTCTTTAGCCTTGGTAAACTAAAAGCTGTTGAGAGAAAAATTACCTCGTGCAAAATCTAGTGGCAAAGCTTTATCGATTGACTTGCAGTTTACCCTGATGTCTTCACCAAGAGCGCTGAAGGGTAATACTTGCAGTCCCAAACAGGCCCCAAAGATCGGGTAATGGACTCCTTTTTTATTCTTCTCTACGACTAATTGATAAATACGCCTAGCTGCGTCTCCATAGCCGGCTGTTTCGTTGAAGAAAGTCCCACCACCGGGAAACAGTATTCTGAAATTTAAAAATAGTACATATGGCAAAATAGTGTAAATTGTCTTTCGCCTGCGCATCGCTGTTAAATATCTATATGTTGATATGTAACACTGTGTGCTGGACCAGAAGAGCATGCTCGCTTTGGAGTTGCTTTAACCCTTGTCTCTTGATTTCAGGGCGTTCTTGGGTACTCCAGGTTTTGGAAAACTTACCTTTGTTGCTGAATTTAGATTTATTTTTGTTCTAAGGGAACTATCTGGATTTAATTCAAAGGACTCACCCATTTGTGTAGTTAAGAACTCTTTTATAATAATCCTCCTTCTGTCCAATCCTAAAATCAGTATGAGAACATTAAAATACTGACGAAGAAACAATTGAAAAAATAGATACACACGAAGAAGAATTGGACTTGTGCTACCATTGGATCAATTTTTTCTTAGAATAATCCAAGATCTCAGGGTGAAAGTCAAACATGTTTGCCTGCTGGCCAAATAATAATATATTCCTTCTTTGTTAAATTGATTAAGTTTTTAGGTCTGCCATTACCTTTCTCTCTAGTTATACCACTAGTTTGACGAAACAAATGCACATTATGGTCCAACAAGAAGCAAAAGTCTTCAGACTGATAAATTATGTCACCGCTTAAATTCCACTGAGTATTAACGTTTAGACCCTTGCGAAAATATGTTCCCTTATTGTTGCATTTTTCAATGATCAAATTTCAAATTATACCGACATACGTTTTGACATGCATCGCCTACCCCAATTAAATTAGTAAGCAGCATTTTGAATAGGTACCAGAATTGTTTATGTACGAATATAATAATTTTTATAGAAAATATTAATAAAACTAAATCTATGGATGTACATTACCAAACAGGGATGACCCGAGCTCCAGCACTTTCTAAATATTTAACGTAGGACGCGGCGATGTAGCTGTCATGGTGTTCATTCGGGAATACATCCGATATAATATAAGTTTCTTGGGAGAGTATACCAATTATCGGCGTTTTAGACCCGTTGCTAACGCAAAAAACGAACGATAACAATACAATAGATTTAAACATCGTTCTTGTCGCGGTACTGAATTGACACTGACTTTGTTTTGGACTGATAACTGCTGGCTATTTTTAAATCGTGTACCATCTCGAGGGTAATTTAGATAACGACGGATGAATGCCTCTTGCCTAGATCCATCGCACGTAAACATGTAAATTTATTGATAATTAGGTGATTGATTTGACCTTTGTTGATAAAAATGCTTATTTTTTTTTTCTGGCACGGTTTTAACCACCAACGTATTAATTGCGGGATAATGGAGCTATTAAAGCCATTTTGGATAAATAAATATATATATTATCACAAGTATTTAACAAACCAGAAAAATCAAATTGCTTACGATACGAATATTATCAAAAATTAATACAAAAATATTAAACAATGACGCGATTTGTTTTGAGTTAATCATAGGTTACATCCCGAGACCTCTGAATTTTATCAGGTAGCTTTCTTCTGCAAAATTTTGCTTAGAAAATATTCGAAACCTAATTCGACGCCTCAATAGTAGGCTTATACTTCGTAAAATGCTGCTCAATAAACCTCGATGCCAGCCAAAACACGTGTCTTAAAACATCCCTTAATCCTATCTGTGTGTGTCTCATTAACAGCCCCATTTCCATTTTCCTAATTGAAACTGACTGCGAATGGGCGTGAAACATCAAATCACGAGGCGAGAAAGTGCGCCTTAATTCCGCCGCTTATCAATCATCAAAATGTCAACCGGAAAAAACAAGACGCGAAGAGAAAAAACACAGAGTGAATAATTATAGCCATTCTGTTTATTTTGATAGATTACTTGGAAGACGTAATATAATATCCTCCTCGTGTCTTCCTCCAGCCCGTCAGAATTATGAAATAACAGTGATGAACTTCGGAACCTTGAATGTCGAGTTGAAGGACCTAGACCTTGAGTTTTGTAATTAAGGAGCCCTTTGGCTGTGTCAATGCCAATATTCTCGAGCGAAGTGGCGTATAAAACATCACATTCCAGTTAGTAATTACAATCAAACATAACCGTCTCATAATAAATTAATTTTCCAAGCAATCTAATATCCGCTCTTGAAGCAGATTACGGTAGGAGGTGGAAGGGGGAGGGTTGATAATACAATTTTATTAGCATGATATTTTGTAAAATTAACTCGATATGCCTGTATTAATTGCATCACTGCTAACCCCTACAAAATCATTAATATGGGAAATTCTTGTCAGGTGAAAATTGGAAATTATTGTCTTAAATCCTCTTGTTGAAAGCTTCAAGTTCAAGGTTCAGGGTGCAAGTGCAATGCTTTAATATTCCTTTATCCAGAGGTGAGCTAACTGCAGAATATAGTAATTACTCAAAAAATCTAAATATAAAATCTTTATCTATATATACTTAATTAGAACACGTGGTAAGTAATGGACGGATAAAGAACGTGATGCCCTTTACAGTATTGGTTCTTTAACAACAGGATGTATACTGCTTGACAATATTGAAACCGGAAAATGGGAAATTGTGTAAAAATTTAGCGTCTGGTTTTGTAAAAGTAAAAGTTGGAGTTGGAAATTAAATCCATTCCATGTTACCAGGTCGGAAATAATGTCAAATTTTGTAACTTTGAAAATGCTTGTACTGAGGATGGAAGTAATGAAGCATCATGTGCAATCCATGGTGTTGATTTGCCCAAAGTTAAATTCAAAAATTTCAAGAAGGGTTTCTCAAGAAATATCAGCATTCATATAGTTCCTAAAAAAATTTAGGGACATGATTTTAGGATTCAAATTGTCCTGCAGGAAAATTTAAAAAAAATTTTGCTAATATATGGAAATAACCTATTAAATTTCTATACGTTTTATGCTATCATTTCCCACACTAACAATTTAGATAAGTTCTACAGTAAAGAAACCAAATCTAGCTAAGCAGCTTATATAGAAAACGAGCGCATAATATCCATTGATAAAAAGCTTAATCATTTATAAATAAACTGTAATTAGCGGTTTACATCGACGTATTATTAGATTCTTTATGCATCTGGTCATTGTTTAAACCACGTTGGTCGAACGTATTTTTATTGGGTTATAAAACATTTGCATAAACAGATTAATATAGTATGCATTTTTATGATTTTCATAATTCTTTTGTGATTTATTGGTATTGGCCCAGAATGTTTTTCTTATGATATTAATTTACTTTACTATTTCAATCCGCGCTTTAACTTGCTACACAGAATTTTCTATGATTAGTAAGTGTAGGAAAATATTCTTTTTCAAATCTCCATAGTCTATGTTCAAAACACAAACACAATATCAACCTTGCAATATAATTCAAATAGTGTGATAATTATTGAAAACTATTCATAAAATAAAATAAAAAAAATATGACTAATACAGAATATAACGTATTTTTTTTATTGAACAATTTTTAAAGACGATATGGAGAAAATCGTTTCTTAGAAGACATTTTATTTGCTCGTTTGCCAGTATTACATTTTCCAGTGATAGAAAGTGAAGGTCTATGCTCGGAGAGAGCAGTTAAGTGTCTGTCATTTCTAGTTACTGATTTCTTGACGTTAATACCGTATTCTCTTGCTGGCACCTCCCTCGAAACTCTTGTAAACATTTTGGGATTGACAAACATATTGTGTAAATAGTTCTTCTCTTCCTTCAGAGCTTCGTGCAATCTAAGTCTTAAAACAGGATCTGATCGACAAATGTCCAACCACAACTTATGACTTCTTGCTCCAGCTAATAAAGACTGGTAGTCCAAATATCTGAAACAAAAAAAAATATTTAGTTAATAATTCAACAATAGGTACGTTAATTAAAATGGCAATAATAAATATTGAAAATAAAACACTTACCTAAATATAGTAGACCACATCTCCATGGGAAGAATTCGCAGTTGAGCACCTAGCGTGAACGGTAGCAGAGAGAACATCTTTCTTCTAAGACCAAAGTTGGAATGAAAACAAACGAAGAATCAGCAGCTTTTATACGAATTGATTGGTTTGTTCTAGCGGAACGGTTACGGTTGACATGTTGCAGTTAAGTCACAGTATAATGACAAAATTACAAAATATTTTGAAAATTTCATTGCAGCTTGCCAGTTTTCCAATTTTGCTCATTTTATTAGAATATGATTAAATATTAATATTATTAAAATATAAGTAGTTATGAATTTAGACATTTCTTCTTTATATTCATGTATCTCAGGACGTGAATTAATTTTGTAGTTTTGCTATTTTTATGCAATATTTCTTTACTTTTCAATATGATTTTAACTTCGTTTTTTGGTCATGCAAGCTGCTGCCTCCACAAAGTAGAATACTGTGGTATATGTGCAGGATCTCCAAAATTCTACTACTACTCTAACTATTTCATTTTTACGGGTTTTGGAAATTGAAAATCGATTTGTGGACTATTTATAAACTGGAAAAAGTAAAAATATAAACATATTTTATAATATTCGGATTCAGTGTTTTTCTAATTTCAAAAATCGAATTTGTTATGCACCTATTTATCTCTTTTACTTTTTATTAACCAAAAAAAACAAATGAAAATTATCACCTACTGGTTACATAGTAACCTATAGAGAATCATCTAATATAGTTAAATAAATGAATCAATAAAATAAATGTATTTGAAACCTAAAAAAAAAAAAATAAAAATAAATGAGAATTTCGAAAACCATGGAAATGTTTCATGTTGTACCTTAAGTCAAGGTGTCTATAATTCGTAATACTTATTATCTTATCGATAATAGATGACATTTTGAGTATATGCAGGTTTTTTACTTTGGTATAATAAATCATCTCTCTCAGTCTTGATTTTCAACCAAACGATAGTAAGATTTTAGATAAGAAATAATAACACTGAACTTTGGAGTAAATATTTGTTTGTCTAAGTAGAATTTGGATCGACTGCAGACACTGCAATCAGTTTATAACAATATCTAGTTATGTCTACGATTTTTTTTGACTATTTTAATTCAACATAACACTACAAGAAAGAGAATATAAGCTATATTTAATGATCAGTTATATGAACGTCAACTAAAATATTGTAAAAGAAACTGTTGCAATTTACACGCGACCGTCCTTAGAAGCGGATTAACTCCTAACAGTTTTACATATATTTGAAAAACCGTTTCTTGTAGTTAATTTAGTTTTAAGGCTTTCACGGAGACGATTTATAGAAGAGTTTCCGTATTTGCTCCAATATTAATTATAACCACCACGCCCTAATCTTCTTTAAATGTGAAGATCAGACACTCCCCCGCAGACTAGTAACATGTAACATATAGAATTTTCTTTTTTTTTTCAAACCTTCAAATCTTTACAACAAAAAACACAGTCCTAATATTGACATTAAAAAATAATTAGAGTTTTGTCAAACACCAAAAGATATTCAGAGGTCTTTGATTGAAGCACAATAAGTGAGTAAATGTATCATTATATTATGTACAATAAGTTATTACCTGAGTTTGGCGTGTGTATAAGTACCCTACACCTGTAGTTTCAACGATAACAAATATCAATAAATCTTGAGCAAAGAAAAGATTATTATATTTAATTAATTAGTGCTTTTGTATGACCAATAATTAGTAAAATAAATAACATGATCAAATGAAGACTTACATCATGTCAATAAAGGTAAGACATTTCTTATTAGTGAATATAGGAGAATTTTCTTTTTCAAATCTCCAGATGTCTACAAGCAAAACCCAAACACAATATCAGCATTGCAATATAATTCAAATAGTGTGATAATTATTGAAAACTATTCATAAAATAAAAAATAAATGTTTGACTAATACAGAATATAACGTATTTTTTTTATTGAACAATTTTTAAAGACGATATGGAGAAAACCGTTTCTTAGAAGACATTTTATTTGCTCGTTTGCCAGTATTACATTTTCCAGTGATAGAAAGTGAAGGTCTATGCTCGGAGAGAGCAGATAAGTGTCTGTCATTTCTAGATACTGATTTCTTGACGTTAACACCATATTCTCTTGCTGGCACCTCCCTCGAAACTCTTGTAAACATTTTGGGATTGACAAACATATTGTGTAAATAGTTCTTCTCTTCCTTCAGAGCTTCGTGCAGTCTAAGTCTTAAAACAGGATCTGATCGACAAATGTCTAACCATAACTTATGACTTCTTGCTCCAGCTAACAAAGACTGGTAGTCCAAATATCTGAAACAAAAAAAAATATTTAGTTAATAATTCAAAAATAGGCATATTATTTGAAATGGCAATAATAAATATTGAAAATAAAACACTTACCTAAATATAGTAGACCACATCTCCATGGGAAGGATTCGCAGTTGAGCACCTAGCGTGAACGGTAGCAGAGAGAACATCTTTCTTCTAAGACCAAGGTTGGAATGACAACAAACGAGAATCAGCAGCTTTTATACGGATGGATTGATTTGTTCAAGCAGAACGGTTACAGTTGACATAATAATTGTAGCGGCGCGGTAACAGTCTAATGATTGTCAAAACGATAGAATATTCTGCAGAAGTGTGATAATAGTAACTGATCCATTATAACTGGTTAGTTTCCAATTTTGATTGTTTTATTGGAAGATGATTAAATGTTACATTATTTTAATTTAGTTTGAATCAGACATTTCCCCAATATTGATACCTCATCAGAGCAGATTAAATATGACTCCAGAGATAATATTTGATATAATGTTAAATCATGGAATTATGAAAAGAGTTAGCTTACAAACTAATAATATTCGAGAGGCAAATTTAGATTTATAGTGTTGAAAACATTTCTGTTAAAATACAAAAATAATTTTTTTCTCACATTCTTTTGTGTGTTTGGTTCCTACGTGATTTTTAGACCATCCTACCAAGATCAGAGACAGGTACTTACCTTACACTTGATTTGTCTCTGCTGCCATTTTAAAAACTTGCAGAAATATAGAAAAATATTGAAAACTCATTTTCTGAGAAAATTAGTAATATTGTACGAAAAACATTATAATAATTGAAAAAACTAAATATATAGACCAATATTCGTAGCAATTAAATGGACCATATTTTAGCTCGAAGAGTGCTCAATAAATAAAAGGTTGTCTCTTAATCAGTTCAGTCATGTCCAAATAATGTTAGGACAAGAATTTAACACAAAATATCATGTTTAATCATGTTCTAATGAAATGTACAAAATTGGACAACTAACCAGCTATCCTTAACATTATTGACATGATTCTAGAGGATATTCTATCGTTTTATCAAGACTGCTATCGCGTCGCTAAAATTATGTCAACCGTAACCGTTCCGCTTGAACAAACCAATCCTTCCGTATAAAAGCTGCTGATTCTCGTTTGTTGTCATTCCAGCTTTGGTCTTAGAAGAAAGATGTTCTCGCTGCTACCGTTCACGCTAGGTGCTCAACTGCGAATTCTTCCCATGGAGATGTGGTCTACTATATTTAGGTAAGTGTTTTATTTTCAATATTAATTATTGCCATTTTAAATTATATACCTATTTTTGAATTATTAACTAAATATTTTTTTTGTTTCAGATATTTGGACTACCAGTCTTTATTAGCTGGAGCAAGAAGTCATAAGTTATGGTTAGACATTTGTCGATCAGATCCTGTTTTAAGACTTAGACTGCACGAAGCTCTGAAGGAAGAGAAGAACTATTTACACAATATGTTTGTCAATCCCAAAATGTTTACAAGAGTGTCGAGGGAGGTGCCAGCAAGAGAATATGGTGTTAACGTCAAGAAATCAGTATCTAGAAATGACAGACACTTATCTGCTCTCTCCGAGCATAGACCTTCACTTTCTATCACTGGAAAATGTAATACTGGCAAACGAGCAAATAAAATGTCTTCTAAGAAACGGTTTTCTCCATATCGTCTTTAAAAAGTGTTCAATAAAAAAAATACGTTATATTCTGTATTAGTCAAACATTTATTTTTTATTTTATAAATAGTTTTCAATAATTATCACACTATTTGAATTATATTGCAATGCTGGTATTGTGTTTGGGTTTTGTTTGTAGACATCTGGAGATTTGAAAAAGATAATTCTCCTATATTTACTAATAAGAAATGCCTTACCTTTATTGACATGATGTAAGTCTTCATTTGATCATGTTATTTATTATACTAATTATTGGTCTTACACAAGCACTAATTAATTAAATAAATAATCTTTTCTTTGCTCAAGATTTATTGTTATTTGTTATCGTTGAAACTACAGGTGTAGGGTACTTATACACACGCCAAACTCAGGTAATAACTTATTGTACATAATATAATGATACATTTACTCTCATTTACTCTCTTACTGTTCAATCAAAGACCTCGGAATATCTTTTGGTATTTGACAAAACTCTAATTATTTTTTAATGTCAATATTAGGACTGTGTTTTTAGTACAATGATTTGAAGGTTTGAAAAAAAAAGAAAATTCTATACATGTTACTAGTCTGCGGGGGAGAGTGTCTGAGCTTCACATTAAAAGAAGATTAGGGCGTGATGGCTATAATTAATATTGGAGCAAACGCGGAAACTCTACTATAAATCGTCTCCGTGAAAGCCTTAAAACTAAATTAAGTACAAGAAACGGTTTATCAAATATATGTAAAACTGTTAAGAGTTAATCCGCTTCTAAGGACGGTCGCGTGTAAATTGCAACAGTTTCTTTTACAATATTTTAGTTGACGTTCATATAACTGATTATTAAATATAGCTTATATTCTCTTTCTTGTAGTGTTATGTTGAATTAAAATAGTCAAAAAAAATCGTAGACATAACTAGATATTGTTATCACTGATTGCAGTGTCTGCAGTTGATCCAAATTCTACTTAGACAAACAAATATTTACTCCAAAGTTCAGTGTTATTATTTCTTATCTAAGATCTTACTATCGTTTGGTCGAAAATCAAGACTGAGAGAGATGATTTATTATACCAAAGATAAAAAACCTGCATATACTCAAAATGTCATCTATTATCGATAAGATAATAAGTATTGCAAATTATCGACACCTTGACTTAAGTACAAAATGAAACATTTCCATGGTTTTCTAAATTCTCGTTTATTTTTATTTTTTTTTGGTTTCATATACATTTATTTTATTGATTTATTTATTTAACTCTATCAGATGATTCTCTATAGGTTAATATGTAACCACTAGGTGATAATTTTCATTTGTGAAGTACTTCTTATTTTTGTTTAATAAAAGTAAAAGAGATAAATAGGTGCATAACAAATTCGATTTTTGAAATTAGAAAAACACTGAATCCGAGTATTATAAAATATGTTTATATTCTTACTTTTCCAGTTTATGAATACTCCACAAATCAATTTTCAATTTCCAAAAACCTCTAAAAATGAAATAGTTAGAGTAGTAGTAGAATTTTGGAGATCCTGCACATATACCACAGTATTCTACTTTGTGGAGGCAGCAGCTTGCATGACCAAAAAACGAAATTAAAATCATATTGAAAAGTAAAGAAATATTGCTTAAAAATAGCAAAACTACAAAATTGATTCACGTCCAGAGGTACATGAATATAAAGAGGAAATGTCTAAATTCATAACTACTTATATTTTAATAATATTAATATTTAATCATATTCTAATAAAATGAGCAAAATTGGAAAACTGGCAAGCTGCAATGAAATTTTCAAAATATTTTGTAATTTTATCATTATACTGTGACTTAACTGCAACATGTCAACCGTAACCGTTCCGCTTGAATAAACCAATCTATCCGTATAAAAGCTGCTGATTCTCGATTGTTGTCATTCCAACCTTGGTCTTAGAAGAAAGATGTTCTCTCTGCTACCGTTCACGCTAGGTGCTCAACTGCGAATCCTTCCCATGGAGATGTGGTCTACTATATTTAGGTAAGTGTTTTATTTTCAATATTTATTATTGCCATTTCAAATAATATGCCTATTTTTGAATTATTAACTAAATATTTTTTTTTGTTTCAGATATTTGGACTACCAGTCTTTGTTAGCTGGAGCAAGAAGTCATAAGTTATGGTTGGACATTTGTCGATCAGATCCTGTTTTAAGACTTAGACTACACGAAGCTCTGAAGGAAGAGAAGAACTATTTACATAATATGTTTGTCAATCCCAAAATGTTTACAAGAGTTTCGAGGGAGGTGCCAGCAACGGAATATGGTGTTAACGTCAAGAAATCAGTATCTAGAAATGACAGACACTTATCTGCTCTCTCCGAGCATAGACCTTCCCTTTCTATCACTGAAAAACGTAATACTGGCAAACGAGCAAATAAAATATATTCCAAGAAACGGTTTTCCCCATATCGTGTTTGAAAATTGTTCAATAAAAAAAATACTTTATATTCTGTATTAGTCATATATTTTTTTTTAATTTTATGAATAGTTTTCAATATTTATCACACTATTTTATATTACAACGTTGATATTGTGTTTTGATCATAGACATTTGGAGATTTGAGAAAGAAACTTCTATATTAATTTCCAGCATTTCTCAACCACTGTCATAAGTAGATCAAATTTCAGTATCAATCATGTAACAAGAATATTACTGAGTACAGTAGCACTAAACAAATATTATAATAGAGTTTTCTTAACTAATTCCAAAATTAACGTTTACCATACGCAACTGTATCCAACTATACCAACTCCGAAATCCAATTACCATCGCATAATATGTGGCGGCGCTGTTTAACACCATAAAACACTTTGAGCTCCCAAGAAGTAATTTGTTATTCAGCAAAGGGCGCATTCGCGATCCCATCCCGGATTTAGGCAGGATAAATCGGGAGCGTTGACCCAGTTTAAGAGTTCGTTCACATTTAGAGCTAAATTTAGCCCTGGAATAGTCGGCAGGATTTTACCCCGTGTTGAATGGTTTCGGAGGGGATGCATTTTGGGGTTACTAGGTCGCTCCAGTGTTTCGCCGCGTTGAATGGTGCGACGTCATAGTTTGGTCCTGGCAATGGGGCACAGGCGTCCACTGGAAATCGATACGTTATTAAAGAAAAAAGAAAAAAGTTCAGGTAATTAATTGTAAATATTTAACAGGAACGAATTTCATGGAGGGATTATCAATTGGAATATTAGCCTGAATTGCGACAAAAAATGTATATGAAACATAGTTGGAGAATTGTTGGAGCTAATAAGGGGTGCTTATTGTTCCATTATTTAACTTGAATATAACGAGAGATGATGAGAACAAGTGTTTTCATTCATACAAACAAAATTATGTCGATGGGAGAGATAGAACAATTGGTAGCAAAACCCGAACCGAAAATAGTTCAAAATATTAATGCTTTTATTTCTAAACTATTGGAATGCTTCAAACCATTCAAAAATATACTTCCACATAATAATAAGTGACCCCGAAAAGGCACTAACGCATCTATTTTCTTCTTCTATACTATATATAAGAGGAAGAGGAAGAGGAAGAGGAAGAGGAAGAGGAAGAGGAAGAGGAAGAGGAAGAGGAAGAGGAAGAGGAAGAGAGGAAGAGAGGAAAAGAGGGAGATAGGGAGAGAGGAAGAGAGGAAGAGAGGAAGAGAGGAAGAGAGGAAGAGAGGAAGAGAGGAAGAGAGGAAGAGAGGAAGAGAGGAAGAGAGGAAGAGAGGAAGAGAGGGAGAGAGGAAGAGAGGAAGAGAGGAAGAGAGGAAGAGAGGAAGAGAGGAAGAGAAGAGAATATGTAGGTAGTAACGATCATGATAATAATTTTATTAATAGATGCAGTTACTATGCTAGACGAACTAAGATGAGATACAGTTATGGATAAAGTGTGGCTACATATCTAACAGGCACTCAAATCAAAAATATTTTATTTTTGCCAAATGATCGAGGGTTAAGGGACTTGATCGAGTCGACCATGCTTTCTCCTAGAACCGTCTCTGAATTTAATTGTCGGAGATAGGGTAGATAGTTTAACGTAAACACTGCATAATTGATTGTTTTTCTTGCATATTACTCCTTGATTTGCCATAATTGCAATTTTATTCAATGAAAGCTTTCCACTTTAAGCGTCGCATGCAGTCCTTTATAAAAAGTCGGCGAGACAACAACGTATTTTCAAAGATTACCATTAACGAAGAAGAAGAAGAATGTCTACGTTCACTACCATTTAATGTTTTTGAGAAACAGGCATTAGGTTTGTTGTTTTGGGAAAGAGATGCACCTATAGCAAAATTTGAAGCATCAATTTCAACAACAAGTAATTTAAATTCGTATTTTCTCGTAAATTTTTGACACATTTAAAAAATATTTGTACATAACATCTACGACATAGATCCGTCAGATCATTTTTAAAACACTTGATTAGTTTCTCATTCTCAACATTACCTAATTAATTCTAAATATAAATGTCTTGTGTCGATGAATTTTTAAAGATTATTTACTACATTGTCAACCTAAATGACGTCAACAGAAATTACGAGAGGGACTTCAATTGATGAAATGTGCGGCGTAATGAAACAATATCATTAATGAATAAGAAATGACACAATTACGTAAAATCAAGTGGCTAGAATAGGCACCTATTGAGAGGCTCTCTTCCAAAAATATCGATTATGGGCAATACTTAAGTTTGACGTCATTTTAAATTAGATTGGTCGACTGTTACGAAATTTAACGGACAAAGGACTCTTGTAATTGTTTCTCTTATACATATGTCTTAATAATTTGTATTATGAGGAGAAATAAAATCACAGGAAATAAGTTAAGCAAATATTAGATTTGTTTGTTTGTTTTCGAAAAAAATTTTCTCTCCAGAAATGTTGCATTGCTGAGTATTTGTAAAAGAAAAATATTGACACAATTTTATTTTGATAAATTTGAAAATCTGGCTAACATATGCATGGCAATAACATACTTTGTTATATATTTAGGGATTTTATTTAATTTTTTTTTTTTTGTTTTTCTTTCTTTTGGCCCCCACGTTGGGCGCCAAGATAAATGTTAAGATATGAGACTTTAGGGGATTTTTTTTTGATTTTGAATTTATATTTTATTTGTTTTATTGCTTTTATAATTTAAGGTAAGTTTGAATTTTGATTTTTGCACGTTTCAGATATTAATTTTTCTATTATATTTTAATGCATGCTATAGTAATTAAGTTTTTTTTTTTAGGTTAGAAATTTAATTTTATTTTCTATAGAAACTGCAAATAGTTCTTGTATATAGTTTTGAGTAATCGACCTTATGGCATACGATCAGAATGAATATCACTTTGCTATTTGACAGCTAGATGTCTCTGAGTCTGCTGTATTTTAGTTATCCAGCTGAGATGATGAAAATGTTAGGTTTTATTGCAAATATCAGATAATCAAAAGCAAAAAACGTTTCTTAACCTATGTCCCTGCGCTAATTAAAACTAATTAAAGCTACAACAGATATCAGGACAGTGTCCTTTTGGATATTAACAAAATTAATAAACTTAAGGTTTAAAATTTCAGTTCAGAGTAAGCTCTGCATTTTCGGGTTACCGAGTTGTTTTAATTGCACTTGAATTGGCAGACCTGTTTTAAGTTTTTGACACTTGTGGTCCAGATATGATGGCTAACTGTTCTAGAATTTATTGCACCGTTTGCTGGATTTGTGTAAACCTAATAGGCCTTGGATGCAATTTTGGATTTCGACCAATCAGGTGGCTGCTCATTAATTAGGATAATTTTTACCTTTATTCCTGGTAAGTTGAAGCTGCTTTTCCGTTACTTTTTCGCATTTGACCTTGACCCATTATTTGAAAGTCCTGGGAATATAAATTTCCAGTTTAAATTATAATTTTCTCAATTTATTCAGGAGCGATCTGGACGTGGGTTGCTTCTTTCACTACCCAATAACAACTCAACTTTTGTTTCGTTTCTAAGGAACATGCAGAAAATTTGCCAAACCATGGATTTCTTGATTCCCATCTGTCATTGTGGTTTGTATTTTCGCCTTTTTTAACTTTATTATTTAATTTTCCTATGAAATTATGTCATTTTCAGCATCCTTGTCCCCTGACGAATTTGTGGAAACCCAATTGTTGATAATACGTGAGATGAATTTTTGCCCTGCCGTCCACTTTGACGAAACATCACTGAACCTTTCGAAGATCACTACACAACACTTCTTAGGATCTAATTTACATTGTGTCTAGTCATTTGACTAGACTGGATGTTTCACAGGTAAGTCTTACACTATTTAATTATAATTTTAAAAGAAATTTACAGAAATAAAGTCCATCTTTGTTTAACTGTTGTGTTGAAAATCGTTCAAACTTTGTTTAAAGCATGTAACTAATAGCTGTTCTGTTATTGATTATTTTAAAGAATTTTTGCCTTATACTAGCAATTTCAGGTGCACAAATTTTTCTTTGTGACGCTCGCAATACAATAGACTATATGAACTTTGTCAAACAGACAATTCAAAACGTCATTGGATACACGTGAATGTAAGTGGATTCAAGTTTAAATGTGCACATCTAAATGCTAATACCTATAACTACGTTACTATTAAAGTAGTTTAAATGCAAGTTCTGGAACATGTAGGCGTGTGTAGACTATGAATAGTTCACGAACCGTCGCACCCCGAAATCATTTTAAATTCAAATACATGAGCTAACAAATCATATTAAGCGAGGCAGTTTTCACCAAAACATTTCCGATTGGATTGTTTCTAAATTTGTCAAACCTATCAGATATGCAAGCGACGTAAATAGCTAATTACGTTCCAAATATCATTTAATATTCATTTGTAGCAAGCCTCTAACGCTGATATTTTGAATCTTCCCACGCCGTGCCTAATTTATTAGAAGTAACTAATCCTGCGACGTTTACCGACCCTATAATTTAAGTACAAGGAAGGCTTGTGTTTGTATTTCAGGAAATTTGGAAGTTAATTAGTGCACGCACGGGTAGGTATCGTTAAAATTAAACGTATACAGAGATTTGCAAAGGGCAACACTCCTAGTTACAACTCTTTCCTTTGATCTAGAGGCGATTTATTTTGTTTTAGGAGCAAAAGTTAGTTTTTGGACGTCATTTGGTAAAGTATTTTCTACGAAAGTCTATAATTGGCCTGCAGAAATAGAAAAAACGGTGTAACTAATTCGTTTCAGATAGCCACAGGTAAAAACAGGTGTATTTAGTTATAAGGAATATACCTCTGCGATACCTCCCAAATCAAATAAACAGAACATTGTTTAAAAATCACTTTTATGTGAAAAAATCATGAAATTTGGAGTTTTTTAAAAATTGCAGTAAGACTGCAGTAGATTAATTTTTTTGAATGTTTCTGTTTAGTAGGTAATTCCAAACCGGTTAATTTAAGCCCCGGTTGATTTCATTTCATTGATTATTTATTTAAATAATTGCCGAAAACCATCGAAATTATCGAAAATTTCAAGCATTTTTTACTCTGAAAGGAAAAATGCTAGACTCTTGAAACTTTGGTGGAATATGTGTCTCATTACCCTCAACTTACAAAAAAAATTTCGTTTCAAAATGTTTATTAGTTTTCGAGAAATTCTATTTGATTATTGAAAAGGTCTCAAAGGTTTAATGAAAAATTGACCTATTAACGTTTTCAAAAATAATTCAACCACAGCTCATTTTTTTCGTCAAGACTTCAATTTTACGAATCTGTTATGGGCGTATCGATTTTCAATAATTTTGACTGCCAAAATGGAGTTAACAACATTGCTACTTTTCGGTGCAGCGTATTTTGCAAATAACTTTACAACAAATGAACGTATCTGCACAAATCTTTCATATTTGAGTTGCTGGTATTTTTCCACAAATTTATAAAAACAAATTGTTGCTCTGGGACATGTAGGAGCCGAGATAATTTTTTAAATTGTTTAATGCGCCAAACGTTTATTTATTAATATTTATGGCCAAAATTGAAACTGGTTGTTAATAAGATCTTGAATTTTGTGAATTCATCAAGCCCTATTGAAAACGGGCCCTTTTTGAGGTCAAAATATAATTTTTAATAATTAGTGATTTTAGAGCGTCTTCAATTTGTTTGGCTCAAGGGACAGGTGAATTTTTTATCAAACGATTTTCAAATTGGGGTAGCGAGAAAAATTCGTCATATCTCCGTTATTTTCCGGCCAATTTCGACGTTTTTTTTTTAATTTGGGGTAGCTCTCGAAAATAATAACAATGGTCACATTTGCAATATCCAAATAATAAACAAATAATTGTTATAAACAATTATTTTTTTTTAATTTTTTTTTTTTGGGCTTATACAACTTATAATGTGCTAATGTATTAAATATAAATTTATAAAGATTATATAATGGTAACAATGCTGTAACATCGTATATTGTTTGATGGAGAAATAGTTTGTGCATACATTGTTACCATTATATAATCTTTATAAATTTATATTTAATACATTAGCACATTATAAGTTGCATAAGCCCAAAAAAGAAAAAAAGTTAAAAAAAAAAAAATAAATTGTTTATAACAATTATTTGTTTATTATTTGAATATTGCAAATGTGCCCATTGTTATTATTTTCGTGAGCTACCCCAAATAAAAAAAAAAAACGTCGAATTTGGCCGGAAAATAACGGAGATATGACGAATTTTTCTCGCTACCCCAATTTGAAAATCGTTTGATAAAAAATTCACCTGTCCTTTGAGCCAAACAAATTGAAGACGCTCTAAAATCACTAATTATTAAAAATTATATTTTGGCCTCAAAAAGGGCCCGTTTTCAATAGGGCTTGACGAATTCACAAAATTCAAGATCTTATTAACAGCCAGTTTCAATTTTGGCCATAAATATTAATAAATAAACGTTTGGCGCATTAAACAATTTAAAAAATTATCTCGGCTCCTACATGTCCCAGAGCAACAATTTTTTTTATAAATTTGTAGAAAAATACCAGCAACTCAAATATGAAAGATTTGTGCAGATACGTTCATTTGTTGTAAAGTTATTTGCAAAAAACGCTGCTCCGAAAAGTAGCAATGTTGTTAACGCCATTTTGACGGTCAAAGTTATTGAAAATCGATACGCCTAACAGATTCGTAAAATTGACGTCTTGACGAAAAAAATGAGCTGTGGTTGAATTATTTTTGAAAACGTTAATAGGGCAATTTTTCATTAAACATTTGAGACCTTTTCAATAAACAAATTGAATTTTTCGAAAAATAATAAACATTTTGAAACGAAATTTTTTTTGTAAGTTGAGGGTAATGAGACACATATTCCACCATAGTTTCAAGAGTCTAGCATTTTTCCTTTCAGAGTAAAAAATGCTTGAAATTTTCGAAAATTTCGATGGTTTTCGGCAATTATTTAAATAAATAATCAATGAAATGAAATCAACCGGGGCTTAAATTAACCGGTTTGGAATTACCTAGTAAACAGAAACATTCAAAAAAATTAATATACTGCAGTCTTACTGCAATTTTTAAAAAACTCAAAATTTCATGATTTTTTCACATAAAAGTGACTTTTAAACAATGTTCTGTTTATTTGATTTGGGAGGTATCGCAGAGGTATATTTCTTATAACTAAATACACCTGTTTTTATCTACGGCTATCTGAAACGAATTAGTTACAGATTCCCGTTCACATCGTCTAATTCTACAGGCCTAATTTTAGTTGTAGGCTTGCTAGTGCTAATTAATTAGCTAAAACAAGGGTTTGAAACCTCGTTTCAACGATTATTGTAATAAAAGAATATGTTTAAATTCAATTTCACTTGTTTCATCTTGTTAAACATAAAAAAATTGTGTTTATACAGAACGTAATTAATTTATTACATAATGTGATTATTAAAATTAACGCCTTTTTGCGTTGAAAATATTTCGACCAGGATGAAACAAAACAGCGCCACATTGTGAAAGAAACATTGTCATGAACCTTCGCTCCGGTCGCTGCCCTAGTTTCGGCGGAGGGTGACCTATTTTAGACCCTTATCAAACTCTGATGCTCCCGTGACGACATTAAATTATCGTTTACGTCATACGTATCTAAGTTGCCATAGTTACGGGGGGGACTGTGCCCGAAATTTGAATTCTGGTAGTTACTAAGTGAATTATGTTTTGCAACTTGGAAGCCTCAATATTATTATGAGATATAAGTATTAGATTACAGAGTATTGCGATTGTATTGAAGTCGAAAGTTTTATGCACAATAGAAAGAGTTGGTATAGAACGTTATCGAATATATGTTCGACTAACTGGTTCGTATTGATGCATAACGGTTTGTTTGCATAAACTTTGTTGTTGAGGTGTTATGAAAAGTAGATTCGTCGAACAATTAGATGTATTTTTCGAGCTGATTTGTAACGATGTAATACGCAGATTTTCTCAAGGATCTTTGTGCAGGATATGTTAGAGAAGCAGAAGACAAAGTACACTTTATTAGGTGGGAGCTTTTTTCAGAAAATGGAAACTTTATTGATCACGCTTAATTAATATTTTTTTCGAAAAAGCTCTATTGTAACTCCATAAAAAATGAAATATACAATCGGAGAAAATGTGCCTTTTCAAAGTTGCTAAAAAAATTGTTATACTTAACAGAAAAAAATGTCGAATTAATTTAATCAAATTGGCGTTTGATTATAATTGTCAGTTTTTTTGAAAGACATAAATGAATGTTTTTCTCTAAATTTGCTTAACGTACTCAGCAAACAAATGACGAATGGTGATAATCAAAATCAATTTAGAAAAACGACAAGGTTTGTTTTATTAACTGCCTTATCGTACATAGACAAAACAAAAAGAAGTATTTAGCTCACAAATCATACAATTTAAAAAAAGAAGAGCCATCAAAAAATATATATCTAATAGGAGACATTTTTTAGACAGTACAATTTTTTTTTTATTTCATTTTCAATTCTTTTAGTGGCCTCTTATTTAGTGAAAGAAAATATTATAAGACAACGTACACTTGTACGAAATAGAAATAGCAAAGCATTCCATTATTGAACGACAATGTGTAACGATTTAAGTTGCAATTCGTTACAGCAGGTTATAGTTTCTATTTTGCGTATTAAAATATGACTCCTCACAACTGAATAACCCTGTATTCGCATATGATCGGTATGTGGCAGGAAAAAATACAACAAAAACGCCACAGCGGATGAACGCTGTGAACGAGCCTTGTCCCGGGCTAGAGAGAGCATCTTTTGCCTTTCGAATTTTACCTAGGTAAGTCGTACATTTCTTGTAGTCGCTTAAATATCGCTATTCATAAAACTTGCTTATTAATTATTGCTTCAGCTTTATTGTGCTATAGTAAAAATTATAATTTGTCAAAATAATTACCGTATTTTGTATTATTTCCATCTTTTGGATTATTCTCAGATAATTACCTAGTAGCACTGTTTTTTTAAACACGTGGATGGGTATTCCCATTTCCGTTTTACCGTATCTTGTCTAAAGTAGACGTTTTCGTGGTTCAATTATTGTTAATTGACACGTTATACAATATTTAAATTGTATAAATTATCGCTGTAAGTGAAACTTGCAGATTATTGTCATTTCGTACATAGAACAATTTCTGTGTGGATTTTTTATTGTTATTAGGTTCGACTGTGGTTCATATAAGCTGGGAAAATGAAAACTACACTGGTTTTGGATAGTGAAGGAAGTCCCCTTGAGACTTAGGTTTTTACTGCATTTATTTACTGTCCAGAGCTACAGATTTCTGTCCAGGAGCTTCCAAAGCATACGGGGTAAGTGATCTATAGTATTTTTTTCTTCTCTTTGAATTAATCAATTTGTAGTACATTTGATCACTTGCTTCGGATGTGACAGAAGTCCGATTTACTGGTTTCCCTGTTTCATCATATTCACGCTATCACAGTTCTATATCGATTTTATTATTGACAAATTATTATTATTAGTTCATTCCTTAATTTTCGTGTAAGTTACAAGGGTGTAGATTTACCTTGGTTTTACGTATTTCCTGCCATTTTGAATTAGGCATAAGTTCATTCATTTTTGTCCGTCGGAAAGCGAAAGACATTAATTATCGTTATTTCATATCTTAATTTTTGCTATTTTTACCGTTAAACTATTAATAAAATATTAACTTGAATTCTTTATGTGTGCTAAAATTTCGAATTTATTTCAATATTGTAATTATTGTTACCAATTATTTTGTTGTTAATATTAAATATCTGAATTTTTAGAGTTATTACTTCATTAACGTTTCTAAGTTCCAATTGTTCCGTTCAAATCTGACATTAAATTATAGTCTTTTAAAAAATTACAGTCTCCTCATGGTTTTCAACCTATAGGACAAATTTAATCAAGTTAGGTTATTTGTTAACGAACTAATAGTCAAGTTTTGCAACCTTACTAAATTCTTGTGTTCGAATTTTAGTATTATTTTGTTAATAATTCAATTTTTTTAGTAATTGGTGTCAGTTACCGTATTTTTATGTAAATTTGGTAATTTTACAAATTGTAATATCTTGTTGTGTCATTTTGACAATTTTTTCCTATTGTAATATTAAGAAATATTAATTTTGTGAATTTTATCTAGTAATTTAACTATATTGCCGGAACTTTGTTATTTTTTCATCTACCACTAGTTGAAATAATTTTCAACCTAGTTTTGTTTCTCTATTTCCTTTTCTCAACTGTTCTGTCTTTATTTCATGACATCTGGCTTTCTGGAAATTTGACTCACTGGAAATTGCTACTGAGTTAACAACATCAGAAGTAAGGAGATATTGGGTGTTATTCCTATTTTTTTGTTCATATTATCAATATTTTTAATTATATTTAGTCATTGTTTTTCTGTAAAGAATATGTAAGATTAAACTTGTTTATCTCTTGGAATATAATACGATTTATACTCTGCTGATAAATCAATATCTCTAATATGCCAAAATTATATCAGAGTTGATTAATTTTCATTTGTCGAAAATATGGCGGATGCGCCAGTGAAAATAGGGCACTGGGTCCCTTTCGTAAAGTACGCTAGGTGAAGAATCATCCGAAAGACAATTTTTTCACATAATTGACAAATCCCACTCATATATTGCCTTTTATTGAAATAAATCAGTTGATCATGTTTATTAATTTGTACTAAATTTCAGTAAATTAACGTGAAAACTGCAAAGTGTGTACTGTAATAATTGATTTGCCTTCAAACGAGAACTCCAAATCGATGAACAGAACAAAGTTGAACTAATTCAATTCTTTATTTTGTGATTTTCTTGAATTCGCAAAACGATTAAGGTTTGAATTGGGGGTTGATTGAAGTGTTTTTATTACTTTTACGCCGGTTTGTTTCGTCTATATAAACGTAAATACACATTTTTTTTATTTACTAAATTTCCGAATTTTAGAATTACTATCATATACAAATTTATTTTTAAGGGAAAAAGTAATTATGTAGTAATTATGTCTAATAATATTGGTTATTTATTTTTCACAAACCAGAGTGACCTTTTATCCCTCTTGTATTAGTTAGAGTTTGGGAAAATTATTGATCAGCTCTTTTTGCGAGTATTCTAATTATATTCAAACGCCCGATCTGGAAAAGTATTCCTGTGGAAAAAACAAGCATTAAATACCCACCCCCAGGCCCTGTCAATTACTTCATTTGTTATTATTCCCCCGTGCCGTAAATAAACATTTTTAATTCAATTTCATTTAATACTCATTCCCGATAATTACTGTTTTAAAACAAATATGTAAATGCAACATTTTCTGCTCTGCGTCCTCCATTGAGGTATTACATCATTGATACCTATTATTGAGCCGCCTACGGCTAATTAATGAATGCTCGACATGTCAGTGTATACTAACTGCGGCATGAATGCCATTTTATACAAATAGATTAAATACAAAAGACTGTTGCGCGATAATATGAGGTAATAGCATTGTAGCTTCGCTATAAAGCGACTTTAAAGCATCCAGTTGTCATATTGTGAAAATTGAACGTAATTTGTATGGAGTCTGGCTATTGAAAAAGGATACGTAAATACACTGCAGATATTATTTTTTCTTTGTTCTGCTAAACGCTAGATATATTAATTCCACTAGCAAAATTAATTAACATGTGCATCGCAGATAGTGTATTTACAGAAAATTTCAAGGGCAGTTCCTTTATGCGAAAAAAACAAATATAGAATATAAATAAATGTACAAATTGCAAACTATTTAGTTTTGGAAACAAATTCTCGACCACAATGGCTATTAATAAATTAACATGAATCATAACCACAGGTATTGAAGAAGCAAAATACATATAAAAGTTTTTGTGTCTTACTAAGGCATTTGACTGTGTGTCCCATGATATACTATTAGGTATGCTACATTATTACGGTTGCAATGCGAACTGGGAACATCATATGTGTAAATTACAATGGATCAAAATCTCAACTACTTACAGTAAAACATGGAGTTCCACAAGGGTGTGTTCTGGGACCTATTTCATTTCTGATTTATATAAATGTTAACTCCTATTCAGTAGGTAGACTTCAGATCGTTCTGTTTGCTGATTTTATTATTTATTTTTATTTATATAAGTTGTTTGTGATCATGTATTTATACGGAGTGTCCACTTTCTCAATGGAATTGTATTGGTAACTCCCTAACTAAGAGATAGAAAGTCAGTTAAATTAGAGTAGGTACATTTTAAAGCTTGTTAAGTTCAGGATATCCTGAAAACAGTGCAAATTTTCATTTTTAATTATTTTCAATAACACGCAGATGATAAGGTCTAGATAAAATTTTTAAATAAAAGTTAAATGGCGTCGCGACGCCCATTTTTTGTCTTATGGGTGCCTGACTTTCTTTTAAGGAAATTGGTTTGGCTTCATCTTATTACCAAATTAAATATAACCATATCTTTTAGTAGATGGGTCTGCACTAGTGGTATTATCATTCTTGAGTATTTTAATTCGTAGGTACAGCAAAAAAATTAACTGTTCTAGAAGTGTCACCGCTCGTAGAACTGTCAATTTGTTTTGTTCAAAATCTTCTTGGTTACATTATGCAATAATAAAATAAATGCAAAATACATATAGCTTAAAAAATAAAAACTAAAATTGGGCGTCGCGGCGCCTACAGTTGAAATGATATAAATATAAATTTGAGAATTTTAAGTTTGCAACTGAACAACATTCACCTTTTATTTATTTATTTTTTAAATCTTAATATTTGTGTGTTATGAACAATTTGGCGATTTTCACTATTTTCAAAATATCTTTGAAACTACTGAACATTTCTCAGGTCTGAATATGGCATCTCAACAGACTTTAAAATGCACAACTTCTCTATAATTTAACCGACATTATATCTCTTACGGTTTAGGAGTTACCCCATACAATCTCATTGAAAAAGTGGACACCCTGTGTGTGTGTCTTTATACTCACATTGAATGTACTTTTTCTTACAATTTCGATGTTTATAGATTTCGACTTGTGTAAACAATTTTGTGTGTATTTGTCATCAATAAACTAAGTATTCCATTATATTCCAAATAAAGCAGATATTAAAGTAATAAATTTACAAAATATAATTAATATCCGTCTTTCAAATAATTGTAAAAGATCTGGTGTAAAGCCGTCAGAAGTTTTGTTTTTTTTTTAAATTGGTATATAAATGATGATTATTCATACACAATTAATTTTTTCATGCAAATTATTTCCGTTTGTATAACATAAAACTTGTCTTATTATAAGTTTTGAGTAATTTTGGAATTTAAGAAAACTCGCGCAACATCCATTAAATTTTTTTAATAAATTTGGGCTTGGAATATCTGTACATATACAAAATTTGGTACAAAGTATTCCCAAGGGGTAGCGGAAGATATACAGACAGACAGACATTTTAAAAAATATGTTATAAAATTTGTTAGTCTACTGAAACTCAACTACTTACTTATTTATGGAAATAATATAAACAATTTTGTTTTTTGCTGTGTTTTTCTACACTTCACATAAAAAATCTAAAGACTAAACTTTGTGAATGGAAACATATATAGTTTCCGAAACGTCAGCGCAGGACCTATTTTTGTAATTATTTTAATTCCTATTAGTTGTCAAAAAACACCCTCCAACTGTTTCTCTGATATTACGTCGAGGGCGTAGAGGTATTCAAACTGGTTCATTTGAATATTTTTTAGATAAATTATTTATTTTGGATAGAAGGATTAGATTTGAAGAAATGTGGTAATAAATCCCAAAAAAGAAAAGTAGAAGAAAACATATTTATTTTTATTTTCGAGGTGGTATTTGTAAAATACTCTGCTGGTTTAACTGCTCCTTAATAAATATTAAAATTTTAATTTTAATTTTATATTTTCAAATAAGGCAATATTTCTAGGGACAGAATTTTTTTTCCTGTTCTCTGTTTTGTGTTGGACATAATTAACAAGGCTTTGATAGCATCATAACACAATTTATAAATTTGATAACGATTTTTATCAAAATTTTTTTTCTGTTTCAATGAAATTGTTTTTGTCCGGAATTCTGCATCTATAAATCAAATGTTTACTTATTTAGGATTTTTTCTGAAAATAATGACATTGCGACTTTTTCCATGGAGATTTGTTCTTTTGTGAAAACTCGTTATATAAATTAAAATTTGAATATGAACGAACTAAAGAAGCAAAAACAGAGAATTTACTATAAACTTTTTTTTCATAGAAAAAAATATTTTAATTTTTAATTTCCTCCGTGGACATTTATAATACATAGTTATTCTCTACAACTGTTTCCCTTAAATTTAATATAGAATCAAAATGCCTAAAAATACATAAGAAAAAATTAAGTTGTTTGTTTGGTATATAACGCTGTATATTGTTATATATTATTTTACCCCTTCTTGGCGAAATTTTACAGTCCTTACATTTTACTTGAAGACCCTGGACAATAAATATGTTTACAAGTTGACCCGTTTAACTTGGGCCAGTATCTTATCTCAAAAATTATAAATATTTCTCTTTGCACCATAAGTTAGGGCATATTTTCAGCTAATTAAGACTAAATTTGTTGCGGTTTTAGTAACCTAGTATCTATATTCCAAATTTTAGAAATCCATATTTTATACTAACCGAGCTTTTCTGCAGGCAATGCTTTCGTGGCCACCTGGTATATAATAATGAGAATTTTTTTAATTCTATATTCAAAAGGTGGTTTTTAAAACCACAGTAAAACGAAAAATGAAGAATTCAGCATCTAAAATAAGATAAAAACTGTTGTTAATGCCTTTCCAAAAATGCTTCCAAACCTACAAACATGGTGTTTAAATTTATTATTTTTTTCTTTAACATCTATTCTAATTTCAGTTTACTGTGTTATAGTTAACTGTGTTAAAGTAAATTTTTCAAAAACGTAGTGCAAATTCGAAGAAGAGTTAATATGATTTTATTAGTAGCATTAAATATTATATAAAAAAAAAATACAAAAAACTTCAAATGTACGTTTTTACTTTTTTAATTAATAAACTTCTTTGTCACTATATTGGGTCAGTTATCTTGAATTTGCCTAACTCGTTATACTTAGACATTTTAGTGTTCAAATGTCAATTTAATGTCGTTTGCGCTTTTTGAAGAATTAATACAAAAATTCAAACTATTTAGTTTTTTAATAGTTTTCCAAAGAAACCTTATTCACACTTTTTGTCACAGAATTTCCAGTTTTTGTCCGTCGGCGATTTTAAAAACCATATTATAATTTGTTATCTTGAGGTAAATTTATTTTTCATGAAAAATTAATATTAATCGTAAAGGGAATTCGTGAGAATTAAACTTTTATTCCATTGGTAATATGAACTGAATTTACCACTTGACTTTATCAATTGTAAGATTTACGGATTTTAATATAATTCGTCTGCCATTTAATTTTTACTCGTCAATAAGCTGAATAAAGAAATAACATAAAGAGGCGCAGACGAGGAAGTTTTGAGATATTAGTATTGTATTTTTTGTCAATAGCAACAGGATTGTCATCAATTTTTGAGCTTCGAGACGATGTTTGCAATTTCGCTGCATAGCCCCAAAAATTACAATCCTGAAGCTATAAAAATACAGTACTAAAATCGCGAAACCAGCTCGATTCTGTATCAAATTTATTCCAATGAAACTTTGAATAAGTTGAACTTTTCTTTATGCTTAGTTTCTTGTTGGATTTTACTATAACATAATGTGGATAGTTTTAGTTTTATTGTTGCACTCTTTGCACTAAGAATGTTTGTCAGAGAAAAAGCATTCTATTGCAATTTAGAAAATAAATATAAGTTATATTTCGTTTTAGATTAATTATTTTTTATATTTATTTTAATTTTCAGCTCTCTACATCTTTATACCTTACAAAAAACTTAGAACATTGTTATTTTTTGCCAATTTTTGAATTGAAAAAAAAGGAAATTAATAATTCTTCAAATACTACAAACTAGCACCAATTTTTTTCAACATCAATCTTAACGTCAAGGATAGTCAACTTCTTTTCATGGAAGACAATACTTTTTTACTTAGTATAGTAGAGTTTTTTTTTTCTAAATCCAACATTGATTTTCGTACGATTCTTGTTAGAAAAAATAAGTAAAATATTTATTAATAGTAATTTAGGCTTCTAATTAAATTATCGAATGTGACCCTGGAAAAAATCAAATCAACAAACCGACACACTTGTCAATCAAGCTTCTACATTAAATTTGGTATTATTAAAAATGCTACAGAAAATAATGAAATCATGTGTTATTTATTATAAGAAACAATAAATTTTAACACTAAAGCTTATAAGGCATTTGATTCTATTGTTTTTTCATAATACAAAATTTAATGTAAAAGAGTAAATGGCTTTATCGGTTTGTTGACTTGTATGTTTTCCACGACACACTTGAAAATTTTATTAGAAGCCCAAATTAATATTGATGAATATTTTATTAATTTTTTTAAACAAATATTGCACAAAAATAAAATTTTCATTTTATCGGATTTAGAAATAATACTCTACCAGAGCAAATAAAAATATACATATTCATTTGGAAAAAATAACTAAAAAAAAATTTTGCAAAATCAATAATTTGCTTTTTTTAAATTTAAGTTTAAAGAGAATGAATTAAAATATTTTAATTAACTACTAAATTTTTTAATTTTCTAACAATCAGCTCATTATAAAAATTTTACTTACCTGCAAAATTGCTCTCACATTTCTCTTGAAGATAGGAAAAACAAAGTCATATAAAACAGCATAAATATGTTTAAAGTATTTATTAAGGGACATTCCTACAAGGCACTAGACGGGGGAAATTCAGGAGTATAACAGTCAGTGCTTTTAACAGTATCAGAAAATCGTAGAAGTTCAGTACATTATTTGAAAAAGTATACAATATGATGTGTGTAGTAATTAATTAGGCTTACATATACATGGGTCACAAATTGACTTGGTGCTTTTTATGACAGTTTAAAATTCAGTTAAGTTAAATAAACCTACCTCCGCTTATTTGAGTCCCTCCTTACAGTATACATAGTTTTTAATATAATAGACATAATATAAAAAACGCTGATTCATTTACAAGTCTTAAATTACTTAAACGACGTTGATATAAACGCATCGTTATTAACAGTCTTTTTAGTTTGGTTCATAAAAATTAAGCATATTGCTAAGATTTATAATCACTTAGAGTCTTTGGAAATTTATCGGTTCAATCCCGCCATGTACTGCATACTGCAGCCGCATGTGCTATTTACAGTCCTTGGATTTTTTGGTATTCTTTGAGTCGGAAGTCCTGATAACCCTTTCACGTACGTATACGTCACTGGTTGCCTAAGTATCCTCTTCGGAGCAGCCTTCTTACTTTTCCGTTTCTCTTTGGTGTTGTTACAACTATGAGATCTTGTGTTCAAACCCAAATTTTGAAAAACTTTCCTGATACTTTCCGCCGACGTGGAATGATGGTGTCTGGTGCGGTGCTGAGTGTCACTACCTGCATCACTTGAGCTACTGGATATGTGATTCGGTGAAACAGACCCGAAGCTGGAATTGGCCGAATTTACTTCTTTCTTAGTCCTCGAACTTCGATTGGTAGACGTGGAGGAGCAAGAGTCAGAACTGGAAGAGCGGCAGTCAGGGTCCACTGTATAATTGAGATCATCGTTAGAACGTCTAGTCAGTTTTCTAGTTATTGCCCGGAACAATCTGATACCTCGCATCTCCCTCGATGGAGAAGGATTCATAGGCGAAACGCTTCGACCGTCGGGAATGATAGTCATGAGCATCAATGAATTACCGCTGGTTGTCATCGCTGTATTCATCGGTACACTCGCACTGGTTAGTATATAGCGTTAGAGTCTAACGGTAACTGTGGAAGGCTCTGTTTACAACTGCTTTTATAAGGGATGCAACGTGGGGTTGATACGTGCGCGCAAGCTCTGGACGGAAAGCACGTGAAAGTGTTGTAATTGTTAAGCGGTGGTCTTGTTTGCCTTTCTGCGACGTTTGCCAAAGTAACATTTGGGACGTTTCTGCCTCGGAGATTAAATCAGAATTAATCTGCGTGGAAAATTCATAGATAATTGCCCTTGTATTGACAGGCTTATGGGAATTTGTTGACAAAATTGCGTATAGCTAATTTTATTTGTCCTTTCTGACACGTACGCGTCCGGGGTGATTATATATTTTACAAAAAATTTGAAAACTGAGTATTGTTATTTACTGTTTTATTTTATATATAGGATTTTTTCTAATTTTTTATTGAAACCACCCTGCCCTTGAAAGTTGATATACATATAAGTATATTTTGACGTCATTTTAGTAACTATTTAGATAACGATTAAATGGCAAAAGCAGGAGTACATTTTGAATACAGAAGTTGCAATTTAAAAATTTTTTTTTTTTTAGTAAATTATGTAAATGAATCAGCGTTTTTTATATTATGTCTATTATATTAAAAACTATGTATACTGTAAGGAGGGACTCAAATAAGCGGAGGTAGGTTTATTTAACTTAACTGAATTTTAAACTGTCATAAAAAGCACCAAGTGCCCTGTATATGTAAGCCTAATTAATTACTACACACATCATATTGTATACTTTTTCAAATAATGTACTGAACTTCTACGATTTTCTGATATTGTTAAAAGCACTGACTGTTATACTCCTGAATTTCCCCCGTCTAGTGCCTTGTAGGAATGTCCCTTAATAAATACTTTAAACATATTTATGCTGTGTTTTATATGACTCTGTTTTTCCTATCTTCAAGAGAAATGTGAGAGCAATTTTGCCGGTAAGTAAAATTTTTATAATGAGCTGATTGTTAGAAAATTAAAAAATTTGTGGTTAATTAAAATATTCGTTAATTCATTCTCTTTAAATTTAAATTTAAAAAAAGCAAATTATTGATTTTGCAAAATTTTTTTTTAGTTCTTTTTTCCAAATGAATATGTATATTTTTATTTGCTCTGGTAGAGTATTATTTCTAAATCCGGTAAAATAAAAATTTTATTTTTGTGCAATATTTGTTTAAAAAAATAAATAAAATATTCATCAATATTAATTTGGGCTTCTAATAAAATTTTCAAGTGTGTCGTGGAAAACATACAAGTCAACAAACCGATAAAGCCATTTAATCTTTTACGTTAAATTTTGTATTATGAAAAAATAATAAAATCAAATGCCTTATAAGCTTTAGTGTTAAAATTTATTGTTTCTTTGCGAAATAACCAAAAATAAAAAACCATAAATAACACATGATTTCATTATTTTCTGTAGCATTTTTAATAATATCAAATTTAATGTAGAAGCTTGATTGACAATTGTGTCGGTTTGTTGATTTGATTTTTTCCAGGGTCACATTCGATAATTTAATTAGAAGCCTAAATTACTATTAATAAATATTTTACCTATTTTTTCTAACAAGAATCGTACGAAAATCAATGTTGGATTTAGAAAAAAAAACTCTACTATACTAAGTAAAAAAGTATTGTCTTCCATGAAAAGAAGTTGACTATCCTTGACGTTAAGATTGCTGTTGAAAAAAATTGGTGCTAGTTTGTAGTATTTGAAGAATTATTAATTTTTTTCAATTCAAAAATTGGCAAAAAACAACAATGTTCTAAGTTTTTTGTAAGGTATACAGATGTAGAGAGCTGAAAATTAAAATAAATATGAAAAAATCATTAATTTAAAACGAAATATAAATTATATTTATGTTCTAAATTGCAATAGAATGCTTTTTCTCTGGCAAACATTCTTAGTGCAAAGAGTGCAAAAATAAAACTAAAACTATCCACATTATGTTACAGCAAAATCCAACAAGAAACTAAGCATAAAGAAAAGTTCAACTTATTCAAAGTTTCATTGGAATAAATTTGATACAGAACCGAGCTGGTTTCGCGATTTTAGTACTTACTGTATTTTTATAGCTTCAAGATTGTAATTTTTGGGGCTACGCAGCGAAATTGCAAATATCTTCTTGTAGCTCGAAAATTGATGACAATCCTGACGCTATTGGCAAAAAAATACAATACTAAAATGTCAAAATTTCCTCGTTTACGCCTCTTTATATTATTTCTTTATTCAGCATATTGACGAGAAAAAATTAAATGGAAGACGAATTGATTTATATTAAAATTCGTAAATCTTACAACTGATAAAGTCAAGTGGTAAATTCAGTTGATATTACCAATGGAATAAAAGTTTCATTCTCACGAATTCCCTTTACGATTAAAAATAAGTTTTGTGTGAAAAATAAGTTTCAAGATAACAAATTATAATATACAGGGTGGTTTTTAAAATCGCCGACGGACAAAAACTGGAAATTCTGTGATAAAAATTGTGGATATTGTTTCTTTAAATTTGCAATTAAAACAAAAATTTGCCTGATATTTTGTCAAACGTGATTAATTATATTAAGGATTTAAATGACGATCAAAATCATGCCGACCTACCTTGAAAGGGTATTCTATTAGTATTTTATCTGAATAGAATGGGCCAAGCTGTTCGTGATTTAGATTTAGATTTTTTTTTGGTGAACTAAGTACGTGAGCTGATAAATTGCCAAATAAGCTACTTTTGGTCGATTTTCCGACCATACTGAATAGGAACGTATTTATTTCGAAATTGCATGAGCCCCATTAAGTAAACTTTTCAGAATTGAAAAAATCCGATATGCAGTTCGTGAATTATTTAACTTTTTCGAAAATGAAATGATCTTAACACTTTCGATTTCGAATTTTTTGCTACTATTCCTCTTATTATTACACCTTGCCAAACAGGTAACAAAGCTGTGGAAATGTGCACAACGAAACAATAAATCATCCTGCGTCAGACAAAAGGCAAATTCTAAGTTTCCATATAATTCTATCGCGTCAAAAACTAAGTTTTCCAATTTGAAACTCGCCTCGATTTAGTTGGCGTGATAACTTGGTGCGGCAATGCCAATTAAATGTGAAATCTATATCTGCTCCCAATAGATTTACTGCTAACGTCATTCGAGGGAGCTCTGTAAACTCTGCTTTATTCAGCATTTGCTGAAACAAGATACCACATAAGATCTGGTAAACTAAAATTATTAAATCTGACGCTTACATTTATCTGACCTATTTATATTCAATACACCTACCAACAAATGGAGCGATCTATTTGGGATTTACGATTATCAATGCTGTTTCAGTTTTTTAAACAAAATCCTTCATTATTTGGGTGCTTCTTTAATCAACATTTAAGTTTAGATCCCTGCTCTATTAGTTTCCAAGTATATGCAGAATACCAGACTTCAGTTCCTTCCTATTTAAACCGAGCTTTATGTTCTTTAAACTCAGAATTTAATGTTTTCTTTGTCCAATATAATTTCAATACTCTTTCATCGTAACTAACAGATTAGATATTAAAATTAAAAAGGGGGTCTTTTCGCGCAATAAAGGATATTTCGGCAAGAATGCGACCTGCTGGGAATACAGAAAGTCTTAAGCTTAATATAAATAGAATTCGTTAAACCGATTTCTAATGAGTTTAATTCTGGTCATGGAAAGGTGTGATTTGTGATTTGTTACACGTCACGTTTGATTACACGTGTATATCTTACAGCTGCTTTGCAATAGCTTTTACAATTTTTTGTTAACGACAAAAATTACTGAAACTTGAAAATTTGTCAATGAGAGAAAATGTTAAAGTACCACGAATTATATTCTCTGAGACGTAGCTGAATGGATTTATTGTTACATTGACATACCAGATAATAAGATATAATTTCTAGTGAGTAGTTTTAGGAAAGTATATACCAAATATATAGAAAATAGTATAGATTAAATTTATGTAATTATTTATCATTTTAAAAATTTATTTAAAATAATTAAAAGATTATATTATATTAGAAATTAGTATTTTGTAGCATAACATTTGCTAAATAAAAATTTTTATTATTATTATTATTATAGGCCTATAAAAATTTTTTAATGCCAAATTTAAATTATTGTGTATCTATAATAATTTTTGACGTTTTCATTTTTATAAATCTATAAATCTAAAGAAATTTTAAATTTTTAACTGTGCTATTTATATTTTTAAGCATAGGTACTTATCTTATTATAATATTTTTCATAGTGTATTTTATAGTTTCGATAGTATGTGGATAAATATGAATGCCTTACATCGACAATTTTCTTTGGTGACTAATAACAACATTTTTTTACTGTTATTGGCATGCAATATACAAATATATTGGCTTCAATATAATTTCAAATGGCACGCAGTATCGATGTTTTGTAATAGTACGCCGTAATTATAACAACTTGCCAATTTGTGTGGACTCTAGATCAAAGAAAATTGCGATGTCTTGACTTGAGAAATATTTAATTGCGAATAAAGCGCCGTTTCAGGTTATTAGTAATTTATTAAAATCTCATTAACTGTTCTTGTCGCGAAATTTACACGTGCTGAAAAAATAATTAATTTACGTAGGCAATGTACACATTTTTTATTTATTTTTATTTACAAAAGAAAGAAGTTTTTTTGGGGAAGTTAAATAAAATAGGGAAATATTTTTTACCGCCTACCACAAGAAAAGTTGCGATAATAATTTATATTTTAAACAACTAACTTGACAGTATAAATAATTGAGTAAAACTAAGGAAATATTAGGAAGCCCCCACCAGCAACAAACTATTAAGAAGTTTAAATTTGAGAATAGAAATTCACATTGCTTAATTTTCACCTGAAAATTTAGAATTCTCTGCTTTCAAAATGCACGCCTTTATTTAGATAATTTATTAAAAGGGGTTGTCTGTGTATTCGTTTATTTTAAATAATATATTTGCAAGAATGCATAGGACATTCCTATATTTATAAATGCCAATGCTTGATTTCGTATATTAAATAATACATAGATATATGGAAGAAAACAAGAAATCTTGTATTACTGGCGCCTTCGCCAAATATCGAAATTTATATTCATTGTTAATTTCAAATTTCGAATTATGATTAGGCAGTTACTTTTTTGTCAATAGAAAAGAAATTAATGAAAACTGAATACCTTGTGGAAAAATTCAGAAATACTGTAGGACCAGGGTGAGTCAACGGTGCGATAAAGTCCAACACTTCCTTTATTACCTATCGATAATAAAAACAAAAAATGTTATATAGAACTTCTAGGAGACCAAAATGGCTATATTTTAAAATTATTTCGAAATATTACAAACATACAACAAAGGAAATATTTGACTTTTTACACCCTGTATATTTATACCAAAATATTAAACAAATATACCAAGTTCTAGGTAAAAAATCACGACCCTTTTTCGTAAGCAACTTAAGAGCCATGCAAGATAAGTTATAAATTACTACTTTTTAGAAGAGCATACATCTACGGAATTGATTTCAAAAATTTTAGTTTACAATGACTGAAAAAACTTCACAGTTTTAAAAACGATTAATTTTGATATTCTTTCGATTTTTTATAATGAAACTAAAAGTCTTTCAAAGACACACATTGTAAAAAATTCTTTTTGTTTATTTTGTGGTTGTAGGTATAAAACAAAGAAATTGGACTTTTTGGAATTTTCTTAGATCGCCGACAAGGAACGCCGATTATGTTATTGAGAGACAAAGTTATTAAATATTGCTCTAGAAAAACTCAAGACCCCCTAAATGACTGACTTGATGACAAAAGTTTCTGGCATTATGTTCTTAGATCATTTAGTCGAGTCAAGGAAGATTTTGGCCTGAGGAACAGGTCGAATTTAGATGAATTTTTTCAAAGTTTTTCTTATAGGTAATACGTTATTTGAAATCAGAAACATTCTGACAGGCGGACTCAAGTATCTCTATTGTTTAAACAATTATAATGAATATATATTGGTAATTAATTTTTTTCAATGATATTTAATAAAAAGTGATTTTTTTGGTATTTAGTATTATAATTAGTAAAACATATTTGAGTATAAAAGAATAAAAGTTTAATTGCAAAATATTAATTTTTATTTATGTACATATTTTTGTAAAGAATTTAACGTTCACATTTGAAAACGAGTATGATTTAACAATATGTAGGTATAGGTACAGGGTGATTCCTATAACGTTCTCACCCCAACATTTTGGTTTGTCTTTGGAAATAAAATAAAAATGTTTTATCGGTTTCAGGATATTAATCCTTTGTTTACATAGGCAAAAATAGGCTGGTAAATAAGTCATAACTAAAGTTGTACAGTTATATTTATTGCTTGTACGGTAATATTACAATACAGATCTGTCAATAACTGTCAACAGATGAAATAATAAATAATGAAACTATAGGGCTATTTATTAATACAAACAGACAGAAAACTCCAAACAATAATAATTATAAATACTGAAATCCAACTGAAATGTATTTTCAGGCAATCCAAGGTCCATTTTTATGTAGCCGTTGTGACATTAAAAATGTAAACATTTATGTAATATGAAAAAAGATAACAAATAAAAACAAACAAAATATAACTGTAACCATGGCGACAAATCAACCCATACAGACTTGACCAACTAATGAAATGAAAACGTTATTAATAAGAGAATATCAAAAGGTAATGTCTTTATTTTCTGAAACCGATAAACTATTGAACAAATCACGGATGTTATGACTATCATAACAGTCTTAGATGTCTTAAAATCCTCGCTCTACGAGCTCGGATTTCAAACCGACATCTGCGGCAGTTATGATAGTCATAACATTCCTTGATATGTTAATAGCTATAACGTAACTTATAGTATTTTTTCCAAGGATTTCGAAAATATCAACGGAAAAACAATTGAAAATCAAATAAAACAGAAAAAATATGTTTTTTTTTAAATGAAATGCCCTGTATAATTTTACAATTGTGAAAAAAGATTATAAATATAAATATAACATAATTATTTTATTACTTATATTACAAAATTAGTAACAAGACCCTAGATTTAAATATTTTTGTGAATTATTTCTGAAATTTGCAAATATATTTTATTATCAGCCGAATTAATTACAGATTTATTTATTCCAAATTTTCCACCTCCGGACTGGAATATCCTTTACATTTCATTTTCATTGAAAGAAATTTAATGAGACAAAAATTTTGTAATTTTTGGAAACTCCTCGAAAAATTTCATAGATAATATTTTTTATCCACGACTACTAAATAATGTATGCATTATGTAGGTATGTTTTTCATTATTCATCATTATTCCCTGCAGTGAATAATGATTTCATTATTCACTGCAGTGAATAATGAACAAAGTTTCTAGGATCGGATATTTCTTAAAAATCTCATTAAAATGACCATGACATGTGAGTCAAAGCACGAAAATAATTATAAACAACGTTGACGTTTAAATTTAATTGAAGTCAGACCGTTCTTTTGTCACATAACGGCCTGCTCATAAAAAATGTTAAAAATAAATAGTACCTACTTATATTTGTGGATAAAATAAGGTATTCTACTCGCATATAATGGCTATTATTCACTCGGGTGATTTACGACACTCGCCTTCGGCTCGTGCCATAACTTTCACCCTCGTGAATAATATAAGTCATGCTTGTGGAATAAGCTATTATTTTTTTATAATTCTTAGAAAATAATTTAAAAAAAAATTCAAAAAAATTTTCAAAAAATGTTTTGAAAATCTTTTTTTGTAGCAACGGATTAGTAAACAGCAACCTCAAAAAATCCCAAAAAATGTTTTTCTGTCGAAAATGCAAATTCATCTATGAAATTTATAAATTATTTAATGCATAAAAAATAAATCCCCATTTTAAAAATTAGAATTCAAAAATTTTTTTGTGGAATGTTTTTAATTTCTAGTAATATAGTATAAGAAATATTTCTAAAACAGTTTCATTATAATTGATATTGTTCCTGCGAAATTTCGTCGATTTGTTGACTTGATTCATTTTATTTTCTAGAAAGTGAACAGTTTGTTCCAGTTTGATTCTTGATAAATTGGTGGGAAAGTCTCTTTTCCTGATTATCCTATTGTTTATAGTATACCTAATTTTTCGGTGACAAATTAATCCCCAGATCTGACAAAAATTACTAAATAAAATCGCAACAAATGGAGTGAAAAATTAAGTTAACTTGGAAACGTAAACAGAGCCCGTTTAAAAAATTTTATTATGTCCTAACATTCTGTTCTTGAGAGCTTCTAATTAGGAGACAGCAAAGTTCACAATGACGGAATCACGTGCGACCCATGTGATTTGTTTCGCGTGATATCGGTAAAAAGTCAACCAAATTGCGAATTAATTAATTATCGGAAAATCGAGAAACAAATTACCCATGTGTGGGTCGCTCTGTCGATACAACGACAATCATCAATTAGTTGATGTGAAATTTCTGGAACCGCTTACTAAGCGATTAATGAGTTAACCAGAAACAATCAAAGAGTTGTTAAACTTTAGCTTTTTAGTGGAAATAATTATTTTCGCGTTATCCACATATTTCAAAAATGAATAATTGGCCACTAATTTAGACAATGAATTTTTAAAAAACAGTTGAATTTGGATAGTCCATGGACAATTTTGTAAATTGTGGTGGAACCAAGCCACGCCTACTACCCCAAACTAGAAATATAATATATCAGTTGTAAATAAATCCAGCTGAGCTACACTCGAAATTAGGCAACTATCAGCACTGATTTTGTTTACCGACAGTAGTCGCATATAAACCTGACAGCAAGTTAAACATATATTTAAATGTCACTTTTTATTTAAAATGAACGGCAAAATTTACACCTCGTTATCAACATAATATGCAAACAAGACATACTACCTTGATATAAATTTGACTTATATTTGACATTTCTACCTACTTAGTACTATATTTATAACTAGTTGGAGCATTTGCATTACAAAAACAGCAATAAATTATGCTCAAACCTATAATATTATTATTTTTTTGTAATTTAAACGATTAGTTGATTTTAATTGACGCACTAATTGATTTCGGGAGATCAATTTACGAAACTTTGCTTTATTGAAATGTCACATAATTTTAAACGCAAAGCAAGACCTATAACAAGCACTATTCTAATTAGATTATCAGGTAATGATCACGAAAAATTGGTAGATAACGTTAAAAACTACAGATATAATGCGCGTGGGATGCGTTTTAGATTTTCAAAGAAATACAGATAAAGAGTGTTTGAAAAAAAGGGTAGTGTGTAGTATAATTAATTAAAAAATTAGATAAATCCAAGACTTTTAGATTTATTTTCAGTGATTTACGTCAAAATAAAAAAAAACAAATAGCTTTTTATCAAGAGTTGTATAATGTCAATTGGAGCAGTGTTGTTAATAACCATATGTATATGTTTACTAATAATATACATAATATGCATATTTGTCAAACTTCATCATCGACTATTAATAAATATTTAATATCGTATTAATAGTGTCGATAAAATTCACGATTTTTTTTCCAGTGTCGATTTACGACTCCTCTAAATGTCACAGCAACCGTCATATCTAGATGAATGTCTATAGATCTATCCATTACGTCAGAGGTGTTCGATTTATTTTATTCTATTTCGTCCAACAGTTCGATTCTAAATTAATTTTGTACCTGCTACGCAATTGGGTTAAAATGTCACGCCAATTTCTGTTTCTGCTGTTGTTTATTTGCGATTTATGATTTTAAGCTGTTTATTTGCTAGAGTCTGGCTTTTGAAAAATAAATTTATGTATTTGTACCGTTAAACTGTTTACGAGGTCTATAATATAAACAACCACCTTTGGATAACAGCTGTCTCTAATGGCACGTACTCCCAGGGAGGTAATGGAACTCAGGGTGGGTATGCATTAACTTCTCCTTGCCGATGGAGGTCAATAACTGGCGTTGGAGCCAAGGATTATTTTTAGGAAAACTTAAGAAACAGTTGGGATTTTTTTAACGTATAGACGTAAATCAAAATAAAATGATAACGATGGCGTCTCGAAAATTTTATTTACATGTATTTCTGTAAAACTAATTTATTAGTAGAAACTCTGCACTCGTTTTGTTTTTCTTCAGAAATGCCCAAAGTTTCCGGTCGTGGCATTGCACTACACACGGATATTGGATGTGTGTCCGTTGTCTGTTAATACTCTTTTATATTATTATTATTGTCAATAACATTTGGAATCAATTTAAGTGTTGTTGACTTTTAAATGAGGAGTTTCAGATTTTCCAATAATTTAAATTGGTAGGTATATCCTACAAATAAAAAAAATTTCGAAATTTAATTTTTTTTTTAAATTGAACAATGCCAAACAATTGTACTGGCGAAATTTGTTAGAAGATAATATAGAAATATACATTGATTTCAAAAAATTCTGTTTTGTCCTGGACCTCTCATGGGTTGATATATTATGCTACTAATTTATTCATTATATTATTTGCAAGACTGCAATTTAATTAGGTAGAACTATTGTTGTTTACTAGTAAATCGCAAAGTTCAGTCACTTATCAACTGTTAAATTCGGGGTAATGTCATGAATAACAGTCTAGAGATAACAAGATCGTTGCTCCCCTATGAAATAAGATACTTTACGTTAAAGCAGGGGAAAGAAATAGATTGCATTCCCACGTTTAACCTTTTACATAGATATTTCGTGATGAACTTTGAGGTGGTAACAAATTCATTACGATATACATTACGTTCGTATGTGAGCTAAATACTAAATGAAATAATTTTTTGCTAAAGTAAAACCTGTGATTGAAGTTTTGGAAAAAAAGGTATTTTATTTTTTATTATTTTTTTTCTAGCTATATTTTTAAGCAAAATAAAAGGGTTTAAAAAAGTGGAATTTTAAAACGATCATCCTGTACATACAGGGTGTGCGATTCAAAACCGGAACACCCCATTATTTCGTAACGCGTTGACTGATTTTAATATTTTTTTTTTTTTGGGACAGTGCTCGATGTGAAAAAATTTTAAATTTTCATTTTTCCAAGGCTTGCTAAGACCCGCTAAATTGGTCGAAATTTAGAGATCGACCATTAGGCATTTATTTTTTTCAAAAAATTCGATTCAGACGACAAATAGCTTTATAAAAAGTTTGCGCTCAATACCTTATACAGTGTGATTCACGAGGAAAGGAACAAAATGTTATGGTAGATAGAGTTCACTTAGGTGAATTAGAAATGACTATTGAAAAAAGCCTGAGCCTTTTTTTATTGATCTACAGGGTGATTTATGAGTTTTGCCAAATACTTCTTAAGGTAATATCTTTTAAACTAATCACTAGAATCAGCTCGTATTATGGGTATATAGTATACTATTAATTGTCAATTTACATGCATAATCAAAGACAGAAAATAAAAGGGTCGGCTCAACTAATTTTTATTTTTAGGGCTCCTATGAAAAAATTCACCCTGTGTACGTGATTTTTAAATTCTAATACTGAATTATGAAACTACATACAAAAGTGATCGAAAACATGTACTTTGTTGTTTTGCCACACTTTGGGCGAATTTTAAATAAACCATCAATTTTCGCCAAAATCGAAGGTCTGCACAAAATAAATTTCTAAATTACATTTTCCTCTCTTATTCAAACTAAAATATTTGTTATACAAAATTTTGCGATTTCATGCATGATTAATATGAAATAAATAATCAAAAATAAATAATTTCAACATCAGATTAAGTAATTTTTATTTCTGAGGTTTCTGAGAAAAATCAGTCTGTATACATTTTTCTCAAATTCTGATAATAAATTGTGGAACTACATTTAAAAATTAACGAAATCATTTATTTTTTATCACAATACATCGATAAACAGAACATTATAAACAACAAATTCACAGAACATAAAACTTTATAACTTATTTTCAAAATGAAAGCCTTCTGCCTCCCTACATTTTCTTTGTCGTAAAACTAAATTTCCTACGGCTTTCCTAATAACGAGAGGATTATTAATGTTCTGTTTATTGATGTACTGTGATAAAAAAAATAAACAGTTTCGTTAATTACTTCCTCACCAAAAGTGAGGAAGATATGTATTCGTGAAAAAAATTTTGAAAATTTTTATTGCATTTCTGGACGATTCTCGACGAATTATGACAATACACAAACATTTTCTTTTTTTAAAATAAAGCTTTCAAATTTGGTACACACGTTCTAGAGGCCAAGGAAAAGATTGAGTTCGTTGATGAGCAAAATCGGTCCACTGGAATGGGGTCTACCGGACCCCAACATTTCTATTTCTAACTTTACAAAAAAATTTATTCGTGATGAAAGATTATAAATAGGATCTGATATACAACTCATTATAATATTGTGTCCAAATGTTGAAATACACAAAATACGCCAAAAAACCAAAATACGTACAAAAAAAACAAAATGCGTCAAAAAACAAAATACGCAAAAATTACTTTTGTTATAAACTCCACCACGCGGTGAGGAAGTTTTGATCCCATAATTGGCAGCTGTTTTTGTTAATTTAGTTCCATAATTTATTAACAGAATTTGAGAAAAATGTATACAGACTGATTTTTTTCACAGAAACCTCAGAAATAAGAATTACTTAAACTGATGTTGAAATTATTTATTTTTGATTATCTATTTCATATTAATCAACCATGAAATCACAAAATTTTTTATAACAAATATTTTAGTTTGAATAAGAGAGGAAAATGTAATTTTATAAATTTATTTTGTGCAGACCTTCGATTTTAGCGAAAATTGATCGTTTATTTAAAATTCGCCCAAACTGTGGCAAAGCAACAAAATACATGTTTTTCGATCATTTTTGTATGTAGTTTCATAATTCAGTATTAGAATTTAAAAATCACGTACACAGGGTGAATTTTTTCATAGGAGCCCTAAAAATAAAAATTAGTTGAGCCGGCCCTGGAATTTTCTGTCTTTGATTATGCATGTAAATGGACAATTAATAGTATATTATATACCCACAATACTAGCTGATTCTAGTGATTAGTTTAAACGATATTACCTTAAGAAGTATTCGGCAAAACTCATAAATCACCCTGTAGATCAATAAAAAAAGGCTCAGGCTTTTTTCAATAGTCATTTCTAATTCACCTAAGTGAACTCTATCTACCATAACATTTTGTCCCTTTCCTCGTGAATCACCCTATATAGGGTGTTTGTTACAGCGTTGCGAATTTTCAAATTTTTCACTTTTCGACTGACCCTGTATAAAAGTCTATTATGCGTACAAAAAAGGTATTAATTCGCCTTAGCCTTAGAGCCATGTCAGATATCTAGGAACGAAGTTTTATCGCTGTAAGTTCTACAGGTAGGTGTCTGGATTTCAACAATTTTTTTTTATTATTAAGTAGATACTTTATTTTAATTTCATGAGTGGAAAACGGTCCATGGATATATTTGTACCTTTCCAGACATTGCTAGTTCCCTAAATCGAGCAAGCCTATCAATAATTTTATTTTGCTTACTACATGTATGATACTAGTTTATAATTACTATGCGCCTGCTTTTAAAAACAGAAATATTATTCCACTTATGGAATAGAGTATCCTCTACTATTTCACAAATTTGTCTGTTTTTCAGTTTTTCTACTTCGTTAAAATACAAGAATTTCACATCAAAGAAGTCTAGTAGCCAGACCAATCTTACAAAACTGTTATACTAGCGTAATTTGAATGTAGCCAAACAGTTTTTTGCATCTCACAAGTCTGGACTTTTTACGAATTCATACGTACCTTATTTCGCACCTACGCCTATACAGTTATGTTGCCATTGGTTGAGAAGAATTTACTAATAAGACACTCGCCCCTACAGGTTATATTATTTTCTATGAAACAAAAATGCACAAGCAATTGACAAGGACAAGAATTTCAAACGTTGATGTAACTAAAGAAATATTAATAAATATCCAGGTATGGAAAACCACAGTGACAAAAGGACGCAAGGAACGGAAAATACTATTAATAATTAATTAATTAGAAATAAGGGGAAGCTTAGTGGCACGTCCGTTTTAGATAACGTCAGCTCTAAGCGCTCCAGTTGGTCCAGCCTCACTCTCAGATTCCATGACTCGTTGATAAGAAGCCAAATAAACGACACACTAACTTGTGGACCAGTTAAATATCTGTAGACAAGGACTGTCCATGCCTATACCCATTTCCAACTAATGTAAACATTAGCTCCAGCTGTCTGGAGAGTCCAGAAATAGCCTACGCATTATTGTGGGTTTATTAGCAGGACATTGCAGACTAAATAACCTCCTTCACATATTGGTGACTGTAACCGACACCAAATGTAGGGAATGCGGCTTTGAAAGACGAGACTGACAAGTCTTTGTGTCATTGCTCTGTACTATCAAAAAAAGCTATATTAAAGCCTAGTATGGCCAGCGTAGGAAGCAAACAATTGTGATCTTTTCTTAAGTTTATTGCGAGTGTTGGTTGAGCGCTTCTCTAGGGGGCAGTACATGGAGTTGTTCATTTCCAGAATCCAATCTAGATTATTTGACATCAGCAATTAAAAGCGGACTATAATATTTTAACAGAAAATAACAATTTAACTAAGAGGGATAATTGTTACAATAATGATTCAAATATATCAACACTATTATTAGTCCATTTAATTGGAAATAGAGATGAGGAAGCAATCAGAGGTCTAACGCCATCGATTTGACCCCACTTGAGCCGCTCTAATGAGGGTTATCCAAAATATCAAATCCATCCAGAGAAAGCAATCATTCCAGAAGAGGGTTTGTTTTAACTCAACAACTTTTTATTTATTTTTCATTTCCGCATTATTCTCCCAAAACAATCGCATAAGCCTTAATACAGTTCACCTAATATTTCTTTTCCCGGGACACGTTACGTTACAAAAAAGTGAAATATTACACTTCATAGCAAACAAGACCATTTCTCAGCGTTACCTTCGTTCTAATAATTCCATTTGAAACTAGCAGAACCTGCAGGATTATAAACCATTGTAAATGTCAGTTATTTGACCTGGCTGGGGGTGAGCAGTCCCGAAAATGTCAGAGTGCAACGACCGGCCCTGTTTCTCCATCCTGCATCCTTACCACAGTTGTGCACGTCGCAACGACGCGGAAGGTTTATCGATGGATTATTTGGTACGAATACTTGTGAGCAATCACAGGGAAGGTATTAATAAACACGAAATATTCGCAAGTATTTATAGAACAAGAAAAAGAATTCTGTTTATTTAAATTACTTCCGCAGTCTTTTCAAACACTCATCCATCCGCAAATGGACGTTCTCCATTACATTTCTCAACATGTTTACCTTCTAAATTCTTCTCCTATATCAAATTTCAACTCCTGTGAATGACATGTAGGCGATTGAAGTAAACCCTAGACTTCAGATAGTCCCTTAAAAGAAATCAGAAGCTGTGACTTGTGAGGGCTATTCTCCAATCCGAGACACTAAATAACTTGGAAACCAATTTAGCAACAGCACTTCATGCAATACCAACTTTCATTAGAATCACTTTAAAATAATACAAAGCACATAGAGAACTTAATTTTCATTTATTGATAAAATTTACATAAGATAAAGAATTCGAAAGGTAAGTTTCTTCCTAAGAACGATCCCAAGAAGACCCTGAAAAATAAAACAAGAATTGCAGAAACCTGAAAGTAAGTTATTCGCTACGCACGGTACACACGGTCGTTCATCACGCAATAGACTGGTCGCTGTGCATAAAACGTAGGTATCAGTATTTTGCATCCGTAGTACGGGTGGATCAAGTCAAAAAAACATAATTCTAATAAACTAGTACCTAAATAAATTCAAAAATCAAGTCACTATATTTCTTAAATAAAATTAATACTAAAAACATGCTATACAAATATTCTTAAAACTATCATGCAGTAAATAATAAAGTAATAAATACCACCTACCTTTTTCAATAATTTAAAATAATCCAATAAATAAATAAAATTAAATATATACAAAAATTTTCCCTACCATAACAAATAATTTGGCTACATCAACGTGAGGTCAAAAGAAACAAAAAAACCAACAATAAAAAAAATAGAAAAAAATAAACATTTACACGAATATCCCCATATCACAACAAATAACTTGACGCCCAACGTGGGGCTAAGAGAAAGACAAAAACCATCAATAAAATAAAACAATAATATTTTACAATAATTTCCCCTATCACTACAATATCGAGTCATATACAATTTAAATAAACTTATATACAGTATATAAAGTACGTCGAAAGCGTCCCCTACGTACATAATTCAAGAACTAATCTGTATATCTCGAAGATGGGAATAGTACGTTGTTGAGCCCATCCTAAAATGTGCCTACGGTGTCCTAAGACCATATCTAACCAAATTGTGATGGTATAAACCTCGATAAATTGTTAAGTCCGAACCCAGGCTCATCAGTATAATTTTGAGCTTCACAATGACCGTTTATATATTGTACGGGCTCAACAACGTCTGTTTATATCTCTATATATAGTCGTATATATGTTTATAACTCTATATATAATTGTATAGTATCATCAAATCTGGTATTACATGGATATGATTACATCTTTTGTCTAGTCCAGAAGTCGATTTCTGACAGTAATTGATCGAGAAATAGTTTTAAAACTCATAATTCCCGTGAGGATAACATAACAAAAGATAAAACTCACGTAAAAATATTATGCACTTTGCTGAATCCGTTGAAGTTACCTTATATGACAACAAAACCAATAAACAGAAAGCAATTATGATGTTGCGCAGCAAGTTAATATTTACTAGCATAAATGTTTATCGCAGAGATGTATCACTGTTTACGACTATGAGTATATTTAGTGCTGAAGGGCACTTTACGGTTATATTATTCATCGCAATGCGATTTATTTTCCCTGGAGATTGAAACGCAATTTGTGTAAGTGGTGGATTTGATGGACAAGATGATGGGAGCATATTTTTCTCGAGAGTAAATGTGTAGCGAATCCGTGACCTGCGACAATGGAGCTGAGATTGTCGAGGCCCCGCGGAGCATCAGACAGGGTTCATTAGTATCTTTCTCTTCTGCACCTTCGCTCATAGCCGTCGAAAGCCAGGCGTACTTCTAGGGTACACAACTAAATAAATTATTATATATCTACAACAGCATAATTTTTTTGGAAAATCTGCTTAATAATTGAATTTCAGTTTATGCCAATATCCCAGTCTCTGGTGAGGGATCAGGATTTTTCCACTCGACAGAGCTTTTCGTGTTCTTTAAAAGTAGCCTTGAGCCAAAAGTTTCATACTAGAGCTATACGAACATCTCACACTCTTCCAAGAAAAAGTTGAATGCAGTTTTAATTTGAAAGGATCCACCCTGGGATTAAATTATCTCCATGTTCAACTAATAAGGCTTTGGGAACACCCAAATAAACAGAAATCAAATTATGGGGTCTTGGACCACGAAAACAGAAAATTCGTCCAATTTCTGACCAAGTGTTTAATAACCTTATTCTACAAGAACAAAACAGAAACCTAATAACTCCAATCATTAACAACACAACAGTTTCTCTTTATCAATTAATTCATTTCTCAACCTCCAACTTTGATGCTGTTATGGTACCAGCCATAGATAGGGAGATGAATAAAAATGGTTATAGAACTCGAAGTGTCGATTGGGGGGCAACTCTCCCTGTGCTGTCGGCGCCTGTGATCTCGGACATTAAATCAATTCCCATTCAGAGTGTAAACGCAGAAGTTCATTACAGAGCGCTTGTCTTTTAATGTTACCCAAGGACAGGATCATTACAATTAGTTGCTTTATTTTCTAGGGTCCACAAAGCAAAAATATTTTTTTATAATTATTAGGGTAGAATTCAGGAAAGTAATTTTTTCCATTATGTCTGCAGAAGTCAACAAAAATAACATAATGGAGGCGAGTTTGTTGTTCTGTAATTGCTTGAGAAACAAATCCAGACACTGGAAACCTTAAAGGTATTTATATCGAGATACAGGGATCGAAATGGTATGTGCTCCAGCGAGATAGAGGAAATGGGACTTAGTTTATGATTTCAGTGAAGATGATTTCAATCGCAGTGATTGAGCGATTTAATAATTTTATTAATACTCTAAGGATCGCTAATATAGCCTGAATGATTTTTTTACCAAAAATCGCCCATAGGGTAAGACCCATAATTTCAGGTTTCTATCTAGAAGAGACAGGAGGATCATTGTAAGGCCAGTAAATTGTTTTACGTTTGTGTATTTATTATTGTATACAGTATTATATTATGTTCAACGATTTATCAGGTAATCACAAAATCCATAATCCTTGCAGAAACAGCTATTTTTAGTAACCAAGGTATGGGTATCCATAGGATCCAGCATAACCAGTGTAGTAGGGGAATCCGGAATAGCCATAGTCACCGTACAAGACTTGAGGAGCAGCCCTGGGGGCAGCCAAGGCGACAGCGACAAGGGCGAAGAAGAAGAAGAGGATCTGAAACATATTTTTAAAATAAACTAAAACTTTTTTATATAAAATTACTAGAAATGTATTTAAAATACACCGGGTTGCACAGGCGACATATAACATCCTGTAACTATAACCAAAATTTTTATTATAAATTTTTACAAATAAAGGAAAAAGAAATTGGTGATCCTTTCCTAGTCATATTTGTGATATAGAGCAGTGTTTCTCAAAGTGGGCAATACCACCCCAAACGTCCAAAATAACAAAATTTAGATTATTTCCGATAAAACTGGAAGTTAACAAAATGTTTTCTTGTCTAAAAAATGACAAGGTATAATATGGTGTTAAATAAAAAATTTTCAGCATTAATTTCCTTGGTCATATAATTTTGATACTCATGCATTAAAAGGTGACAATCAGCTAAATATTTTCCTGTACTTACGTATTTCAGCATTTTGGTTTGTTGTAGAAACTTTGAAGAAACTATGTCTCCTAACAATTTTGCCAAAACTTATATAGGTAACTTCAACTAGCACACCTCCCATTCATTTCAAATGTCTACATTTCTGCATAATAAAATTATGTAACCTTCGACTTGTTGCAGTTCTATTAGATTAAGAACAAAAAACTTGGGTGTTTATTTTAATCATTTTAAGCTTAAAGTTGCATGAAATATTCCAATATTTCAACTGGTTTTCTGCGTCTTGCGGCAAATAACAATAAAATACTCCGCTAGCAGCGATTAATGTTGAAGTAACAAATTGAGAACTATGTTGTGTCTTCACCACTTGCATGTTTAATTATTGCAAAATCGCTGTCATCCATGGCAATGAAGGATTCTAAACCTTTGAAAATTGTATATCTATAAATACTTTACCAAAATATTCCTCTTTTTGCTTCGATAATATTATCTTTTGAAAATATGTTAGATAATAATCCAATAAATGCATCATATAGATCAGTAGGTAGTATAAACTATATCTGCAATAATAACAATAGACAGATGATCCGTTTGCTTGTACCATCATCTCTGCGCACTTATTCATGCAAGATATAAAATCGTCTCCTCTAATTGTAATCTTAATCTTAACTAAATATTAACCTTTTATATGACGCTCTTTTGGCCAGTCCAAAACTTAGTTGGATCGCATATTCAGAATCATGAAATAATAAATAATAAACTACAAACAATAATAAATAATATTTCTTTATTAAAATGCCAATAACTCAAAAACGTCTGAAAATAGGCATACTAGTGGAGGGAAATTAGTCAAAATAACTGATGAAAAGTGATGTAATCAGGAAGTTGAATTTTTTCTTTGTTTTCTTTTAGTACATGCAAATGAGTCGAAAACCGAAAAAATTAGTAAAATCGGGCTGGGGCATCGTGAGAAAAGCGCATAAAAGTGCATTTTTTATGCATTTCGAGTGCATCGCCACACTATATTTTAAATATCTCCGGCTCTCTTGGTGGTAGAGAAATTTTGAAAAAACTCAAATACTAGAAAACTCGCTAGTAAATGATTATGAAACTGTTGGGGTATAGTTACATTAAAAGTACATCCTAACCTCAAATAATCCAAGTTTCTTAGTTTATTTTTTTTACTAATAATGCAATAAATAAATGGGATAAAAATCTTCTCATCATTACGAAAATTGGAGAAAATATGTATTTTCATGCTGTAAATACGTGAATAAATAAAAAAAAAATTATTTTTACGGTCACAATATTTTCGAAAAAAATTCAAACGCTTGCCATTTAATGTAAAATAATCGCAGGGTAAACTTTTTTTTTAAAGAGTAGGTCTTTTTATGTACTTTTTTGTGAACATATACCAGAATCTGTTTATCAAGTTAAAATGTTTTTTTTTTCATAAAAAAAAATAATAATAATTTCACTTTTTTGACATTTTCTCATACCTTTTATGCCAGATTTTCATATAAGTTTTCTATAAAACGAAATTCAATTAAATTATGAAGATTATATGACAGTTAAAATAATTATTTGAAAAGGATAAATGTTTAAGATCAACTTTGACGCTATCGAATGAACATTAAAGGAGCTTTCGTAAGGTGTATTATTATATTTACTTTTGTTTTACTATACATAATATAAAATACAAAGTATATATGTATAATCCCACTAAACAACACATACAGGGTGGGGCAATAGTGCGTCGGACCTCGATATCTCGAGTTCTACCATAGCTAGAAATTTTTAAAAAAATTGCGAGTAAAGTAGATAAAAAAGTCTATAACTGAAAATTATTTTCGAACATACAGGGCGAGCCAAGACCAAATTACAGGACCAAGTGCCTTTTTCTTAAATGGAATGCTATGTATATTAGTACATTTTTTGAAGCCTCTTTCTAGGCTCTATTCATTCCTATATTAGCATTGACTATCTCCCCAACCACTTGAATGTAGTGAATTATTTTGTTGAAATAATGCAATCTGCAGATGGATATTAAAAAAATCACCACAGTCACAATTATGGGTTTTAAGAAAAACTTATTTGAATACCAGTTACGAGACAACTAATTAATGTTTTTGAACCATTTTCATTTCTGAAAACGGTACAGGGTGGCCAAAAATTATTTTTCAATTAAGAACTTTTTAAATTGAATTTTCTCAATTTTTTCAAAAGGAACACCCTGTATATTTTTCAACTATGTGATGTAGAAATGAAAAACGAACATTTTTTGTAAGTACTTCCCTATGGCTAATTGCAACCAATTTCGTTTTATAAATAAATAAGTGTCAAATTCAAGAATAAACTTAAAAAAAGAGGTTCCCTCAAATAATTCGTTATAAAAATTTATAATAGGTGTTCGACGTGTTGCCCATTTTGATTGACACAAGTCTTTATGAAATATTTAAATGAGGCCATCTAGTGGGACCATTTCTTCCAGTCCATTGAAATGAGTAAATAGTATTTAACAGGTCCTTTACTGTAATGTTTTTTTGTAAATTTTTTTGCTGTTTTCGTTATTCGATAACAATCAAACCTCAGTTTGGCATAAATTGTCGTGTACAACGGAGTATTTATCATACTTATCGGTTGTTAGTTACAATTTGTATTGAATTTAAAATATTTAGAATTTTACAATATGAATTTTAATAAAGTGGAACTTGTAGACATGACTTTTGTTTTGGACGAGTCAGACAGAAATTGTTTACTTGCCAATATAATTTATCACCACCGTTATCCCCAAAGAAGGATTCTTGATGTTAGGAGCTTCTAAAACCTTAGATCGATAGATTTCTGGAAACTGGAAATGTCGAATATAAAAAAAGTGAAAGAATAAATCGTGTTGTGAACGAAGAAAATGAGTTTTCTGAGGTGCTGGCAATGGTTGAGAATTCCCATGTTAGTCAAAGAGAAGTGAGCTCATTAGTAGGAATAAGTAGACGGTCTGTGGGTCGAATCTTAAAAACAAATAAAATGTATGCATATTATGTTCAAAAGCACCAGGAATTATCTGATGACGATTTTCAAAAGCGCCTACAATTTTGTAATTGGACCAGAGGTAAAATTGCAAGATGATGTCAACTTCTTCAATAATGTTTTATTCACTGATGAGGCAACTTTTCATAAAAATGGATTTGTTAATAGGCACAATTTCCATTATTATGCTTCGGAAAATTTTTTATGCAAGTTGATAACCAACACAGATGGTCTATAAACGTTTGGGGAGGAATTATTGGAGAACATGTAATAGGGCCCAATTTCTTTGATGGTACATTGATTGGAGCTATTTATCTTCATTTTTTGGAAAACTATCTGCCACAATTATTGGTAAATCTCTCTGAAAGAATTCGAAATAGGATGTGGTTTCAGCAAGATGGTGCTCCACCACATTATTTAAATGCAGTTAGAGACCACTTAAATAATACCTACCCTCGTCAATGGATTGGAAGAAATGGATCCACTAAATGGCCTGCTAGATACCCAGATCTTACAAAAATGGATTTCTTTTTATGGGGATACGGGAAGGAAATTGTTTATAGAGACACACCAACAACAGTACAAAATATGAAGGAAAAAATAATAACTGCCTTTAGATCTATCCCACCGACAGTTTTAGGAACAGTGGGAACCTCATTTCAAAAGCGCATAGAGATGTGTGTCAATGAAAATCGGCAACATGTGGAACATTTGTTATAATTTTTTCTACTGAGTTATTTGAAGAAACCTTTTTTTAAGTTTATTTTTGAATTCAGTAATTATTGCTCAATAAAACGAAATTGGTTGCAATTAGCCATACGGAAGTACTTACAAAAAATGTTAGTCTTTCATTTCTAGATCACATAGTTGAAAAATGTACAGGGCGTTCCATTTGAAAAAATTGAGAAAATTCAATTTAAAAAGTTTTTAATGGAAAAACAATTTTTGGCCACCCTGTACAGTTTTAGGAAATGAAAATGATTCAAAAACATTAATTAGATGTCTCGTAACTGGTATTCAGATAAAGTTTTTCTTAAAACCCATAATTGTGACTGTGGTGATTTTTTTAATATCCATCTGCAGATTGCATTATTTCAACAGAAAAATTCATTACATCCAAGTGGTTGGGAGATATTCAGTGCTAATATAGGAATGAATAGAGCCTAGAAAGAGGCTTCAAAAAATGTACTGATATACATAGCATTCCATTTAAAAAAAAGGCACTTGGTCTTGTAATTTCGTTTTGGCTCGCCCTGTATGTTCGAAAATAATTTCCAGTTAGAGACTTTTTTATCTAGTTTACGTGCAATTTTTTAAAAAAATTCTATCTATGTAGAACTCGAGATATTGAGGTCCGACGCACTGTTGCCCCACCCTTTATACAATTAACCTTGTAAATACGCGCGGTGTTTGCTGGGGATATACCAAATGTTTTGGAAATATCGAAAGCTGAGCTACTTTGTCAATTTCTTCAATTTCTTCGTTTTTTTTTTTTTGTATATTCTTTAATAGCTCTTGCTAATTTCTGCACTTAAGAGTTTGTATTCACAAATTCTATGATCTATATTTGAAAGTCGATATTTTATGCAACAAGTAAAACACAATGTAATTTTCTAAATTATATTAATAGCAAAAGTCATAGTCCATAAAAAACAGCCGTCTTTAGTAACCAAGGTAGGAGTAGGCAGATGGGTATCCAAAGGAGCCAGCATAACCAGTGTAGTAGGGGAATCCGGAATAACCAGAATAGACAACTTGAGGAGCAGCTTTGGGAGCGGCCAAGGCTACAGCCACAAGGGCGAAGAAGACGAGGAGCAGCTGAAACAAATTTGAATTAAATAGAGTTGGTAATTCGTCTTGTACCAAAATTAAAATTAATGTAATATGTTAAGAAAAAGCTTTTACAAACAGGTGTCCTGAAATGGTACAGGGTGTTAAAATTCTCAAAAGAATCTACTTTTTTATATTTCAAGAATTTTTAGTTTTTAGTTTTTTTCTCAGATATTATTCAAATAAATCACTTAAACATAATTATCATAAGCAAACAAATTAATCAGTGGTAACATGTGGTGTACTTACATATTTGAACATTTTGCTTTGTTGTAGAGGCTTTCAACAAACTATGCCTTCTGACAATTTTGCCAAAACTTATATAGGTCACCACTACGAACACACCTCCCGTTTAATTAGAAATTATCTGAATATTCAAATGCAACCTTCGCTTTGTTACAATTCCATTGCGATAAAAAAACACGGGACTTTGTTTTATTCTAATTTAAAGCTCCATGTTTAACTGGTTATACTAAGTGTCGAATAAATCTAACAGGTGTTTAAAAAAAAATGATAAAAATATTTAATTTCTAAATTCCAGCGAGAGGAACACAATGACATAATTATTTATCACAAGCAATAAGTGTAGTTATAGATATTGCTTGTGTTTAGCCGTCAAATGGCCTTAGAGTGAACTTACTTCAGTTTGGTTTGACGTTTATTGTTAATTTCAATAGAATAATTCAGAATTTTACTCCTCAAGATTATTATTTCCATCCTTTGGATTTTCTAACCTTACAAAGTTCTACCAGTTTTGGTGACAAAAAAAAGTGAAAATTTTCAGTACCATTTTGACAGCTATATAATTTTCCTCTATTTTTACTGCCTAGGCTGTAAAAGTTTAAAGCCTATATAATAAGCATGACACTTAAGTGGTCTGTCAAATGTTACTTATTATCTATTCCATTTATACATGTTCATTGGCAGCGTTGAATGTCAAAATGTTTAAATGTTTTACTTTTCAGACCTATACAATGAAAACGTATGTTTATTTTGTTTATTTAAACACTTAAGCCATTATAAAACAAACGTGAGCGCGACATTAATACCAGACATAATGTAAAATAAAAAAAGAATAGATAATATAATACTTGGAATATAAGATAACAAAAAACAGAGATTAATATTCATTGTGGGAATAAAAACGTGTTTCCAGTAAAAACTAGATTCATATGTGTTAAAGTAGTCCATGTTTTACAAGGCAATTTATCATACAAATTAATGCCAGAGTTGAGCAATAAGGCGACTTTTCAAAAATAATTTTATTTTAATGCAGCAAGGCAAGGATAGTTAGCAAGTGCAAATGTCTGATAAACTGATACTATTGTCTACAGTTACAGAAACAGAATAGTTAGCAGAATATTTTGCTAATAATCTGTAGATGATTTTGAGCATCAGCGCCATGTATGTATGTATGTATGAATGAATTTGTGGGCGGGAAACCCTTGCACTTAGGCCACCTATACGGGCCCATTGTGCACCCACATATCCTATTCAGCCAGGTATCCCCGCTTCTTTAGCAAAGGTGCAGAGCTTCCTGGGCTGAATATCTTTAACATCATTCGGGTTCAGAACACAGCTCCCAAAGTGCCGTTCTCTGGCCCATACGATAGCTGGGCATTCTGTGAGGATGTGAGACGAGGTCTCTTCATCCTCCAGACACCATCTGCATTCGGAATCATCCTTGATGCCGATTATCTGAAGGTGCCTGTTTAGGTGGCAGTGACCTGTTAATAGTCCTGTCACCATTCTAAGGTCTCTTCGGTTAAAACCTATGAGATCCTTGGTTAGTTTAAGCGAGGGTCCTCTTATGTGGGCCTTCGCTTGACGCATTCCTGGGGCTTCCTGCCATGAATTTTCGAATTCCTTGTTTAGGAATTCTTTCATGGCATAGACGCCCATTGAACATGGTACTCCTAGTATGGGTTCTGGCCCAGTGGGGTACCTTCCTGACCCTTCCCTAGCCAGCCTATCGGCCTCCTCGTTTCCCAGGACACCTGAGTGCCCCGGGACCCAAGTGAGTATCACTCTATTGTGAATGGCCAGATCATTCAGGGTTTTTTTGCACTCAAGGACGAGCCGTGATCTAACCTTGCTGGACTGGATGGCCAGCAAGGCCGCCTGGCTGTCCGAGCAAATTTGTATGGTTTTTCCTTTTGGAACCCTCTTTAGGTTTTCTAACCCGCATGCTAGAATAGCAAACACTTCGGCCTGGAAGACAGTGGCATATGACCCGAGGGCAAAAGATAGTCTTGTCCTTGTGGTTTTCCCATATACCCCTGCTCCCGCCTTGTCTCCAATTTTGGAGCCATCTGTAAACCAGATGATTCCATGTTGGCATATAGTGGATTTCTCCACCTCCCAGTCTGACCTTTCAGGAATCTGAATCCTTAGGGTTTGACTGGGACTTGTTGTCGGCATCATACTGTCCTGTAACATCAAGAGTACAGGACAGTTTTGGGTAGCCTTTTTCCATATTTCTACGTGTCCATGAGGTTGGTCCTCGCCTTTCCAGTGACCGAGTCCGGTCAGCCTGTAGGCGGACCTCATGGCCTCATGTTCAATAACCAGGTGCAAAGGGGGCAGCCCCGTCAGGACCTCAATGGCCCTGGTGGGGGCCGTCCTCATAGCACCGGTTATTCCTAGACAGGCCAGTCTTTGAACCCTATCTAACTGGGTCCTAGTACTGGCCTTCGTTGACCTTGGCCACCAAACAATGGCACCATAGGTAATGATGGGGCGGACTATAGCCGTGTACATCCAGTGAAGGATCCCCGGCTGTAGGCCCCACGTGCACCCGAAGGCCCTCCTGCATGCCCAGAGGGCACAGGTCGCCTTCTTAGTGCGATTGACAATATGCTCGTTCCAGGTCAGCTTGGTATCTAATATAATCCCCAGATACTTAGTTGACCCTTTGTATGGGAGAACCTTTCCAGCCAGATAAATTTCTGGCAGGGGTCCTAGTTTTCGCTTCCTGGTAAAAATAACCAGGTCAGCTTTCTGTGGGTTGACATTTAACCCTTCAGCCAGACACCACCTCTCAACCTCTAAGAGGGCTTCTGTCAGAAGTCCTCCCAGTATGTCGATTTGTTGGTCCTGGATTAAGATGACCAGGTCATCTGCATAGGCCTGGGCATAGAAGCCAGACTGGCACAGCGTCTCCAGGAGACTGTCGACCACGAGGCACCACAATAGAGGGGACAGTACCCCTCCCTGCGGACAACCTCGCGATACGACTGCCTCCGCTGAGCTGCCCGCCAGCCTGGCTATGACCTTCCTCTTGGAGAGCACGGAGCCGATCCATCGTATTACTGATGGTTCCGCTCCCCGCCTCTCCAGAGCTTGGCACATTGAGTTGAAGGAGGTATTGTCGAATGCTCCTTCTATATCAATAAACACTCCCAGGGCGGACTGCCTTCGTTCCAGCACCCCATCTATCCTGTTTACGAGATGATGGAGGGCCGTCTCGACCGACCTCCCGGCCCGGTAGGCGTATTGGTGGGGGTGCAGCGGTCGTTGCACCAAGATCCCTTCTCTTAAGTAGCAATCTACAAGCCTCTCCAGTGCCTTTAAAAGGAAACTGCCGAGGCTTATGGGTCGAAACGATTTTGCTTGGGTATAGTCATTTTTCCCAGGTTTAGGAATGAATACGACCCTTACGGTTCTCCAGGCAACTGGTATGTAGCCTCGAGCTAAACAGATGCGGAATATCCGCAATAGATGGAGCACGAGTACATCCAGCCCTTTTTGTAGTAGAGCCGGAAGTATCCCGTCCTCACCTGGACTTTTGAAGGGCGAGAAGGTCTGAATTGACCATCTTAGCCTTTCGTAAGTGACTACCTTGGAGGACGTCCTGAAGTCCACGGTTGTATGTGGGCCACTGTCGTCCTCATCCGGCGGTGCATTAGTTGAGTTCGGGAAGTGTACTGAGAGTAGGTGTTGGAGTGTCTCTCCCGCAGAAGAGGTGAATCCCCCTCCCGGAAGAGACACTGCCCCAGCCTCGCTCCCGGGTCCTTTGTTAGTACCTTGCTCAGCCTTGCTGCTGAGGACGTTTTAATAATATCCTCACAGTAGGCTCGCCAGGTATCTCTTTGTGAGTCACGAATGACCTTTTTATATTCCCTTTGGGCAGATTTATAATCTTCCCAATGGTTCTGTATGTTCGTTCGTTTGGCTTTATTGAAAAGCTTGCGAACCTTTTTCCGGTGGGATTCGACATGGGAATTCCACCAGGGTGTTTTGCCTACGCTGGCTCGATGCTTTATCGGGCAGCTGACCTCGTACGATTCAGTGATGGCAGTGTTGAGGCGGTTTACCACCATCTCAACTTCTTCCTCACTGTCGTACCGGGAAGGCATACCCAACAGTCTCCCTTTTAGTTCCTCTATGTAGAGGTCCCATCGGGTGGCTTTGGGATTCCTATAGCCCGTTTCGTTGAGCTGGAACCGTTCGTCCAGCTCGAATAGGATGTGTCTATGGTCGGATAGCGATACTTCCATAGATACTTCCCACGATACAATCTGAGAGAACAGCTCTGAGGTGCAGAGCGTCAGGTCTATGACCGACTGTCTCTCAGTTGTAAAGTAGGTGGGTACTGATCCCCTGTTGGCGACTTGTAAGCCACCTAGGGTTAGGAATTCGAGCAACGCCGTGCCCCTCGCCCGGACATTCTTGTCCCCCCACATAGTGTGGTGGGAGTTGGAGTCGCAGCCAACGAGCAACGGCAGCCCTTCTTCCTCACAGTACCTTACTAGTCTTGAAAACTCTCTAGGAGGGCTTTCCGTTTCGCCTGGGAAGTATGCAGAGCATACTGCTACTTCCTTTTTTGTGTTCCTTTCGCCGATAACCAGCTTAATAACTGCAAGGTCTCTGGTGCAGAGTCCCGGCAGTGGGAACACATCTTTTGCACCCTTGACAAGGATGCATGCTCTGGGATTCTCCGACAAGGGACATTGGTATAACGTTCCCTTTGCCCTGGCCAGACCTCTTATCCTACCACGGTATATCCATGGTTCTTGGATTAGAGCTATATTTGTATGGCTTTCTATGAGTCTTCTACACAGGAGAGCCGTTGAGGCTTTCCCGTGTTGGATATTGGCCTGTATGAATTTTACAGGCATTGGGGCTCGACTGTTTTCTTTTCTTGTTAGTCGCGCCTTCCTCCGCTCTCCGGAACCCCTGGGGGTTCCTTACTAGTGGAGGTGCCTGCTTGCGCCGTACCTCCACTTCCGGAAGCGGGAGGGGTGCCAGCTTTCGCCGTTCCCTTCTTGCCTTTGGAGGTGCCTGCTTGCGCAGTTCCTCCACTCCCGGAGGCGGGAAGGGTGCCAGCTTCCGCCGTTCCCTTCTTACCTTTGACGCGGTGCGTTGTCAGGGTTACCTGCGCACGCGTCGCACTATAGTAGGGCTGAAAATTCAGCCCTTGTAGGGTGGTGATCGACTTTTCGTCGACCCCCACTACCAGGCTTAGTCCCTGTGGCTCCATCTTGCGGTTCCAAACTTTCCATTTGGAACAGGCGAGCCCGGGATTCTGCCTTTCAAGGGCACTGAGAGTGTCCTTGTCCGACAGTGCCTTTTTGCCTGGAACCCACAGCAGGGCTCTTTTTAGCCTGAGTGTTGCAGGATCCAGGGCAACAAGATTGACATCCCCCCAGGGTCTGATTTCATTCAGACTCCTGAGGAGCCAATCCTTCGATGCCTGATTGGCAGCGGTCACCAGTAACTGGCCTCTCCACAGGTGTGTGGAGCTAAATTGGAGGGGAGTGCCACTTCCAGTTGGTGTCTGGGTAATGGTCTCCCCCACAGCGTCCAGGAACTCCAGCAGCTGGCCCTCGGAGAAGGGCAGGTCGCCTTGTCCCTCCCTGCCGACAACCACCTGCAGGTTCTTATCCCCCAATGCTACCTGCGCATAGCCTGCTTGCCAATGCCTTGCAGGCCTTGGCCGCTTGCTCGCACGAGCGGCATCAGGGGTCGATCCCGGGGTTCTCTGCCTTTTTTGGGCAGATTCCCCTGGTGTTCCATGGCTTTTAGGGCCAATGATCATTTGGGTCCGATTGGTTTTCCCAATCGCAGAGCTCGCGGCCCCTTTAGAGGAGCCACTTGCTTCTGTTGGAGGGTCCAGGTTTCCAGTTCCCTCCTTATTGGTGGAGGAGGACGGCTGAGATTTTTGAGGAGGGACAGCAGAAACCGCTGTCGCCTCTTTCGCCAGTCTCGCCTTCCTCCTCCTCTTCCTCTCAGACCCACTGATGTTGGCCCTTCTAGGTCTAGTAGTTGTGCTTCCTATCTCCATTGGAGTCTGAAGGCACTCTACCGTTGAAAGAGCAGAGGGTGCCTGTTCGGTTCCCTCTGCCCGGTTGTGTTGAGAAGGCTCAGAAACTGAGCCTCCGTTTGGTTTAATAAGTGGATCCATATCTGTTCCCACGAGTATGGGGGAAGGGGTGGTCAGCGCGCACGGTGCCCCCCACGTGCGCGTAAGGCTAATACAACGGGGTGCGCCAGGTTCCCCGAGGTTAGTCGCTATCGATCGATCCACTCCTCGATCATGCATCCCATCGGCGCGCACAATACCTTAGGATTGGAGGACTTTTTATAGTGGTGTTCTCCCACGCAGTTCGGGCGGTTAAGCCAGAACCCCCGTGCCCCCTGAGAGGGCTATCCCCGACCGGGGTCGGGGGGTCGTTGTCCTCTCAAGCGGTTTACGGTGTGACTTGAGCTGGTCCGCGGCATCGGCTTTGATGGGGAATGTTGAAGGTGTTAGCCCCCTCATCCCCATATGTATGGCCGACACTAGCCCTACCTCTTGCGAAGTCTGGCATTCCTCCTATCCGCCACCCGGAGACGCGCCTGGTGGGTAGCTCAACCATCAGCGCCATATACCAAAAAAAAAAAAACAGAAATATGCACCTACGTTTATTTATTTTATTATAATTTCCAAGCGTTTTCTCTTAGTATAGGTACACATAAGACTTTTTTAAGATGAGACTACTATTTTGTCCTTCGGTTACATAATTTTTCGTAAAACAAAAACAATTGGCCTGCGCAGCCAGTTTATAATTCGCGTGATCGCTTCTGCTAGTTTGATCGTCCACGCCACTGAGTCGGGCACGACAGCTCTAAAGACAGGCCAATTCAAAACTTTGGATGGACTTGCGAAACTCACGGTTTTGGAGATACCTTCTTTGATTTGCTGTGCTAATCCACCGTTGAGAATGGGAGCTAAAAATAAAAAATCATAGTAGGTAAATGGTTACAAAACAGAGTCGTATACTCTTTACAAATTAATTTACCTGGCACAATTTTGTTTTGAATTTCCTCTAATTGATGCTTAAGTCCATCGCCAATAGAATTAATGCCAGCTGAAAAATAAAAAATAAATTACTGACATGGCAATACAACAAATATTATTCTTTCAAATGGATATTTATATTTATATTTAATAACGTCATTAAAAATCATTAGCAGGCAAAGTAAAGCAAATTTCAAACCCAATCAAATTTGAATATGTGATAAAAAAAATATCTACCTCTTATAAAATGCGAAAACATAATGATTTTGAATTATCAAAAATTAATTTACCTGGCACAATTTTGTTTTGAATTTCCTCTATTTGATGCTTAAGTCCGTCGCCAATGGAAGTAATGCCAGCTGAAAAATAAAAAACAAATTACTGAAATTACAGTAAACCATCTGTTTAAATATCATTCTTCCAAATGGATATTTATATTTATGTTTAATAACGTCATTAAAATGTATCCTCATCATTAGCAAGCAAAGTAAAGCAAATTTCAAACCCAATCAAATTTAAAAATGTAACAAAAAAAATATCTCTCTTACTGTTTAGACGGTGCTTAAATTTTTACTAAGAACGTAGGTATACAGGGTGATTCACGAGGAAAGGGACAAAATGTTATGGTAGATAGAATTCACTTAGGTGAATTAGCAATGACTATTGAAAAAAGCCTGAGCCTTTTTTTATCGATCTACAGGGTGATTTATGAGTTTTGCCCAATACTTCTTATAATATCTTTTAAACTAATCATTAGAACCAGCTCGCATTGTGGGTATATAATATACTATTAATTGTCAATTTACATGCATAATCAAAGACAGAAAATTCCAGGGCCGGCTCAACTAATTTTTATTTTTAGGGCTCCTATGAAAAACTTCACCCTGTGTAAGTGATTTTTAAATTCTAATACTGAATTATGAAACTACATACAAAAATGATCGAAAACATGTATTTTGTTGTTTTGCCGCACTTTGGGCGAATTTTAAATAAACGATCAATTTTCGCCAAAATCGAAGGTCTGCACAAAATAAATTTATAAAATTACATTTTCCTCTCTTATTTAAACTAAAATATTTGTTATACAAAATTTTGTGATTTCATGGTTGATTAATATGAAATAGATAATCAAAAATAAATAATTTCAACATCAGATTAAGTAATTTTTATTTCTGAGGTTTCTGTGAAAAAAATCAGTCTGTATACATTTGTCTCAAATTCTGATAATAAATTATGGAACTACATTTAAAAAAACCGCTGCCAATTTTGGGATCAAAACTTCCCCACCGTGTGGTGGAGTTTATAACAAAAGTAATTTTTGACGTATTTTGTTTTTTGACGCATTTTGTTTTTTTGTACGTATTTTGTTTTTTTGGCGTATTTTGTGTATTTCAACATTTGGACACAATATTATAATGAGTTGTATATTAGATCCTATTTATAATCTTTCATCACGAATAAATTTTTTTGTAAAGTTAGAAGTAGAAATGTTGGGGTCCGGTAGACCCCATTCCAGTGGACCGATTTTCCTCATCAACGAACTCAATCTTTTTCTTAACCTCTAGAACGTGTGTACCAAATTTGAAAGCTTTATTTCAAAAAAAGAAAATTTTTATGTATCGTCATAATTCGTCGAGAATCGTATCTTCCTCACTTTTGGTGAGTACATCAATAAACAGAACATTAATAATCCTGTCGTTATTAGGAAAGCCGTAGAAAATTTAATTTTTCGACAAAGAAAATGTAGGGAGGCAGAAGGCTTTCATTTTGAAAATAAGTTATAAGGTTTTATGTTCTGCGAATTTGTTGTTTATAATGTTCTGTTTATTGATGTATTGTGATAAAAAATAAATAATTTCGTTAATTTTTAAATGTAGTTCCACAATTTATTATCAGAATTTGAGAAAAATGTATACAGACTGATTTTTTTCACAGAAACCTCAAAAAAAAATTACTTAATCTGATGTTGAAATTATTTATTTTTGATTATTTATTTCATATTAATCAACCATGAAATCACAAAATTTTGTATAACAAATGTTTTAGTTTAAATAAGAGAGGAAAGTGTAATTTTATAAATTTATTTTGTGCAGAACTTCGATTTTGGCGAAAATTTATCGTTTATTTAAAATTCGCCCAAAGTGTGGCAAAACAACAAAATACATGTTTTCGATGATTTCTGTATGTAGTTTCATAATTCAGTATTAGAATTTAAAAATCACGTACACAGGGTGATTTTTTTCATAGGAGCCCTAAAAATAAAAATTAGTTGAGCCGGCCCTGGAATTTTCTGTCTTTGATTATGCATGTAAATTGACAATTAATAGTATATTATATACCCACAATACCAGCTGATTCTAGTGATTAGTTTAAAAGATATTACCTTAAGAAGTATTGGGCAAAACTCATAAATCACCCTGTAGATCAATAAAAAAAGGCTCAGGCTTTTTTCAATAGTCATTTCTAATTCACCTAAGTGAACTCTATCTACCATAACATTTTGTCCCTTTCCTCGTGAATCACCCTGTATACGTATAAATAAAATGCGAATACATAATGATTTGGAATTATCAAAAATCAATTTACCTGGCACAATTTGGTTTTGAATTTCCTCTATTTGATGCTTAAGTCCGTCGCCAATGGAACTAATGCCAGCTGAAAAATAAAAAACAAATTACTCAAAATAACGGTAAACCATCTGTTTAAATATCATTCTTACAAATGGATATTTATATTTATATTTAATAAAATCATTAAAAATGTATCTTCATCATTAGCAGGTAAAATAAAGCAAATTTCAACCCCAAGAAAATTTAAAAATGTGATGAAAAAAAATCTCTCACTGTTTAGTCAGTGCTTAAATCCAAAAAAACAAAATATCACTGTCTAGTACTCTTTTCATTTAATAAAATGATGATAAAATATACAGGGTGTTCCATTTAAAAAAAGTATTTTTTGTATGTAACAGAAAATTCAAGCACCCTGTAGATTTCACAATAATTTTAAATGATAGATCTTAGCGATTCAAAAAATGTTGGTATTTAATAAATTGTTATATCACTAATTGTTATATCACTAACGGTTTTCGAAGGAGAACGCACTATTGACACCCTGTATAAACAAAATATGAAAACATAATGATTTTGATTTTCAAAAATTAATTTACCTGGCACAATATTGTTTTGAATTTCCTCTAATTGATGCTTAAATCCGTCTCCAATGGAACTAATGCCAGCTGAAAAATAAAAAATTAATAACTGACACTATGGTAAAGTAGAAATACAACCCTCTAAAGTTGAGGGTTGAAAACATTAAATCCTTAATATTTCGGGAACCGCTGAAGATTTTCTAACCAAATTCGATACGCTTATTTTTCAGATATGTTTCAACAACCCTGTGAAATATGAAAGAAATTAGTTGACGCTAAAGGGTAGTTTGGGGCTATAGGGGTTGATGCTACCCTTATATATTTTTTATCAATTGCCCAAATGAAGTTCTCGAACTATTATCTGATGGAAAATTTAAAATTGAAACTATTTCATCTCTTAAAGGCAACGATTGCCAGCAAAATGCGTAAAATCACACGCGTGTTATAAAGCTTATTTATTTTCATGTTTAAAATTAAGTTTCTTTTCTTTAGTTGCTGATCCGTTTTCGCACTAGTTATATCAGCATTGTTTTATTAAAATATCAAAGCATAATTTTGTTAAAAAAGATCGTCAGCGGTTCCCGAGATATTAAGGATTTAATGTTTTCAACCCTCAACTTTGGAGAGCTGTATTTCTGCAGGGGCACATTTTAAAAAAAATTGTATCAGTAAAATCGTCTTATTTTTTGACGTAGAATCGCGCGGTTATAGTTTGTCGGTGCAATTTAGGGACACCCTGTATAATTAAAATGTGAAAACATAATAATTTTGACTTTCAAAGATTAATTTACCTGGCACAATATTGTTTTGAATTTCCTCTAAATGATGTTTAAATCCATCGCCAATCGAACTAATGCCAGCTGAAAAATAGAAAACAAATCACTGAAATTACGGTAAACCATCTGTTTAAATATCATTCTTCCAAATGCATATTTGTATCTATATTTATATTTAATAACATCATTAAAAATGTATCCTAATCATTAGCAGGCAAAGTAAAGCAAATTTCACACCCAATCAAATTTAAAAATGTGATAAAAATATCTATCTCTTACTGTTTAGTCAGTGCTTAAATTTTTACTAAAAATATATATATAAATAAAATGTGGAAACATAATAATTTAGATTTTCAAAAATTAATTTACCTGGCACAATATTATTTCCAATTTCCCCTAATTGATGCTTTAATCCGTCGCCAATGGAATTAATGCCATCTGAAAAATAAAATAAAATGAATTACTGATGTTATGGTAAACCATCTGTTAAAATATCATTCTTCCAAATGAAAATGAAAAAAAAAAGTTTTTCGACCACAGCTGGTATATTTGAGGTTCTACTGTCTTACCAATTATGTACTTGGAAATGCGTCAATATTCCGAACAAAGAAAGTTCGCAGGTAAAAATTTGAAGGAAGTAAATTTTAAAATATAAGTGGAAACTTTTAAAATTAAATCTACCGAAATATCTACAAAAATTACATTTTTTGATTGTACAGACTTTTACAAAATAATTTTGTTTATTCAGTAAATTGGAATTTCACATTTTATTGCTTTAGAAAAAAAAATTAAATAGATTTAAACGTTGTACAGAGAACACATTTTTACCCTCCTTGGCACTGCATACAAGGGAACAAAAAGAGGTTACCTGAGAAAAATCTGGGGAACATTTTAGGTTTCAACTTTTTAACTTTCTCAACTACCACTTTGTATATATGTATTAAATTTGCTAAATTCGCCAAATCTAGAGACTTATATATGTGCAAAACGAAAACGAAATGTCTAATTGCATCTTACGCAAATGTATCGATAATGAACTTTTAAGTACGCTTTAGGATATTTTAATGTGAGGTGAGGATGTTGTTTCAAATAAAAGATGAAGATAAAGATTTTTGCTTAATTACGTTTACGTAGTGTGTAAAGAGTTATGTTCATTCGCTTCCTGTAGTTTTGCTTGACTTTTCGTGATAGTTTATAAAATTTGTTGCTGCTCCAAATAAAGTATGAGTGAATAATAGTGCAAATGTGTATGACTAAACTTTAATTCATAAGGTTTGTTTTTTTAATAATACTAAAGAAAAAGTTCTAATTTCGTTGACTCAAAACTGATTTTGATTATTTTTTTTATAGAAAAATTCCCCATAAGTGAGAAGGTGTGTTTTTTATTTTTTCAATTGTTATTAATAAATAGGGGTTTTTTGAGTCGCTGATGACAAATAACTGCTTAAATTCTGTTTTTAATAAATATTAACATAATATTTAAGATCAGCGACCCAAAAAACCCCTAATATAAGATTTAAAATTAAATTAGAAAATTTACCCTTTTCCGCAATTTTGGATCAGCCATTATTGTTTGTAGATGAGTATTAATGTCAAATTAGTAATAAGCGACCCCATCAAAACTCCCATACATTTAATAAAAATTAAAAAAAGAAAGTAAAAAATTTTATTCTTGACGTCATTTTGTAGACGCAATTTTCTTTTTAGACTGATTTTGAGTCCAGATTCATAATCTGCGACCCCAAGAAATCTGAAATAGTAGTAGATAATAAAAAATAAACGGTACAGTTGGTGAAATTTATAGCGGCCTCCAGTCTCAAAAATTGGGCTTTCTAGCGCTTGATTTTCGCCATTATTTGATAGTATTCTCAAGATATTATCAGCCATTTTAAATACAATAATCATCTAGGTGTTTTTGGCTAATTTAAACTCCAACAGATATTTACACATTTTACTGGAAAACTAATTTATTTGAAGTGAACATGGTTTTAAATAGACAGGTATATGAGTAAGTGAAATAATTAGTACAGCACGTCAGTAGACGAGAAAAGATCATGATTTATCTTCAATAATAGTATCCGTAATAACCGCCGTAGTAGGGATAGCCTCCGTATACCCATTGTGGTGAAGGCGCTGCAGCTGGTGCCGGATCAGGTCCTGGGAACGGGCGGGGAGCCGCCAAGGCAATGGAAGCCATGGCAAGGACTACCAACAGGAGCAACTGCGAAAAATAAACACGTACGAGTATAATTAAGTTTTTATGAATTAAGTTTTAATGACAATAGCAATAACAATTTTTTTTCTAAAAATCATCTGTCAAAATGTAAATATGTATAAACATACTAAACTTGCATTTCAATTATTATGGTTCCTTATGGTGCAAGATTACCATGTACAGGATATTTAGAACAGTCAATGTTTAAATGGAAATTACTGGCTTGAATGTTTTATTTTGAGATCTCATAATATTTTAGTTTGCTTTCTATTTCATTAGTATTTAAAGTTGAGTTCATAAAATTCAGTATTCTTAAGCAGATATTATTTTCAATTTGAGTCAATAAATTGTTATTCCTTAAGGATAAAATTTCGACCACTGTGTTTGACAAATAAACAAATTGTCTCACCCATAAGTATCATATTATATTTCTTACACCTACTTTGCACGTAAAGAGCATATATTGACAATTCCCTTTAAAGTTCTATTAAAAATTGAAACATTTAACAAGCAACGCAATTAGAAAATGGATTGTGAATTCTATATAATAGAGAGCGCTAGAAATCTACAAATATAATTTATTTTTTCATTTAAAAATATTATAGCTCAGTTAGGAAACGGTTTAAGATATTAGACTCTAATAAGATTTTGGTAAAAATAAAATAGTAAATAAAAATGAGACAACAATGAAAACAGGTATTTAAAGTGTTTTACTTTAGACAGAGAAAATTTTTCACATATTTTGTATATTTTGTAACTTGTAAAAATTATTTATGAACATATTTCCTGCCACAGTTGACAATGACAAGAGCTGTTCATACATCTATTTTCTTCAAGATCACTGATTAATTTAACTGTTAACATGATTTCAAAATATCTTAAGCAGTAAAAATAATTGAAATATGTATTTAAAATTTCTGGTTCTAAAATTTTTTCGGTAGAAGACAGATTAATTATTTATTTTTTGACTAGTATTCACTATCACATTTTTGTACTTACCAGCTTGAACATCTTGTGGCTGACTTTGGTACAGGAACCGTACTAACGAAAAGTTGAATATAATGATTTGTACTAACGACAAATTGTAAAGATGCTCTTATATACCACAACATAACTATTTACATATCCTATTTGGTATTCTATTTCGTTTCCTTATGCATACTAACAAACAAACAATAAACATAACTATAATGGATGCAAAACACATCCCTAATATTTCAGTTGTTATCATTGTTTTTCCCATGAGATCATCCTGATGTGATGGTATTCAATGGCCGGATCAATGAAAACTGTATTAGGAATTGAATTATGCGTACTATCCTGACAAGGAGTAAAAATGGTTTCAAGCGTACGATTAATTAAAATGGTAGGTACGTGTTAACGTGTTCGATTGAACCCGAATTTTTATTTACGTTAAAATCTCCATTATTTGTTCCGAATGAATATTAGACATTTGTTTCGCAAAGTGTGGAAATTACTTAACGAAGAATAGGAAGAAGAATAATAGAAAATGGAAAAGGAAAGCAGATACAAGAAAAAGAAAAAGGAAAAGCGGTAGCAAAGGAAAATTATAACTAAAACGAAAACGATAACGAAAATGAAGACTAAGATAAAGACGAAGAAATAATAGGAAAGTGGGAAATAGGCAAACGAGTAAGAAACGAAATAGGAGTGACAATGAGGAGAAGGGGTAAAATGGAGAAGAAGAAAAAGAGAGAAAGGTCAATACAAAAGCAAATGAGAAGGAAAAATAAATGCCAAGAGAAAGAGGAGGACAGAAGATGAAGGGAAAACGAAAAATAAGGCAAACATTGAGAGAATGAGGAAAAGGAAAGAAAGGGATGAGGAAACGAAAGAGATCAGGAAACGGAAACGAGGAGGAAGGGTCAAATGAAGGAGGAAAAGAAAGAGAGATAAAGCAAAAGAAATTAAGAAGGAAAAAGAAAGGGTAAGAGGAAGAGGAAGATAAAAGAAAATTAAGCGAAAACAAAAAAGAAGGCAAAAATTGAGAGAATAAGGAAGACGAAGAGGAAAAGAAATGGATCTGGAAAAGGAAATGATGGGGAAGGAGAAAAGAGAAAGAAAAAGAAAAGTGGAAAAGCAAACGAGAAAGAAAAGACAAAGAAAAGGAGGGAGGGTCAAATGGAGAAAAAAGAAAAAGAAAGAGAAAAGTATATACAAAAGCAATTGAGAATGAAAAAGACGGGTTGAGAGAAAGAGGAAGAGAAAGGAAAATAAAGTGAAAATAAAAAAGAAGGCAAAAACTGAGAGAATGAGGAAGATGAAGAGAAAAATAATGGAATCATTAACAGGAAGAGGGGAAGACAAAAAAAGAAACAAGGAGGAAGGGAAACGAAAAAGGAAAAAGAAAATGAAAGAAGGCAAACGAGAAAGAAAAGTGAAAGAAGAGACAATAGGGAGGAAGGATCAAATGGAAGAGAAATAGAAAGAGAAAGAGAGAAAGGTAAACGCAAAAGTAAATGGGAAGAGAAAAAAGGGACAAGAGGGAAAGAAAAACAAAAGAAGACGAAATGAACACGAGAAAGAAGATAAACATTGAGAAAATGAGAAAGAAGAAGGGGAAAGAAAGGGAATAGAAAAAGGAAACGAGGAGGAAGGGCAAAGAAAAAGGCAAAGAAAAGTGGAAAATGGTAAACGAGAAATAAAAGAAAAAGAAGGGACAATGGGGAGGAAGGGTTAAATGGAAGGGGAAAAGGAAGAGAAAGAGAGAAAAGTAAATGCAAGCAAATGAGAAGGAAAAAGAAGAGACAAGCGGAAGATTGAAACAAAAAAATGAAGTAAAAAATAAAAAGAAGTCAAATATTGAGAGAATGAGGAAGAGAAGGGGAAAAAGAAAGGGATCAGGAAAAGGAAACAAGGGAGAAGGGAAAAAGAAGAAGGAAAGGGAAATTGGAAAGAAGGCAAACGAGGAAGAAAAGAAGAGACAATGGGGAGGAAGGGTCAAATGGAGGAGGGAAAATTAGGAAGACAGAAAGGTAAATACAGAAGCAAATGAGAAGGAAAAAATAAGGGGCAAGAGGAAGAGGAAGATAAAAAAAATGAAGTGAAAATGAAATAGAAGGCAAAAATTGAAAGGATGAGGAAGAGGAAAAGGCAAAGAAAGAGATTAGGAAAAAGAAACGAGGAGGGATGGGAAAAGAAAAAGGAAAGGGAAAGTGGGAAAAGAAAAAGGAAAGTGAAAGTGGAAAACGCAAACGAGAAAGAAAAGAAAAAAGAGACAATAGGGAGGAAGGGTCAAATGGAGGAGGAAAAAAGAGAAAGGTAAATGCAAAAACAGGTGAGGCAAGAAGCAAGAGGAAGACAAAAGAAAATGAAGCGAAATTAGGAAGAGGAAGAGGAAAGGAAAGGAAAAAAAGAAAGGAAAACAAAAAAGTGAAAAGGGGAAAGGCAAGAGTAAGGGAAATACAATAGGAAAAAAGATTATGAAAACAAAAAGAAAGAGAAAAACAAAAGCAATCGTTTTTACCTATTATTTAAAAATACTATTTCTTTAGGTTTTGTCAAGATATCAAAGTCGATCTTCAAATATACCTCAAAGTAAATGAAGCAATAATTGTGTGGTAAACTAACGAATTGCAATTGCTTTCTATAAATTGTATGTATTATGCGGATCTATATCAGTTACTTCAAGCGAATAATATACGTATAGAAAATAGGCTTGAACGAATTGCATCGAATTTTTGCAAAAATTTTTTTGCAAAAATAAAAGAAATTCAGGGGAAAAGAAAATGGATAACGACAGGCCTCCTTCAATCTGTAAAAGAAAAAAATTATTTATATTGCAAAAGCGATAAAAAATTATAAAATGGGGTGTCCCTCAAGCTACTGTTTTGGGGCCGGTTTTGTTTATCATATATATATAAACAGCCTACTTACCCTAAATAGTGCAGGTGAAATTCTAAGTTTTGCTGATGACACCGCCGTATTTTACAGTGCAGACACCTGGCAGAATCTAAAACAAACAGTGGTAGATGATTTCATTAAAATCAAAAACTGGTTCGATACAAATATGCTAACTATAATAATATGAAAACTAAATATCTACCTTTTACATCCTTAACGAATAATCTCCCAAATATTGGCCCCTTGAACATAACGGCAAGTCTAAACATCGAAGAAGCACATTCGATGAAATATTTAGGTATTGTCATTGACAAACACCTTCGATGGGATTTACAAGTGAGCAATGTCACAAAAAAATTTAGAGGATTATTACCTCGCTTCAAATACCTAAAACAATACCTGGGTATTAGTCGGTTGAAAACAATATATTTTGCATTGGTACAATCGCACCTGACCTATGGAATAATAGGTTGGGGGGCAGTGGCAAATTATTATTTGAATAAACTAAATGTACTACAGAAATGGTTCCTAAAATATTATATTAAATAAAACATATACTTACTCAAATAATAATTTGTTCCAAGAGATGAATGTAATGGATGTTCGTCAATTATATGGATGCTCTCTTTTAATTAACCTACAAAAAACAAAAAATATAGATTTTAAAGATCACAACTATGATACCAGATCAAAAAACAAAATTACCAAGAAACCAAAAGTATATAAAACAGTCGGAATAAAAAATCATGCTTACCTACTTATCTGCAAAATTATATGATTACCTACCGGATGAAATAAGACATTTGAAAAACTTGTTTTTGTTTAAAAACAAAGTGAAAAAATGGATTTTGTAATTTCCAAGGGACAAAATAAATAACATCTTGCAAGGCAACTTTAATAAAAAATAATTATTATTTTAATATGTGTATATTTTATCTGTTTCTTATTTATAATGTGTAATATTGTGTTTATATAATATTTGTATTTTGTATTATATGTAACTATTTTATGAATGTAAATATTAATCGCACACACATACTCTCAACCTCACAAACAAGTATCTATTAGAATACTTCTGTGAAATTCGAGTGTTTATTTATAAAATAGCTTTGTTACAGTGTATTCTCTACAAATTTTTTACAATAAACATTATTATTACTATATTATTATTATCTCCCAAAATTGTAACTATCATCTACGTACTTCGTATATTTTTACAATTATTTATTATTTAAGTCTCATTACTAGTCATTATTTATCATTTGCAAATACAAAACTATTTCGAAACGTATCCATTCAAAATATTCGTCAATGTTCATGATATCATCTCATGGTAAAAATATCTAAATGATTAGGTACGTGTTTTGACTAAGTAAACGTCCCCTTTACATGTGTTCGTATTCCCTGGTACAAAAGCCTCTTGACATGCAAAATACTATGCAAATACAGTTGTTTATCATATATAAGATCATCTCGCACATTCTAACAGCAGTTCAATTCGCTGCAGCAAATTGACAACTACTGGTGTTCAATAACAGTACAAAATGTTGAAATTGGTAGGTAAAGCATCGTCACGTATACTTAATATTTAAAACCGTATTTGATAAACTAGTGAGGAAATGTATGTATCATATAAAATTATATTAATTGTTTAAAATAACCTATCTAGTTAAAATATTTTGTTAATAAATAAAAAAACTCCGAAGCACGTGCCCGTTGTCATGTTTCTTCTTCGGAGTCTATGGCACTATTTTATTTATTTAATAAATATTTAGTTATAAATCTTTTCTTTCCAAGTGTGATTTCGTCACCGCTATATAGCTTCAATAATTTTACCATTTTGCGTACTGCGTTAGCGATTATAGTTGACCAGTATGCTTTTCAAATGCAGTATGCTGTTCCCTATAAACTCTAAAGTAGACTAGTATTTGCCATATAGTAAGTATTTTATTTAAGAGCTAATTATTAATTTCTTTCAGCTGGTGCTAATGGTTGCGCTTGCCATTGTCTCGGTGGCATTTGCAATACCCGGTGCTTACCCAGGCCCCGATCCAGCTCCAGTTGCAAGACCATTACCTCAATACCTGTATGGATCCTACCCCTACTACAGTGGTTATTACTATGGCTAGATGAAACCGCTTGCAGTATGACTTGGCCGCTACAATTATGACGAACCCTGGCAGTAAATTGCAAAATGCTTTCAATGTAAAATAGTTATTAAAATAATGCAACAAAATAAAATTAGAAGGTTTGATATAGGTGTTTTTATTTGGGTGTCGAAAGTTAAGCCAAATGTTATTTTGCGTTCATGCAAGTGGAAATGTTACCTCGATGTGTCTTATATTTATTATGGTAACATAATTGCCTAAACATGTGTCTTAAAGAGCTAAATTATTAAATAGAGGGCGTTAAAATTTTTCCGAAAATATTTTTGCAATGCTTCAAAAATCGTTTACTATATAAGAATCTATAATTTAGTGTGAAACGAAATCACGTTGTTTTTATAAGGAGATTTTAGCTAATTTATGAAAGAGAAAAAAACAGCTCCGAAAATGTCAGTACACTGACAGTAATAAAATGGGCGATATTATGTAAATATTGGTTCAGATATTCGGGAAAAACAAGAATGCTTATTCAGATTGTCAAAAGATTCAGTGATGGCGAGGTCTTCTATTTCTAAGGAAAGAATACTGGTTGCAATACTTTTTAGTTGTGAACTCCAGACGATAAAAAATAAAAAAATAAAAAAATATTCACCACATGTAATTACACATTAATACAAAAGGAAACTTCACACCAAATTAAAGATTCTTGAAGTAAAAGATTTTTAAAATATTTACGAAAAAATTAACTAGAATTGTTGTAAAACATTTTATAAAACTATAGAGTCTTTTTTTTTTATAAATTTAAGGTCAACCTTTGCAGTTTTGCAACTCTTGAACAAATAAAAAACAGTGAAAAAGATTTAAAAAAACGTTAATATAAGTAAAAGGTTTTTAAAATATAAAAAAACTAACTAGAATTGTTGTAAAACATTTTATAAAACTATAAAGTCTTTTTTTTTAATAAATTTAAGGTCAACCTTTGCAGTTTTGCAACTCTTGAACAAATAAAAAACAGTGAAAAAGATTTAAAAAAACGTTAATATAAGTAAAAGGTTTTTGAAATATAAAAAAAAATAACTAGAATTGTTGTAAAACATTTTATAAAACTATAAAGTCTTTTTTTTTAAATAAATTTAAGGTCAACCTTTGCAGTTTTGCAACTCTTGAACAAATAAAAAACAGTGAAAAAGATTTAAAAAAACGTTAATATAAGTAAAAGGTTTTTAAAATATAAAAAAACTAACTAGAATTGTTGTAAAACATTTTATAAAACTATAAAGTCTTTTTTTTTAATAAATTTAAGGTCAACCTTTGCAGTTTTGCAACTCTTGAACAAATAAAAAACAGTGAAAAAGATTTAAAAAAACGTTAATATAAGTAAAAGGTTTTTGAAATATAAAAAAAAATAACTAGAATTGTTGTAAAACATTTTATAAAACTATAAAGTCTTTTTTTTTAATAAATTTAAGGTCAACCTTTGCAGTTTTGCAACTCTTGAACAAATAAAAAACAGTGAAAAAGATTTAAAAAAACGTTAATATAAGTAAAAGGTTTTTAAAATATAAAAAAACTAACTAGAATTGTTGTAAAACATTTTATAAAACTATAAAGTCTTTTTTTTTAATAAATTTAAGGTCAACCTTTGCAGTTTTGCAACTCTTGAACAAATAAAAAACAGTGAAAAAGATTTAAAAAAACGTTAATATAAGTAAAAGGTTTTTGAAATATAAAAAAAAATAACTAGAATTGTTGTAAAACATTTTATAAAACTATAAAGTCTTTTTTTTTAATAAATTTAAGGTCAACCTTTGCAGTTTTGCAACTCTTGAACAAATAAAAAACAGTGAAAAAGATTTAAAAAAACGTTAATATAAGTAAAAGGTTTTTAAAATATAAAAAAACTAACTAGAATTGTTGTAAAACATTTTATAAAACTATAAAGTCTTTTTTTTTTATAAATTTAAGGTCAACCTTTGCAGTTTTGCAACTCTTGAACAAATAAAAAACAGTGAAAAAGATTTAAAAAAACGTTAATATAAGTAATAGGTTTTTAAAATATAAAAAAACTAACTCGAATTGTTGTAAAACATTTTATAAAACTATAAAGTCTTTTTTTTTATAAATTTAAGGTCAACCTTTGCAGTTTTGCAACTCTTGAACAAATAAAAAACAGTGAAAAAGATTTAAAAAAACGTTAATATAAGTAATAGGTTTTTAAAATATAAAAAAACTAACTCGAATTGTTGTAAAACATTTTATAAAACTATAAAGTCTTTTTTTTTAAATAAATTTAAGGTCAACCTTTGCAGTTTTGCAACTCTTGAACAAATAAAAAACAGTGAAAAAGATTTAAAAAAACGTTAATATAAGTAATAGGTTTTTAAAATATAAAAAAACTAACTCGAATTGTTGTAAAACATTTTATAAAACTATAAAGTCTTTTTTTTTATAAATTTAAGGTCAACCTTTGCAGTTTTGCAACTCTTGAACAAATAAAAAACAGTGAAAAAGATTTAAAAAAACGTTAATATAAGTAAAAGGTTTTTAAAATATAAAAAAACTAACTAGAATTGTTGTAAAACATTTTATAAAACTATAAAGTCTTTTTTTTTAATAAATTTAAGGTCAACCTTTGCAGTTTTGCAACTCTTGAACAAATAAAAAACAGTGAAAAAGATTTAAAAAAACGTTAATATAAGTAAAAGGTTTTTGAAATATAAAAAAACTAACTAGAATTGTTGTAAAACATTTTATAAAACTATAAAGTCTTTTTTTTTAATAAATTTAAGGTCAACCTTTGCAGTTTTGCAACTCTTGAACAAATAAAAAACAGCGAAAAAGATTTAAAAAAACGTTAATATAAGTAATAGGTTTTTAAAATATAAAAAAACTAACTCGAATTGTTGTAAAACATTTTATAAAACTATAAAGTCTTTTTTTTTAAATAAATTTAAGGTCAACCTTTGCAGTTTTGCAACTCTTGAACAAATAAAAAACAGTGAAAAAGATTTAAAAAAACGTTAATATAAGTAAAAGGTTTTTGAAATATAAAAAAACTAACTAGAATTGTTGTAAAACATTTTATAAAACTATAAAGTCTTTTTTTTTAAATAAATTTAAGGTCAACCTTTGCAGTTTTGCAACTCTTGAACAAATAAAAAACAGTGAAAAAGATTTTAAAAAACGTTAATATAAGTAAAAGGTTTTTGAAATATAAAAAAACTAACTAGAATTGTTGTAAAACATTTTATAAAACTATAAAGTCTTTTTTTTTAAATAAATTTAAGGTCAACCTTTGCAGTTTTGCAACTCTTGAACAAATAAAAAACAGTGAAAAAGATTTAAAAAAACGTTAATATAAGTAAAAGGTTTTTGAAATATAAAAAAACTAACTAGAATTGTTGTAAAACATTTTATAAAACTATAAAGTCTTTTTTTTTTAATAAATTTAAGGTCAACCTTTGCAGTTTTGCAACTCTTGAACAAATAAAAAACAGTGAAAAAGATTTAAAAAAACGTTAATATAAGTAAAAGGTTTTTAAAATATAAAAAAACTAACTAGAATTGTTGTAAAACATTTTATAAAACTATAGAGTCTTTTTTTTAAATAAATTTAAGGTCAACCTTTGCAGTTTTGCAACTCTTGAACAAATAAAAAACAGTGAAAAAGATTTAAAAAAACGTTAATATAAGTAAAAGGTTTTTGAAATATAAAAAAAACAACTAGAATTTTTGTAAAACATTTTATAAAACTATAGTCTTTTTTTTAATAAATTTAAGGTCAACCTTTGCAGTTTTGCAACTCTTGAACAAATAAAAAACAGTGAAAAAGATTTAAAAAAACGTTAATATAAGTAAAAGGTTTTTGAAATATAAAAAACTAACTAGAATTGTTGTAAAACATTTTATAAAACTATAAAGTCTTTTTTTTTTAATAAATTTAAGGTCAACCTTTGCAGTTTTGCAACTCTTGAACAAATAAAAAACAGTGAAAAAGATTTAAAAAAACGTTAATATAAGTAAAAGGTTTTTAAAATATAAAAAAACTAACTAGAATTGTTGTAAAACATTTTATAAAACTATAAAGTCTTTTTTTTTTATAAATTTAAGGTCAACCTTTGCAGTTTTGCAACTCTTGAACAAATAAAAAACAGTGAAAAAGATTTAAAAAAACGTTAATATAAGTAAAAGGTTTTTGAAATATAAAAAAACTAACTAGAATTGTTGTAAAACATTTTATAAAACTATAAAGTCTCTTTTTTAATAAATTTAAAGTCAAAAACTTTTCAGTTTTGCAACTCTTGGACAAATAAAAAACAGTGAAAAAGATTTAAAAAAACATTAATATAAGTAAAATAAAGAACATACTGCCCCTTTAGTCGCTATTATATCAAACTTGGAAATTAAAAATTGGAATTATCGAAAGTTCCAAGGTTGTGATAATATAATGAAACTTAATTGTATTGATAATTTATTAGTCATGCCATTAGACTCAATAAATATGGAGGAAGCGAAGGCAGGAGTCTCCATATATTTTTTTCGACTTTATTTTCAAGGCAGATTACAAATTTAAAAACTGATCCTGCAGCATTTTTCCGACGAATGCTGAAAATAATTGAACACTAAAAAAATTCTAAACTGAAATAGTTATATAAATTGAGATCAATTAATGCTCATGATGTACAAGGTGATCAATTATTTTTACACCCCCACCCCCCCCTTAACTGTGTTATTTTTGGAAAAGGAAAAAAGTGTAAAGACTAAAGTTTTAATTATTTTTCGTAGCTTTTAAATACGATATCAGAAAAACAATTGAGTAACGCTAAAAGCACTTATAATACAAACTTGGGCTTTTTGTTTGATAACATACTGTATAGCTTTTCAAAAATTATAACACTGTATATTTATCTCTATACTACAATATAAAAAACCAAGTTCAATGCAGCACATCTAAGAATATTCTATTCTGAATATTTAAAAAAAACACAGAGGTATATTCTATGGTTAACTTTAAAACAATTCAAAATATTCTGACAATAATTGGTTAAAACCAAACATTTTGGCTTTAACCTGTTGTAGTGTTCGTTTGTATTGTATATATAATTAAAAGCACCTTTAAATTTTGATACAAGGTTTTAATTTTATTATAGATACCAAAGAAAGTTTTTTTAATAATTTTATTAATTACATTTATTATATTTATTATTTGACTATGTTGCAAGACATATTAAAATTTGACTGCCCTGTTATCTTTTTTTATAACAATTCCTATTGTCTGATGATGTGATTGTTCACGAAACTGGTAACAACAATAAAAGGAATTTTATGAGAATTTTTCTTTGCCTGTAAACATGAATAATTACTCATATGGGATCAGCCTTCCTATTTTAAATTTATAATTAAAAAAGTATAACATAATATAAAAAGTACGTATTTATTCTCAAGATTACATGTGCAATAAGTAAGTTTTTTTGACAAAACATATTTATTTTTTTTTAAAGAAATAAAAAAATATTATTTTAATATCTCAAAATACACATAATTCTTAAATATCCAGATAATAATTTGAAAATTATTCTTAGGACATTCTCAAGAGAAAGAACGGGCCCCATTCGTCTATTCTAAGAATATTCTAAAAATAATATTCTTATTTATAGGTTAATTTAAGAATAATAGAATATTCTGCAGAAATATTTTAAGAATAATTTAGGGATAGGCCCTTTTAAAAATGTACTTATCCAAATTAATCCAGTTACAACTATTTCGTACTTCGATAGTTTGAAAAATAACTTGTCAAGTTAAACGCATTCGAAGGCCATGTTAAGATAAAATCTCGACAATACATTTTACTTCATCAATATATTTGGTAATGTAATTTAAGCTGAACGAAATGCTGTGAATTTTCTAACCTAGATATCCAAAATGATAGAAAATGGGTACCGTAACAGGCCCCCATTTCAACCTTTCTTCTCTTTGTCTCTTCTTTTTCTTTTCTTTCTCGTTTGCTTTTTCTTTCTTCTACTTTATTTTTCCTATCCTTTTTACTTCTCCTCCTCGTTTTCTTTTCTTGTTCCTTTCCTGTCGTTTTCCTTTGCTTCTCCCTTTCCCTTTTACCTTTGTTCTCCATGATTTCCTTTTTTCTTCCTCCTTTGGGTTTCCCTTTCTCTTTTGTCTTTTTCCTTTCCCTTTTTTCTCTCTTTGTCCATCGTTGTTTTCAGAGTCCCCTTTTAAGTTTTATTCAATCATATAATTAAATCTTGGTATGTCTGTAAATTTATTCTTTAAGTTTTTTAGTTGCTTAATTCAAAACTGTCCACAATTAAATACAGTAAAACATTTTTTAAACATGACCAAGAAAGATTATTTAAAAAACAAATATTGCCACTTATTTATTTAAATGCCAAAGTTAGGCGCAAAATGTGAGATCATCTGAAAGGAAAGGTAAACCCAAAATATTTACGTGTGTGCCTAGAATACAAAATTTTTTCTTTACTCTTTGTTTGCATTATAATACAAGGAACTAGGAAATCGAAATAGTTTATGCAAATGTACGTCAAAATTGTATATAAAAAGACCATCGACAATTCTATGCACAGTGCAATTCCTTGCAATTATCTGTGTTATTGAACAGTGCTCCAAAACTGGAAGATGTTTAAATTGGTAAGTAAATTAAATAGTGTCTGTGAGTCTGAGTTTTCCTTACAAATTTTTAATAGTTTGAATCTTAGTTTCAAAAAATTTAAAATGCTGGTAACTTGTCCAAAAATTGATATTTTTTCGAAAGCAAAAAAGCCTGTTAGATTGTATGGAAGATTATTATTATATTGTGATATTTGAAAAAATTCAAATATATAAAATTTCGGAACTCTAAATAAAAATTTAAATAATTTAAAAAAAATAGAAAAATAATAAAATTAAATTTCGAAGAAAAACATAAGAAAAATGAAGGAAGATTAAAATGCTTCTGCTATGAAATTTTTACAATTTAATTCAAAAATATTATTTTCGTTTCTCTGCGAAAACTAATGAACGAAATATTCTTTTCAAAGCATTTGGTCATTTATTTTAGACTGTAATGACGTTATAGGTAAAGGATCTGTGAAATAATAATTTAAGTACAAAGACAGATATTTTTAAAGATTTTCAATTTTAAGCCAGCAAAATTTCATCATTTTCTCTAAACTCTGCAAATAAATCCAAGACATAAAATATTTTTAATCTTCATGAAGAAATAGGCGTAATATGTTTTCTATCTTTCCAGCTGGTTTTATTGGTAGTCCTTGCCATTGCCTCCGTAGCTTTTGCTTATCCAAGAGCCTATCCAGGACCGGACCCCGCTCCAATTCCGTCACCACAATACTTATACGGTGCCTACCCATATAGTGGATACTACTATGGTTAATCCCAAATAATGAAGGTCCTGCTGATGAATTTGCTATACAACAATCAACGCATATTATTTTAGTCTAAAATGTTTGCCTATTTTTGAAAATAATAAATTTTAGAATAATGTAATAAGATTTGTGGTATTATTTCCTAGCACACTTAAGATCAACATAATATTGAAAGTTAGCACAAAAATGGTATCAAATAATATTGAGTTATCAAATTACTTCTAAAATCATTTGGATTTACCTTCAGATGGGTATAATGAATGCAACACCATAAAAACACTATGTTTATTAACTGGGAAGCTATAAATAAACAATAACAAACAATAATAAACAGTAATAAATAGTTAATTTCTGTCCAAAAATAAATGTTTAGCAACGATGGCCGGCACTGAATTTTAAGTGTCACATTTAAATACCATTATCTTATAGCAACATTTAACGACGTCATTAAAATTTTAGAGATTTCGTTACCCCTTTAAGAATAATGAGGTGTGTTTACTACTTACTACACTGAGGCGATAATGTTGACCAAACGTGTACATGTACAGTTTTATGCATATTAGTTGCCAAAAAGACTATTATAGAAAAAATTAGAATATGACCAATTGCTTTGGTTTTTCTATTGGCAATCTTTTTAAGCACCTTTTTCAATGGTCTGCAGTTTATAGACAAAATATATATTAATAACGTCAACCTCTCGAAATCCTGATCGTGGTGGTCTCTGCATAAACACAAAGGCATTTATAAATCTCAGCAAATCTGGTTTACTTGGTTCTATTTTAATTTATTAAAACAACGGACTGCTTTACTACCTGTTTCCAAAAGCAAGAGCAAGGACTAATATTTAGGTGTTGGCTTATGCTCTTGATTGCAAAACAGCAGTCCGAAAACTTTTTGATCTGTTACATCACTAGCAACCCAATCAAGAACAACACCTGCTTGACTAAGGCTCATCTAGTCCAATAATAGTACCAAACATTATTTTAAAATGCCCAATTTTCTCGTTATAATTATTTAATAATAACCGTATACGTAAATCATCAAATGTAATAAATCAACATTTTTTTTCAAAACAACTTCTACGAAACAGCAAAAAGAAGGCATTACCTTTAGTAAAACAGGATACATTAAATTTGTGATGACCTAATAATCCATTACCATCTAATTAAAAGTCTCTGGAGCTGTCGCCTTGATTCATTTCGTTTAATTTCAACGTCAGTCCCCCAATATGATTAAGTGAAATCCTATCATCAACACGACCTTTGCCATCTCGCATCACATAAATATACATAATAATTAAGTACTAGTTTTCGTCTGCATAATATATTAGGTGTAGAAAAAACTCGTGTGTCAACTCTTACGTTTCAAATCTCTATCTTGCTAATTTAAATATTTTCGTACGCATTTCGTGCGAAAGTAAACAGTTGCGTTCCATATTGTATCAGTAAATGCCGGGTTTTTAAGGAGTCTACAAAAAACGCGCAAAAAACAGCGAGGAAGGTAATCAACTGATTAGCAAAATTGTTTATGACAATTGAAGACAATGACAAAATTGGATCGCATAACTGGTCTGATCGGTGATCACAACATTGTTTAATGATATACCTACACGCCCAATAATTATTCATTAGTATTTTCAAGGTACAGAGTGGACAATAAGTTGCACAATGCAGGAGTGTAGCAATGGCACAAACTGTTTTATTAATTATAATACAATCTTAGTCTTAAAAGGCGAAATATTAAATCCGCTGCTTCACAAATCTATTTACCTCTCAAATTAAATAATCCATGTCATACCTCTATTGATATGATTGAAAAGAGGTTTGTGGCTAAGGAAGTAGCTCCGTTTTTAGACATGGAGGGAGTTTTTGATAACACCTTCTACGAATCAATAAAATCATCTGTATAAAATAAATCCATGATTAACGACAGTAAAAGGCTATAATGAAGCGATTTAATAATAGTAACAACCATCAAGGAATATTCACGATAATCAATAGAATTAATATTGAATCATTTCTGATAGAACTAAGAGATTCTGGAATCGACATCCATGAATATGCTGAAGATCTCGTCATAGTAGTAAAAGAAAAACACGACAATGGTTAATCGAGGCAAAGCAATCATTATACGATTTACAAAAAGAAGAAAGCTTTTAATAATAGCTCCAACTGTGAATTGATTGACTTATCGAATGACCAATTAAGAGTTTAAGGAATAGCAACAGCGGCTCTTGGGACTTGCTGATTAGACTTGATGATTATAGCACAAAATAAGTTATTAAAAGTACAATGGTTAGCATGTGTTGAAATTAAAAAAGCAACTGACGCCTCTTTAACAGCAGCAATTGAAACCTTGTTTTTTGGCTTTTGGCGCTTTACTGCCAGGTCACTTGAATGTCCAAAACTAAATTCAGCTTGACACAATAACCAAACTCATTGCCATAATGGCATCTATATATTATATAATATACATTTTGTTATTATATTTTCTAGTGTAAAATACTAGAAAACCACTGATACGAATTTTAGATAACAATATTGTATTTATATTCATTTAGAACTCTATACAGTGGTTTTCTGGGGCAAACTGTTGAGGTTTGCCTTTGATACTACACTTTTATCCTGACATATTTTGGCAATTTTCGTATTTCTATTTATTTTTTAGCATTTGGCGTGATTCCCAGAATTAAATTTAATGAATACAAAATTATTATCAATAATCTCATTGAGTCCATTTGGTACGAAATCGCATTAAGACTTATTTTAGGCTTCCTCATGTTGCAACTTCTGGTTATGAAACCGAAACGGGTACCGGCAGTAATTTTTGTAATCACGACAATTTTTTTTTGAAATCTTCATTTATTGATTGCCTTTCGATCTGTCGAGGTAGATTTTTGATTTTACAAAAATTCTCAATTTTCTTTGGAAATTTTTGAAAAATTAGGGGCAAAAATCGAAAATCTAACTGCTACCAAAGAGAAAAAGTTATGGCAATAAAGTAAGGAAAACGGTGCTTTTTTATTTTTTTGATAAAGATAATACCTAGCTTAGGGGATAGAAGTGTTTGAAGTTAACGTGTTTCTTTTTAAATTGAAGCATTTGCGATGATTATAGAAAAATTGACAACCTCTGTACTATTTTGTCCTACCTGGCTTTATAAAGGATTAAAGGACCTTCAAAATTCTTTTTTAGATGATTTTTAGAGCTAAGTGTGAAGGAGATAATATGACCGAGTCAGTATTAAATTCTGAAACATAAATTGATTCTCTTGACCAACAAATCAGCTCCAACTTTTTCCTTCAACCACCCTATATCTTCAAAATCCAGTTTAATAAACAAGTGTTTCACGAGCTGGTAGTTATATCCTGATTCCTCCCATAAAGGATGTTATTGCCCTATGACGACGACCACACCCTGACTACTCTAGTTTTTACAGACACCACGGCCGACCGCTTTTTAGAGGAACACCAGTGCAAGATCGCAAAAATAAATAAAACCAGACCCAGCCACCTGGTAACTCAAAACTGGTATATTAATCCAGTAAACGTTGTTAGGCACATGTTAATTGTCTCGGTTAATTTGCCGCACAAAATATTAATGCAGATTAAAACATTTACACAATAGTTCGCAAATTCCGATTAGGCCATTTTTATTTCTAATGCTCATATGAAAAAAAATATATCTGTCTTCTTTTTTTTCAAACAGTATTACTCCATCGGCTACAACTACTTTTATGGCGTATCCGGCCGGTATGGACACCAAATCATTCACCCGTCTCATGTTGACTGTTACAAAGTGGACATGTAAACAGAGGGATTCCCAATTTGGTCCACCGTTTTGGTGATAAATTCAGATTTCAAATATATGGTACGACATTCCAAATAGAACGAGTTTTTTTAAACTTAATCATAAATGTAAATATTTATAAATACGACTTGGTAGTCGTTAAAAATAGACTACGAAACGGACCTTATATTTTATGCAGGATCATTCAGATTAGGTCAGTAAGTTATTCTAAAAGGAGTTACATATTGCGTCTTTCGTTATTGGCTTGAAAATGTGACTTGAAAGCAGAAACGCGCGTAAACATTTTTCGCTGCTACGCACGCTAAACGACTAAATATTTGCATAAAATTAAGCAATGAAATACAGGAAACCTGCAGGCATATTTGCAAATCAAAAATTTTTACAATATCCTGCGATTTCATTTTTATTACTAAATCTTTAATTTTAAATTTGTGTAAAAGTCTGAACAACTTTTTAAATGCAATACCAATTTTCCAAAACTCACATTTTATTTCAAATGTGGAGTAAGGTCTAAAATATTGAAGGCAAAATTAACTATTTAAAGGGTAGTTTTAATTATCGGAGTTTTTTCAATTTTTGAAAACTAATACCTACCATTGAAAATTTTACGAAAAAAGTTATTGAACATTTCTTGTTGGAAGGGTTAATATTTGGTAACATGGATTTTCATAATCAGGAATGTCTACTGAACTGATTCCAGCAAAAAATTTAAAAATGAATTCGAAACGAATGCGCCCATACAGCTTGGCCCATTAAACAAACCATTGTATTATAATTATGTAAAATACCAATCAAATATGTATTGGTAATCGGCAACGACGGTGCGTAACAATAACAAAAAACACTTCAGGCGTGAGACTGATTTATATCCTTGTTTTTTTTAGCAAGTGAAAATTGTTTTTCACAAAACAGACAAATTGATAAAAACTCTTGATTAGACTTCATGCCCAATTAAATTTATTTGACTTTATAATTATAGGCTCCTTTTCAACTACCATTTCGATTAAATGTGAACTGGAATGACTAACTTCTTAACTAACCTGGTTCTGCCTTGGGACATGTACAAAAAACGTCGCTGAATGCCAAGGTTACATTTGTTTTTATTAATGATATACGCATTGTGACTGATAGGTGCAATAAATAATTCATCGGATTTTTTCTGATGGTGATAATTGCGAGACTAATGATATCGCTTAATAAAATGCTGGAAAGTCGAAATGTGTTAGGCGGTTACGTCGAAGTGGTCTTCATTAAAAAAGGATGTATGAACATAAAATCCTTGAGGATACAACTGAAGAATGGGCGAAAACCAGACAAAATTTGATGAGAAGTTATGTTTTTTCAGCCACGAGGACAACAGTTTGAAAATTATTGATAAAATAAATTATCCACTGCCCATAATTTCTGCGTCTACAGACCACAAATTGGTTCAAAATTACCTTTAAATTTTTGAGAATTAATTTTGTGTTTGTAGAATTACTTATTTGTTTCAATAAATCAATGCAATTTTTTTAAATCAAATTGAAATTGGAGAAACACGTGAAAAATTCAAGAAATCTGATTTATTAAATAAAACAAATGATAGGAAATCATCCCACATCTAATACGTTATTAATAGGACGACCATTCATATTTGGCAAAATACTAATGAAAATGCTCTACGCACGAAGGCGTGTCCTGACAAGCCTTCGATTAGTTTTCTTAATAAACAAAATAGACAATCTTGTAAATATTTACAATTCATTATTTTTAATGCATAAATATTCACATTTAGTTATCGCACTGGAATGTCCGACTTAAGTGACTATTAAAATTTGAATGGTATGTGGAATGATACTCCTATGGTATTCATATGGTAATCCAAAGCTTGCAAAGATTTATTAACGAATATCTACTGTTAGTGTAAATCAAAACTGTTCTTTACAAAAATTACATATTATACAAAATATAAATTGTATCATCATCATATTTGTTCATTTTTTCATAAAATTTTAAATCAAAAAATAAATATTTCGCTCCAAAAAAATTACAGCTTATTTGAGACGCAAAAATGTAAATTTTCACCAAATTTCATTAAAATCGAATCATTTTTGTGGGAGATGAAAATAAAAAATGAAAAAATTGGTTTTTGGCATTTTTTCTCAACAGTTTTGAGGTTATATTGAAACATGGTTGAAATAAGAGTTGTAGATCTTTCTATTATTATCTACAATTTTTGCATTAAACTTTTTTCGACACTGCTAAGAATTTTGCCGATTTTTTGTCTCTGAAAGCCGGTTCGGTATTAGACCTCTGAAGACACTCTTATTCCCAATTTACTTGTAGAGTCTGATAAGCACCAAACTAGAACCCTGAGTTAGCTGAAAACTTTAACAATGTTTTAGATACTGACAAATTTTTCTTTTGAGATTGAGATTGTTTGCCTTGCACCAAAGTCAACCAAGGAATTCTAAGAATGGGTACTATTTATTGGAGCAAAATCTCGTGGTCAACGATTTATTGGTTCACTTGCTCTGTGCAAAGATATTCTACTGTACTGAGATCTTCCTCTCAATTCCAAGTCTTTTTTTACTCCCTACCGGTTGCGTCAACAATCGACAGATTTGATGAGACCAACTAAATAGCTTCCAATTTATCAATAAAATATAACAAAATGTATAACTCTAAAACAGTAGATAACATAAGTTAAAAGCGCTGAAGCTCTTTGTAAGAAAAATTCCACAAAAATTTCACTAAATCAAAGATTGAGTCAGGGATCATTACTTAGTTTACGTATCTGAAACTTACCAAACTAGAAGTTCAAGATAACTAAGATGTTAAATCCAGACTCATAGCCTTTGACATCGAGGAACCTTCTCAGATAGTTTAGCCTGAATTCTACACCAAGAAATTCTCAAAACCTAAACGAGTAGACTAGTCTTTTAAAGTGCTTAAACTGCTCATAAAATTCGTCCTATATTTCGTTCGAATGCAGCAAATGGAAAAATTACTTTCCTCAACAGTTACACGGAAACAGTACCATTGCAATTTTGAACGAAGAGGAGAAGACAAAGATACAAAAGAGATTCTTCCACATCCTACACTACTCGAGGCACTCGGATGCAGATACTTCGTACAGCAGCGCTTCATGCAAATTAAATTCCAAAGGAAACAAAATTACCTAAATTAAATTCAGGATAGAACGTTTTTTGCGCCCCCATTTCCCACAGTCCAAACATAGTCTAAATTATTGGGCTATGTAAATTTGTACACGAAAGGGCAACGGCCATAAATTGAACAAGGACCATTTTAAACTCATATATGAACATCCTTTTAACTTTGCAGCTGGGATTAAACAAATTTAGTCGATGTTGTGTTTTAATTTAGAGAGCACGAGGTCGATGACCCTTCTGTGTTCTTAAAGGTTCAAAGCTAAATCAATTTTTGACGGAAGATTCCGTAATTTAATAATATTTTAAATGCCACGAGCGCTAAGATAACGCGAGTACAGAGTGGAATGTTCTCGGGAGTATTAAGGGATATCGACAACGGATTCCACCAGTGGGCCAGGATATACAGAGCACAACCAATCCCTGGGATATCGCCACGAGCCTCACCTGCGATTCGAATTCAAGAGGAATATTTAGTTCCTTCAAAACTCCGAGATCAATCTCATGGAACAATGGAAAATTTATAGTCCAGTGCCAATAATTAAAAAAAAAACAAAATTTTGTAGATTTTTGGCCTCTGAAAACCAGTTCGGCACTAGACTATTAAGAAAAACAAACAATTTAGAAGTCATTTAACTTCTTTAGAAAACACTTGCGTTACTTCGAGCAACATTGGCAAGTCGAGATGGGAGCAAAAATTAAATTTATGGGGTTAAGAGAGGCAGTTTAAATTTTCAAATCTTTAATTTCTATCAAGAAATCGCGTACATATTCTTAAAAAAACTTGTTCTACGCCTCGTAGCAATCCATCAATTATGTGTCGCTTTATTTTCGTGATGAACAGGCCCTGCTTCCTTTGATGTCATTTCAATTTTGAACAAAATCCGAATAAAATTGAATCACGTTTGACGAATAGGATGCTATAAAAATATACCACTCTACTTGCCGGCAATAAAATGCCCCATCTAGGGGTGTGTGCGTGAGGGTCAATGCTCTCGCAATCTTGATTTTACATTTTTGTCCATTGAATCGAGTGGGAATAGAAAACGAGGTGTCGAAGTCAGGAAATATGGTTAGCAACTTCTCTGTGAATAACACGGAATATACGCTATTTTGTCTCTAATTTCGAGAGGTTTCCTTTTAAGGCGAACCAATATGATTGTTTTGTTGCTTGGAGAAATGTTTGGCTGTTGCTCTTTTGCGTAGAAAATAATAACTGATGCGGAATTCATCTAAGACTGAAAATAAAGAGTCTGTAATATTACAATAATAACAAAAATAATTATTCATTTTTAAATTAACGTTTTAACATTTTAGCACTTTGTAGTAGCTAAAATTTCTTTATTTATTTTTTTATCAAGTCCACAATGGATGATTCACCCTGTTGTTACCATATTTCGAGAGATATGCAAAGTTATAGATTTTGTGCATTTGCGATTCGCGCACGTTAATTTTTTATCCTGCGGGAAGTCCTTGGACTAATAAAGATAAGTTAAATAAATGATAAAAAAACACGACTGAAGAACCTACTTTATTTTTCTCATTTTCCTGCTCCATAGAGACAAAAATATTTTGCACGCATTTTTTTTTTTAAATATTATTTTCTCTAAATCTGTGCCTTTAGAAAAAATATTACTATTATTCACGTCATCAATCAGAAAATGGGCTTAATCGAGCTGATTCAGTGCTCTCATAAAGGTGGGAAGTTGGTAGTTTATGGGACGCTTCTATAAATAGCGAATGAACTGGATCGTTTAATAAATTGGAACAAAAAGGTATGTAAATTTTTCGTCACCACGCTGACAACCTAAATTGGAAAACAGGATCTGTAAATCTGTGCACGACACCTTTCAACATTAACGTTTCTGCATTTATTGTACGAGGCATGCAAATGTCCCAGATGAAATATAGTTGATAGAAATAGACAGAAATACAAAAATAAAAAAATTGGAAAGTAAGTCAATTTTAACAGCCGACTAAACTTGATGCAAATATCAAATACATAATGGACCAAATTCAATGTTATTTGGGTTTTTGAATTTATTCTCCAAATAATGAAGTGTCGAGAATTTTCATAAATAAATCCAGAACGCATATTATTATGTGAAGTAAGGCGGAATAAATTAAAATATTTTTATGCAGTACCTTCTTCTTCATCCAAGGCTATTGGGAACTGCTACAGACGCTTGTTGAATTTAAAATATGTGATTTCTTTTCGCTTTTAGCATACCATCGATGTTATCAAGATGAATATTGTTGCAATTAAGGCTACATGCGCAGTTAGGAGTAATTAGACAATTAAGATAAGGATAATAAATACGTGTCAGTATAACAACTAATAAATAACTCTTTTAAAGTATGGAATACATTAATTAGATCGTGAATATGTTATTTTTGAAAAAAATCTAAAACAGATTGATATTATTTGACACATATCTGTCGTTTTGATGATTTCAAGTTATAATGTTCACCAAGAATATTGTTAGTGAAGCAGCAACTCTTTAGTTATAACGCAAAAACGACTCAACCGATGAAGATGTAATAAGAAAAATGGCCCATTTCAAAGATGGCAAAGAAGATTGGAGAAGGAACCTTTTTTTTTGGGAAAATCGTATATTTAACAACTGTTAGATGACTTTTAGATTTTGAAATTTGGTAAAAAGTCTTGTACCGCAGTTGGAGCCTATTGTGGTTGCTGAAATCGATTGATTGAAATTGACCTGTTCAAGGTCATCTTCGATTTTTGAAGAAAATAAAAAATTTGTGAATGTACGTCGGATTTCAAATCAGTTTGTTTATTGGTGCTCAAAAATGCCTTATCTAAAAATGATTGATATTTGTTGTTAATAAATCATTTTTGACGTCAATGTAAATGACAAGTGAAACTAGGTTATGTTTACTTTTTGACGTAGATGTCAAAGTCAGATTGAAAAATAGGTTAAGTTGATTTTTTGACGTGGATGTGAATGTGAAATTAAAACAAGGTAATATTAATGAATTTTATGAAACTAGGTTATTTTAATTTTTTGACGTGGATGTAACTGTCAAATGAACCTACGTTATATTAATGAATTTTATGAAACTAGGTTATGTTAATTTTGGCCGTAGACGTCAAAGTTAAATTTAAAACTAGGTTATGTTAATTTTTAACTTCAATGTCAATATCAATGTCAAATGAAACTAGGTTATGTTTATTTTTCTACGTAGATGTTAAAGTCAGATTGAAAAATAGGGTAAGTTGATTTTTTGACGTAGCTGTCAATGTCAAATTAAAACTAGGTTATGAATTTTATAAAACTAGGTTAATTTTGCCGTAGACGTCAAACTTAAATTGAAAAGTAGGTTATGCTAATTTTTTAGGGTCAATGTCAACGTCAATGGCAAATTAAACGAGGTTATGTTTATTTTTTGACGTAGATGTCAAGGTCAGATTGAAAAATAGGTTAAGTTTATTTTTTGACGTGGCTGCCAATGTCAACTTAAAACTAGGTTATACTAATGAATTTTATGAAACTAGGTTATGTGAATTTTTTCCTTAGACGTCAAAGTTAAATTGAATAGGTTATAAATAGGTTACGCTAATTTTTTAGGGTCTATGTCAACGTCAATGTCATATTAAACGAGGTTTTGTTTACTTTTTGACGTAGATGTCTAGGTCAGATGATTGAAAACTAGATTATGTTAATTTTTTGACGTGGATGTCACTGTCAAATTAATACTATTCTATATTAGTGAATTTTATGAAACTAGGTTATGTTAACTTTTAACATCAATGTCAATATAAATGTCAAATGAAACTAGGTTATGTTTATTTTTTACGTAGATGTCAAACTCTGATTGTAAGATAGGTTAAGTTGATTTTTTGACGTGGATGTCAATGTCAAATTAAAACTAGGTTATATTACTGAATTTTATGAAACTAAGTTATGTTAATTTTTGCCGTAGATGTCAAAATTAAATTGAAAACTAGGTTGTGCTAATTGTTTAGCGTCATTGTCATCGTCAATGTCAAATGAAACTAGGTTATGTTAATTTTTTTACGTAGATGTCAAAGTCAGATTGAAAAATAGGTTAAGTTGATTTTTTGACGTGCTGTCAATGTCAAATTAACACTAGGTTATATTATTGAATTTTATGAAACTAGGTTATGTTAATTTTTACCGTAGACCTCAAAATTAAATTCAAAAATAGGTTATGTTAATTTTTAAAATCACTGTCAATATCAATGTCAAATGAAACTAGGTTATGTTTATTTTTGCCGTAGATGTCAAAGTTAAATTGAAAACTAGGTTATGCTAATTTTTTAGCTTCAATGTCAACGTCAATATCAAATGAAACTAGGTTATGTTTATTTTTTTACGTAGATGTCAAACTCTGATTGGAAAATAGGTTAAGTTGATTTCTTGACGTGGATTTCAATGTCAAATTAAAACTAGGTTATATTAATGAATTTTATGAAACTAGGTTATGTCAAATTTTGCTGTAGATGTCAAAGTTAAATTGAAAACTAGGTTATGCTAATTTTTTAGCGTCAATGTCAAATGAAACTAGGTTATGTTAATTTTTTTACGTGGCTGTCAATGTTAAATTAAAACTAGGTTATATTAATGAATTCTATGAAACTAGGTTATGTTAATTTTTACCGTAGATGTCGAAGTTAAATTAAAAACTAGGTTATGTTAATTTTAAGCATCAATGTCAATGTCAATGTCAAATAAAACTTGGTTTTGTTTATTTTTTGACGTAGATGTCAAAGTCAGATTAAAAACTAGGTTAAATTGATTTTTTGACGTGGATGTAAATGTCAAATTAAAACTAGGTTATATTAATGATTTTACAGAGTTGATTATTTTTATTTTATTTTAAAGTGTTTTGCTTTGGACACTAAATTCTGTAATATAATTCAATGCTTTATAACATGCAGTTGTATTATTCGACAATAATATCATTTTCAAGTGATTTCAATGATTGCGTCCAACAGATTTTATATTTATGTGTTCAGAAGAGGAGCATCAGTATAAACATATCATATTGGATATTTTTGTTGTTATTATGCTTGTATAAAACCTAACTAAAGTCACTTATAAACAATACGCATCAAACAAAGAAAGAAAATTGTTAAAAAAAATATTATGATTTTATAAAGAAGCAACAAATCTATTCAGGCAATGTGCTAATAAAAGCAATGGAATACGCTATTGAGATAGGTATGCGCGATTATGATTATCATATAAATTCCTAATTAAATATTTGATAAACATCAGAGAAAATATTTATTATGATAAATTAAAATTTTCTAACTTTAATTTCATGTAATTCATGTCGGTCTTCTCATATAAATGAATTGAAATTTGGAAAACCATGCCTCAAAATACTTATTATTATTATTATTATTATTATTGTCGTTTAATTTAAAATAAATGAATGTGCAGTTTTAATATACGATGGGAGAAATGATCTAACACATATTAATGAAAAAACCAAAACAACCACAGGTTTAATTAATTAATTGTCAAAAAACACGACTTTATATTTTTTTATTTACAAATGAATATTATTACCAAATTATACCGTTATTTTGCACAAAATGTTATATTTAATATTGTAATCATTATTAAAGTGCATTTCCTATTGAACATAATTTACAGTAAAGACCGCGAAGGTACGAACATGATAAACATTTACATTTTCTGGTTGTCTACTAACGGAGCGGAAAAGCCCGTCGTCAACGGCTTGACGGCGATACTATAGTCGAAAATAATTCCATTTGCTTGCGTCCGTTGGCTCCTGGTGAGATTAATATGCTGCTACTGCTCGATGGCCTCACACTAAGTTCGCACCTTCGTGGTCCTTGCTGTACAACGACTACGAATAATTAATTAATGAAGTGGCAACTTCAGATCACATAAACCGTTGCCAATACATCCATACGTGACCACATTATCTCTCGTGAAAGATCTAGATGCGAGGATTACTACTTAATATTAATTATACGAAACCGGACCAGAATTTGATTAAAATCTTGTTTGGGTTTTTTCTAAACTGTATTATTAGCAAACAATTTCGGCATTTATATTTATTGCATGACGTGTTCGGATCACTGTTGGAATAATGGCACGTATTAACGACACGTTGAAATTTGTTTATTATTCAAAACAAATGCATTACATTTTAATCTCTCCTTTGCGATTTCCGCATCGTATAAATACTTTGCGCAGACTTATAATCCGTTTTAGATGTTGTTAGTTATCCTTTATGTATGAGTCCGAAATGGGTCCGAAAATTAACATTGTGGGTGTCGCTTTCGTAAGTACTTGCCAATTTAAATTGCTTTTTAGTTTGTCGCCCGACTTTTATAATATTTTAATCTGTATGGGAGGTCGAGTTTCAGTATGAATTTATTTATTAGCAACAAAGGGAACAAAGAGGCAAACGTTAATTTTTCAAGTTATTTTAGATTTCAGGAAGCCTGGTTGATAAAAAAAAAATATGACATGCATATTGCCTATACGCGGTGATTCTAAAAATTGTCATTCTAAAGAGTAAATAATCGAAAAAGTGAGGTTAGGAAAGTGTCTTTTGTACTACTAATTCAGTTTATATTACATAATAATTTTTTCACAAAAAAAATGTACTTATTAGCAACACAATCATAATGTTATAAAAATATTTCAAATTTTCAATAGTTAATGGTAATTTGACACTGCTTTGACAGCTGTCACCTATAAAAATTTGCAATCTGTCGTCAGATTTAAATACAGCAACCAGAAAAATATAATAATTTTTCAAGGTCATTATTATAGATTATTTCAAGTTTATGAATTGTTAATGTTGACTTAACCGGCAGCTGTCAACTGTCAAAATCGTCAATTTACCATAAGATTAGAATTGAGAAATTTCAAAAACATAACCTCCTTCCCAAGTATTTAAAAAAAAAATTAAGGCAATAGTATAAAAAATATTTCTAAGAACATCATTTTTACTGAATTCCTAACTTAGACAATGGTTTTATTCACCCTTTTACCTTATTCTGACCGAAATTTTGAAGCTGCCATTTTGAAAAACCAAATTTGGGCAGCAAAATTAAATTCAGCGTACCCAAATCTTTGGGTGTACCAAATTTTGTTAATTTTAATTAAAAAAAATTTTTGCAAGGAGCTCGATACTCGCTGGTTCACCAATCAGCTACGTGGCTGGATCCACACTTTTCGGTACGCATCCTCATACATGGAAGCAACGTCCCGAACCAGGACGTACATGAAAGTCAGAAAGAGGTCAAGTGACAACCTTGACTTTATTAATTTTTTTATTATTTAGAATAGTAATGCCGCTACCATTTGCAGTCAAAGCTTATAAATAAAGTAGGTCGTAGTGGAACAAAGTCTTTTTTTTTGTCTAATTGACCGACATCCGTCTTCATTCAGTTAATAAATTAATCATGATGGAATCTGTGAGTCGCAATTGTTCCGAACAGGTGCTCCAAATGTTACTAATAAATAATTCATGTAGGTATACCGGGAGATAAAACCAGGACCTCCTTATTTTATTTAATCATCTAGATAAATGGATGACATATTAAAGCTTAATGGAATGACTTTTGCGTTTCCGGCTTAGCCGGAAATGACCTCAATTTTCTTATTTCAAACGTTACAATTTATAAATGTTTAAATTTTTTGAGCTTGTGCGAAATTTTGAACGCAGTTTTGTTCTAGGTATTGTCCTATTTCTTCTTCTGCATGATTATGGTTGACGCCGCTCCAAAATTCAACGTCTTCTTTGCTCTACGTGCCCCAGATAATTTCTATCGCAGTGAAATTGGGAATATAATCAACGACATTGGATACGTTGGGAATGGTGGATATTCGGATTCCGTTTCTGAATTAATAAATTGATTAAACGATGTTTTAAATAAATTGATTGTGATATTATTTATTATTTTTATATTTTATTAATTAAAATAGAAAATAAACCATTGTTCTTCTTTCGTTTATTCCCTTGCAATACTTGGCTAGTTATGAACAACGTGAATAATAATTTTAAGTAGTTTTAGCTCTCGATTAATATTTGTTGTTTGGACTTATTGGGATTAATCTAAAAAAATAAATGTAAAGACCCCTATGGATTGTACGATTTGAACACTTAGTTTCTTGAAAGCCATTTATAACAGCAAAAAAATCAAAAACTTCATTTGTTTCATATAAAGAAACGGAGCTTTTTTCACTTCTTGCATTTAACTAAGAGAAACAATTCTACTAGAGATCTCATTGTAAATTATTTTCGACTCTTGTTATCTTGATATATCAGGTGTTGAAAACGTACAATCTATAATCAATCATCCTGTACATAGGAATGCAAATATTCAGGGTGATTCACGAGGAAAGGGACAATGTTATGGTAGATAGAGTTCACTTAGGTGAATTAGAAATGACTATTGAAAAAAGCCAGAGCCTTTTTTTTATTGATCTACAGAGTGATTTATGAGTTTTGCCAAATACTTCTTAAGGTAATATCTTTTAAACTAATCACTAAAATCAGCTCGTATTGTATGGGTATATAGTATACAATTTATTGTCAATTTACATGCATAATCAAAGACAGAAAATTCCAGGGCCGGCTCAACTAATTTTAATTTTTAGGGCTCCTATGAAAAAATTCACCCTGTGTACGTGATTTTTAAATTCTAATACTGAATTATGAAACTACATACAAAAATGATCGAAAAACATGTATTTTGTTGCTTTGCCACAGTTTGGGCGAATTTTAAATAAACGATCAATTTTCGCCAAAATCGAAGGTCTGCACAAAATAAATTTATAAAATTACATTTTCCTCTCTTATTTAAACTAAAATATTTGTTATACAAAATTTTGTGATTTCATGCATGATTAATATGAAATAAATAATCAAAAATAAATAATTTCAACATCAGATTAAGTAATTTTTATTTCTGAGGTTTCTGTGAAAAAAATCAGTCTGTATACATTTTTCTCAAATTCTGATAATAAATAATGGAACTACATTAAAAAAAACCACTGCCAATTACGGGATCAAAACTTCCTCACCGTGTGGTGGAGTTTATAACAAAAGTAATTTTTGACGTATTTTGTTTTTTGACGCATTTTGTTTTTTTTGTACGTATTTTGTTTTTTTGGCGTATTTTGTGTATTTCAACATTTGGACACAATATTATAATGAGTTGTATATCAGATCCTATTTATAATCTTTCATCACGAATAAATTTTTTTGTAAAGTTAGAAATAGAAATGTTAGGGTCCGGTAGATCCCATTCCAGTGGACCGATTTTGCTCATCAACGAACTCAATCTTTTCCTTGACCTCTAGAACGTGTGTACCAAATTTGAAAGCTTTATTTCAAAAAAAGAAAATTTTTGTGTATCGTCATAATTCGTCGAGAATCGTCCAGAAATGCAATAAAAATTTTAAAAATTTATTTCACGAATACATATCTTCCTCACTTTTGGTGAGGAAGTAATTAACGAAATTGTTTATTTTTTTATCACAGTACATCAATAAACAGAACATTAATAATCCTGTCGTTATTAGGAAAGCCGTGGGAAATTTAATTTTACGACAAAGAAAATGTAGGAAGGCAGAAGCTTTCATTTTGAAAATAAGTTATAAGGTTTTATGTTCTGTGAATTTGTTGTTTATAATGTTCTTTTTATTGATGTATTGTGATAAAAAATAAATAATTTCGTTAATTTTTAAATGTAGTTCCACAATTTATTATCAGAATTTGAGAAAAATGTATACAGACTGATTTTTTTCACAGAAACCTCAGAAATAAAAATTACTTAATCTGATGTTGAAATTATTTATTTTTGATTACTTATTTCATATTAATCATGCATGGAATCACAAAATTTTGTATAACAAATATTTTAGTTTGAATAAGAGAGGAAAATGTAATTTTATAAATTTATTTTGTGCAGATCTTCGATTTTGGCGAAAATTGATCGTTTATTTAAAATTCGCCCAAGGTGTGGCAAAACAACAAAGTACATGTTTTCGATCATTTTTGTATGTAGTTTCATAATTCAGTATTAGAATTTACAAATAACGTACACAGGGTGAATTTTTTCATAGGAGCCCTAAAAATAAAAATTAGTTGAGCCGGCCCTGGAATTTTCTGTCTTTGATTATGCATGTAAATTGACAATTAATAGTGTACTCTATACCCAAATACGAGCTGATTCTAGTGATTGATTTAAAATATATTAGCTTGAGAAGTATTGGGCAAAACTCATAAATCACCCTGTAGATCAATAAAAAAAAGGTTCAGGCTTTTTTCAATAGTCATTTCTAATTCACCTAAGTGAACTCTAACTACCATAACATTTTGTCCCTTTCCTCGTGAATCACCCTGCTATCCTCTTTATATCAATAATTAAATATCCATCCAAAATCTCCATGTCAAACGAATATTCTTTCTGGACTATAATTCCAAATTTTCACAAAAAATCTATCAAATCAATTTTCCTATAAAGAAATTAACGCCTTAACGATAGCGTGTTGTGATTAGAAATTCTTTTGTGTGTCATCGAATAGAAAATTGCTATGTTTCTGCATTTTTCCAAACAATTTACACCCACACTTGCAGAGTTACGAAATTTGCCAAATTTTAGCTGACACATACTAATATAACCTATACAGCTTTCTATACTTCTTGGAAAACAAATGGAATAAAAAATACTTTGATTTGCACACCTTTTGTCGTTAAAATATTCACGGAATGAAACTACAATTTAAATATTTCGCTATTCGTAATGTCATTAATTAAGTATTATAATCAGAGAATTGAATGAGGATTAATAAACAATAATACAATGTGTGAGTGTCACTATTTTTTCATGTAAATGTGCGTGAGGCAAGAAAATTAGAGTATATATACGTCGATAAAATGTAATTCTAACATAGTTTGTTCAATTATTTGTTACAAGCAACTTTACAGTCATGTTCAAACACGTAAGAAATTTTTAATAATATGTACTTCGTATTGTAAAAAAATAGTGTACACTTGAATTCATATTTTGTTTAATATATCGTATTTTGGTAGAAATTTAGATAATAATATGTTGATTATTTTATTTAAACTTAAAAAATTTTAACACTTGCTTATATTAATAATTGAAGCGATACGCCATTTCATATAAATTAAATCCATCTCGCTATCTGTTTACTCTTTTATTTATTGAAATATACCTCTCAGATTCCTAGAAGAAAACGATTTTCTTCAGAGCAATAAAAAATATACTAACATATTGTTTTTATTATTTTCAGTTGGTATTCTTCGGCCTTTTGGCTATTTCCCTCGCTGTCGCCACCGCTAGTCCTTCTCCAGCGGCCAGTCCAGCCGCTGATCCATCTCCCGTGGCTGGTCCATCTCCAGTGGCACGTCCTTCTCCATTAGTATTATCCGCGTATGGGGGTATCCCTCTGGCTTACTCTGCGCCCTATCCTTATGCTGCCGGCTACTACTCAGGACTTTACTACTGAAATGTGAATTCTTCGACCTAGCAATGTATTATGTGGTTATGAGTTGATTGTTTTATAATAAAACTGTAGAAATATATTTAAAGCAATAATAGATTTGTGTTCATTATAAGTGTATTTTGATTTCTATAAAATTAACAATGATAAGCGAAGAGAGAACATATTTTCCACTATGAAGTATCTTCTGAGCAATAAGTAAATTGAGGAAGACAGATGAACTGCAGACCAACTCTTTTCTTTCGAAATCTTTTATGAAGTTTATTTATTCTTAAAAATAATAGGAAAAACTTTTAAAGCAAATAATTTTAAACTTTAATGATTCTATGACAATATTAGTTTTTATTTTGAATCAAGAAATATATACCTATACCCAAATTTTTTTTATGGATTTGGGAGAACGATAAACTTACCTGGATAATCACCCTGTGGATAAGAGAAACACCCACAATTAAAAAAATCAATTTACGGTGGACGATGAATGCCAATGAATTTTGCTAACGATCACAGAAATCTGCATCAAGATTAATCATCTAGTACCAAAAATATTGAAGTTCAAGTATTGCCCATATTTTCCCAATAATGCACCAGTTTAGTTGCTGCCTTCTGGAAAATGAAAGAATGTTTTTGTTTAAATAAAACTTTTACATAATATAAAGAGAATTCTTAGAAGGAGATAGACGGATAGATATAGCTTATTATTTGTTGTATGTTGGAATCGATCAACCGGAAGTGATTTTTTCAAGACCAAGTTTGGCCAAGTCTAATGATTTACGCATGCCAGATTTCAAATTGGAAGAATTTGTTTATTAGAGCTCAAGACTATCTATTAGACACGTTATTTCGATTTTATAATGATCCACAAAAACTGACGAAATGGAAAAACCTTAATTTTTTATTGAAATTCGAAAAAAATTCAAGTTTGGTCAGTTGGTGCGTTGGATGGGAATGTTCTCCATACTAATTGAAGGCTTGATGATTTCTAAATCGACATGCTCATAATCACTATCATCCAAAAGGCATTTGAAAGCTTCTTAATAATTGACAATTATTTGTCTTTTTGGTTTGGCTCTTGACTCATAAAAAAATTCTATATCGTGAACCACTTGACTGATTCTATGCCGAAATGTACCCTTCAACTTTCGATTTTAAATGATGTAAAGGACCATAATTCATACAAGGTCGTACTTTAGGTTCTGTTTTATTCAACATGTATGCTTCTTATCTTCATCGATCCTTACAATTTTGTAATTATTATCCAAATGCGAATAATTCTCATTTAGGCGATAAATTATGTAGATTTCCTTTTTGAAATCCCTTAGATACATCTCCTGAAGAAGCCCTAGTAAGTCATCTTTTCTTTTGATTGGAAACTCTCCCTGCTATTTTACGAAAAATATAATCCTTCGATACACCTTTTATGCATTATAAAATCAAATTATTGTGAGAAACATATGCATATCGAGCATAGTTTAGAACATTCAAATCCATCATAGTCCGACGTTTGATATTTGTCAATGTTAATTAGTTCCTACATCTACAGATGTTAATCAAATAAATAATCATCGTAGAAACAATTGGTAAATAATGTAATAATGAAACTAGTACTGAATTTTTTTAAAGGTTAAAGAAAACTAATTCAACAAGAGATTAACTAGCAATTGACAAAAACTACTCCTACTGTTTGTATTTTTTCTATTGATGTGTTTGATATTATTAATAAATGTAGAACAATGGGTGTGACGGAATTAGATGCAGTTTTTTGTTCTAATAACGTATGCAACATAAAAAACTGGAGTACCTATATATACCGAGAGTAAATCCTCTAAGAGCATAAGTTTGTTCAGTTATCTCTAGCAAGCAACGTTAATAAACATGTTCAAATTCGTAAGTATTTTTCATTAACATATAAATATTGTGACAAAAATTTATAAAAATCGGTGTTACAGATATTGAAATATTTATTGATGATGTAAAAATGTACCGAATTTTGGCACCATTTTTGATACAACCGAATTTGTGAATAAATTTTTCTAAATTAAAACCGAATAAACAATTTGAAATTTTTAATGAAAATAAGAATTATTTGGTATTTTCATTATTATTACTAATAGATTGTTACATTCAATACCATAGAAATTAATGATTGGAAAAGGATAAACTCTAATGTTTCTTTCATGAAGCGGGGAAAGGCAAGGATCGGTTCAGGATATCAATTTCTTGATCAGATAATACAGTATCAAAATCCTTTTCATGTTCTTCAAGGTTCTTTACTGAAGGCTCTAATTCTTCTCTTTTGTTTTGCAGATTGTATTACTTGGCCTTTTGGCTGTAGCCTTCGCTGTTGCTGTGGCTAATCCAGTAGCTGGTCCATCTCCAGCTGCCCGGGCTAATCCAGCTGTAGTCGCCTCATACGGAGCTCTCCCATTAGGTTACTCTGCTTACCCCTACTACTCAGGAGTTTACTACTGAAAATGACCCTGTCGACGTACCCATCTCTTCTGCGGCTATGATTTATTGATTCTTGAAATTTATAAAATTTGTAAAATGTAATAAAAAAATATTTTTGTGATGCAAAATGCGTTTCAATTTTAAAAAAGTATTTCTCAACAATTTGTCATTTAATACTAATGAAGGAGTGTTATTAGATTGTCAAAGACCTGAACAAAAACATGCAATGAAAAATATCTAAAAAGATATTTAAGGGTGAATGTCTAAATTAAATTAGTTAATTGTGGCTGGAACAGAGAAATGTTTTCTGTAATAACATTCAGACGTATGATAAAATAATTGTTTTATTATAATATGTGGTAAAAAGCAACCTGCACTATAAAATTATAAAGTTAGACGGTCATAATTAAATTAGTAATTAAATTATATACAAAAATATTTGAATTCAGAATAAATAGACAGTATTTTAATGGGATTTCAAAGTTCCCAAGTTCAAAAAGTTTGAACTCTATTAAAAAATAATACTTATAATTTCTAGTCGCATTTATACAAGAATTACTGAAAATAGTAAAACCACTATTGATTTAGTAGTTAAAAATTTTAAAAATTCAAAACACACTGTACACCAAATCCCAATAAAAAGGAACGTTGTGGTATACAAAATAAGAAAAATAAACAACATTTTTATAAAAATAAAATGATGAATCTGTTCATGATCCTAGAAGTATGTGGAAAACGATTAAACAATTGATTAAGGGTGATTTGGAAGTAGTTGAAAATTTCGTAATTTTTAATGATAGTGCATGAAGAATCCATTGTTATAAAATATAAAATTTTAATAGTTTCTTTTTGTAAAGTATTTAAGAAATAGTGTGTTCTATTGATGGATAATGGTTTTGAAGATATTCAGTTATGCCAATAAAAATTTTATAATTTTAGACGAAATTTCAGAAATTAGTGATGTTGTAAGAGATTTATCCACAAATAAAAGTACTAGCGACGAAGTAAATATTAAAGTTTTTAAAATGTCATTTTTTAATGTAACTGCAGATCGATTTTTAAAAATTGTAAATACCTCTTTAGAAATAGGTATATTTCCAAATTCTTGAAAAATTTCTACAATTAGTCCTATAAGGAAAATAGAAAAAACTGTTACTTTTGAGAATTTTAGACCAATAAATTTATTACCTGCAGCAGAAAAAGTTATAGAAATTTAAGTAAAAAATTAAATTTTAGAGCACATAGAATACAATAATATTTTAAATAAATTTAGCTGGTTTTCGGAAAAATTATTCAAGTGAAATTGCAATTCAAACACTAATTCATAACTGGAAACAACATCTTGATGATAATAAAATTATTGGTGTAATCTTTCTTGATTTAAAAAGAGCATTTGAACTATAAATAGACAAATCTTATTATTAAAATTAAACCGGATGGGTTTTCATGGGATTGTTCTAAAATGGTTAGAGAATTACCTTAATGATAGATTTCAAGTGACAAAATTTAATGGAGAGATTCCTAAGAAAGAAAAGGCAATTAATGGTGTGCCTCGAGGTTCTGTTTTGGGACCGTTGCTTTTTATATTATATATTAATGATATTACAAACTGTGTGAGAAATGTAAAATTCAATTGTTTGCTGATGATACTTTAATATTTTGCACGGGAAAAAGAGAATTGGAGATTATTCAAGCACTACAATACAATTTAAATAATATAGTAAATTGGTTGGGATATAATAAATTGAAATTAAATAGTAATAAAACAGAATAGATGATAATCACTAATAAATATAATAGTGTCAATTTTAATAATTTTCAGAGATTGAAAATTGAAAATGAAATAGAATAGGTTAAAGAAATGAAATATTCAGGCATTTTTTGGATTCTAATTTCGATTTTAATACACATATTACACATATATCAGGAACAATTGCTAAAATAACAGGTTTATTGTCAAGAATATCAAAAAATCTTTCAAAGAATACAAAATTAAAAAATTTTCAGTCTATTATTTTAGCACATTTTCCATATTATTCCACTGTTTTGTATTCATTGAATAAAAGTCAATTAGCATACTTCAGAAACTACAAAATAAAGACAAAAGAGTTATTTTATGTTGTGATATATACACGGTGGTGATATCTCGAGTTCTACGATAGCTAGAAATTTTTTAAAAAATTGCAAGTAAAGCAGATAAAAAAGTCTATAACTGGAAATTATTTTCGAACATACAGGGCGAGCCAAGACGAAGTTACAGGACCAAGTGCCTTTTTTTAAATGGATTGCTATGTATATCAGTACATTTTTTGAAGCCTCTTTCTAGGCTCTATTCATTCCTATATTAGCATTGAATATCTCCCAACCACTTTAATGTAAGGAATTTTTTTGTTGAAATAATGCAATCTGCAGATGGATATTCAAAAAATCACCACAGTCACAATTATGGATTTTAAGAAAAACTTATGTGAATACCAGTTACGAGACATCTAATTAAAGTTTTTGAATCATTTTCATTTCCAAAAATTTTGAAAATTGCATAAAGACGTGTTTCAATCAAAATGTGCAACACGTCGAAAACCTATTATAAATTTTTCTAATGAATTTTTTGAGGGAACCTCTTTTTTTTAGTTTATTCTTGAATTTGACATTTTTTCCAATCCATTGAAATGAGTAAATAGTATTTAACAGGTCCTTTACTGTAATATTTTCTAGTACATTATTTTGCTGTTTTCGTTATTCGGCAAGCAATAAAACCTCGGTTTGGTATAAATTGTCGTGTCCAACTGAGCATTTATCACACTTATCGGTCGTTGGTTACAATTTGCATTGAATTTAAAATATTTGGAATTTTACAATATGAATTTTAATAAAGCGGAACTTGTAGACATGACTTTTGTTTTGGGCGAGTCAGACAGAAATTGTTTACTTGCCAATAGAATTTATCACCAACGTTATCCTCAAAGGATTCCTGATGTTAGGAGCTTCTAAAACCTTCTCGATAGATTTCTGGAAACTGGAAATGTCGAATATAAAAAAAGTGAAAGAATAAAACGTGTTGTGAACGAAGAAATTGAGTTTTCTGTGGTGCTGGCAACGGTTGAGAATCCCCATGTTAGTCAAAGAGAAGTGAGCTCATTAGTAGGAATAAGTAGACGTTCTGTGGGTCGAATCTTAAAAACAAATAAGTTGCATGCATATCATATTCAAATGCACCAGGAATTATCTGACGACGATTTTCAAAAGCGCCTACAATTTTGTAATTGGGCCAGAGGTAAAATGAAAGATGATGTCAACTTCTTCAATAATGTTTTATTCACTGATGAGGCAACTTTTCATAAGAATGGATTTGTTAATAGGCACAATTTCCATTATTATGCTCCGGAAAATTCTCACATTTTTATGCAAGTTGATAACCAACACAGATGGTCTATAAACGTTTGAGGAGGAATTATTGGAGAACATGTAATAGGGCCCCATTTCTTTGATGGTACATTGACTGGAGCTATTTATCTTCATTTTTTGGAAAACTATCTGCCACAATTATTGGTAAATCTCCCTGAAAGAATTCGAAATAGGATGTGGTTTCAGCAAGATGGTGCTCCACCACATTATTTAAATGCAGTTAGAGACCATTTAAATAATACCTAACGTCATCAATGGATTGGAAGAAATGGACCCACTAAATGGCCTGCTAGATCCCCAGATCTTACAAAAATGGATTTCTTTTTATTGGGATACGTGAAGGAAATTGTTTATAGAGACACACCAACAACAGTACAAAATATGGAGGAAAGAATAATAACTGCCTTTAGATCTATCACACTGGCAGTTTTAGGAACAGTGGGAACCTCATTTCAAAAGCGCATAAAAATAGATGTGTGTCAATGAAAATGGGCAACATGTGGAACATTTATTATAATTTTTTCTACTGAGTTATTTGAAGAAACATCTTTTTAAGTTTATTTTTTAATTTTGTAATTATTGCTCAAAAAAAAAACGAAATTGGTTGCAATTAGCCATACGGAAGTACTTACAAAAAATGTTCGTTTTTCATTTCTACATCACATCGTTGAAAAATATACAGAGTGTTCCATTTGAAAAAATTGAGAAAATTCAATTTAAGAAGGTCTTATTTAAAAAATAATTTTTGGCCACCCTGTACAGTTTTAGGAAATGAAAATGATTCAAAAACATTAATTAGATGTCTCGTAACTGGTATTAACATAAGTTTTTCTTAAAACCCATAATTGTGACTGTGGTGATTTTTTTAATATCCATTTGCAGATTGCATTATTTCAACAAAAACGTTCATTACATCCAAGTAGTTGGGAGATATTCAATGCTGATATAGGAATATATAGAGCAAATAGGACACTTTTAATTGGCGAGACAAAACCAATAAAGTCATTAATATAAATTAGGGAAAGCAGCGGCCCCAAGACAGAACCACGGGGCACGCCACGACTGACAACATAAATTTTGGAAGGGATTTTATTATAAACAACACAGTGCTTTCTGCCCGACAAATAAGACTTTATTGAAGATAATGGTGAACCTCTTATCCCATACTTTTCAATTTTTGCAACAAATCTGTCATGAGATACACAGTACGCAGTCAAAAGCCTTGGAAAGGTCAGAGAGCATTATCGATATATGCTTGCTTTCCTCCAAACCAATTACTATGTCACTCACAACAGACTGAAGTTGTTGATCTGTTGTTTCTAAAGCCAAACTGGGAGTTATTTAAAAACAATTATTCTCAAAAAAGAGAGACAGCCTATTTTTCAAAATTTTTTCGATTTTGGCGAAATAGGCATCTACGATAGATTTTGGAAGGAAATGTCTACCAAGGACTTTAATATATTTAAGGACTTCTGGTAAATTTCTCAAAATGGGATAGCTATTCTATCAACAGTTGATATTATTAATTTACTATTTAAATCATATAAGTCAGTACAGTTCGAGTTACTCAAATTCAATAATACTATCATAAGCTTTCTTTGTAAGTCATTCTTATAGCCTTTATAGAATAATTCGTTTTAAATATTATTATTGTTTGAACAAATATTAAAACTGACAACAATCTTCCTGAGTCACCCACTATAAATTGTTATGTTGTTCAGTCTTGTGAACAAGAAACTTATATGACATTCATTTTGATGCTATTTGGAAAGTTTTCTAGTTGCAAATTCAGTAAATGCTGCCTGACCTTTGACTATGTCTTTCATTTTCTTTTCCACATAAGGTCTGCTGTCTTGTCTATTTTAAAATCCTCACGATATCCTTTTAGTGTAGTTTCATGCTATAAATTAAATACCTTAAAATATACGCTGACAGTGGAGATTTCCTAAGTCCTAAGTCATACTTCTAGTGTGACTATATTAAACAATTTTGACACTCCTGGTAGAGGTGACCATTTAAGAAACAAATATAGGCCAGAAACTAATGCGTCAATATCAAATACGCGGAAAAAGGGATGCGGAATAATTTTGAACCAAATACGCTCCCACACTCTTTTGTTCATACGAAATGATGTGTTTAACATAATTCATAAAAAGTAAATTAATGGGTGTGACAAGATTACATACACTTTTATTGTATTAATATATGCAGGATGAAAAAAACCCGGAGAGTATATATACCGAGAGTAATCTTCTAGGAGGATAAGTTTGTTCAGTGATTTGAATCAAGCAACTTAATAACCATGTTCAAAGTAGTAAGTACTTTACATTTTATTGTTATGAAGATATAAAGTGTACATTGGGACACTTTGGTCGCAATTTGATTAAGTAGACAATCATAGAAATTTTTCGAAATAATTAAAATGTTTCTGTAAAGTTAATAAATAATTTCATGGATTCGCAATTGATCAGTTCAATAGAAATCAAATTGATTTAGTCTTTTTTAACCATTTGTGAGGTGTTATGGAGTAAAACAGTTGCATCTACTGCTGTGAAAATTAGATTTTTTTATTCTTGAAATATTCAAAATAAATCAGAACTTTGTAACTCTATTATATTTGTCATTTCATCAAAAAATGCTTAATACTCCTAAAAATATTTTTTGGGTTCTCTCTCGCGTTCAATATTTTGACTTCTTGTCGTGGTCTTCTTCTGTTTTGAAGTTGATTTTGTCTTGACAAGATAATCGGATTGTTGAGAGCTCAAAATATTCAGCTCGGAAGAGAACACTGAAAGCTTTAGAATAAAAATATTTTCTGATAATATGATGTTTTAACTATTTAATATATTAATTCAATTCTTTTATTGTTTACAGTTAGCTCTTCTTAGCCTTTTGGCTGTAGCCTTCGCTGTTGCCGTCGCCAATCCAGTGGCCGGTCCATCTCCAGCTGCTCGTCCTAACCCAGCCGTATACACCTCATACGGAGGTGTCCCTCTAGCTTACTCTGCCTACCCCTACTCTGCTGGCTATTATTCGGGGGTTTACTACTGAAAATGAAAATGCCAACCTACCAACGCCTTCCCCGGTTATGATTCGTCAATTGTAATATTTGTAAAAATCAATAAAAATATTTTTGTCATTAAGAGATTTGTTTAATTTACTTTATTTTGTGAATTCTAGAGGTGAAAGGTTATTGATATAAACCATTTTGCCTAGACTCAAAAAAGCATCCTTATGTACGAGAAAAAAAGTGAAGAAATGAAATTTGGAGCAATATTTGGTACAATTCTGTGTCATAGGTGCAGCGATAAAAAAGTTTGAGAGGATAATAAGGTGATACTTACTAATTCGTACTGTTAAAAATGAAGTTACGATATTTTCCAAATATTGTTCAATTTGACAAATATTGTGGAAACATTTTAAATCTGGAAGAAAACACGAGGCACATTTATTTCCTGCAATCATTTCGTAAGGAATTGTGGCAAATTGGCTGAAAATAATGACGTGGTTTTCTTAATTGTCAAAATCGAATCCAATTATTTGTAGCATGGCGGTACATATTTTATAATTTTCTAAGATTTCAAAAATTTTGCCTATTTAAAAATCTGAGAAACGCAAACAAGTCAAGAATGTAATTTATTAGGTACAAAAAATGTAACTAATGCTGACTCATTTATTGGCATATATATCAAGTAGTCTGTTGCCAACTGTAGACCCACAAAAAGAACCATGCACATACTTTGATAAGACAGTTTATAAACGACAATATTCATGGTGATTGGATTGGACAATTTTACCACTTTTTCGACCGTCTGATCCATTTAACTTTTTTGAGGGGATATGTTAACTAGCATAAAGTAGTTCATCGTATTGAACAGATAAACTGTGGCATTATTGAATGCAGACATATAGTAACAATTATATTATGAAAGACCTGAAATAAATGAAACTAAAATATATTATCATCTTAGAATCGCTTTACTTCCCACTGAAAGGTCTTGGATTTGTAAAATTAATTTTGAACATTGTGGTAATGTATAAAATACGAGACAATTGTTGGAACTGATTAGCCCAGCATGCTGCTGAGAACCACAAACTAGATATTATTGCAGTTAATAAAAATGTAAAAAATAATAGATAATAAGTTGCTTGGGGGAAATATATCCGTATAATGCAGACCTTGACATAATATTCAAGGAAATATTGGACCAGAGCGCATTCCTGTCTAACGCTTTGCCTTGTTTCAAATTTCTTATATTCTTCGTTATTTGTTCATGTTTCCTTTGTACAGGGTAAGTCGCTTAAAATTGACACCCCATTATTGACCTTAGTGTTTCTCAATTTAAGTCGTTCAAAAAATGGAATGAAACAGTTTTTTTATGAAGCTTAAGAATCTTGAAACAGATTTTCGGAATCTGATCAAATATACAGAGGGTGAAAAAAAAATATTTTTTTAAACGGAACACCCTATAAATTCTTGAAAATTTGAATTCTCCATAAAATTCTCTATATATAAGATTATCATAAACTTAAACTTGTAGTTCTCGAGATATTTGCGAAAATTAAGAAAAAAAATGGAATTTTTTTTGTTACTTTTATTTCGTCACTGAGTTACGTTAAACAAGAACCCCTTCATTTCGGGTTAAAATCAGGTTTATTTTAACTACTAGTTTAGATCAGAATTGATTAGGTATTGATTATTACAGGGAGTTCAGAAAATGCCGACATTTCCAGAAAATTTCGAAAAGCTCATTATCTCGTTTATTTCATTTGGAACAACCCATATTTTTTTCACAGAATCCTATAGATCCTATTTATTCCCTACAACTTTTGCTAAATAACTTCTGTACCTATCCTAAAAGGTTTAGAAGATATTCGTAGATATTTAGATTATTACATTATTTTGAACGGTTTTATACCTTTTTTTTTTTCATCCCTATAATTGATATTGATATAAACCACATCTTCTGAGACACCTAAAAAAGCACTATATTTAGCAAGCTGTAACTTTATTTTTTTAGTAATGTATTTCCTTGGTGTTGCTTTTTTACTAAAAAATCGGACCTTCAATTAACTGGCAATTGAAGCACCAATCAAACATTGTCCTTACCAACTTTATATTGACATTTATATTCAGAAAATTTCCCAGCAGCAATCATCTCTGGAAATAAATATTTCAAGAGCACGAAACAAAGAAAAAAGTAAATTAAATATGTGTAACATCCAAACTAAACGGTGCTTGTCAACTTGATCTAATTAGATGCAATTTTTTATTGTAATATATACAGCATAAAAACTAACTCAAGTGTATATATACCGCAACTAAGCAGCTAGAAGCATAAGTTTATTCAGTGATCTGTAATAAGTAACGTTAGTAAACATGTTCAAATACGTAAGTGTTTTCTCTATTTTGTTAAAAATTCAAATTGATTAACAGAAGGGTAAGACGTTAACTTAGAGCTGTGCTAATTATATTACCTACGTGAAATTATTGCCCGAAAATTTAAATTTAACATGAACGTGGGTAATAAATATCCATTTGCTAAAAAATAAAAAATCTGGAGCTGTTCTCAAATCCTTTTGATTAAGCTCAATAGACCAACACATATTTTTGTCAAGGAGTTCTTTATCTTATCAATTTAGTAAAGTTTAAGACTTTCAGTTTGGGTAAAATCTTATTGTTTTTTTTATTAGGTATTTATTTCAAAAAGGATTACAGAAAGCTTTGATTAATATATCTACAATTCCAATGTTATTAAATGGTTATTACGAAATATTTCGGTTGTGTAATAAATTCATTATTTCAAATTTTCAAATAACTTTGTAGCAATGAACGAGCGAACTTATCAACCCTTTGTCAAACTTCAATAATAGTATTAAGGCACAATGCCACCCGTTATTTGATTAAAATCATTTCTAATGGATACATATATTGAATCAAAATTAATGTTTTGCATAAGTCTTTATTTTATTCGATTTGTTTAAAAAATATCATGACAGTATTTAAAACAATTTTAATATTTGGGACTCAAGTTGAAAATGAAAGCAACTAGTGCTTATATATTGTTTTGTTGTTTCCAGTTGGTATTCTTCGGCCTTTTGGCTATCACCTTTGCTGTCGCCATCGCCGATCCAGTAGCTGGTCCATCTCCAGCTGCTCGTCCCAATCCAGCGGTGTACACCTCATACGGAGCTGCCCCTCTAGCTTACTCTGCCTACCCCTACTCTGCTGGCTATTATTCAGGACTGTACTACTGAAAGTGACCCCACCAACTTACCAACGCCTTCCACTGTTATGATTTGAGGAATTAGAGAAATTGTATTTTACTATGTAAAAAATAAAAATATATTTTTGCCACAAAACAGTTAATTGTTGTAATATTATAAATAATCTCACGGTTGAAGAATATCTAAGATTTACTCCTGCAGAGACTGCTCATTAAATTATGTTGCATAAAATATTGCTTTGCAGTTGCTAAAGTTAAAGCATAAATTATGAATAGGCATTCCTTTTTATTGAATCGCACTTCACAATTTTTTGATGTTTTACAAAAACAAATAGACAACGGACAAGAAAATATAATAATCTAAATGGCCAAGTTGGACACAAAAATGGAAGAATAGAGTAATATATCGGTAAAGAAGGAGAAGAGACTTTAAACAATAATGACAATAGAATAAATAAAAGAGAATCATAGATTGGAAGTAATCATTATCTATTAATAATGAAATCTTTTATCAATTCTATGATGTTTTCATTCACTTCTCTCTTCTATGACACTTTTCATATGTCTTCTTTTCGTAGTCTGTTGAACGCTTTTTCCAGATCTATAAAGCATATGTAGGTATATTTCTCGGTTTTTATTAGTTAAATTTTCACCTGTTTTTCTAATTATGAAAAATATGAAGTCTTGTATGCTAATGTTTTTCCTGAATCCGCATTGAGTGCCTTCTCTATTTTTTTTCATATTATTCTTGCAAATATTTTCACGGGACACTTGAGAGTGTTATTCCTTTGTAGGTTTTTTCGTCGCCCTTATATATGGGTAGAATAATGTCAGTTTTCCATTCCTTTGGTATATTTCCTCTCTTTCATACAGCGTCCATTACTTCTGTTAGTTTATTTAATCCGTCTGTTCACTCTCTTCCCTTATATCATTTCCGAGGTGATGTCTCTACCAGGTGCTTTACCTAATCTCAGCATTTTGATTCACTCTTCTATTTTTTCTTCTCTTATAATTTTTATTTTTGTCCTTGAATTGCTTCTTCTTTATCATCCTCTTGGTTTTGTATACCAGTGTGAATTAGCTCTTCAAAATATTCTCTCCATCGATCCATTATTTTATCCTTTGCTGTTATTACGTTGTCATACTAAATAATAATAATAATAATAATAATAATAATAATAATAATAATAATATTTATTTACCTACAAAATACATACATAAAAAACTATAAAAATTATAAAGCGATAATAAGGTAAATAAACAGGCAAGCCCACAAAGGATAACCTTGTTGTTGTGTTTGATTGCCTTTTTATCTTTCTTCTTTGTATATCAGCTCATTTCTTTCTACATCTTCATATGCTTGTAATTTTTTCTCTCCGTTTTAATTTAGCATATCTCCTGATATTCCTTTAGACAATTTATCTCTCATAGTTTAAAGCTTTTTATTTTTTCTTTCACTTTTCTTCTTTTTTATAAATTTCTTCTTCCTTCGTTTTCTTCAATTTCATTATTAATAGATAACTTCCAATCTATACTTCTCTCTTATTTAGTCTATACTCATTATTGTTTAAAGGTTCTTCTCCTTCTTTATCCATATATTACTCTATTCTTCCATTTTTGTGTCCAACTTGGCCATTTAGATTATTATATTTTCTCCTCCGTTGTCTATTTGTTTTTGTAAAATATAAAAAAATTGTGAAGCGCGATTTAATAAAAGGGAATACCTTTTCATAATTTATGCTTTAACTTTAGTAACTGCAGAGCAAAATTCTATGCAATATAATTTTATGAGCAGTCTCTGCAGAAGTAAATCGTAGATATTCTTCAACTGGGGGGTTATTTATAATATTACAACAATTAACTGTTTTGTGGCAAAAATATATTTTTATTTTTTACATAGTAAAATACAATTTCTCTAATTCATCAAATCATAACAGTGGAATGCGTTGGTAAGTTGGTGGGATCACTTTCAGTAGTACAGTCCTGAATAATAGCCAGCAGAGTAGGGGTAGGCAGAGTAAGCTAGAGGGACAGCTCCGTATGAGGTGTACACCGCTGGATTGGGACGAGCAGCTGGAGATGGACCAGCTACTGGATCGGCGATGGCGACAGCAAAGGTGATAGCCAAAAGGCCGAAGAATACCAACTGGAAACAACAAAACAATATATAAGCACTAGTTGCTTTCATTTTCAACCAGAGTCCCAAATATTAAAATTGTTCCAAATACTATGGTACTGTCATGATATTTTTTAAACAAATCGATTAAAATAAAGACTTATGCAAAACATTGATTTTGATTCAATACATTTATCCATTAGAATCGATTTTAATCAAATAAAGGGTGACATTGTGCCTTAATACTATTATTAAGTCTGACAAAGGGTTGATAAGTTCACTCGTTCATTGTTACAAAGTTATTTGAAAATTTGATATAATGAATTTATTACACAACCGAAATATTTCGTAATAACCATTTAATCACATTGTAATTGTCGATATATTAATCAAAGCTTTTTGTACTCCTTTTTTTAATAAATACCTAATAAAAAGACAATAAGATTTTACCCAAATTGAAAGTCTTAAACTTTACTAAATTGATATGATAAAGAACTCATTGACAAAAATATGTGTTGGTCTATTGAGCTTAATCAAAATGATTTGAAAACAGCTCTAGATTTTTTTTATTTTTTAGCAAGTGGATATTTATTACTCACGTTCATGTTAAATTTAAATTTTCGGACAATGATTTCACGTAGGTAGTAATATAATTAGCACATCTCTAAGTTAACGTCTTACCCTTCTGTTAATCAATTTGAATTTTTAACAAAATAGAGAAAACACTTACGTATTTGAACATGTTTACTAACGTTGCTTATTACAGATCACTGAATAAACTTATGCTTCTAGCTGCTTAGTTGTGGTATATATACACTTGAGTTAGTTTTTTATGCTGTATATATTACAATAAAAAATTGCATCTAATTAGATCAAGTTGACAAGCACTGTTTAATTTGGATGTTACACATATTTAATTTACTTTTTTCTTTGTTTCGTGCTCTTGAAATGTTTATTTCTAGAGATGATTGCTGCTGGGAAATTTTCTGAATATTTTTCTGAATATAAATGTCAATATAGCATTGGTAAGGACAATGATTGATTGATTAATTGAAAGTCCGATTTTTTAGTAAAAGAGCAAAACCAAGGAAATACATTACTGACTTTTTAAATTCGAAATTAAAACAACACAAAAAATAGTTAATTGCTTAACCAGCAAAAAGTGCATGATTTCCTCTCAGAGGTGAAGGATAGTTCTATAGCAGGAAATCACACTTCGTTTACGAGTTATACAACATATGAAAAATATACATTTAACAATTTTTTTAAAATGGAATGCTATGTATATCAGTAAATTTTTTGAAGCCTCTTTCTAGGCTCTGTTTATTCCTATATTAGCATTGAATATCGCTCAACCACTTGGATGTAATGAATTTATTTGTTGAAATAATTCAATCTGCAGAGATGGATATTAAAAAAATCACCACAGTCACAATTATGGGTTTTAAGAAAAACTTATGTGAATAGCCAGTTACGAGACATCTAATTAATGTTTTTGAACCAATTTCATTTCCTAAAACTGTACAGGGTGGCCAAAAATTATTTTTCAATTATAACTTTTTAAATTGAATTTTGGCAATTTTTTCAAATGGAACACCCTGTATATTTTTCAACGATGTGATATGGAAATGAAAAACGAAAATTTTTTGTAAGTATTTCCCTATGGCTAATTGCAACCAATTTCGTTTTATAAATAAAAGTGTCAAATTCAAGAATAAACTTAAAAAAAGAGGTTCCCTCAAATAATTCATTAGAAAAATTTATAATAGGTGTTCGACGTGTTGCCCATTTTGATTGACACACGTCTTTATGCAATTTTGAAATGAGGCCATTTAGTAGGACCATTTCTTCCAATCCATTGAAATGAGTAAATAGTATTTAACAGGTCCTTTACTGTAATGTTTTTTTATACATTTTTTTTTCTGTTTTCGTTATTCGACAAGCAATAAAACCTCAGTTTGGTATAAATTGTCTTGTACAACGGAGCATTTACACACTTATCGGTCGTTAGTTACAATTTGTACTGAATTTAAAATATTTGGAATTTTACAATATGAATTTTAATTGTAGACATGACTTTTGTTTTGGGTGAGCTAGACAGAAATTGTTTACTTGCCAATAGAATTTATCACCAACGTTATCATCAAAGAAGGATTCCTGATGTTAGGAGCTTCCAAAACCTTCTCGATAGATTTCTGGAAACTGGAAATGTCGAATATAAAATAAGTGAAAGAATAAAACGTGTTTTGAACGAAGAAAATGAGCTTTCTGTGGTGCTGGCAACGGTTGAGAATCCCCAGAGAAGTGAGCTCATTAGTAGGAATAAGTAGACGGCCTGTGTGTCGAATCTTAAAAACAAATAAGTTTCATGCATATCATATTCAAATGCACCAGGTATCTGATGACGATTTTCAAAAGCGCCTACAATTTTGTAATTGGGCCAGAGGTAAAATGAAAGATGATGTCAACTTCTTCAATAATGTTTTATTCACTGATGAGGCAACTTTTCATAAAAATGGATTTGTTAATAGGCACAATTTCCATTATTATGCTTCGGAAAATCCTCACTCTTTTATGCAAGTTGATAACCAACACAGATGGTCTATAAACGTTTGGGGAGGAATTATTGGAGAACATGTAATAGGGCCCCTTTTGTTTGATGGCACATTGACTGGAGCTATTTATCTTCATTTTTTCGAAAACTGTCTGCCACAATTATTGGTAAATCTCTCTGAAAGAATTCGAAATAGGATGTGGTTTCAGCAAGATGGTGCTCCACCACATTATTTAAATGCAGTTAGAGACCACTTAAATAATACCTACCCTCGTCAATGGATTGGAAGAAATGGATCCACTAAATGCCCTGCTAGATCACCAGATCTTACAAAAATGGATTTCTTTTTAGGGGGATACGTGAAGGAAATTATTTATAGAGACACACCAACAACAGTACAAAATATGAAGGAAAGAATAATAACTGCCTTTAGATCTATCACACCGGCAGTTTTAGGAACAGTGGGAACCTCATTTCAAAATCGCATATAGATGTGTGTCACTGAAAATGGGCAACATGTGGAGCATTTATTATAATCTTTTCTGCCGAGTTATTTGAAGAAACCTCTTTTTTTAAGTTTATTTTTGAATTTTGTAATTATTGCTCAATAAAACGAAATTGGTTGCAATTAGCCGTAGGTACTTACAAAAAATGTTCGTTTTTCATTTCTACAACACATCGTTGAAATATATACAGGGTGTCCCATTTTTTGAAAAAATTGAGAAAATTCAATTTAAAAAGTTCTTATTTGAAAAATAATTTTTGGCCACCCTGTACAGTTTTAGGAAATGAAAATGATTCAATAACATTAATTGGATGTCTCGTAACTGGTATTCACATAAGTTTTTCTTAAAACGCGTAATTGTGACTGTGGTGATTTTTTTAATATCCATCTGCAGATTGCATTATTTCAACAAAAAAATTCATTATATCCAATGTGGTTGGGAGATATTCAATGCTAGTATAGGAATGAATAGAGTCTAGAAAGAGGCTTCAAAAATGTACTGATATAATTATATATCTTTTGAGCTGCTCATTATGAATATAATATTTAGTTATTTTGAATCAATCCGAATAGCGCTTACTTTGGCCAATTTTTTGGGAGATTGTTTATTAAAATACAATACAATTCATTATTTTATGAGAAAAATATTTTTATTTTTTTACAGGTAATATACAATTTAATTACATTTTCAATTTATAATCGTGTTGATAAGCTGTCAGGTTCATCCTCAGTAGTACAGTCCTGAATAATAGCCAGCAGAGTAGGGGTAGGCAGAGTAAGCTAGAGGAAGAGCTCCGTATGAGGCGACTACAGCTGGATTGGCACGAGCAGCTGGGGATGGGGCAGCTACTGGATCGGCGATGGCAACAGCCAAAGTGATAGCCAAAAGGCCGAAGAATACCAACTGTAAACAAAAAAATATATATAGTATTATTGTTCGCTATATGGTGCTGAGAAAATAATTTTTCATAAAAATCAAAGCCAAAATGGAACTACTACTACTATTCGCTAATAACAGTTACAACAACGATAGTTCGATTTTTTTGACAATGTCGGTCATATGAACAATACGGGAGCTACAGCAGAACTTGTTCCGAATTTTTTTGAATTAGGAACATTATTAATTTGAAAAGACTTTCCATATCGGTGTCAAAAGAATATACGGATGTTTACTATCCCCTTTTATGTTAAATTTTAATTGGACATTAATTTCACGAAATTTAAATTTAAACCTTACCCCTCAATTAATAATAAAAATTGCTAATACAATAGAGCAAACACTTACGTATTTGAACATGTTTATTAACGTTGCTTATTACAGATCACTGAATAAACTTATGTTGTTAGCTGATTAGCTTCGATATATATACACTCTAGTTTGTTTTTTATGCTGCATATATTACAATAAAAAATTGCATATAAATTGACGTAGTTGACTAGCACTGTTTAATTTGGATGTTACACATATTTAATTCGCTTTTTTCTTTGTTTCGTATTCATGAAATATTTATCTCTAGAGATTATTATTGTTAAGAAATTTCCTAGCTTCCTGAATATAATCGGCCCTGATGATGGGTAAAACATTGGTAAAACTATTTTATTGGTGCTTCAATTGAAGTTAGAGGAAGTTTGTTTCATTGATATGACAACATTTGTTTGCACTATAATTAATTCAACAAGGAAGGTATTAAAAAATCCGATTAAAGAAAGAAGAAACTATAAACCACGCGGTTACATTAGTGGTTCTTCAAACTAAAATTTGTGATTGTCCAAAAATACACCTAATTGCAAAGTAGGTCTTGATTTTTGTGATCTACCAATTTGCCACAAAATGTCGTTTTCCATGAGAAACAATCTAAAAAAAGTTGATCAAAATCGGACCAAAAATAGCCACTTTACAGAGGTGTCCTAATTTCAAATAGGTCAAACTCTTTGTTTTTTTTAATGTTTCAAAATTTTGACATCAGATTCAAAATCAGCGACACTGAAAACCCCCAGGTATCATGAGTATGGAAAATAAAAAAACTTATTTATTGTGAAATTACTGAATTATTTGTTATGTTATGAAATAAATCTGCCATCTGACAATAACGACGTCTATATTGTAATGCTTGATTTTCGTAGATTTTAATGCTGTAGTCCATTTTACTCCACAACGATTAGTTAGCGATATATTAAGTCCTGAAAACAGTCGAAAATGGTCTTTTTGCACTTTGAGGTTAGGATATTTCGAAATCCTGACTTTGAGTAGATTGGCGTACCTGGAATTACAGGTGCCATAAAGGAATCACCCCTGCAGCTGCCATGGAAACTCCATTAGACCTTTTTCCACCACGCATTGCGACCCATGAAGAAACCAGAATTTATTCGACTTGAGTCTTCACAGAACAAGATCAGGAAGTGTTTTAGAAAAGTCCCTACAAAATGTTTCACAAGCTGCTAATGTCGAAATTAATATTGAAAACAAACTGACAGAAAGGAAAAAGAAGCCGGAACAGCAAGAGGAAGGAGGAACTAATTAACTTTAGATACAAATTTTCGCCTTGCCTGAATCAGCTAACATATTCCTTGGCTCAGAAATTTCCAAAAGTTGTGGACATACAAAACCGTAGAAACAATAAGTGTACAAGATTCAAGTACTAAATCAACAGAAAGACGGGTAGATAGAAGAGGATCTATGAATGACCATTTAGGTCTTCCAAAAAGAATCCACCAGTTTTTTATACGGTTATCTCCAGAGCAACATATACAAGAGTCGTTTTGGTATTTAAAAGACTTACTCCAAGTGAGAATTATTCTTGATGCTTGACGATTCGACCATCTTGTAGTGGTGGTCTCCTAAAGCTAAAGGTTTGTAGCTTTGGGGCCTTGTATTGAGATAATTGTATTGGCTTGATTCTTTTCATACAGTGCTGATTTTTGTTGACGTGTGAGGCTAACTGAAAAACACTAAGACCCAGACGTTGGACATCGTTTTCCAGAAACTATAGAGCATCATTAAATTGAGGAACCAACAAAATGGAAAAGCATCAATTAAATTAATTCACCATATACTAAAATAACGAGAGAACTGCTCATGTTGAGTAGGTCTCAGATTAGAATTTTTTTTTTATTATTCAACAACACTTTCATAATACACAAATTTATGCATAAATCATACCTATTTTATTTATCGTTGTTATTAATTTGGTTATCAATTAGTATTATTAATACGATAAATCAATTAAAAACAATTTGAAACAAAATTGAATTAAAATTATTTACCAAGTAGGAAAATAAATTGATTGGTTACTAAATGCTTATTAAGATTCTTTATAAATTTAATATTATTGCTACTTTTTATTTCGAATGGAAGAAGATTGTAAAGTTTAGGGCCATAGAAATAAATAAATTTTTGAGTTGTTTTATTTAAATAGGGAATTTTGACATTGAAGTTTTCTCTACAGCGTGTGTTGTGTTCATGTTCTAAATGATTATGACAAAATAAGTTACGTTTGTAGGAAAATACGAGTACTGATTTTATATAAAGAAGATTTAGACTAAAAACTTTAAATTCTTTAAATAGTTGTTATGAAGGGAGTTGCTTATTTTTAAACAATATAACCTTTAATAAATATCTTTGAGTACTATTTAGTGTTTCTAAATTTAAGGGATATGCACCACTCCAGATTAAAATTCCATATTTGAATACCGATTCAGCCAAGGCATAATACATTGTTTTTAATGTGGATGCAGATAAAATACATCTTAGGTGATAGAATTTCCAAATTATTTCTCGAATTTCATTACTTACATTTTTTATATGATCAGTCCACTTTTTTTGGCTTATAGTAATACCTAAATACTTAATATTATTTGTGGATTTCAGTTCATGAACACAGCAACAGTTTACACAATTATTTAAAATACAGTTATAAGTATGTAATTTTATTTTTTGAATATTGGGTAGAAATTTGTCTTAAATACTATAGCACATAAATTTTGTTTTATCTATATTTAAAGTAAGGAAATTTTCATTAAGCCACTGTTGAATTTTAAAAAATTCTATCACCATCAAATCCTTTACCTGCTGCCAATCATCTCCTTCTACTAATAGAACAGTGTCGTCAGCATAGGATATAAGATTGCATCTCATTTCGAGGAAAAGAAGTTCATTGATGTATATCGAGAATAACGTTGGTCCTAGCACAGTTCCCTGTGGAATGCCGTACTGTAACTGACGTTTGAATGTACCCATTTTATGTCCAATTTTGACACGCTGTTCCCTAGCATCAAGATAACGGTTTAATAATTGATAAGCCACCTTCAAAATACCGTATGCTTCAAGTTTTTCCTTTAATTAGCTACGTTTATGAGTAAACACAAACAGAGCCGAAAAATGAGAAACTCATCTAGTCATGTATTATTTGTTACTTGATCAGAGGAACTGAAGAGCTAAAGTAGATGCAAATATTTCGATATGCTCAGGAAGCCACAGTTTGCATAAACTAAATTGAAAATGAAAAATAATGGAGACATTGTCTTGAATCATTTTAAGTAATACAGATATTGAAACACGTTGCTAATGGACCACTAAAATTAGTATCTGATATAATTTTATTAATGGATATATATATTCGACCGAAAGTTATTACGGCTTAAAAATAGTTAAAATATCTGTGGAAGATTTCCACTAGTTGAGGTGCGGAACGTACCTCACAGCTGATTCATTGAACCATCTGTCGACAATCGTGATAATACAGTTCTCTTCTTACCAAAAATAGTTTAATTATTATTCATTTAAAAATAACATTGATAAATAAGTATGCTGGGTAAATATTAGCAACTAGAAATTGTTTGGAAAAACATAGTTATTTATAAATAGTCCATCGCATCAAAATGTTCAATGGTCCAAGAAATATAGGGAATTTTTAGAGTAAAATAGTGAGTTGGTAACACTGACGAATCAGAACTCAGTATGAATTTTTTTGATTAAGAAAATTTTATAAAACCCGTTGTGAATGGGAAGATTTCCTCTTTTATCCATCAACTGATGAACAGTTAGTTTTGCTGTGTGAAATTTGTGATAAAGGCACTTTTGGCTTGCTTTCGACTATTTTCCGGAATAAAACACAATTTTACATTTTGGTTTAGTTTAATACGTTGGGTATTAAATTTATTGTCGATTTAATCGGATTTAATAGCAAACTAATCGCCCAGGCTATTCTGGGTAGGTTTAACAGTTTTTTTTTGTCTTTAAAAGATCACGTGTTTTATAGGTTAACTTAAAAGTAACTTTTCATGTAATGCATTTTAGACGATTTTGGTACGGTGAAAAACTGAGCAATACCACCAGCTTTTATTGAATTTTTGAGTATTTGTTGGAATATATTTGGATTTTTGGACATTGAATATTTTTGGCGATTTCTTTGGTACTTGATATTGGTATATTGAATAACACAGAAGATAAGCCTAGCATATTTACCATCTATCTATATCTCATTGTGAACATCATATGCAGTACCTGAGACGAAGACTATTCAACGAGAACTTTAGTTTTTCCTGAAGGCTCCCTAAGCGGAACGAAGGAATCTTGTTTCTGGAACTGTTTGAAACTCATCATTAAGTTAAGTTTTAGTTTTTGTACATTTATTTATATTTCAGCTTTTCATTGTAATTATTGCCTGTAAATTTACTAATAATTTCTTCCTTACAGCTAAGATACTTGTCTTGATCTTTATTTTGTTATATATATTTTTACCAGACATTGTATTCAAAATCTACCCTAGACAAACTAATTTATGTTCTAAATAATTGTTAGATTTCAAGGTTTTATAATCACTTTGTGTAATTACTATGGTCCGTAAATAAACCTTATATATTATTTTTTTTAAATCAGACTTTTATTGTTCCCAAAAGGGATTTGTAATACCCTGGACCTCATTACTACGATTTTAGGTCGTAACAAAGTGATACTCACTTTCTTATTTTAAATAGAACGTCCTGTATATTTTTGCATTTTCTTTTTCGTCATGAAATTCTGATTTCACTGATCTTTTAAGCAAATGTCAACCTGTATATTAAAAAAATTATAAACATTTTTTTTGTTCCATTTTCATCTATCACAGCATCTGGGATTGGCTGAAATCACGAACAACCATATCCTATTTTCTCCGACTTAAAACTTATTTAGGTGTAAAAAAATTTCAATTTTAACAAATTGGGAAATAACATCCTTTTGAAAAATGTAAAATCCAATTATTTTATTATCATTTTTATTATCCTAATTGTTTCCAGATGTAAATGGCAATATGCTCGAGATAACGCATCACACAAAGCAAATGTCAACGACGAAGATTCAAAGTAAACCGGCGAGAAATACTTCTGCGTAGTGGTACAGGTTGAATCACAATTTTGCGTTTTATTTGTATTTGCTGTAATTGAAGTGGATGGAAGGTGATCAACCGCGGCGAACAAAGGGTTATTTACTATATAAACCGGAGCGTTTACTCAAACCGGCAGAATTTGTCTCAGACGACTAACTACAACCCAACTACCATCAACATGTTCAAATTGGTAAGAGAAGCAGTGCTATATAAATTTAATATTTTTTATCTCATACAGTGTGTCCACCAATGGACGCCTGAATAGGTGTAAATCACCAAAAATTATTCTCTGGGATTCAGCTTTGATTTTTTTTTAATATTTCATTTTGTTAACTTACTCCACGAAATAAATTTTTTATAAATTATAAAAAAAATTCTTCTATAATTGCAACCAGGAAAAAAATGCCTAATATGCAAAAAAATTGCGTACTGTTTTCTAACAACAGCGACTCTCATTTGTTTTTCTAAATTGGCATCGTAAAGTTTAACTCCAATAATTTTTATATTAATACCTTTGTCTTATGTATTCAAATATAAACGAAATAATCAGAGTTTCCATTATTTAATTTTTTTTTATAAAAACTTCAAGTTTTTCTAACCGTCTTCACTTATTTTTTGAAAAAAAAAATCAGATGTCAATGATTAAAAATAAAATCAGTAAATACCACACAAATTACAAATTTATAGCCATATTTTTCGTAGTCATTATATTTTATTAACCCACATTATATTAAGACAAACATTTTTGACAACCGTATCTAATTTTCAGATTGCCTTCTTCGCCATCCTGGCCGCCGCCTTCGCAGCCCCAAAACCAGACCCACTCTCCTTGACTTACTCCTCTGGCATCCCACTAGCCTACAGCTCCATTGGATCACCCGTCGCATACCCCAATCTGGGCTACAACTATGCCCCATACGCCTCCAGCTACTACAACTACAATTACGGATCTCCCTTGGCTTACAGGAACCTCTACTATTAGAGATACAGCGCACGCTAAAGAGAATATGGACTACGACTGATAGCTTTAAGCAAAATTCGCTTCTGGTTTACTCATGTTGAAATTTTTGTCTGAATAAATAATAAAAAAATCAATTTAACTTTTATTTTTCATTTAATAGATTGGATGAGGTAAAGTCTGACCATAAACCCAGTGGGTGGTTCAAGCAGCAAGTTTTATTGTTAAAGAAGTATCGAACAATTTTAAGGATTATGATGATTTGGGCAAATGGAAAAATAGTAACTATAATATTAATAATAATCATAAACCTTAGTCGTTGTTTGAAAGCAAAGAAAATCCTTTAGTTATCGAAAATAAATGAAGTGTGCAGTTTTCAAAGCAATTATAGAAGACATTTATGTACAAATGACAAAGAAATTATTAGTAATATTTGGTCAACTAGCTATTTTTACGTGGACATAATCCCATTTAAGATACAAAAAAAAGAAGTCATACTGGTACTTACTACATTGTCATGTAGTAAGATTTAATTAAATTATATAATAGCGTGAATAATAAACACATTAGGTGGAGGACGTCAAAGCCAGGGTCACGGGCAAAATCAGCGTAACAGACATAGTGTTGTTTAAATGAATAAACAAGTTATAATGGTTTAGATTAATCATACGGGCTCCACCCATTATTTGGACTGATTAAAGTAACTAGGAAGAAAAAATATATAAAAGCCGAGCAATTTCGATAAACTGTACCATTTGATCCAAGTCGAATCAAACAGTATACCAAAATGTTCAAGCTAGTAAGTAGTTTTTGTTTTTGATCACATTTCAAATTTTTAGTTCTTACTATTGTCACCACTTATGTTACTGATCAAAAAAAAAAAAATTGCAAAAATGTGTATTCTTAAACCAATAACTCTGATATTAATTTTGTTCAGAAAAGTAATTATTTAAAGGCAAATATGATTCAATAATAGCTATTTATGTAATCAGTTATGAAAAGTATGATTTTATGTAACGAGTGTAAGTTTGCGGGACGAGCGAAGCGAGATCCCGCAATATCGCACGAGTTACATAAAATCATGTTTCATAACGTATTACATACAAGATTTTTTCTAATTTTGACGAAAAATGGGAAATACAAGTTTTTAATTTTGATCACTTACAAGCTAATTTAAATGACAATTATCTAGTAGGTCAGTGTCAGTTTAAATTATCTTGTCATTTGGCTTGACATTTAATAGACGCTGATCTATTTTGTAAATATTTATAATTAAATAATAATAGTTAACAAATAAATAATAAACTGTTTTTTATAAAATTACTGACTTAAATAAAAGTTACTTTAATATTTTTCTGTTGTATTTTGTTTAATTATTTTTACAGTTAGTGACATAACGAACTTTTCGTAACCAGTTACATAATGGTTTTCATTATGTAACCAGTTACATAAAGTAGAACGTTTTGTCACTTGTTTCAATAACAAAATATGTCACTTTATACGTCAAAATTAGAAAAACAAATATACAGGTCCTCACTATTAATTCGTTTCTAAACCAGTATTTTTTCACATTATTTACTACTTTTCTTATAAATTGATTTTTTTTTTCAGTTCGCCATTGTCTTCGCCGCCATCTTGGCCCTAGCCTCCGCTGCCCCTAAACCAGGTGTCGTTGCCTACGGTGCACCAGTTGTCGCCCCTGCTGCTTACTCCGCATACTCTCCTCTGGCTTACTCCGCCCCAGCAGTCGTCGCCTCTCCCTTAGCCTACTCTGGCCAGATCCATCCAGTAGGTTATGCCACGTACTACTGAGGTTGTTGGTTAATTGGGCAGCTCAATGATTTTTGCTATTTATTTTAAACTGGTTTAGCTTTAATAAATGTTTTAAATGTACTAGTTGGTTTTATTGGGTTTGGTTCTAATTTACCAGAACTGGTGCCTCAGGATAAAGAAATTGTTCAAGAATCTTGCTGTGATGCACATACAGAAAATTTAACCACGTTTTCTCGTGATTCTAAGACCTTTTGACAGAATTTTGAAAAGCTGTTAAATTATTATTGAAGTAATTTGAAAGTGAAATCATTTTAATGGAAAGATTAGGAACCACCAAATGAAAGTGAAAGCTTTAGGGACGTGACGCTTCCAGTTACTATGAACACCAGTCTTTGCTGAGTCTATGAGAGGTTTATTTTTATCTGATAGAGATAGGGAGGGGATACCAAAAATGAGTTGCAATAAGGGAATTATAGATTGAAGAAGAAGAATTATTGCATGACCTTAAGCTGAATTGGATTCTGCATGTGGACATTTGGATTTAAAAGCAAATTGTCAACATGAGTACTGAGCTTTTGCTGACAATACCCAACAGATCATTTACAGAAAGCACAAAAAGTAGGAGCTCCAGAACAGAACTCTGAGGGTCACTTCTAGATATAAATACTGTTTCCAATTTTAACTAACTTATTTCAACAATTTGTTGAAGATTCAACCAATAATTCAGTTAACGAAAATCAAAAGCAAAATTCTTTACTCAGATCCATAAAAACGCCTCCTGTTTACACACTCTGTACATAAATCATGTACATCTATTTTATAACGTATTTTCTTGATAAAAACTGATATATGTATTTATAAATTTAAGGTAATTCGGTTATTATATAAACCATCGGTGATAAATTACATAAACTAGATTCTTGACGTAGGCTTAAATTCGATATTCCGTCGACAACAACAAGTACGCATAAGACGGCGTAAAAAATATATTGCGATAGAAAACGTACTAGCTAGAAATTAATTAAATTAAGAGAAGTTGCGACTTATTATCCTCGTCCAAAGAACGTGCTTCAGTTGTTAGATCCAACCTTAAGGGTATTTATTATATACCTACATGTTATATGAGTTTGTGGAACAATAGATGATTACTGCTCAATTTCTGTGCAAGGACCTCGAGCAACATGAAAAAGTTTAATTGTAGTCTTTCTTAGCACACAAAATTGTATTACAACTTTATTAGGTTTTTTATAAGCTAGACTTTTGTATTTAATACAATAATAACAAGAGCATAAATAAAGTTGTACACAATACGTGTCAAGCAAAAAACGCAAAATAATTTGTATGCAAATTTACTTTAGTGTTAATTAAATTATATTCTGCAACTATGTTTCAAATCTCTTTCGAAATAAGTGAAACGAGGTGACCAAATAAAAACCAATCGTTTCTTTTTCACAGGTCCAAGCTGGAAATACGAAACTGGATCTGATATACAATTCATTATAATATTGTGCCCAAATGTTAAAATACACAAAATACGCCAAAAAAACAAAATACGTACAAAAGACAAAATGCGTCAAATAACAAAATACGTCAAAAATTACTTTTGTTATAAACTCCACCACACGGTGAGGAAGTTTTGATCCCATAATTGGCAGCGGTTTTTTTTAATGAATTTGAGAAAAATGTATTCAGACTGATTTTTCACAGAAACCTCAGAAATAAAAATTACTTAATCTGATGTTGAAATTATTTATTTTTGATTATTTATTTCATATTAATCAACCATGAAATCACAAAATTTTGTATAACAAATATTTTAGTTTAAATAAGAGAGGAAAATGTAATTTTATAAATTTATTTTGTGCAGACCTTCGATTTTGGCGAAAATTGATCGTTTATTTAAAATTTGCCCAAAGTGTGGCAAAACAACAAAGTACATGTTTTCGATTACTTTTGTATGTAGTTTCATAATTCAGTATTAGAATTTAAAAATCACGTACACAGGGTGAATTTTTTCATAGGAGCCCTAAAAATAAAAATTAGTTGAGCCGGCCCTGGAATTTTCTGTCTTTGATTATGCATGTAAATTGACAATTAATAGTATACTATATACCCACAATACGAGCTGATTCTAGTGATTAGTTTAAAAGATATTGCCTTAAGAAGTATTGGGCAAAACTCATAAATCACCCTGTAGTTCAATAAAAAAAAGGCTCAGGCTTTTTTCAATAGTCATTTCTAATTCACCTAAGTGAAGTCTATCTACCATAACATTTTGTCCCTTTCCTCGTGAATCACCCTGTATATGTCCTTTTGTTGCTATTATTATTATTATTATTAAAAGTTATTATTTTCTAACATGGCAGAAAGGGTACCTACTTACTTTTAATTTTAATTCACATGGCCTTACAATGAGTTTTTCTGAACACAATAGTAGCATAAATTATATTCTCAGCATTCCAAATCTTTTTTTTTTCTGCATTATTTGTCAGCGATTACTCCTCGAGTATGCGACAGCTTATTCTATTACGTTAGTAGTTACGCAAGGAATTTGGATTACCAAAATATCCTCCCAAGTACACCAGAAACAATGAATTATCGTAGGTCGATGACTTACATCAGATAACTAGATTTAATAATAGATATGTAGATATAAAAATTGACCACCTAACCGGCCTTGTACGAAGTAGGTGTATATCCTAGTGTATTAAATTATTATTACACCCTACTTGAAAAATTGCACCTAAATGTAAATTAGTCTTGAGCACTACTTGATATAAAAAGCAGGCCCAACTTCGAAACTGCACCATTTGATTGCAAAACGTGTCAAATAATCACCAAAATGTTCAAATTCGTAAGTGTACTGTTTTTTAAATTACACAAAAAAGTTAGTTTATGATATGGGGAATATTAATATTGTCTTTTCCAAGCGTGTTTACAGTACGAAAGGGTTTAAATCGTAATTAGTGTAAAAATATTTCGAAACATAAATTGTGAATTTTGGTGCGTGCAAATGTTTAATCAAACTTTAATATAAAATGTAAAATATGTAATATTATAATACGGGGTAATATAATAGATGGGGCGAGATTTGAGAATTTTAAGATTTTTGGGATTACTAAATTAACACAAATAAAATGAAAATATTTACTTTGTTTAGGCTTTAGGGGAATTTACTTGCAATTTAAATACAGGGTGTCCCAGCCTCGCGTCGGCCAAATGTCCTGGCTCTCCTATAAGAGATATCGAAAAATTTCAAAAACGAGATGATAGAGGACACAATGGTGCACAGTATAAAAATATTTTGAAATATACCGGGTGATCGATTTAGGCGTGATGTCATAAACTTATGTTTTTTTAAATGGAACACTAGGTATATTATTACATATTTGAATTCTCCTTTTAAAGACGACTCAATCGATATGCCACTTGATGGGTCTGCGATGGGTCGGTACCATGATATGGGTGAGTTTGTACCAAAAATGTGCCAACTTTGTGAGCTCCCTGTGGAGTAGCGGAATAGCATTTTGAGATCTAGTTTGTGCCAAAAATTGTCAAAAACCCTGTAGTTTACGCTGCTGTTATCAGATCTAACGAAATCGGCCATTTTATACCGGGTGAGTCAGGAAACGCCAAATCTACTTTTTCTCATTTTTTTCAACTGGAACACCCTGTATATTATGACACCAAAGGAAAGCCCTTTGAAAGAGCTTTCCACTGATATTAAGGTTCAAGGGTCTATTTTTCATGGGTGCCAAGATATTTGATGGTAAATTGGCATAATTCGAGGTTTATTAAAAAATTACCCTCAATTTTCAATTGTTTTGTAAATTTTCGCTGAAATCGGCTCTTTTCAATAAGAAAATTTCGAAAATAATTATATCAACTTATTTGCACCACGATGGTCCTCTGCAGACAAAAAAAAATAAGAAAAAGAGGAAACGAAAGTTACGAAAGCTTTATTTGGAAAAAAACTGGGTGGAAGTACTGGAAATTAAAATAAATGTTCAAAAATGTTCCCATTCTCCCTGATACACAGCCGTAAACGATTTTCAGTTGTTCTTCGAACATCGGCTAGTGTAGCTATTGAAACATTGCGAATACACACATTTCAGAAAAAAAATTAAATTTATCAGGCGTTGACTATTTTATACTTAAGTACTTTTCTGTACTGAAGTACGGTTTTTTTCTCCGAGTATAAGAATTATTTTCAAAATTTTCTTACTGAAAAGAGCCGATTTCAGCGAAAATTCACAAAACAATTGAAAATTTAGTGTGATATTTTAATAAACCTCGAATTGTGCCACTTTACCATCAAATATCTTGGCACCCATGAAAGATAGACCCTTGAACCTTAATATCAGTGGAAAGCTCTTTCAAAGGGCTTTCCTTTGGTGTCATAATATACAGGGTGTTCCAGTTGAAAAAAATGAGAAAAAGTAGATTTGGCGTTTCCTGACTCACCCGGTATAAAATGACCGATTTCGTTAGATCTGATAACAGCAGCGTAAACTACAGGGTTTTTGACAATTTTTGGCACAAACTATATCTCAAAATGCTTTTCCGCTACGCCACAGTGAGCTCACAAAGTTGGCACGTTTTTGGTACAAACTCACCCATATCATGGTACCGACCCATCGCAGACCCATCAACTGGCATATTGATTGAGTCGTCTTTAAAAGGAGAATTCAAATATGTAATAATATACCTAGTGTTCCATTTAAAAAAACATAAGTTTATGACATCACGCCTAAATCGATCACCCGGTATATTTCAAAATATTTTTATACTGTGCACCATTGTGTCCTCTATCATCTCGTTTTTGAAATTTTTCGATATCTCTTATAGGAGAGCCAGGACATTTGGCCGACGCGAGGCTGGGACACCCTGTATAATTATTTTTGTGTTTTTCAGTTTGCTCTCTTCTTCGCCGCCATATTGGCATTGGCTGTAGCAGCACCTAAGCCAGGAATTGTCGCTCCTCTAGCCTACTCTGCCGCTCCATACACCATTTCAGGACATGTAGCTGCCCCACTAGCTTACTCTGCCTATGCTCCACCTGTCCTAAGCTACGCTCATGCACCACTTATTCTTTAAGTGAAATAATAACAATAACACAATACCCGTGGGTGGTAGGATACTTTTTTCAAAATTGCAATATTTATACGAATATCTGGTTGGACCAGTAATGAACGTGTTAATTTCTTGTTTTTGATCCCATTGTTATCAATTCTTGTCGGATTCATTATTTTTTCTCCCTACTGTTAATCGAGTATATTTGTATCCTTATAATTGTATGTAAATTTTGGAAAATTAATTTACAATAATAATTGTACATTTTTGAAAATGAATAAAATTTAATTTGAATTTAAATTTTGAATTTTTTCATCAATAAGTATAAAATAATTAGGAATATTTTTTTTTACTATACAAGGTGTCCCGAAATTAGCGTGCAATGATTTGTCAGCTAATTCTACTGCCAATAATCAGGAAAAAGTAAAAAATACGTCCTGCCTGAGGGAGCTACAGCCCCTTAGATAGGAAACCTCTACTGTTTTTTCTAAATATAAAAAAAATTATTTGTTGAAAGTAGAAATGGGGGCACTGGCCTTGAAAATAGAAAGTGCAAGTCGCAAAAACAACTATGTGAAATTAAATCTGGAGAAACCTGCTCGGATAACGTTAGAATGTTAGCGCGACATAATTATTAATTTATTTCCGTCTATTTGAACTATATCTTTTTATATTGTTATTTAATTTTTAGATCACGCTTTATCGTTACAAAAATCTTATTTTCATTACATATTATACACGCGATATACAGTGTGTCCACGGATTGAGTGCATATAAGGTGTAAATGACAAAAAGTTCTAGAGTTGGGTTTTCATATTCTGGTGATCGATCCTGCTTAGTCTCAGACTAATGGAAGCATGAGCCAAATCAATTAATATACAGGGTGTTTTTAGGCCGAATTCTTTATTATTGAAGATATAACAAAACTGTATTAAGAAAAGTTGATTAAAATTATGAAGACTTTCAATTTTTATACAAATCAGCCTAATTTGATATTCTTTCATCAACAAGAGATTTTTTATTTGTGGTTTTAGTGACGGATACATGAAGAGTAACTGAACAAAGTTCTTGAAAAACAAATAGTTATTTATTTCCAAAATACTAAACCTTCTTAACTAACATAACAAATAAAAAGTCTCATGTTGATGAAGGAATATCAAAGTAGGCTGATTTGTATAAAAATTGAAAGTCTTCCATAACTTTTAATTCTAAACAACTTTTATTAATACATTTTTGTTATATCTTCAAAAATAAATACAGTTTACTCTTGACTAATTTTTAGAATTCGACCTAAAAACACCCTGTATACTAATTGATTTGGCTCATTTTTCCGACATCTTAGTTTGAGACTAAGCAGGATCGACCCCAAAATATGAATATGAATATAAAAATGCTTCATTCGACAGTTAAGATTTAAACATGACCTCAAAGTGTCAGCTCAGCGTAATCATTAATTAATTTTCGTATATAACTATATCATATTATAGGGTTATTTAATTTTTAGATCACTTTTTATCATTACAAAAATCTTATTTTAATTACATATTATAATATTATACAAAATGCTGTATTCGACAGTTAAGCTTTAAGTAATTATGGATATGAGTTTTAAGCACCCTTTTACAGCAATTATCCTTGGTCCTACGTCGTGTGGAAAATCTGTTTTCGCAAAAAACTTTTATAAAATTATAATCGAGATGTGCAGCGTCCCTTTAAAAAATATAGTGTGGTTTTATGAAGAGTGGAAAGAAATATTAATCTAAAAATTAAATAACCCTATAAAATAATATGGTTCAAATATACGGAAATTAATTAATAATTATGTCTTTCTAGCAATTTGACGTCATGTTTTAAAGCTTAACTGTCAAATAGAACATTTTATATATCGCTTGCTTTGCTTGTAAAATGCACCCCAAAAAAAGTACCTATAAGATTATTCTTGCTTTATTACCCACCGAGTTAAAGAAGTTGAAAACGTTATTTTTAAGCAAAAAACACTGATTTTTGTCATACAAGGAAAATAAAGGCAAAATTTTGATTTTTTACAAAAAAAGTGCGCGTTTTTTTGTTTCAGGAAATTCCAAATTAAAAAAATATTCCAAATTGTGTTTTTCGTTAATTCTAACTATTATGAATAAACTCAAAATTTTTTTTATTTTAATTTTAGACTTAATGATTTTGAAAATTTTTGATATACCTAATGAATATTTTTGGCTTTGAGGTTAAATAACTTAGCAGGGAAGAATCTTACCTGAATGTTACCAGGGTCAAAAAATGATGGCAATAAACTATGGACAATGCTACTTTTCATTTTTTTGATATAAATAATAGGCTAGGCGATAGAGAAGTGTTATTGACGCATTTAAGATGAATATAGTAAGACTGACCATCTTTGTACTGTTTTGACCTACCTGACTTTAAAGAGGATTAAAAAGACCTTCAAAATGGTTTTTATGAGTGATTTCTAGCATTAATTGCAAAGGAGATATGACCGAAATAAGAAGCGCTCCTCGATTTAGCAAATTACGATATTGCTCGTTTGGTTTGGTAATTTAGTCTCAGAACTTTGTTAATTATTTTTTAACTTTAGGGGTGGTTTTCATCCTCTTAGGGGTAAGAGCAAATTATTCTTTTTATTAGGGGATGAGTTTTATGTCTCAAAATGTAACAATCTACTAAAAAAGTCCTAATTTCTCAAAATTAAAAAAAGTTCCATTTTATCTCTTTTACATCGGCCATATGAGGGTGCAACATACAATTTTTAATATCTGACTTCACATTGGTGATTAGCAAAAACATAAATAATATTATAAGTTTCAATAATGTATTCTTAGTAATTCGTTAATTACTGTTTTTTTATTTTAGGGGTGATTTTACCCTCTTAGGGGTAAGAGCAATATTTTTTGTTATTGAAATATAAGTTTTATGTCCTAAAATATAAGAATTTGAAAGAAAAAGTTTTACTTGCTCAAAACAAACAAAATTTGTTTTCCCATTGTACTCCTATTATATCAGCCATATTAGGGGTGCAATCGCGAATTCTAAAATTCTGATTTGAGATTCGTATTGAGCGACCTCAAACACATATGAATTTTTTTATCACTAACTCTTAATATTTGAGTCAGTAATATTTGACCTTCAGGGGTGGTTTTTACCCTCTTAAGCAAAAGCACATCTATTAGTTCGAAGTTTGGGTAGTTTTAGGCACCAAAAGCGACTATATTATTAAATATTAAATTGAAAACTTTGCTACGTTAAATGACTGAAGCATTAACAATAGATTCCATTTGATATGAGTTATATTTATTTGTTTTTCGTCAAAAACATTTTCATATTCATCAAAGTGGAAAACGTATATTATTTTAGTGCAATTTCTCTGTCGTTTTTCCACTTAAAATGCTTCACTTATATATATATATATATATATATATATATATATATATATATATATATATATATATATATATATATATATATATATATATATATATATATATATATATATATATATATGCGAAAAAACCACACGCTAACCTATATAAACTAATAAACTGATAAATTATTCAATAGCATGATATTTTTGTTACTAAATTAATTTACTTTACCTGTGCTGTGAAAATTACGTAAAGGTTAATTAATATAAAATTGTTATGCATCGTCAGTTTCATACATGTGCATAGTCTACTTGCATTTGCTGAGTAAAGACACAAATACCATATAAACACGACCAATTGGATCTGTTTCAAAACGGAAATAACACGCAATGAACTACGTAGATGGAAAACCTACTCGGAATATAATTGGTTTCCATTTTGCATTTGCCAGTCGAGTCGAAAATGCAGAAATAAATATCTACCACTACTGAATTCCATAACTTTCTGGTTCTTAAATTCTAGTAAAATTCCTTTAGTAGGTAATTATAAATCATCAATAATTATGCGTTATTTTTACTCCTAGTTTAGCAACGGCTGTTTACAACTTTGGCTCGTTTAAATTAATTTCCTCACTATTTTAAGCAAGAAAATTACCTATTTTTAAAACCAAACGTTGTTGCTCGATTTTCTAAAATTTAGTCTTTCCCTGCTACACGCGGCGTTTTGTCAAAATAACTTCAATGATGCAAGTCCAGCCACTATAATTACCGAATAATTAAATAATTGTGTCACCCACCAAGATTTGTTTATTCAGTGACACGAGGCATCGCGGTGTAAACATGTATTTAGTAGCCTCAACGTGAAATTTCATTAAAGTACATTAAATTTAATACCGACAAATAACGTAACCCTAAGTCTCTTATTTACGAACACAACGGTTTATTTATTTACTCACGATTAGGGAAACAGGCTTATGGAAATCTGTATCAATTTTAATAGTTTATTATTTGCCATGGCACGTCCCTTATGTAACTCATCCAGAAAGGGTTAGTCCGAATTTTATTTTTTGTATCAATTAAAGTAACTAAAAGGCGTATATTTCAGACACTTTTAGTTTTATCCGCTCCCTTTGAATTGTTGGTATTTTGTATCTTTCACTCTCTACTTTTTACCAAATGATTCGATACAATCTGTTAAATAACTGGTTGTTTAATACCAGCTAAATACGACAATAAGTTGCACTCTCATAGGGCTGGGCTTTTTCAACTGACGTAAATGTCAACTTGTTATCCCAATTCAGCTTAGAAATGACTTTATCAATATCTACAATGCGTGATATTAAGGAACAATAGGAACAGGTTATCCTTTGTGTTGCTTACTACACGGAAAAGAGCTTGTACCATTTCGTGTCACTTTATTTTAAAGGATCGATTTAAATACAGCAGCAAGATACAAGGCTTATTGTATATGAAAATAATTGAACTTCAAAGATATAACAGATGGTATAACTAATTGATTTCTTTTGCAAATGTAAGGATGTTAAAAATATTAAAATAGTTTTTCCTAGTTTCTGCAGAGAAAGTTGCATTTTCGGGGTGAGAAGAACACCGTACTCTTCCAGCTGGTAGTAACAAATGTCACCTATCGTTACTATTAACGCTGGCAGCATTTTTTATTATGACATTTATACACTGATTATTTGTTTAACTAGGAATGAAAGTGCATTATTTCCTTCTGAAACTAAAGCTTACTGACCTCGTTACTGACCCAAAAAAGAAAATCACGTTTTACTCATATATGTGATTTTTTACACGACTATTTAAACTGAAACACGAGAGCGTTATTAAAATATGTTTAACAATTAATTTTATGCCAGACCGGGCGTTAAAGTACACTTTGATGCCCAGTTTCGCGGGCGTTAAGTGCAAATTTATGGCCTGCCCTTGGGCGATAAATTAATTTTATAGCCCGCTATTTAAATATAACGACCACAAAATTGGCTTTGTTTAAACGTTCTTAGATAACGACTACGAATTACTTAATTAAAAACTTTCAAGCAAGTTATTTATATGTAAGTCAAAACGAATCCAAGTTTGTAACTCACCCTACAAACAGTTCGTGCATAAAATATTTTATGTATCAAGGGCGTAATAAGCGTTTTTAGCCCTTGGCGTGTAATGGCCCTCGGCTAAAGCCTCGTACGATGATCTTTACGCCTCGGGCCATAAACGCTTACTTTACGCCCTTGATATATAAATAACAACGTTTACTTTACGCACTTGATATATAAATAATTATTATAACCCTTGGCGTGTAACCGCTCTCTACTAAAGCCTCGTGCTATAAAGCCTCGGGCAATAACCGTTTACTTTACGCCCTTGATATATAAATATTAACGTTTACTTTACGTCCCTGATACGTAAATAATTATTATGTTCTTTAGCGAGTAATAGCCTTCGGCTATATCCTCGTGCTATTATCCTCACGTCTCGGGACACAAACGCTTACTTTACGCCCTTGATATATATAAATAACAACGTTTACTTTACGCACTTGATACATAAATAATTATTATAACCCTTGGCGTGGAACAACTCTCGGCTAAAGCCTCGTGCTATTATCCTCAAGCCTCGGGCCATAACCGTTTACTTCATGCCCTTGATATATAAATATCAACGTTTACTTTACGCCCTTGATACGTAAATAATTATTACGTTCTTTAGCGAGTAATAGCCTTCGGCTAAATCCCCCTGCTATTATCTTCACGTCTCGGGAGACAAATGCTCACTTTACGCCCTTGATATATAAATAACAACGTTTACTTAACGCCCTTGATCCACAAGTAAAAATTATGACCCTTGGCGTGTAATAGCCTCTCGTGCTATTATCTTAACGCCTCGGGGCCATGAACGCTTTCTTTACGCCCCTGATACAAAAATAATTATTATTGCCCTTGGCGTGTAATAATTCTCGGCTAAAGCATCGTGCTATTGTCTTTACTCACGTTACGCCCTTTATACATAAATAATTATTTTGGCCCTCGACGTGTAATATTGCCTTCACGCCGCGGGCCACAAACTTTTACTTTACGCCCTTGACACATAAATAACTAATATAAACGCTAGCTAAAATATCTCTAAAATTATTATAACAGTACACGCCGCCATCAATAGCAGATGCGTCTAATTTTCGCTCTTCTTTCATCGTTAATAACAACAGATATCCATTATTTACCACAGGAAGGAATTGTATTACTAATATAATAGGTATTTATCAAGGGCGTAAAGTAAGCGTTTACGCCCCACACGAGGCTTTGGCCGAGGGCTATTACACGCTAAGGACCATAAGCGCTTATTACGCCTGTGACACATACACATTACACAATGTTATGCACGAGCGGTTTATAAGTTCAGTTACAAACTTATGTTCGTTTGGATTTACATATAAATAAATGATGCTTCAATGCTTTCAATCAAGCAATTACTAGTCGTTACCTAGCAACGGTCATACAAAGCCAATCTCGTAGTAGCCAAATTTAAATAGCGAGCTATAAAATGACTTTAGAACCTCGGGCCATAAAGTTGCACTTAACTCCCTCAAAACCGGGCGTTAAAGTACGCTTTAACGCGAGGTCGTGCATAAAGGGGTTAAAAATATATAATTCTCATCAGGAGGTGAGTACTAGCTATTTCATCCAGTTGCTATTAACGACGGTAGATAAGGTGTATATTATGTCCCGCTGCTATTGACGGCGGCGTGTAATGTCATGACAGTTTTTATTATGCCATCTTGCTTAATGTTTTATAATTCATTGTCCAATGTATGTTTTCATCTTTTTCTTGCAATAATAGAAAGTAAAAAAAAAGTCTAATTTCCCTTGACAACGACTTTATTATTAATTGCTAAATTGCAAAAAGGAACATTCGGTGGAAACTAAATTCATTGGATAAAATCAAAATACAGCAAGGGGTGCACCGTATCCACCATATCTTACAACAGGTCTAGCAGCGTAGGCAGACGGAGCATAGCCGTATGGGGCGGAGTAGGCTACTGGGGCTGCTACATGGGCGGAATAGGCTACAGGAGCTGGTAGCAGACCTGGTTTTGGAGATGCTACAGCCAAAGCCAACAGTGCGGCGAAGAGGACGGCGAACTAAAATAGGAAGTGAATTAACAATTAACAACAGCTGTTTGTAAACAAAAATCGTTTTGATTGCAGAAAAATATTGAAAATACATAAGCAACAATTAATAAAATTGATCTCGTCATTTATGTAAATAAAATTAATTTATCGGTTTCAGGATATTAATCCTTTGTTTACATATGCAAAAGTAGGCTGGTAAACAAGTCATAACTAAAGTTGTACAGTTATATTTAAAACTTGTATGGTAATATTACAAATACAGATCTGTCAATAACTGTCAACAGATGAAATAATAAATAATGAAACTATAGGGCTATTTATTAATACAAACAGACAGAAAACTCCAAACAATAATAATTAAGTACTGAAATCCAACTGAAATGTATTTTCAGGCAATCCAAGGTCCATTTTTATGTAGCCGTTGTGACATTAAAAATTTAAACATTTATGTAATATGAAAAAAGGTAACAAATAAAAACAAACAAAATATAACTGTAACCATGGCGACAAATCAAACCATACAGACTTGACCAACTAATGAAATGAAAACGTTATTAATAAGAGAATATCAAAAGGTAATATCTATTAATAATGTCATTATTTTCTGAAACCGATAAACTATTAAACATATCACGGATGTTATGAATCATAACAGCCTTAGATATCTTAAAATCCTCGCTCTACGAGCTCGGATTTCAAACCGACATCTGCGGCAGTTATGATAGTCATAACATTCCTAGATATGTTAATAGCTATTACAGATTAGAATTAGTTTAAATTTTATTGACTATTATTATTAATAATACTTACTAGTTTGAACATTTTGTTTTGGGTACTTGATTCGAACTAGATCAAATGATACAAATCAAGGAGCGAATTTCATTTTTATAATTAAAACAATAGAAGGATTTTTAGGTAGGGGCAGGGTGGCATACAGGATATTTACATAATCTCTTTCATGTTCAAGTTGTTTACAATGACATTTTTTCACAATAGTTAATGTGATTTTCTTGTTATATAAAATATTGAACCAATTCCGGTAGTAAAAACTTATTAACCTAGATTTTATGAGTTATCATAATAATCGGTTTTAAGATCATTTTATGCACTTAATTTTTTGATAAAACATATTTTTATAATGTAAAATGTTTAATTTTATAGATAAAGACAGATATGTATTGTCATGTATTCTGAATAAATAAAATAAATCAAATACTCTTTAAAAGAGGAAATGAATTTAAAAAATTGTCAAAATAAAACTTTCCTCTGAATTCAAAATCAGCGAAAGACGTACGTAAGAAAACTGAATATTTAAACCTAAATATGTAGTTTTAAAGGATACCAGTTTTGGGAAACTTATCTTCTTATTGCGAACACCTGTAACTGGACAGCAAGGAGACAACTCACATAAATGAGGCTCGTCAGAGGGCTAGACACATTGTAAATTTAGACTCTAAGAAATAACAGTGAAGTGAATTTTTAAACGCAGGGCACAATCGATGAAACTAACGTGTAGTGAGGAATCGGTTCTAACGAAATATATCGATAAGAGTATCCACAGAAAGGTTATGTGACCAGGATGCTAAAAATGAAATAATTTCTACAAAATAACTTTGAATAAGGCAAATATTTGGGAAAATATATACCAAGATGACATATTCCTATCTAGAGTCCTTTGACGTAGGAGATTTTCTGGCAGTACCTTGGAAACATAAACAAAAAAGGAGTTGTTATTGTGCAAGCAGAAGAAGCGTCCCATGTCCACGTCGCTCCTAAAAAAGGAATAAGAAAATCGTGGGGAATATATAAAACAACAATTCAAAAGCCGAGGTATGTTCATATCATTTATATTGAACGAGATAATTTGCCGATGAAAATAATAGACGAGGAAAATACCAGGTATCCCCCTAGTTTATAATTTAGAATACTCCACAGACTGCTTGATTCCTTGTAGCATAATTGGACACTCTAGAACAATCCACTTCCAGCAGCCATTTTAGTTTCAATGTCACTGAACTGATAAATTCAAACCTGTGCGAATATCGTTACAAAGCACAGAATATCCTAAATTTTAGAAACTCATGTTTATAAAAATAACTAAAAATATTGGACTTGTAAGTTTAACTAAAAGGATAACACCATTTGTGAAATAGATTAAATGCAGTCTTAAGTTATCGCAGATTCTTAGTTTATTTATTAATCAATTTAAATTGTCTTTGTCGATAATGCACTGAATAAATGCTGTTAAGTTGGGAGACCTCTATGTTTGATGAGTTAATATTTAAGTTTCATGCATCCCTACCTTGTCCAAAGTATTATTTCACTGACAAAGGCGACATCTCTGTTCCAAAGACCACAGATGTATATGATCGCTGTTTTAAACGTTCAGGTAGTTGTAATACATGCCGCTGCATATTTGGCACGACCTATATTTGAAAACAAACAACAGTAAAGTCAATGAACTCAATTTGAATTAAATAAATCTTTATTGAATCAAAATTAATAGAATATTGAGTAAGGTAACTTTCCTCTATTAGAAGATCCCTGGAACGCCCTAAAAAGGAAAAGGAGGGGTTTACAGCAAACCCATCAGTAAGTCTTTCGCCTACTTCTGCTACTTCTTTATCTTCATTAATAACTATCCCATCAGATTTAAAACTGGATTGTAGCCCAAAACAAATGTCGCCGCTGGCGCTGGTGCCTCCATTATTACAGCAATATCCAATTAATAATTTTTTATGAAAACTCATCTTTTGCACATTATTGTGTTAGTTTTCGTCACAAACTTCGTCTTTGTGCACTAATAGAAGAAAATAGTTGGCTGATATATAATATTAAAGACTGAATCCAACTTTGTTTATATTAAAGCAAAAAAAATATCTCATTCTCTTCATTATTTATTTTTAATTAAACTACCGTTTGAATAATCTGCATCAACAGTCCACCCACCTCTCCCGTGTCAACAACTTTCTTTAAAATTCACTTTTCAACGGACCCATTATGTAACCCAGTGAAAACAACCGATTGGCAAATCATTCCGTTACCGTTTCGGCTTGTCGAAGTCTAACTTGGTATGCGATTACCGACAGCATGACAGGGTCACGGTCAAAGTCTTGCGACGGCCTTGCTGCGTTAATTCTCTTGCGTACCCGCACACTGAACCAGTTCATTTGTTCGTGATTTTAAACCCCCTTCCCAACGTTACAATTTTGTATAAAACCAACCCGATTTTCTGAAACTGTATCATTTGATCCAGATCGAATCGAATAACTGTATCCCAAAATGTTCAAGCTTGTAAGTATGGTTTTTGTTCAATTTCATTTAAAATTAAGGAAAAAGTCTTGTTTGACCATAAATTAAACAATAATCATTTAATCATCAATATAATCATTTACGATTTTTGTGTTTCTGTTTTCATTTCTTCCTCGTTTGGAGGCTGAAGAAAGACATATTTTATACAGTAAATATAGTATATTCCTAATTGCTCCTATCTTAATGAAGCTATATCCGAAAAAAGAATGTGAGGAGAATTCAGTTTTTTTGGATATCTTGAAACATTTATATTTTTGAATCTGATATATTCTTATGGATATTCCGTCAATAAATCTCTTTCATTATATATTATTTTTCTTCGTGTAAATATTATTATTGCAAAAATTTAGAAAAGTCAGGTAACTGTTTTGCAGTTAACTTTATTAGGTCGATATTTTCTGCACCAGTTGACCAAATTTCCTTCGATTGGACTCAGATATTTTTTTAGGAAATATACTAATTATTTACTGATTATTTTTTTTTTAGTTCGCTGTCGTCTTCGCCGCCATCTTGGCCATCGCCGTAGCCGCCCCCAAGCCTGGTTTGATCACATCGCCTTTGGTAGCTGCTGCTCCCTTGAGCTACTCTGCTGGATACGCCGCTCCCATCGCCTACTCCGCTGGATATTCCGCTCCTCTCGCTTACTCTAGTCCTCTTGCCTACTCAGGATATGCCGCTGGTTACGGAGCACCCCTCGCCTACTACTGATCTAGTTGCTTAATTTTAAGACCTGCAAAATTTCTGGAAGACTTCTATTAAAATTGCCGTGGAGGAAATAAATCAGTAACTTATTATTTTGTGGTTTTCCTTATTTTTTTATAATAAATGCCTATTTGAGCGCTAACAATTTATTATTCCTCATAATTTTTCCAAAACGTACTGGAATAACGTATTTTGGTTACATAGTTGAAAAAATAAATATTTTCGCTATTTAACAGCGTAAAAATTCAATATGGGAGCCATAAGAAAAAACAATTGACTATCGTTGCCCAAAATCTAGAAGGCTTAGAAAATTTCTGCCAACGCCATTCAATTGCCAATTGGCATTAATGACATAGAATCAGTTTTTTTTCAAATTTTCGTTTTTCAGTTTTTTCAGGACAAATCAGGAATAAATCAAAATATTCATATCCAACTAGCATTTATTTATAATATGTACAATAAATAATTTAAACAATGCATTTATACGACCACATAAGGTGCGGCAAAAGGCGAGTATGCATAAGGAGCAAATGCACTATATCCAGCGGAGTAGACAGAAGGGGCTACGTAGCTGGCAAAGGGGGCGCTGTAAGCTGATGTGTAGGCCACAGGAGCCGCTACGTAAGGTGATGCGTAAGCAGCTGCGAACAGGCTAGGTTTTGGAGCTGGTTTCGGGTCTGGCTGGGGAGCTGGAGCGGCTAAGGCGACAGCGAAGATGGCAGCAAAGACGCACTGAAAAGTTGAAATAGTTAATACATGGAAATAGCAACGTTGTCAATTTATAGCCAAATTAGTTACAAAATTATTTTGATCTTTGCAAACACTTATATGAACGATTTCATACGAAGACAAGTTTCATGTTTCTTCACGTTAATTTCTTCACCAGGATCAAGCTATGTGGAATTAAATAAAAAAGAAGGTACTGAAGAGAATAAAATAACTAATTTTTAAATACCTTAGAAAATTAAGGCAATTTTTTTAAAAAGTTAAGAAATGTGAAACAGAATCTCAACTTTAGAAATATAATCCATTTTCTTGTTGCTTACACTTCGACTAATTGACAGGTTCTTGCAAAACTTACTGAGATAATTTAATACATTTTAAACCTTTTCAAGGCGATCAAATTTAAAAAAATTTATTTGCGGCTTATTATTTTTCGGAGACTATAATATTTCCAAAATACCGTATTTTATGTATAAAAATATCGATTGCTATGTTATATGGTCCGCCTGGGTACACTTCAGTATTTAAATAACTCCACAGAAAAATATCATTCTATTATATAAATTTTGCTTAATAATCCTATTATTTATTTGCCCACTTAATCCACTACACTGGTTACACACTGGTTCATTAATTTAACGATCATTGGCACTTACAAGTTTGAACATATTGTAACTGTTTGTTAGGCTTCTAATGACAAAATCACTTTGATACCCGCATTATGCAAACATCCACCTTTTATACTATATCATAATCAAAGTGTCATTGTTTCTAGTGGGGTTGGAAGCAGCACAAGAATGTTCGTTTGAAATTAATATTCCGAACTAATATTGTTTACGAGGACCTGCATGGCTGTTATGCAATGGCGTTAACATTGACAGAATTACGTGTGAACGTGCGTGCGTATTATTTCATAGTAGTTATATTCCAGAATGTCTCAGAATGAGTGTAAATGAAAACTATAAGTTTTGCAAAGAATTGGATTTTTCTTCGCAATTTGATCAAATGCCAAAAAACTGAAACCAAGAAACGTATATGGGATGCTAAAATTCTACAAATGGTATTCACGACATTGCCAAAATTTATTTCTAGATGACACTGATTGGAAAGTCAATCATCTACAGACATTTAAAATAAAAAAAAGTGAAAGTGAAACTTAAAATCATCTCCAGGAAGCCAAAAACAGCAACTGACAAAATTAAACACATTTAAAAAAAATATTTACAATAATATATATGGATAAAAAAAAATGATTTGTATAAAAAAGAGCCAAAATATAATAAATAAAAGAACAGACATAGAAAACTTAAATAGTACTTACTATAATATTATTACCCGCATAAAAAAGTATTAAAAAAAATCAAATATTTAGATAGCAGAATATTAATACATTAGCCAGCTCGATCGCCAAACGAGTTGTATCTGCCCCTCTGTACATATGTCTATTTTGTGTATTTTTTTTATGTTGTTTCTGTGCAATTAATGCATCATTAAATCACCTACCTAGTATGTCCGGTGGACATTCAAAATATTGACAAACAAGATTTTAATTTAAACGTAAGTTTTCTGCCATATTTTGTTTCTTAAATGCTTTTGCTATATAAAAATCCGTTTTGGTTTTTAATTTGCTTTAAATTTGGAAATGGCTTCTTAATGTTTTTTTTATCCATATGCAATATCGTGAATTTATATATTTTTTAATGTGTTTAATTGTGTAATTTATTTTATTTTTAACGTTTCATTTGTGTTTTTAAAAAACTCTTTACATCTAATGTTACTCTTTAGTGCACTGAAGAAGTCAATATATTTGACGAAACATCAATTAGTTTAAGAAAAGCAATTTTGTTTTAATTTTTATAATCCCATCACCCACTAAAAAAATTATTGTAATTATAATTGTCACGTAGGTCTAACATTACATAATATGGTGGTTATACAGGGTGTTAAGAAAAAGTAGGTCATGCCTTTAACGACAGATTCTTTGGGCGAAAATAATGTGACTTTTATAATGTGATTTTTTATTTTGGAGCGTAGTTTTTTTTATACAGGGAGTTAAAGTTTACATTTTGAAAATTATTTTTATTAATAATTCTGTAACTGTTTAAGATTTTTACCCGAATTTTTGCACAGACTTTCATCTTATACAGATACACTTTTGGTGTGATTTTGGTCAAAAAAGTCAAACCGCAAACGGGAAAAAGGGGGGTTGTGTTACCCATTAACCCCCCCAACTTTTTCATGCGTACGCCTATGGTCTCTAGATATTTATTTTATATTAAACACTTATTTCCCCAATTTTTTTTTACTTCTACAAAACTTTGATTTAGGACTTGATTAATGAGATATTCCAGTAAATTCAGAATCAATTTCAATATTTCAGTTTCGGAATTTATTGTTTTTACTATTGTTGTTCGTAGTAATCCTGGGTTTTCTTTAAATCGACTACTTTTAGACAAAAAATGATAGAGACTTTTTTTGTTGTGCATAGTCAGAAAAGTTCAATATAATAAAAATCTTAAAAAAAAAACAGTGGCGTACACATTTTTGCTTAGGAAACCTAAATCAATACTTAGTTATCTATGCTACTGAGGTAGGTAAAATAAGCAAATAGAAACACTAATTTAAAGAAAATACTATAAATAATAAAACATTGCTGTGTTTAAAATTAAACTTTTCATATTATTTACTTTAATTACTTATTAATTTTTGAATCATTTATCCAACGGGCGAATCCAGTTATTGTACATATGGTAAATAAAGCAGACAGCAAAAATACAGAAAATACAATTATTACTAAAACAAAATATCAGGTAGAATACTAATTAATAACCACAATAATACGTATAACGTATTAAATTAGTGTTTCTATTTGCTTATTTTACCTACCTCAGTGGCATAGATAACTAAGTATTAATTTAGGTTTCCTAAGCAAAAATGTGTACGCCACTGTTTTTTTTTAGATTTTTATTTTATTGAACTTTTCTGACTATGCACAACAAAAAAAGTCTCTAGCATTTTTTATCTAAAAGTAGTCGATTTAAAGAAAACCCAGGATTACTACGAACAACAATAGTAAAAACAATAAATTTCGAAACTGAAATATTGAAAATGATTCTGAATTTACTAGAATATCTCGTTAATCAAGTCATAAATCAAAATTTTGTAGGAGTAAAAAAAATTGGGGAAATAAGTGTTTAATCTAAAAATAAATATCTAGTGTCCATATGCGTACGCATGAAATAGTTGGGGGGGTTAATGGGTAACAAAACCCCCCTCTTTCTCGTTTGCGCTTTGACTTTTTTGACCAAAATTACACAAAAAGTGTATCTGTATAAGATGAAAGTCTGTGCAAAAATTCGGGTTAAAATCTTAAACAGTAACAGAATTATTAATAAAAATAATTTTCAAAATGTAAACTTTAACACCCTGTATAAAAAAAACTACTCTCCAAAATAAAAAATCACATTATAAAGGTCACATTATTTTCGCCCAAAAAATCTGTGGTTAAAGGCGTGACCTACTTTTTCTTAGCACCCTGTATATGTTGTTTAGTGGGATCATACATATATTATACTTTGTATTTTATATGTGTAGTAAAACAAAAGGAAATATAATATCTTAACCTTAACCATCTTAACCATTTATCTTTATCAAATAATTATTTTAACTGTCACATAATCATCATAATGTAATTGAATTTCGTTTTATACAAAACTTATATGAAAATCTGGCATAAAGATATGAGAAAATGTAAGAAAATTGAAATTAATTAAAAAACAATATTTTAACTTAATAAAAAGATTCTGGCATATGTTCACAAAAAAGTATATAAAAAGACCTATTCTTTAAAAAACAAAGTGTACCTTGTGACCATTTTGCATTAAATTGCAAGCGTTTTAATTTTTTTCGAAAATGTTCAATATCTAATAATTTTTGTTTTTTATTTAATATCACTTATTTACAGCATGAAAATAAATATTTTCTCCAATTATCGTAAAAATGTTTACCACACTTATTGCATTATTAGTAAAATAAAATAAACTGAGAAGCATGGATTTTTTGAGGTTACGATGCACTTTTAATGTAACTATACCCCAACAGTTTGATAGGCTATTCATTTAAGAGTATTTCAATTTTTACTTAAATTTTTCTACGACCAACAGTGCCGGAGATATTTAAAAAATAGTGTAGCGATGCACTCGAAGTGCATCAAAAATGCAATTTTATGAGCTTTTCCCACGATGCCCCAGCCCGATTTTGCTAATTTCTTCGGTTTTCGACTCATTTGTATGTATAAAAAAAAAACAAAAAAAAATCAACTTCCCGATTACATCACTTTAAAATTCTAATTTCCCTCCACTAATATGCTAATCACGCTTCCAAGTGGTATGAATACAGGTAAGAGATGAAATATCTGGAAATAACCACCATTTTAATTAAAGGGCGCTGTCCATCAAATTGCCTAAAGCAAGGAATTGCGGATAAGCCCCATAGGGCTTGTCTTGTTCGATAATCTATGTGGTACAAGATATTATCCAACTGAAATACAGAAAAAAGTCTTTCATTTTAGTTCAATGACTCGTTAACTTGCAAACTGCCAAGTCGGTGCTATTTATTGCTCCCACATTGATCTGAGGATGTCTTTTTAAAAATTAGTTGGAAATAGACCTGTCGCTTGCAATTTGCAGGTGACAATCGCATTTGTGAATATTTTACTTAAGGTTTAAACTCTGTTCAAAATATATTATCAATTATTTGTACCAATGTAATTAGCATCCCGGCTTGAGAAACGATTATTATTCTTAGATTGGAAATTCTGACATGAAGATTTCCTGTCAACTGCTTTTGTTGGAATCGATGACAGTTACTTTTGTTTTTACTAATATGGATATTAAAAGTGGGAAATCATTAGCCAATTTGTTACGAATATTTATACTGGGAGTCCCATAATGAAGTACGTTCCATCAAGGAGGTGATAAAACAAAAATTAAGTCGAATTATGTCACGTGAAACGTGATTTATATATTATTTATTATACAATACATTTTCATACATTATATAGAAATATATCTCATACACTAAGTAACACCTCATTCTGCCCAAATTTCAACCCTGAAGTTCAGCGGCCGTCCTAATTTCGAAGTTATGAGGATCTCGGCGTCATAAGCACCAACACCCCCTTTGACTAGCCTAGGATATCCACCATGGTCATTCAAATCCAGATTAGTGACCTGTAAGGTACAGACATTTTAAGGGCATATTCTCTGGTTCAAGCCAATAATATATTAATTTCCATTACGCACCAATACATCGAATATATAACAGGTTTTGCCAACCAAGTTGGCATCATTGAAAGAAGATTAAAACTGGTTTAAATCGTAAATTGATTAAAGCAGTTTTAATCACCTTGGCGAGTGAGTTTAAATAACGACGTTTTGGTATCGAATAGAAACTATTTTGTGATGGTTGTTGAAGACGTGCATGTAAAGATCTTCTTTTCGTATTTTGCATATTTAATTTTTTTGGAATTAGATATTGCTTTATTTAATATATACATACCCTAATGCACTTTATCAATTGTGGTTTTGCTGGAGATTCGGTAAAAGTTAGAGTTCTCTTCACTATTTGCAAAAATTTTGCTGGTTCATAGATGTTTGTACTTAGTAGAGAAGTATTCAACCTAAAAAATACACTTATTAGAAATTCTTTGTCACACTAATTATAAAATAATTACTAATGCTATTCCTTTTAAAATTACGCCAGTTATTTTTATTGAGACTTTTGTCAATATGTTTAATAAAATTATCTTAAATAACCCGTTCTATATCTGGTGCGTTCCTAACGATTGCACACCCGGTTTCTTAAATCTTCCACATTATCAGTTGGAGTTGCGTAAGCAAATAATAGAAATAAAAATCCAAAGTGTCTAAATCATCACGTTGAAATTGATAGGAGCGCCATTAAGCGTAAATTTCATTTGGATATCTCCTAATGATACCTATTTTGTAGAAAGTTTATAAGTTTAGCCACCAAGCAGGGGAAAGAAAGACCCAACTAAGAAGTCATAGAAAACTCCAATTAAAATTAATATCAGAGGTGATTTTCTCTAACAGCATTGTTTTCTTCTAGACATCAAAAGTGGAGGTTATGAATATGATTAGGACAATAATAATGTACAGCTGTAAGATGGGTTTCTTTTTTGCATAAACCTTGAATAGGTTCGATACAGACCCAACTGAAAGATTCGAGTTCTTTCCTTGGAATGGACATGAAGATATTTGGACGATCCCTTTGCATTTTCTTATAACAAAGTTCCAGATATAGACAACTTTTTTTTTAAATTTAAATATTCGTCCATTCAGTAAAATTTATTTATCAACTTGACAGTAATAACCCAAAACCAATTTAGACGAATTAATAATTAAAAATTAGAAACTTACTCATTACTTTGATCACATTCATCGATGTTGTGAGTGTCACTTTTATATGGCTCTACAGTAGCTCCGTTACAAGTTGCCAAAAAGGCGATTAACACAATAAATCTATACGCGGCCATGTCTAAGTAAATTATAAACAAGCTTAAACTATTTTAGTAAAATCCTATTATATATAGTAAACCAAATAAATTCAAAATCATTTTATCGAAGGGTATTTTTGGAGTAAATAAGATGATCCAGATGATAACTGGTAATTGTCGGCGAAACATCAAAGTTATCAGAAATCTAAAATCAATAAACAAGCGTAAGAGCATTTTCATAATTTGGGAAATACTCAAATTAAATGGTCTTAGCTAGGTATGTATAAAAGAGCGTAATGATCTCATGAAAATATGAAACAACTTTGCTTGTAATTTTGTAACGCTTTCTTCAAATAACGTGGTACTCAAAATAGGTAACTCTTTGCCTCTTTTGTTGTATAGTTGAATTTCGCCCCTTCATATTTTCAAATGTTTGTTTATAATTATTTTACATGATCTGACTATGATTATTATTATTATATTCTTTTAATTCGTTCCTTTTATCAATTATTGATTCAAATTGCAATTCGCGACTTTAGTTAAATGAATCCATTAATTGTTTTGCATTATATTAGTTAGTTCCTTATACAATTTGTTGAAGAGTCTTCAAGTTTTCTTCCGCGTTGCATAGAAAATTCTTGACTCTTCGACCATGTTGTCGTGATTTTCATCTGAAGCGACTTTGTTTCAAAAGGACAAATATTAGGAATATAAAATATTCAGCAATTACACAAATTCTGCATCTGCGTAAGATAAAAGTCTGTGCAAAATTTCAGGTAAAAATCTTAAAAAATAACGGAGTTTATAAATGACTTTGTTTAGGCTTTATACAAGCATAATAATAACAAACATATCCAAATTGATATACTTATATTGATGTTTCATCTCTAAACATGCTATTATTAAATTCATTGGACTATCTTTAATACATTATGAATATTGGATTAAAAATTATAAAATTCAAAAAAGTCTAGAAACAAATTATTAAAAATTTTGTTTTTTCTCCGCCATTGGTCTGAATTATTTCTGTGTTTTATTAATAAGCGACAGTGCGTACGATTTTATGATAATTTAACGTGAAACTTACTGTAGGTTTGCTACAATCACTTTTTTTCTTTTCAGGGCCTTTTGGGGGTTCCCTTCTACCATTGAAGAAATATCTTACCTATAAATTTGCTGTTATGCTATTCATAAATAAAGATTGTTTGAATTTCGTGCTGGTATATCAGATGATCAAAAAGAAATAACGTTTCCTAATCTAAATCCCTGCGATACTTAAAACTAGTTAAATCTATAACAAATTAAGGACTGTGTCCTGTTGGATGTTAACTAAGTTAAATAAACTTAGTGTTTTAAAAATTTAGTTCAGGGTAAGTTCTACACTCTTTGGTTACAGAATCGTTTTAACTGCTCTCAAATTGGCAGTCCTGTTTTTGACACTTGTGTTGCAGTTATGATGGCAGATTATTCTACATAGAATTTCTTGGACCGTTTACTGGATGTGATTAAACCAAATAGGCCTTGGATGCAATTTTGGAATTCGACCAATCACATGGGTGCTTAGTAATTAAGATAATTATTACTTTTATTTCTGGTAAGTTGGAGTTGCTTTTCCGTTGCTTTTTCGTATTTGTCCTTGACTCACCCTTGGACTATCGTGAATATATAAATTTTCAATATTTTCCAGTAATTTTACGAATATTTTCAGGAGCGATCTGGACGAGGGTTTGCTGCATTCACTACCCAACAACAACTTTTGTTTTCGTTTCTAAGGAACATGCAGAAAATTTGTAAATCAAGGATTTCTAGATTGCTATGTGTCATTTATGGTTTGTATTTATGCCTATTTTTTCTTTATTCTATATTTTTCCTATGAAATTATGTTATTTTCAGCATTCTTATTTCATGACGAATCTGTGGATAACCATTAATTTGTTGATATTGCGTTAGATGAAATTTTGACCTGCCGTTCACTTCGACGAAGCATCACTGAACTAGACTAGTGGTTTTACAAGTAAGTCTTACACTATTTATTTACATTTTTGTAGAATTTTTCAGAACTGAAGGGTATCTTAGTTTAACTGTTGTATTAAAAGTCATTTAAACTCTGTTCAAAACATGTAAATAACAGCTGTTCTATTATTGATTATTTAAAAGAAACATTCTACAATACATTTACTTTATTTAAGCTTTTAATTTGTTTACGTTTGTTTTATTTTAGCGTAGCTGACCCTTTGTTTATGTGTGACCGTTGACCTCTATTGCAACAACAGGTGTTCGACAGCTGATCTAGGAAGGTTATTCTCCAATATGATATCCTTTTTTAATTTGTATTTAACTATTCAGTATACCATACGTAAGTTTCTCGTTTTGTGAGGAATATTTTATTTTATCCTTGTTTTACCTTAATTTATTTTTAATTTTATTTATTTAATAATCGGGCAATTTCATTTAGTAGTTTAAAATACATGGCAATATATATTTTTACTATCACAATTGAACATTTTCGAAAAAAATTAAAACGCTTGCCATTTAATGCAAAATGGTTGTAGGGTAAACTTTTTTTTTAAGAGTAGATCTTTTTATGTACTTTTTTATGAACATATACCAGAATCTGTTTATCAAGTGAAAATGTCGTTTTTTTATTTTATCACGAATTTACAGCATGAAAACACATTTTCTCCAATTTTCATAAAAATGTTTACCCCATTTATTGCATTATTAATAAAAAAAAATAAACTGAGAAGCTAGGATTTTTTGAGGTTAGGATGCACTTTTAATGTAACTATACCCCAACAGTTTGATAGGCTATTCATTTAAGAGTACTTCATTTTTTTAAATTTTTCTGCGAATGCATCAAAAATGCACTTTTATGCACTTTTATGCGCTTTTCTCGCGAAGCCCCAGCCCGATTTTGCTAACTTTTACGGTTTTCGACTCATTTATATGTATAAAACAAAAAACAAAAAAAAATCAACTTCCCGACTACTTTAAACTTTAAAATTCTAATTTCCCTCCACTAATATGCTAATCACGCTTCCAAGCGGTATGAATACGGGTAAGAGATGAAATATCTGGAAATAACCACCGTTTAAATTAAAGGGCGCTGTCCATCAAATTGCCTAAAGCAAGGAACTGCGGATAAGCCCCACATGACTTGTCTTGTTCGATAATCTATGTGGCACAAGATATTATCCAACTGAAATATAGAAAAACGACTTTCTTTTTAGTTCAATGACTCGTTAACTTGCAAACTGCCAAGTCGGTGCTATTTATTGCTCCCACATTGATCTGAGGATGTCTTTTTAAAAATTAGTTGGAAATAGACCTGTCGCTTGCAATTTGCAGGTGACATTCGCATTTGTGAACATTTTACTTAAAAGTATAAACTCTGTTCTAAATATATTATCAATTATATGTACCAATGTAATTAGCATCCCGGCTTGAGAAACGATTATTATTCTTAGATTGGAAATTCTGACATGAAGATTTCCTGTCAACTGCTTTTGTTGGAATCGATGATAGTTACTTTCGTTTTTACTTATATGGATATTAAAAGTGAGAAATCATTAGCCAATTTGTTACGAATATTTATACTTAGGAGTCCCATAATGAAGTACGTTCCATCACGGAGGTGATAAAAAAAAATTAAGTCAAATTATGTAACGTAAAGCGTAATTTATATTTTATTATATTATTTATTATACATTACGTTTTCATACATTTTATAAAAATATATCTCAAACACTAAGTAACACCTCATTCTGCCCAAATTTCAACCCTGAAGTTCAATGGATGTCCTAATTGCGAGGTCATGAGGATCTCGGCATCATAAGTACCAATACCACCTTTGACTAGCCTAGGATATCCACCATAGTCATCAACATCCTGATTAGTGACCTGTAAGGTAAAGACATTTTAAGGGCACATTCTGTGGTTCGAGACAATAATATATTAATTTCCATTACACACCAATACATCATCGGGAGAAGATTAAAACTGGTTTAAATCGTACAATGATTAAATGGCTGTCGTTGAAGACGTGCATGTAAAGATCTTTAATTCTCCTTTTCGCATTTAATAATAATAATAATAATAATCATACCCTAATGCATTTTATCAATTTTCGCATTCCTGGAGATTCGGCAAATGTTATAGTTCTCTTCACTATTTTCGAAGTTTTTGCTGGTTCATAGATGTCTGTAATTAGTAGAGCAGTTTTCAACCTGAAAAATATAATTATTAGAAATTCTGTGTCACACTAATTATAAACTATTATAAACTAATTCCTACTGCAATTCCTTTTAAAATTATGTCACTTATCTTTATTGAGACTTTTGTCAATAGATTTGCAATACAATAGCCTATTCCCGTGGAAAATATTTAGAAGACGAATTAAAAAATGTGTCTGCTACCGAATTCAGATTGTCAGTCATCAATTGTTATATATCTGTTCAATGGTTTCAAGTGTACCAATTCCACACACCTTGGAATAGGTTCGAAACAGACCCAACTGAAAAATTCGAGTTTTCTCCTTGGAACGGACATGCAGATGTTTGTACGATCCTTTTGCATTATCTTATACCAAAGTTGCAGATGTGGACAACTTTGTTTGTAACTTAAATACTCGTCCCTTCAGTAAAATTTATTTATCAACTTGACAGTAATGACCCAAAAACATTTTAGACGCATTAATAATTAAAAATTAAAAACTTACTCATTGCTTTGATCACATTCATCGATGTTGTGATCGTCACTTATAGCTACAGCAGCTCCGTTACAAGTTGCCAAAAAGGCGATTAACACAAGCATATATCTGTACGCGGCCATGTCTAAGTAAATTATAATCGAGTTTAAATTATTTTAGTAAAATCCTGTTATATATAGTACAAAATAAATTAAAAATCATTTTATCGCTGGTTATTTTTTGGAGTAAATAAGGTGATGTAGACGATAATTATTGGCGAAACAACAAAGTCCTCAGAAATATAAAATCAATAAACAAGCGTCTGTAGTAAGTGCATTTTAAATTCGTGGTAGTTAAATTAATCCATCAATTGTTTTGTATTATATTGGTTAGTTCCTTATACAATTTGTTCAAGAGTCTTCAAGTTTTGTTCCGCGTTGAATAGTTTGATTTCTTGACTTTTCGACCATGTTGTCGTGATCTTCGTCTGAAGCGACTTTGCTTCAAAAGGAGAAATATTAGGAATATAAAATATTCATTGCGGAAGAGAGCCCGAAAACTCTGATATAAACAAACCATCAGCTCCGCGTAAGCCTTGGAATAAAATTTCTTATACAAATCATTCAATTTATAACAATATATAAAGGAATATTTTACTTAAAAGTAAATGAAATTGTCTAGTAAATACTGTTGACAATTTTTTATCAGGGCAAGGCTGCAATTTTTTATATCTGAAGTAGCGATATGGATGGAAAACAAATCAAAACAATTTCTGAAAACAATTCACTTTTATTTACTTAAAACAAAATAACACAACACATTTTACACGATGACGTAAGACGCTGTGTATGGAGAATACGCTGTGTATCCAGCACTGTAAACAGACGGCGCATAGTAGCTAGCCAATGGAGCGGTATAAGCTGCGGAGTAAGCTACAGCAGGAGCAACCAAGGCAGGAGCAGCTACAAGTGGCGCGGCGTACGCCGCGGCGATAACTCCGGGTTTCGGGGCAGGTTTTGGTTCAGGTGCTGGAGCTGGTGCAGCAAATGCAACAGCCAAGATGACAGCGAATATGCACTAGAAAGGAAACAACGAAGTTAGAAAGATTAGAAAAAATAACAAATATACATAGTAAGCACGTTTTGGAAATGTTTGTCAAAATATAGGTTTTCTCCAAACTTTAAAGTCCTAGAACAAATGTTTATATGATAAAATATCTTTAAACTGGGACAAGATTTTATGGCATTCGATTATGTTGCACCCTGTATATTAGAAAATAATTTTTTTATTTATATAGCAAAAGTGTTCGTTCTAAACCACGTTAACACTGACTCATTTTTTTATTAGGACATCACCATTCGATCTAAAATACACTTACAAGTTTGAACATCCTGTATTATACAGCTAACCAAATAAGCAATTCAATATCTTGACTACCAAAATCCTCTGTCAGTTGTTATATATCTGTTCAACTCAAAGGCCACTACGGTTCAGTGGGGTAGAAAATATGTCACATCTATGCATAAATAGTCGTTTTATTAATATGCAAGACAAATATTTTTGACGAGGAGTGTTATGAAATCGTATAACACTGACAGGGTTACGCTTAATTGTGACACCAGAATGTAATCAGTCGTTGCCGTCTATTTAGTGGAGGGAAATTAGTCAAAATAATTGATGAAAAGTGATGTGCGGCTTCGCAAGAAATGCGCATAAAAGTGCATTTCGAGTGCATCGCTACACTATTTTTTAAATATCTCCGGTTCTATTGGTCGTAGTAAAATTAAAGAAAAAGCAAAATACTCGTAAATGAATAGCCTATCAAACTGTTGGGGTATAGTTACATTAAAAGTACATCCTAACATCAAAAAATCCAAGTTGCTCAGTTTATTTTTTTTTACTAGTAATGCAATAAGTGCGGTAAAAATCTATTGATATTTACGAAAATTGGAGAAAATATGTATTTTCATGCTGTAAATACCTGATAGAATTAAAAATTGTATATTGTTATGTAATGAAGACTTTAGGGATACTATTATTGGATTTTTTATTTTATTTGGTGCTTTTTTTATTTCTTTCTGGGCGTTGGGCGTCAAATTAATTGTTATGTTTGGAGAAAATTTCTGTAAACTTTTTTAATTATTTTATTTTATTGATGAATTTAGTTATTTTATTGAATTTTAATTGATGGTTGTTGTTTCTTCCTAGCCCCATGTTGGGCGCCAAATTATTTGTTATGTAATGGGGAATTTGTTTCTAAAATATAATTTAACTTTTATTGATTTTATTGATAGTTTTTTGTTACTTTCTGGCCCCTCGTTGGGCGTCAATTTAATTGTTATGTATATGGAAATTTTTGAAAAATAATTATTTTATAATTTTTTTTTTATTTATTGAATTTTAGTTTTTAATTTTGGTATATGTATGCAGTAGTACTTAATTTAAAAGTTTTATTTTAATTTGCCTATTGTAATTGTGTATAGTTTTTCCAAAAGAAATATTTTAGTTCTTGTATATAATTTTATAATATAATATAATAATTATTTCTATATTTTATTAATAAGCGACAGTGCGTACGATTTTATGATAATTTAACGGTAATTCAACTTACTGTAGGTTTGCTACAATCGCTTTTTTTCTTTTCAGGGCCTTTTGGGGGTTCCCTTCTACCATTGGAGAAATATCTTACCTATAAATTTGCTGTTATTATTCATAAATAAAGGTTGTTTGAATTTCGTGCTGGTTTATTTTATTAGACTTGTATGAACTTAGAAAATTAGAGATCTTTTTAAAATGAATGTCACTTGACTGGTCGACAGCTAGATGTTGCTGGGACTGCCGTCTGCTTGATATGCAACTGAGATGAATTGAAATGCTTTGGTTGATACAATTAAACATAGATGTCTCTCAAAATATAACGTTTATTACATATATCAAATGATCAAAAAGAAATAACGTTTCCTAATCTAAATCCCTGTGATAATTAAAACTAGTTAAATCTGTAACAAATTCAGCACTGTGTCCTGTTGGATGTTTACAAAATTAAAGAAACTTAGTGTTTTAAAAATTTAGTTCAGGGTAAGTTCTACACTCTCTGGTTACAGAGTCGTTTTAATTTCTCTCAACTTGGCAGTCCTGTTTTTGACACTTGTGGAGTAGTTATGATGGCAGATTATTCTAGAATTTCTTGCACCGTTTACTGGATGTGATTAAACCAAATAGGCCTTGGATGCAATTTTGGAATTCGACCAATCACATGAGTGCTTAGTAATTAGGATAATTATTACCTTTATTTCTGGTAAGTTGGAGTTGCTTTTCCGTTGCTTTTTCGTATTTGTCCTTGACTCACCCATGGACTATCGTGAATATATAAATTTCCAATATTTTCCAGTAATTTTACGAATATTTTCAGGAGCGATCTGGACGAGGGTTTGCTGCATTCACTACCCAACAATAACTTTTGTTTTCGTTTCTAAGGAACATGCAGAAAATTTGTAAATCAAGGATTTCTAGATTGCTATGTGTCATTTATGGTTTGTATTTATGCCTATTTTTTCTTTATTCTATATTTTTCCTATGAAATTATGTTATTTTCAGCATCCTTATTTCATGAATCTGTGGATATTGCGTTAGATGAAATTTTCTTCTTAAGATCTAATTTACATTGTGTCTCGTCATTAGACTAGACTGGTGGTTTTACAAGTAAGTCTTACACTATTACATTTTTATAGAATTTTACAGAAATAAAGTGCATCTTAGTTTAACTGTTGTATTTAAAGTCATTTAAACTCTGTTCAAAGCATGTAAATAACAGCTGTTCTGTTGTTGATTATTTAAAACAAACATTCTACATTACATTTACTTTATTTAAGCTTTTAATTTGTTTACGATTGTTTTATTTTAGCGTTGCTGACCCTTTGTTTATGTGTGGCCTGTTGACCTCTATTGCAGCAATAGGTGTTCGACAGCTGATCTAGGAAGATTATTCTCCAATAAGATATCCTTTTTTAATTTGTATTTAACTATTCAGTATACCATACGTAAGTTTCTAGTTTTGTGAAGAATATTTTATTTTGTCCTTGTTTTACCTGAATTTATTTTTAATTTTATTTATTTAATAATCGGGCAATTTCTTTTAGTAGTTTAAAATACATGACAATATATGTATATTTTTACTGTCACAATTGAACATTTTCGAAAAAAACTAAAACGCTTGCCATTTAATGCAAAATGGTTGTAGGGTAAACTTTTATTTTAAGAGAAGATCTTTTTATGTACTTTTTTGTGAACATATACCAGAATCTGTTTATCAAGTTAAAATGTCGATTTTTTAATTAAAAAAATTATTTCACTTTTTTAACATTTTTTTTTTTATTTTATCACGTATTTACAGCATGAAAATACATATTTTCTTCAATTTTCATAAAAATGTTTACCCCACTTATTGCATTATTAGTAAAAAAATAAACTGAAAAGCTTGGATTTTTTGAGGTTAGGATGCACTTTTAATGTAACTATACCCTAACAGTTTGATAAGCTATTCATTTAAGAGTATTTTACTTTATTTAAACCAACAGTGCCGGAAATATTTAAAAAATAGTGTAGCAATGCACTCGAAATGTATCAAAAATGCACTTTTCAATGACTCGTTAACTTGCAAACTGCCAAGTCGGTGCTATTTATTGCTCCCACATTGATCTGAGGATGTCTTTTTAAAAATTAGTTGGAAATAGACTTGTCGCTTGCAATTTGCAGGTGACATTCGCATTTGTGAACATTTTACTTAAGGTATAAACTCTGTTCTAAATATATTATCAATTATATGTACCAATGTAATTGGCATCCCGGCTTGAGAAACGATTATTATTCTTTGATTGGAAATTCTGACATGAAGATTTCCTGTCAACTGCTTTTGTTGGAATCGATGATAGTTACTTTCGTTTTTACTTATATGGATATTAAAAGTGAGAAATCATTAGCCAATTTGTTACGAATATTTATACTAGGAGTCCCATAATGAAGTACGTTCCATCAAGGAGGTGATAAAACAAAAATAAAGTCAAATTATGTCACGTAAAGCATGATTTATATTTTATTATATTATTCGTTATACATTACGTTTTCATACATTATATAGAAATATATCTCACACACTAAGTAACACCTCATTCTGCCCAAATTTCAACCCTGAAATTCAATGGCTGTCCTATTTGCGAGGTCATGAGGATCTCTGCATCATAAGTATCAATACCACCTTTGACTAGCGTAGGATATCCTCCATAGTCATTAAAATCCTGATTAGTGACCTGTAAGGTACAAACATTTTAAGGGCACATTCTGTGGTTCAAGACAATAATATATTAATTTCCATTACACACCAAATACATCACCGGGAGAAGATTAAAACTGGTTTAAATCGTACAATGACTAAATGACGGTCGTTGAAGACGTGCATGTAGAGATCTTTAATTCTTCTTTTCGCATTTAATAATAATAATAATAATCATACCCTAATGCATTTTATCAATTTTCGTATTCCTGGAGATTCGACAAATGTTATAGTTCTCTTCACTCTTTGCGAAGTTTTTGCTGGTTCATAGACGGCTGTAATTAGTAGAGCAGTTTTCAACCTGAAAAATATAATTATTAGAAAATCTGTGTCACACTAATTATAAACTATTATAAACTAATTACTACTGCTATTCCTTTTAAAATTATGTCACTTATTTTTATTGAGACTTTTGTCAATAGATTTGCAATACAATAGCCTATTCCCGTGGAAAATGTTTAGAAGACGAATTAAAAAATGTGTCTGCTATCCAATTGAGATTGTCAGTCAACAATTGTTATATATCTGTTCATTGGTTCCAAGTGTACCAATTCCACACACCTTGGAATAGGTTCGAAACAGACCCAACTGAAAAATTCGAGTTTTCTTCTAGGAACTGACATGAAGATGTTTGTACGATCCTATCTTATACCAAAGTTGCAGATGTAGGCAAGTTTGTTTGTAACTTAAATACTCGTCCCTTCAGTAAAATTTATTTATCAACTTGACAGTAATAACCCAAAACCAATTTAGACGAATTAATAATTAAAAATTAGAAACTTACTCATTACTTTGATCACATTCATCGATGTTGTGAGTGTCACTTTTATATGGCTCTACAGCAGCTCCGTTACAAGTTGCCAAAAAGGCGATTAACACAAGAATATATCTGTACGCGGCCATGTCTAAGTAAATTATAATCAAGTTTAAATTATTTTAATAAAATCCTGTTATATATAGTACAAAATAAATTAAAAATCATTTTATCGAGGGTTATTTTATGGAGTAAATAAGGCGATATAGAAGATAACTGGTAATTATTGGCGAAACAACAAAGTCCTCAGAAATATGAAATCAATAAACAAGCGTCTGTAGTAAGTGTATTTTCAAATTCGTGGTAGTTAAATGAATCTATCAATTGTTTTGTATTGTATTGGTTAGTTCCTTTTACAATGTGTTCAAGAGTCTTCAAATTTTGTTCCGCGTTGAATAGTTTGATTTCTTGACTTTTCGACCATGTTGTCGTGATCTTCATGTGCAGCGACTGCGCTTCAAAAGGAGAAATATTAAGAATATAAAATATTCAGTGCGGAAGAGAGCCCGAAAACTCTGATATAGACAAACCATCAGCTCCGCGTAAGCCTTGGAATAAAATTTCTTACACAAATCATCCAATTTATAATAATATATAAAGGAACATTTTACCTAAAATTAAATGAAATTGACTAGTAAATAATGTTGACAATTTTTGATATCTGAATTAACGATATGGATGAAAAACAAAACAAAACAATTTCTGAAAACAATTCACTTTTATTTACTTAATACAAAATAACACAACACATTTTACGCGATGACGTAAGACGCTGTGTATGGAGAATACGCAGTGGATCCAGCACTGTAAACAGACGGCGCATAGTAGCTAGCCAATGGAGCGGTATAAGCTGCGGTGTAAGCTACAGCAGGAGCAGCCAAGGCAGGAGCAGCTACAAGTGGCGCGGTGTACGCCGCAGCGATTACTCCCGGTTTTGGGGCAGGTTTTGGTTCAGGTGCTGGAGCTGGTGCAGCAAATGCAACAGCCAAGATGACAGCGAATATGCACTAGAAAGGAAACAACGAAGTTAGAAAGATTTCAAAAAATAACAAATATGCAGTAAGCTCGTTTTGGAAATGTTTGCCAAAATAGAGATTTTTCTCCAATCTTTAGTCCTAGAACAAATGTTTATATGATAAAGTATCTTTAAACAGGGACAAGGTAGCCGCTTCGGTTATGGCATTCCATTATGTTACATCCTGTATATTAACACTCATTTTTTTATTTATTTTTTTTTTTAGAGCGAATGGTGATGATTCGATCTAAAATACTGTATTTTAATACACTTACAAGTTTGAACATCCTGTATTATACAGCTAACGAAAAAAGCAATTCAATATCTTGACTACCGAAATCCTCTGTCAGTTGTTATATATCTGTTCAACTCAAAGGCCGCTACGGTTTAGTGGGGTAGAAAATATGTCACATCTATGCATAAATAGTCATTTCATTAATATGCAATACAAATATTTTTGACGAAGAGTGTTATGAAACACTAACAGTGTTACGCGTAATTGTGACACCAGAATGTAATCAGTCGCTGCCGTGTATATTCTAGGGAATCGGGATTAGTTTTGTAACCTAAACAAAATTTTAAAATAACAACTGTTTTAGTTTCCTTCTAAATCAACGAAAAGTTTATTTTTAAAGTTACAGAACTGCTGAAATAGACTCTATTGGGATTCTCAAGGTCGCTGATTGCAAATTAGATATGAAAATTGGAAAATTTCGCGAGGAAAATTCAATATGGCAGCATTTCCATTTTTAAAATTATAGTTTGCACTTACAAGAATCGTGTAACAAGGGGATTTTTGGTTGCTGATTCTGTACTTTTTGTGAAAATTGGAAAATTTTATTCGGAAAATCCGCTTTGATGAAAATCTTATGGTAAGAAAATTTTCTAAAATTAAGAAACTCTTGTTCAGGAGATTTTTTGGGTCACTTATTACGATTATGCTATGAAAATTTGAAAATTCCGCGAAGAAAATTCGATGACGGATTTTCCAGTTTTTCTTTAAATAAGTTTACAGAATTGTGTAATACTTATAAATTGATTTTGAAAGTTTCTCATTCTCATTTTTTAATCAAAATTGAAAAATTGAGGTCAGAAAGATGCACTTTGATGAAAATTATATGAAAGGAAATGTTTTTTCTTTATACTGTGTTCCTGTGAATTTTAAAAGAAAAATTAAAAATGCCCTGATACGTCAGTATTTTTTCTAACTGAGATAGTTTTAAAAATATACTTCTTTCTCGTCCAAAATACCCATCCCATATACAAAATAAATAATAATAATAATAATATGTTTATTTACCAAATTACTTTTACACAATAAATTCTTAATACAAATTTCAAATAAACATATGGAGAGAATCTCACAAAATACCATGTATTGAATGTGAGGAAACCGCCGAGTGAAGGAACCGTACCTTCACTCAACGGTTTATAATAAAATAAACGTTTAAAAAACATATAATATTTAAAAAACATATATAATATTAGAGCTCGTAGTAGCAAGTGATATAATTTATATACTATAAGAACTAGGTTCTTGACTGTAGGAAAAAAATAAGATTCTTCACTGCAAATTATCGAACCTGTTGTTTCCAAGCTAATAAAGTGATTTATTTTTTAATTTAATAGGTATAAAACAAAAGCCTTAAAGTATTGTAATATTTTTTCTTATGAAAGGAACACGGTAAGTATTCTTATCTAATCTATCTGTTTGTAATGTTTATGTTATTTATTTATTATTATTAATGGTAAGTGTTTTTTTTTTGATCAATCATTTGATGTATAAATATTCGCGGTGTTTCCTTAAGCCATAATTTAATTTTTATTAAGTAGTTTAGTTAGTTTATAGTGTCTATTAAAGATATTGTTATCAAATCTAATTAATTTTACATCGTTATTTTTGTTATTATTCTCGTTACAGATATTTTGTATACACCGTCATAAATTTTTTGAAGATTTGTTTTTATTTATTTGCGCTTTATAGTAATTTATTTTGGCATTTATTATTAATAAATTTAATTTGTTTCGATACTCTTTGTATTCAGCTTTAAACATAACGAAATTTTTTTTAACCATTAGTTAACTTTAAAAATTCCCATAGTATTAAAAATGTTTATAATTTTGTTTATTTTAGAAAAACATTAAATTTACAATCTGTGACCTAAAAACCATTTTTAGCCATTTCGTTAAAAACTTAAATTTTCTGAAGTTTTCCTTTCTAAAATTTTTATTGAAGTGAATTTTCCGAATTCAATTTTTAATCTTGACCAAAAAAAGAGAATCGGCAACTCTTTGTTATTACACAATTCTTCAAACTTATGTTGAAAAAACTGAAAATCCACCATATTCAATTTCCTTCGCAGAATTTTCCAATTTTCATAACAAATTCGTATTCAGCGACCCAAAAATTTTACTGAATAACAAATTCAAGCCATTTTGTTAAAAACTTGAATTTTAGGAAGTTTTCCAGCCATAAGATTTTTCCAAAAAAAATTCAGAATCAGCAACCTCAAAAATCCCTTGTACATATTACACGATTCTTTAAACTGGAGCAAAGAAAAATACAAATGCCGCCATTTTGGATTTTCCTCGCGGCATTTTCCGCACAGAGGGATCGATAGGGAATATATGACAAGGATTAAAAAAAACATTAATTATCTTCAGTCCAGAATGTTGATTTGAACGAAGAACAGACATTTTGCCCCTATGCGGTTTCTGGCTCTAAATCCTCGTCAGCATAGAGCAGGTACATGGATAACTATGTCAACCGATACTTTGAGTCCCCTAAGCTCCTTAAAGTTCATATAAGTTGGTAACTTATGAGTGGGTTCTTCAACTGGAAGTATATTTTTAAGGCAAAACTCATAGTCTACCTTTGCAATTTTTTTTAAAATTCTTTGTTTTGAATTTATTCACAAAGATGCTTCAGTTGGCGACTCATGAAAAATGATGTAATAGTAATTTTTAGCTAATCGTCAACAAGTCAGCATCATCTAAAGCAAATTACCAAAAGAATAATTAAAATTTTAAATCATCATCATCAACGTTAGTACAAAAATATATTTGAGTTTTTATTTTATTATATTTATTATACGGTGCGTTTTTTATACATCATATGGAAAATATACTTCATTCGCTAAGTAACACCTCATGCTGCCCAAATTTCAAGCTTGAAGTTCAGGGCTTGTCCCAATTGCGAGGTTATGCGGATCTCGACGTCATAAGAGCCAACACCACCATTGACTATCTCAGGATATCCACCATGACTACTATCATCCAGATTGGTGACCTGTAATAATTTAATATTAGTTTTTTAATATTTTGTATTTTTAATTTTTTAGGAGTTCGACTATGTTTTATATAATTTAATTACATACCCTAACGCATTTTATCAGTTGTGGATTGTCCGGAGATTCGGTAAATGTTATAGTTTTCTTCACTACTTGCAACAATTTCGCTGGTTCATAGACGTTTGTTTGCAGTAGAGCAGTTTTCAACCTAAAAAATATTATATCTGTTAGAAATGAGCAATGAAAAACTCGGTATCACACTAAATTATAAACCATGAAGAATAATATTACTACTTCCTTTTAAAATTATATCAATTATATTTACTGAAACTTTCGTCAGTAGGTATGTTTAATTTAAAATGTTCTTAAATAATCGGTTCTACCTGCCACCTAAAGAAGAAGAAAAAAGGAACTAACTAAAGGCAGGAAAATTCCTGCCGTTCCATCTAATGAAATTTTTTTTTAATAGCAGTAGTAATTAAAAATTAAAAACTTACGCAGTACTTAGATCGCAATCATCGACGTTGTGAGCGTCACTTATACGCGGGCCTACAGCAGCTCCATTACAGGTTGCCAAAAAGGCGATTAACACAAGCATACATTTGTACGCGGCCATGTCTAAAAGTAAACTATAAACAAGCTCAAACTGTTTTAATAGTACCCTTTTATATATAGTAAGGCAAATTCAAAGTAATTTTATCGAAAGGTATATTTTGAAGTTAATAAGATGATCGAAATGATAATTGATAATTGTCGGCGAAACACCAAAGTTATCAGAAATCTAAAATCATAAAACAAGGGTCTGTAGTAAGTGTATTTTCATGTAAAAAGGGAAAGCAGGCAATAATTTTTATTGTCCGCACAAGGCCAAAGTAACAATATAAATAAATGCGTTATTTATGGAGAGAAAGTGTGATTTGTATTTAAATATCAAGTCAAGAGTATTTTTTTCTCCTAAAGCTTTTGCGGCGCTGATAATTTGTTTCTCTTCTACAAAATCCGAATTTAAGACATGTATGTATTTGACCCGATTGTTTGCAAAGAAAGACGTATCGTTTTATTTTTTTTTTTAATTTATTGTCTCAAATATGTATCTTCGTACAGTATATAGGAATACAAAGCTCCAACAAATAACGCTTTATCCCCAAATTTCGATCCTAACGCTCAGCGGTTGTCCCAGTTGTGAAGTTAGTAGAATTTCAGCGTCATAAGAACCAACCTGATTAGCTGAGGGTATCCGCCATGAAGGATCCAAATTTGTTACCTGTAATTTGAAAACGTGCCTTAGTCTCATGTGCCACAAGCTTTTTTTTAATTCGAATTTTAAATTAATAAAAACATATTTTTCTGCTTTACTTACAATAGAAATATTTATCTTATATTATTTTATAAATCATTTATATTATCGCCAATAAGAGATTGACAGAAAAAAAAGACAGCAGTTGGAACAGATGAGTGCTATATATTCTACTCTCCCTTACAGGAAGCTGTCAAAAAAACCAAAACAACTAAAAATTTACAATCAGCCATGTCTCTGGATCAACTCGCATAAACTAAAACTATGAGTTGTACTTGTTTTTATAGTGGTGCAGAAAATAAAAATGAACTTATCAAAGAGGTTTTCCATTAATAAAATTATTTGATTGATAACTATAACTAGAATTGAATTTGATAAATAGGTAAAAAATGTACTTCTACGTAGTGTATTTTTCTATAATAGAAAAAAGTATAATCGCAGTTTTTAACTGAGAGAAAGAAGTGCGGTTTTCTAAAGCAACATATTTTTCACTTAAAAGTTATATCGATATTATTTCAGCAATACATGTATAGATAAAACAATTGGAAATTATATCCTATTATTCTTTTAGGTCTTCCATAATTTGCCTTACTGCTTTATCGTTTGCGGTCTTAGACTTCAGTCTCTCCTTTCTGCTTTTAATCTTTCATCTCTCATCTTCCATCATATTTCTTAACTCTTCTTCCTTTAATGACGTTTTTGGTCTTGCAAGATACTAGCGAGATTTTATTAATTACTAATGATAGACTCTTACGGGCTTCAAACTAGAGTGATACTATGAAAAATGCGTATTTAATTTATTTCTACCCTCGGACGGATCGGTGACGCTCCAATCGTTTTCTCGCAATGACGGGTCAGCTCTCCTGTTATATAATGTCGGCTGTATCGTTGAGACTCCAATCGTTTTCACGCAATGAAGTGTCAATTCTCCTATTATATCACGCGGCGACCAATGAGATAACAACTGTCTTCACTAAATTGATATCTCACTTCGTTACAAGATTAGTTACTGCATGAAATCAAAGAAATAGTAAAGTTGGTGAATAAATCACTGAAGCCAGAGAAGAAATCAAAGTGAAAAGAAATGGCAATGAAGTGGATGAAAGACAGTAAACTTAGACACCATTTAAGAGAGTCGGAAGCCCAACTGATCTTTTTGTTCAGCCCTCAAATACAGTAAGTTTGCTTCACGGGTTTAACGGAAAGATAAGAGATAGACTGACGTAGCTGTTCGTTTGAATAACTGATTTTTCTTGTATGATGGGCCTAAATATAGCTTGAATCAAGTCAAAAAAGGAGAAACCAAAATTGTTAGGATAAATTATTGAACTGGTTACTCAGATCTTCCATTGTTTCAGTTATGACGACTTAGACTGTGTTAAAATAGCCCTAATTCTTAAATGGGCAGGAGCGCCATTATGTGTAAACATTTCATTAGCTAGTGGTTCAATAAAGTTGGCAATTCACTTTGGAGAATATTTTGGTGTGTTTGGCCACCGCAGGTGTAGAGGTATAGGGCCAATCATCAACAACTCTTGCTCACATATTCAATGAAGATTGGTGAAGGAAATCTTTATTATTGGAAAAGTCCTCTATATCTTTGAAAAAAGTAGGTTTATAAAAATCAGCTTGATTTGAGCTTTTCAGCTCAAAGCTGACTCAGGTAGGAGCTGATAAACTTTCCTGGTGTACTTAAGGACTACCCTCTATAAAAGTACAATATCGAAATTATATTGTAAAATAAAACAAGAGCCTTTAAATTTTTGGAAGAGAATACTTGCAGTTTTTGTAACTAATTTGTGAAAGTAATGGTTCAGATTGCTTAAACACGAATTTGCAAAATCCATTAAGACCATACTAACGATTTAAATAAATGCTCTCTATATAAAGAAAGGTTGAAGGATTATAAATCTGGGTGTCACCTCCTCTGAAATGGGATCCACATCATTTTTGAAAATTAAAGAAAATAAAACATAATGGTTACAGAACAGAGCCTTGCAGAACACTTGTTTCGAACACTTTTGAATTAGATGCAGAAAAGGTATTTCGACACCTTTTTGTTTTCGAATCTGAGCGGAAGTAAATAACGATGTTACAGGGTTAAGTTATGTGTGTCAAGTGGTAGACTAAGTTGCAAAATTTCGCAGTTTTACGCGCAAAAAAAAGAGATTGCAATATTATTTTTTTATTATTATTTATTATCACAAATGTTTATTTTCGTATCAGTAGGAGTGTGACCAGTCGACAAATAATTTTCTATCCCCAAATATCAACCTTAAAGTTCAGTGGTTGCCCCAATTGTGAAGTTAGTAAGATTTCAGCGTTATAAGAACCAACGCCTCCCCTGACCAGCTTAGGATATCCGCCATGGGTAGAAGTGTCCAAATTTGTTACCTGTAATTCAAAAATATATACACTTACTTTTAGTCATTTAAAGTACTTCAAACGGAAAAAAAATTGTTGAGAAAATTCGTCGGTTTAGGACAATATTAAGTGCAAAGAAAATATATGGACAGTATTAGACATACCTTAATGCATTTTATTAATAGTGGTTGACCAGGTGATTCCGTGAAGGAAATAGTTCTCGATACAACTTGCAGAAATTTTCCTGGTTCATAGATGTTCGATTGTAGAAGAGCTGTTGTCCTAAAAATTAATCGACAATCATATTTTTAAGTAAAAAATTAAAAAGTTTTAATTTTGGTTAATTTTATTGCCTCCTGGAGTTGCCATTGGTATTACTTCACAGGTATTGAAACCGAAATAAAAATATCGATGACACAAAGCTGGCACAATTCTTTGTTGAAAAATTTAAAGTAGATACCCTTCTAAGTAGATTATTCTGAAATTCGGATTAAAACGATACTAAAATATACAATTTTTTAATACCTTGAAGACTATTAATTATTTCGTAATTTTTAACATTTATAATTTCTAACTAAACCATAAAAATGCTTACGCAGTTATGTCACAATCGTCAATATTATGGATGTCACTTATAAGTGGCTGTACAGCAGCCCCGTTACCAGACGCCAAAAATACGCATAAAACCACAAAAAATTTGAAATCATCCATGTCTCTGAATCAGTTTGAACAAACTAAAATTTACATTGTTTTATTCGTTTTTATAGTGGTGAAGGAAATAAAAATGAATGTTATCAAAGATATTTCTAGTTAATAAAGTTGAACTTAATAAATAAGTAGAAAATGTACTTTTAATGAGTGCACTTTGCTATCAAAGGAAAACAACAATTGCAGATTTTTTTTATTAGCTGATTGCAATAAATGCAGTTTTCCATTATCTATCTTTGAAATTTGTTTACATCGAAACATCTGGGCTGATAACGAATCCGTTTGAGGACTGTGAATTACCTACATTGATTACGTTGCGCAATTAAATTTGAGGCCAAATCCAGTGCAAATATCTAGAGCCAAAAAAAAATCCAATTTTTTTGCTTTTGTTTTAATTAACAAATTGTCCAAAGTTATTTTCCCAAATGTCTAGTTTGATTATAATTTAAGTGCGCACAATGCAATATTTTTTTCGTCAATACCTTTATTGGAACCGAAGAAAATCAGGAAAATAGCAAAAAGAGGATTTTGTAGATCAGTTTTAATCCAAAATGCATTACGTCAGAAGGAAATTAAAACAATAAAATCGCTGCAACCAAAAAATGTCTTTGTTAGACTTCTTAATGTCGCCGCTACGTATTTGTTTAGCAAGGCAATAAACACACAAATATAGCCATAAATAAACATCCAGCTTTTTCAAAAATTCCTTCTTTATGCATATTTTTTGTGGCTATTGAGACATCTCATGGTTCCGCTTCAAGAGAATTATGAAAGTGGATTAATATATCATCCTTGTCGTCAGTCGCCGAATAGTTCAAGGTTGTCCTTAATTTATTATAACTGACTGATCTCTTTCCTTAGCAGATTATTGTATCATCATCAAAACCAGATTAAATCACATATTTGTAAACTGCGCTGTTAGTGGCAGTTAAAATTTGTAAGAGCGTCATCCCGACGGTATTATAATACTTGTACCTACAGGTGCAAAGCAGAGAAATGGATTTGCTTGCAAAAAATTATTGGTACAATTTTTTTTCCGTGGAATAATAACCGGATGGAGATATCGTAAATAGATTCTAATTTTCCATAATCAATTTGGTGACAAAATGGAAACAGCTAACATGATGGTTTAATGAATATCCTTTAAAATCTAGTGCCATTATTCCAAGCAAATTATTTTTGTGTCTTTTTATAAAAATTGCAATCTTTCAAATTCCTATTCCTGACATTGACCTTGAAACTTGATTTGCAGATATCAAAGAATTCGACAAAATGATTTCTCTTCTGTCATAAAGAGTCCGCACGTTTTTGAGGCTCCTAAGAATGCCACTACGTCACTCATTGCACTTCATTATAAAAATAAAACGCCACAAAATAAATATCCGTCCCAGACGTACTTGCTCGTTATCAGGAATAGATAAAGATTGGTATTCGATTTGATAATAAAGATTTCTATCGCGTAACACAACACGAAATAGCAATAAAATTTTATAGGTATTTAATGGTTTCGCAAAACTAGAGATTGATAATTGGAACATCGACAAAAACATTAATTTGCATTTTCTGGCCTACTTGTGCCTCATTATGGCCTCATAGTTAATTTAAATTATTAGGGTTATTGGAATCGTAAAACTAAGGCTATACGTCCGCAATGCCAAGGCCTTTAGTTACTTTGGTCCCACGTATTTACGAGTTCGCCCATGACATTTAAACCACAAAAACTCAAAAACAGTCTTTAGGCCTGCAGAAATAGAAAAAACGGTGTAACTAATTCGTTTCAGATAGCCGTAGGTAAAAACAGGTGTATTTAGTTATAAGGAATATACCTCTGCGATTCCTCCCAAATCAAATAAACAGAACATTGTTTATAAGTCACTTTTATGTGAAAAAATCATGAAATTTGGAGTTTTTTAAAAATTGCAGTAAGACTGCAGTAGATAAATTTTTTTAAATGTTTCTGTTTACTAAGTAATTCCAAATCGGTTAATTTAAGCCCCGGTTGATTTCATTTCATTGATTATTTATTTAAATAATTGCCGAAAACCATCGAAATTTTCGAAAATTTCAAGCATTTTTTACTCTGAATGGAAAAATGCTAGACTCTTGAAACTTTGGTGGAATATGTGTCTCATTACCCTCAACTTACAAAAAAAATTTCGTTTCAAAATGTTTATTAGTTTTCGAGAAATTCTATTTGTTTATTAAAAACGTCCCAAATGTTAAATGAAAACTTGACCTATTAACGTTATCAAAAATAATTCAACCGCAGCTCATTGTTTTCGTCAAGACGTCAATTTTACGAATCTGTTATGGGCGTATCGATTTTCAATAATTTTGACCGTCAAAATGGCGTTAACAACATTGCTACTTTTCGGAGCAGCGTTTTTTGCAAATAACTTTACAACAAATGAACGTATCTGCACAAATCTTTCATATTTGAGTTGCTGGTATTTTTCTACAAATTCATTAAAAAAAATTGTTGCTCTGGGACATGTAGGAGCCGAGAAAATTTTTTAAATTGTTTAATGCGCCAAACGTTTATTTATTAATATTTATGGCCAAAATTGAAACTGGTTGTTAATAAGATCTTGAATTTTGTGAATTCATCAAGTCCTATCGAAAACGGGCCCTTTTTGAGGTGAAAATATAATTTTTAATAATTAGTGATTTTAGAGCGTCTTCAATTTGTTTGGCTCAAGGGACAGGCGAATTTTTGATCAAGCAAGTTTCAAATTGGGGTAGCGAGAAAAATTCGTCATATCTCCGTTATTTTCCGGCCAATTTCGACGTTTTTTTTTTTAATTTGGGGTAGCTCACGAAAATAATAACAATGGGCACATTTGCAATATCCAAATAATAAACGTATAATTGTTATAAACAATTTTTTTTATTTTTTTATTTTTTCTTTTTTGGGCTTATGCAACTTATAATGTGCTAATGTACTAAATATTAATTTATAAAGATTATATAATGGTAACAATGCTGTAACATCGTGTATTGTTTGATGGAGAAATAGTTTGTGCATACATTGTTACCATTATATAATCTTCATAAATTTATATTTAATACATTAGCACATTATAAGTTGCATAAGCCCAAAAAAGGAAAAATTTAAAAAAAAAAAATTGTTTATAACAATTATTTGTTTATTATTTGGATATTGCAAATGTGATCATTGTTATTATTTTCGTGAGCTACCCCAAATAAAAAAAAAACGTCGAAATTGGCCGGAAAATAACGGAGATATGACGAATTTTTCTCGCTACCCCAATTTGAAACTCGTTTGATCAAAAATTCGCCTGTCCCTTGAGCCAAACAAATTGAAGACGCTCTAAAATCACTAATTATTAAAAATTATATTTTCGCCTCAAAAAGGGCCCTTTCTCAATAGGACTTGATGAATTCACAAAATTCAAGATCTTATTAACAACCAGTTTCAATTTTGGCCATAAATATTAATAAATAAACGTTTGGCGCATTAAACAATTTAAAAAATTTTCTCGGCTCCTACATGTCCCAGAGTAACAATTTTTTTTTATAAATTTGTAGAAAAATACCAGCAACTCAAATATGAAAGATTTGTGCAGATACGTTCGTTTGTTGTAAAGTTATTTGCAGAAAACGCTGCTCCGAAAAGTAGCAATGTTGTTAACGCCATTTTGACGGTCAAAATTATTGAAAATCGATACGCCCATAACAGATTCGTAAAATTGACGTCTTGACGAAAAAAATAAGCTGTGGTTGTATTATTTTTGATAACGTTAATAGGTCAATTTTTCATTAAACATTTGGGACCTTTTTAATAAACAAATAAAATTTCTCGAAAACTAATATACATTTTGAAACGAAATTCTTTTTGTAAGTTGAGGGTAATGAGACACATATTCCACCAAAGTTTCAAGAGTCTAGCATTTTTCCTTTCAGAGTAAAAAATGCTTGAAATTTTCGAAAATTTCGATGGTTTTCGGCAATTATTTAAATAAATAATCAATGAAATGAAATCAACCGGGGCTTAAATTAACCGATTTGGAATTACCTAGTAAACAGAAATATTCAAAAAAATGTATCTACTGCAGTCTTACTGCAATTTTTAAAAAACTCCAAATTTCATGATTTTTTCACATAAAAGTGACTTATAAACAATGTTCTGTTTATTTGATTTGGGAGGAATCGCAGAGGTATATTCCTTATAACTAAATACACCTGTTTTTACCTACGGCTATCTGAAACGAATTAGTTACAGATTCCCGTTCACATCGTCTAATTCTACAGGCCTACTTTGATTAGAAACAGAAATGCAAGCCTAAACCCTTAGTTACAACAATGATTCTCTTGATGATGGTAAGATATTTATTATTCAAAGAAATCAACTGTTTATTTTTGAAATTGAACCCAGTACTAGTTGAAAATATAAAAATTATAAAAAAGGATGAGGTTCTAATTAATTTTAGTATAGCCTTAAAGGCAATTCGCATCAGAGTTTTTACATTGCAATAATTATTTCTTGCTAAATCTAGAAGACCTACTTTTTTATTTTGAGGTTTCTTTTGTAATATTTTTAGTATTCGCGTCAAAGTTATTAACGAGATCAAGAACATGAAAAATGCTGACAATATGGATTTAACCTACAATGGAGTTAAGACCAACAAATCAACAACAAACTGTTTTTAACAAAGTTGACGTTTCTAACTAATTTATTTCATCCTCAGAAAACTAAAATATGTAATACGAAATAATATACTGGTAATTTTAAGAAGAAGGTCAATTAGACTAATAAAATTAATACAATTAAATAATTACTATTTTTGCAAAAATAATCATAAATTAAATTAAATTAAAATTAAAATTGTGTGTTGTCAATATATTAAAAGTAATAGATAAAATATTAAACTGATAAAATTCCATATAAAACACATACTATTTAAAGAATACAGATAAATAGAATTAGAGGAAAATATGGCGGAGTAATTGATAATGACCCCGAAATATCGATTGATATTAATTGATATTTTATACAAATTGTAGCATTAAAAATAACTAAAAATAACTTAGTCAAAATAACACGATAATAATGATTCATATGAAAAGAACAATGTTCGTTTTTCTAACTGATATACAGTGTGTCGCAGTTAAGAGTGAAACACCCTTATAACTTTTTTCACTATTATCCGATTTGAACCAAATTTTACTCAATGATAGATCCCATTAGGATCAACTCATGGCCAAAAATCTATTCGCCCGCTAATAATGCAAAGCCATCTGTGATACCAAAATAAACGCAAAAAATTTTTTTATCGGAAGATTGTACTAATGAAAGTTCAAAATTGGCTAAAAACCTTAAATCCAAAATCTCATCAAAATTAAAAAATATTGATATTTAAAAAAATTTAAGTCCGAAAATATAATTTTACGATATCAATTATCTTTCGTATTTAGTTGCAGAGTATATCTTTAGTTTTTTTTATAAAAAATAAAATATTACAATACAATAATCCATTAAAATTATATTTTCGGACTTAAAAATTTTATTTTGACTAAATTTTGGACTTAAGGTTTTCGAGCAATTCTGAACAACTTAATTAAATTTAAAAAAAAATGCATAATATGTTTTTTTGATTTTCCCCGTTTATTTTAATATCATAGGTGCCTTTGTATTAGTAAGGGGCATATGGCTTTTGGGCCATAAGTTGATTCTAATGTGCTCTATCTTAAAGTAAAGTTTGGTTTAAATCGGATAGAAACGAATAAAGTTGTATAGGTGTTTCACTCTTAAGTGCGACACACTGTAAATGAGGTTATAAAAGAAATAAACTCCCTAAAAAGCAAAAAATGTACCGGATTAGATGGATTTTCAATCATAACGTTAAAATATACAAAAAATTAAGTTGTTTGTGTAGATGCGTTTATAACAAACTAAATTCTGGAAATGGGTGAATGTCCAACTCATTTTGTAATTTCTTTGACCAAGCCAATATTTAAACAAGAGGATGAGTTGGATACAGAGAATTACCGATCTGTTTGATTAATTTTTTTGATTTTTTTTTGTGGGGTTTGTGGAATTATTGGATAAAAAAATAAAACACGTTACTGAGATTCTGAGAATTCTGAGAATCTCAGTAACGTGTTTTATTTTTTTGTTCAGTAATTATCCCACAAAAAAATTCAAAATATATACAATGGTGGACACAAAACAGGGAAAAATTATTTCATTAATGTTCAATTTGTCGAAAATTTTTGGAAAAATTGTAAAGACCAGAATGACAAACTACTTCAACAAGAAATCTTTATTACCAAAACGGCGATTTGGCTTCAAGGAAGGACAAAGTGCAGAAAATGCGATCAACATAGTTCCATAGTTCCAATTGATCCAACTGCTCTTAATCAGTAAATCAAAATTTAAGACCCATCCCAGTATATGATATTAAAGCAGTCTCATTGGATCCTTAATCCTAAGCATGAATTATTGCATAAGCTATACTTGAGTGCTAGTTGAACTTAACAAAAACTGAAAAAAAATTTTATTGGTTTCGCGATAATTTTTCAGGATTTGTGATCTGACCTAAAAACAGTCTGATAAGGTAACAGTTAACATATAATATTGAAAATGTGATAAAATCATCTATAGAACTTGCAAAATATTCAACGAAAACTTACCTATGAATTAAAGCAATTTTAAGGCGTCCAGTCCAATTTTTTTGAATTTGGACTATTAAAATATGAAACAGACCTGTACACAAATTATAAAAATTAAATATCAAAAAAACAAAAGTTTATGGTCGCCAGACATATAAACGCTTATTTTAGTAGATATTTAAGTTCAATTATTTAGAAACTAAATATTCATGTAAGTTTTTTATAAAACATAAAGAAAAAATTCCGATTGCCCTAAGATAGTCAATAGGCATGAACGGCAGTTGTTTGTTTTAACACACACACACCGTGTTTCCATAATTATGTGTTCCATAGCTGACAGGTAGATACTTTTTTCGACATAATAAATTATTATCTAGTCTATCTTGTTCAAATGCTTAAATCTCTGCCCACTTAATTAAAAGGTTGACCTTACAGATCCCAAACCCCATCGTATAAATACAAGCCGCATTTTCAGAAGCAGCATTAGTTCATCTTCTGTTCACTAAAACAAACTACAAATCAAAATGTTCAAATTGGTAAGTACCTATATATAGAGCTAACCCACGGACTTGTTTATTTTGCTTAAATGTATAAAATTTGTGGTAAAGTTGTAATAACGAATTCTTTTGTTCTAATTTTGATTTTAACCCTTCGTGTAAAATATTGAGGTTAGTAGCGCCCGTTAAAAAAATTAAAGAAGAAGAATGTGTAGTGTGTACAAATTGTGTAAATTTTACTAAGAATTTTTTTATAATATATTCATGAATGTAAAATAATTTTCTAATTCTTGTCAAGAGTTAGCTTTATTCTAAGTGGTTCGGACTCCACAATAGACTGTAGGACCTCGTCTCTCTTTACCTAACACAAAATTTTAGAATATTTCGGGGGTTACTTTGGTGACCTGAGAGACTGTTAAGTAAACAGAAAAAAACATTTCTAGAAAAATACTGAAGTATTTTATTTCTTTAACTAAAGAGAAAAATAGAAAAAATAGTACTTTTTGTTAAAATAATTAAAAATTGAAATCACTACTCAATTTCACGAAATTGTTCACATTATTTAGGTACAATAATTAAATAACTAATCTTTTCCAACAATCATGTGAGTAAAATATTTAAATAAATACATTTTCCCCGGAACAATGTTCAAGTTTGCATTTGGTAGACAAAGAACACGTTAATCCTCAATCCATCACCAGGAGCTAGATGGTAATATAATACACATTTCTTCTAATTTGCTAAAGAAATTGTTCTGATGAAGCAATGAAACACTAAAACATTTTTTTTTATTTTCAGTGCGTCTTCGCAGCTATCCTGGCCGTCGCTTTGGCCGCCCCAGCCGCAGAGGAGCCGAAAACGGAGAAACGCAGCATCGGCTACTCCGTCCCATACGTCGCCGCACCATCATATGCCTACTCCGCTCCTTATGCCTACTCCGCTCCATTGACCTACAGCAGCTACGTTGCTCCATCCGTCTACTCTGGCTACCATGGTTACTCTGGCTACTACCCACATGCTTACTCTCCCCTTTTGTATTAAGAACCGTCAAATACTAACAAAATAAAATTGCATATGTAATAGATTGTCTTACTTGATTATCCCCCATTTTTGACAATCCTAGTGCGCCGATATTAATGAGACAGCATATCTGCTGACATCTTCTGCAAATGAAGCATTAAATAAATCTACAGATTACTACTTAACTGTAAAGAAGTCGCCTTCTTACTCCTTACCACCAACAAACTCGAAGAAAGATCTATCGGTTTTTGGTTGGTCACAATAACTCCTCACAAAGAAATTGGTTTCCTTCTTGGTGAATTTCCATGTAGTTCTCTACTAACCAAACTTATTGGTTGAAAATAATTTGGTGCGAGCCACAATAAATCAAATTTTCGTGGTTCAATCAAAATCAGGCCAAACCATGCTACCTACCTATTACGTTGGCACTTGGTTTTGCATATACATTTCACGAACCTTTAGCTGCTTCCTGAAGACTGAGAAGCTATTTCAAGATTCTTTCTTCAGTTATAAGTTAAAGCTCTATTGTATCTCCTTTGCTATTACTGTTAAAATGTTTGGTAAGTCAGCCTGTCCTTGTTCGAGGTCAGGAGCAGGAATTCTAGTAGTGGTTTCTTAGACAGGCAGGTGGAAATATTTTGTCAGAATTTATTTTAAAGAAGTTGCAAAAAATTTTGCGCCCAAGACCTTCAGCTTCTTCACCTTCATCATCTTTGGAGACCAGGGAAGAACGTAAAAAGTAAGTTCTGTAATCTTAACTTGATCACAGATTGATTTTCATCGAGGATTGTCTTCTTACCAGCATCTTGTGTCAAATAAGATCAACCTCAGATAATTATGTGCAGCATCACCTCTTATTGGCTTTCACTCCGATATGACTTGGTATCCAAATAATTTTCCTTCCATTCTTAAATTATCAATAAGGACGAATATTTAAAGGAATCGCCTTTTTACTCCCCACCTCCAACAAACTCGAAACCGTATCTATTCTATAGTTTTTTGGTTGGTCACAATAATTCTCCAGAAAGAAGTTGGTTTTCCATGTAGTCTTTACTAACTGAACCTATTGGTTGGAAATTATTTGGTGTGAATCATAGTGTAAGTCGCCCGTCCTTGTTCGAGGCCAGGACCAGGAATTCTAGTAGGTAGTGGTTTCTTAGAGAGGCAGATGAAAATATTTTGTCAGAATTCATATTGCAGAAAGTTCCCAAAATCCTTAAGCCCATAACCTTCATCTTTTTCATCTTCATCCTCTCTGAGACCACAGAAGAATGATTCTGACAATCAGATATAATAGATTCAGATCAGATTGATTTTTATCGAGGATTGTCTTCTTACCAGCATCTGGTGTTGAACAAGATGAACTTCAGGTAATTATGTGCAGCGCCTTACTCCAATATGAATTGGTATTCAAATAAAATTTAGATTATCAATTTGGACGAATATTTGTATTAGTGGGTCATTGATGAGAGTACCCACTTGTTCTTTGCTTTTTAGTATGTTTTGAATTTACCAATGTAGATGTGATATCTGGAAGGATTATTATCCACAGAAGCCTACAGAAAAAATATTGGGAAAATCTTCATCAAGTTCATATACACAAATCTCCACTGGTCTTAGCTTCTAAATAGTATGGTATGAATCAAATGTTTTCTTTGATGGTTCCTTAGAAGGGTATCATCATGAAGTTATTAATGAGGTATGAGAAATAACCTCGTCTCATCATCATAAAAATATTTAAGAAAATAAAAGTAATTTCCTCCTTGGGCTGCTTCATCTTTGTGATGATCTTAGTTAATTTTTATAAACCACTATATAAAACCTTATCTACAAAAAGGGTTAACTTTAGAGAAGCTGCCTTTTTACTCCTTACTACCAACAAACTCGATCTATCGCTTTTTGGTTGGTCACAATAATTCCTCAGAAAGAAATTGATTTTCTTGGTATATTTCCATATAATTCTTTACTAACTAAATTAATTGGTTAAAAATAATTTGGTGTGAGCCACAATAAACCGAATTATCATAGTTCCCTTAAGATCATACCAAACCATGCTCCTATTACGTTGACACATACACTTTATGAATCTTTGGCTGCTTCCTGAAGACTGAGAAGTTGGTAGCGGATCGGAGAGCTAATTCACGATTTGGGACGCCTCCAACTCGCACCTAGTCCTTTGTGCACAATGAACTGTGGTCTTGGATGAAGCTGCTTCAAGATTCTTTATTCAGTCATAAATTGATAAAGGTTGTATCGTTCTTTATCTTTACTGTCAAAACGTTGGGCAAATCCTGTCCTTGTTCGAGGTCAAAAACAGAATTTCTAGTGGTTTTTTAGAGAGGCAGACCATACGCCCATAACTTTTAGCTTCTTTACTTTCATCGTCTTTGAGGCCACAGGAGAACGTTTCTGACATAATCAGATATAAGAGGTAGGTTCAGTAATCTTGGCTTGAGCACCAAATTGACTTTTATCAATGATTATCTTTTTGCCAGCATCTGGTGGAGTAGAGTTTTCGTTCACATGCATCGCATCATGTGTTTCTTCCTCATGGCATCATCTGTTTCTTGCTGAGCTGTCGTAATGTTTCGTATAATTTTCTTCAAATCTTCTTTACTATGTACGTATTGTAATAGGAATTGGTTAGAGAAAATGAGGTTTGCTTTAGCTTTACAACCAAAGAGAGTTCCACACGGTGTTCTCTGAATTCCAGAAAGAAGAGAGACGTTTGCGGAGTCAGAAAATTAAGAACTGTGTGAGGATCAAAATATATAATTGGAATTTAAGAAATATAGCAGTAATAAGTTAGCCTGCTAGCTATATTATGTCTGTTGTTGCTGACATACTAAAACGTAAGGAACCAGTGAGTTATCAAGAAGCCATAAGAACTAGTCATCGAGAACAGTGGTTATTAGCTATGAAGACTGAAATGCAGTCTCTCAAGGATAATGAAACTTGGGTTCTAGAAAAATTGCCATATGGTAAGAAGGTACAAGAACCTTGTAGTGGGTGTACAAGATAAAAACCAATCCTGACGGCTCTGTAGAAAATTTCAAGGCAAGATTAGTAGCAAAGGGATACTCACAGAAGAATGGTCAAGAGTATGAACAAACGTTTAGACCAGTTGCAAAATCTGGCACAATAAGGACATTATTAAGCATTACTGCGAGTGAGGAGATGGTTTGACTCAATTTGATGTTTGTACTGTATTTTTGTATGGACAATTGGACAAAGTGACCTTTATGAAGCAACCAAAAGTATTTGAAGATGACAGAGACCAAGTATGTCTACAGAGAAGTTTATAAAAATATAAAAATTCAAAAAAGTAAAATAAAAACCTAAAACATATAAACATAAAAATATGAAAATATGAAAATATGAAAATATGAAAATATGAAAATATGAAAATAAATATGAGAATATGAGAATATGAGAATATGAGAATATGAGAATATGGGAATATGGGAATATGAGAATATGAGAATATGAGAATATGAGAATATGAGAATATGAGAATATGAGAATATGAGAATATGAGAATATGAGAATATGAGAATATGAGAATATGAGAATATGAGAATATGAGAATATGAGAATATGAGAATATGAGAATATGAGAATATGAGAATATGAGAATATGAGAATATGAGAATATGAGAATATGAGAATATGAGAATATGAGAATATGAGAATATGAGAATATGAGAATATGAGAATATGAGAATATGAGAATATGAGAATATGAGAATATGAGAATATGAGAATATGAGAATATGAGAATATGAGAATATGAGAATATGAGAATATGAGAATATGAGAATATGAGAATATGAGAATATGAGAATATGAGAATATGAGAATATGAGAATATGAGAATATGAAAATATGAAAATATGAAAATATGCATCATCTACAAGGCTTAAAAATGGGGGAAAAATTATCAGCGAACTGATCTCAGAAGGAGAACTTAAGATAAAGAAGTGAATTCCAAATTGCAGATATAATGATGAAGCCATTATTTAAATCAAGACTTCAAGTTTTATGTGAGACTATGGGGTTAAAGTAATTAAACAATGAAGGAAGATGTTGAAATAATCATATTGTCTTAATTTTTGTTTGGTTTTAATGAAAAAAAACAAACAAACAAAACAAAATTGAAAATTACCAACTTCTATTATTTATTTACGATATTTTGAGACAAGATTCAAAAGAGACCTGTATTTTAAAAATAGTTATAGATCTCACTAAAATTAACATGTATTAGGTTGTCAAACACGTAAACACTTATTTTCTTTATTAGGTATACGTTAAAAATTAAATATTCATGCAATCTTTGGCGGTCATTCCTATACAATTTCTCCAATTTATCGAAAAATACCAAATCACGTTAAAATAACCAATAAAAACAAATGACAGTTGTTTGCATAACAAGTACAGCGTGTTTACATAATTATGTTATAAAGGTACCTTCTTCAACATCATAAATTATTATCTAGCCTATCTTGTTCAAATGCGTAAAATTCTGCCTACTTTATTAATAAGTTGACCTTACAGCTTCCAAACCCCATCATATAAATACTAGGCACAAATTCAGTAGTAGCGTTATTAGTTTATCTTCTGCTCATCAAAACAAACTACAAATCAAAATGTTCAAATTGGTGAGTACAAATTTGATTTTTGTATATAAATATGTTAGTTCGTAAAATAAATATACGAATTTTTATTAAAATTGATTTTGTATGAATGTCTTAACTTAAACTTAGATTTTTAATATATTTTTTTTGAAAATTGAATTTAAGATTTTTATTAAGAATTTAGTATCATACTACAAAAGTTTAAAGACTTGTGTGGCTTTGCGTAGCAATATTGGGATTTAAACCAAATATTTTTCTTGTAACGTTATCATTACTTAGTATTATATTTTTTTAAGCAAACAGGCAGTTGGATTTTTAGATGGAATTATAAATACTTCTGGCAAATTCACGTGCTATTTAATAATTTTTATTTTTATATTGTCTTGATTTCCGAGTGCTTCAAGTTTCTTTCTTGTGTAGTAGTGTTTCGAATAATAAATTGTCTTTATTGATGAAAGAAATGAATATAAAATGTTCTTACAATAATGTTTATAAATTTTTTTTGTGAATATAATCAAAATTGTTGAACTTGCAATATTTTGATTTGCTTGCATTATCAACTATACAATTAAGAAGGTCGTACACTGGAAAATTTGAAAATTCCCATGAATATCTTAGAAATTATACTAAAATTAAAGGTGAGAGTGGACATACGAAAAAATGGGTTTCTCCCAAAAATTTCAATATCTCTACACTTATTTAGGTCATATTTTGTTCTGATTGCTAAGGAAATACTAACGTCCTTTTTTTTATTTTCAGTGCGTCTTCGCAGTCATCCTGGCCGTTGCTTTGGCCGCTCCAGCAGCTGAGGAGGCGAAAACCGAGAAACGCAGCGTCGGTTACTCCCTTCCATACGTCGCACCTCTAACCTACTCCGCTCCATTATCCTACAGCAACTATTACGCCCCATCGGTCTACACCGGTTACAGTGGTTACTATCCTCATGTTTACTCCGCTCCACATGTTTACTCCGCTCCGCATATTTACTCCGCTCCACATGTTTACTCTCCGATTTTGTATTAAGAATGTCCAGTACTAACACATGAAATTTGCATAAATAATAAATTAATTATCCAATATGATTGTTCTTATTTTCTTCCTATTAAAAAAGTACCTGTGTATGTTTATGGCTAAGAGTTAGCGACAAACACGTCGACAAAAGTGTTATTATTCATTCTATTAGCAACTTTTTAAATAATTCATATAAAGAAACACTGCCTTGTTCCGCATCAAATTGGTGTTAAAATGCTACTATCATCTCCTGATGATGCTAACTTAAGTGTAGGTGCGCACTTTAGTACATTGTGTACTATTTCTCTGTTTGCAGAAATTTGCTTCCAACCAACCAACCAAGTGCTTAAGCAATAGGTTTTACCCGAAGAAGCTCAATGCTAAATTTTTCAGTAGTCTAATCTGCTTATTATAATTTTGTGTTTCGATATCTCAAGAGACTTGCAAAAGTGTCAATAAATAACGTCAACGCGACCTTGTATCTCCAGGTTGTCTGATATAAGCAGAGTTATGCAGTTGAGATGTGTTGTCGTTGACCTCGCACTCATCCTTGGTGATTAATATTAATCGTGACCACACGCGTTATGGATAGATCTGAGTCCACAAGACCTTTTGAGAATTACGTATTTTTCGGGATGTTTCATAAATATACTTTTAACGACGTCATTAAAAGTTAAAATATTGGGAGTATTTGTGTATGGGATTGGAGGTTATCAATTGGTAACTGCTACAAAATTTGCTACCATCTGACCAATGCTTGGAACCATTGAAACGTCCCAAAAATTGATTTAGAATTAATATAGTCTGACTGTGGTCAAACAAAAATTTAACAGGACAAACAGAAGCCACAGAGGAATTGCTCCAATAACATGATGGTCAGCTTGAATAAGATTCCGATAGAATTGGTGTGGGGTACTTGCAAACTATACATGTCATGACTTAAAAATTGATGATGTTGAAGTACCTTCTTTACCAATTTGTATGAGGCACACTGAAGAAACCATAAAGAAAATAAATTTCGGTAGCGATACTTTCAGCATCTATTATTATCTGCATATAATATAATCAAGTTCGAGGCGTACTTTATACAGGGTGATTCACGAGGAAAGGGACAAAATGTTATGGTAAATAGAGTTCACTTAGGCGAATTAGAAATTACTTTTGAAAAAAGAATGAGACTTTTTTTTATTGATGTACAGGGTGATTTATGAGTTTTGCCCTATACTTCTTAAGGTAATATCTTTTAAACTAATCACTAGAATCAGCTCGTATTGTGGGTATATAGTACTATTAATTATTTTCAATTTACATGCATAACCAAAAACTCATAAATCACCCTGTAGATCAATAAAGAAAAGGCTCAGGCTTTTTTCAATAGTCATTTCTAATTCACCTAAGTGAACTCTATCTACAATAACATTTTGTCCCTTTCCTCGTGAATCACCCTGTATATTGGAACATATCACTTGTGGAGCAAAGATCCCATTATGATGCTCCAATATCTCGTCTTCCTAAACTTACTGCATATGACCTCTTAAATAGGACGCAAACCATTCGAAACCTATTCTCTAACTCCATATCTTGTTATGGTACTGTAACTTGGTGACCTCACTTCGAACAGCAGTTTTAATTTCAAATATTTTTGGATAGTTTGATTCAAAATGGATCAAATATGAAATACTAAAAAGAAAAAGAAAGTTTGTTCGTTGGAGTCGAATTCTACCCCCACCAAAAAAAAACTATAACGGTATGTTTGCTTTAATACCCATCGAGTTACAGGTGGTTGCAAACTTTGATTTTTAAGCAAAAAACACTGATTTTCTCAAAGGTTTTCACATGTATCTTGAACCAAATTAAAGCTTATTACAGTAGCTTAAAATTGTCTTTGGCAAATTTTGATGCTAAATCAAAAATGATACAAGGAAAATAAAGGCAAAATATCGAATTTTCACATAAAAAAGTGCCGACTTTTTAGTTCGAGTAAATTCCAAAATTATTAAAGAAAAAATTCCAAATCATGTTTTCTGTCAGTCTTATGCAGATGAAACTACTTATTTTAACGCTGGGGTTTAATGAATTGGTAAATTTATCAATATTTATTCCATATATCTCGCTCGGCGTCTATTTCTGCAGAATTCTCCGCCAGTAAATTACAGCAATAAAATTCCGAAATAAATTGGCCGAAATGAATGACATCTGTCTGCCTACCACACGCTCCATCTTTCCATAATTATGTGATATATTTTCCTCAACACCATAAATTATTTCCGGTATATCTTGTTCAAACGCTAAGATCCTGAAGAATTAATTAAAAATCTGACCTTTAAGTTCTAGGCCCATCGTATAAATACAGGCCAAAATTTTAGAAGAATCACTATTAGTTCACCTCTTGTCAACTAAAACCATCTGTCCAAAATGTTCAAACTGGTAAGTACCTATATATAGACTGTAACCCGCAAACTTGATTTTTATGAGAAATATGTGAAAATTATGTTAAAATTTTAAAATGTTTCAATTTTAATTATTGCCGAGTGTTTTTGTAGTAGAAATAAATTAGCTCTACAAGTTATCGACGATAGGCAAATGGCTTTTATTATATTTTGTGGGAGTCGTTAAAATTTTGGTACAAAATATTTGTTCGTGCACTCAGGTGTACAAATAGGGTTTTTGGATTCTTTGAATTTGATTTTTTGTTTTTTTGTGCGGAAATGTTCACGTTCCAAATCTTTGGCGATAGCCACTATCAAAAGGTTAATTTTACTCTTCAAAATGTTCATAAATAAATTATCTCTGAAAAGAGAAAATCCAAAAACAAATTTATTCATTTGTTTTTTCAAGGCTTGCTTCAAAATTATACAAATCGGTATTATCTAATTGTTGATAAAATGGCAGTTTATGTATAATTTTCAATAATATTATATAATAGAAAATGAATGAGTAAATTAATAAAATAATTTTTGAAAGTATTGGGTAGCAAAATTACAAGAAAAGGATCAGCCAGTGTTGAGTGATGAGTCCTAGTTTCAGTTAATTGTCGAACTTTTAAAATAAATAAACTGTAACCTTAAAATGTTCGTTTTCTTGCTATAAAGCCATTAAAGTTGAATCAAAGCTTGTCCGATTGTATGTCATCAAATACGGACCAGAATTAGAAACTTAAAGGAAATTCCAGTCAATCAATTCGTCTTTACTGCTATTCCCCACTAAGTAAATGTTTTATCTATATTAATAATGATTAGTAAGTAAATATTTCTAGTTTGCCTAAAGTTGTATTTCGAACAAACCAAATTACGCAAAAGAAATATTTTCAATGGACCACCCTGTAGGTATATTTTACTGATACGTAATTGTTTAATCCCATGTGTTGGATATGCACCATTCTTTTGTTTTTGGATACTAGCTCATGGGCTAAGAGTCATGATTTTTCTATTGATATTAATGACGAAATCGAAACTTAACAAGACACTTTATTTCTCATTGAAAATCATAGCTAATTAAAAACAAAATCTAATAATGCGTAAGGCCTCCCGTAGCTTTTATGGTATCTCGACATATTCAGGGAATACTTCCAATACCATCGTTTATTAGTTCTACTGATAGGGCCCATTGCTCTCTCTAAGGACATTTCTTAATTGTACCATTCCATTTGGGCAAAATTATTTTCTGGAGAGCATCACAGATGGGCTCCATAGGATTTAAATCGGGCAAATTGGCCACCCCTTAATGTTTTCTATTTAGAAAAATTGATTCAAAGACCTGATCCACGTAAATGAATCGTCAACCCATTTGGTTGACCAATTGGAAAACAATTGATTCAAGTACCATGTAACGCAGTCAAAAAACTGAATTTTCCCCTGTTGAAAAAATTGAAAGATGCGTCCATTGAAAGTCGACAAATTTTTCAAGAGGACCACTTCTAGTAACGACCAGTAAGTTTTTATTTGCCATACAGAGAATAATATGTCAGTTTTCAATGGCTTGACGCCACCTTAGTACAGTCTGACTCTTGTGATTGAGACTTTTTTTTTTCCAGTGCATCTTCGCCGTTGTCTTGGCCGTCGCCTTGGCCGTCCCAGCAGAGGAGCCAAAACAGGAGAAGCGTAGCTTGGGCTACTCCGCCCCATTCGTGGCGGCTCCTTCTTATGCCTACTCCGCAGCACCTTCTTACGCCTACTCCGCAGCACCTTCTTACGCCTACTCCGCAGCACCTTCTTACGCCTACAGTGCAGCACCTTCTTATGCCTACGCTGCAGCACCTTCGTATCCTGCCTACTCCGCTCCATTGAACTACGGCAGCTATGTTGCCCCATCAGTGTACCCAGGATACAGTGGATACTACCCACAGTACCCACGTGGCTATTCTTCTCCTTACTATTAAAAATGTCTAGTATTAGCTGAATGAAATTGCGTAATAATAAATTTTCTCATCCAATTATACTTGTTTTTTTTTCATTGAGAATATGAGCAGGATGAACTTTAATATTTCCAGTTTTGTTTAATTTTATGTGCATTATCGCATCTCCTTAGAAACAACGTGTGAGAACGTTTATAAATATAAACTGAAGAAAAACTGGTCAAATTTGCAGGAATTTGGAACTCCTGTCGTTAATTTTAATCCACGGGCGATCTCACGAAACGAGTTAAGTTTTTTTTAATTGCAGTTTTGGAACATTAGCTGTGCACGCACGGTATCTGTCTATTGATAGAATTCTAAGAACTGTCAAAGGTCATATAGTTTTTACCAGTCACTTTTGCAGTGATTTTGACGTTCTACGATGGAAATGTGTAAGATGAAATAAAGGCATTCACTGGGGCTGTGCTGACCACCCAAGCGGGAAATGTAGGGTAAGCATTAAATTAATTTGCTTTAAACATTTTTTTATTTGGAGCCATTATTTGGAAAGAAATAGCAATTGAAGGTTATACAAAATTTTCGAAAATCTATAAATTTGAAGATAATTGGAATAAACACTCCGCGAACTGAACTCTCCAGAGTTTCCTTACCAATTAAATACGTTATTAAAAATTTCAACGTCCCATCAAAATTCCATATTATACTCAAATGTTGGGCCATTTTTCGCATATTATCCTTTGTTACCACAAACCGTTTGACTTTTTATATTCATAGATATAATTCAATTAAAAATCACATAATTGCAATCTAAAAACACCACATCGTTTTGTCATAGTAATTATACACAAGTGAATCCACATTTTCTTAAAAAAATACCTGCCTGTCTTGTTCAAACGTATAAAAATCTGCCTGCTCCATTAAACGTAACCTTGCAAAATCCAAACGGCCATCGTATAAATACCAGCAACCATTGCAGAGCAATTATCAGTCCATTGTTCGTCCACTGAAAGTAACAATAAAAAATCAACCAACATGTTCAAACTTGTAAGTATAGTATATACATAGAACTACCTGAAAAATAAATAGAAAAAGTATTTGAAGTGCAAGCATTACAAAAAATAGCTTTTCATTCTCGCATTTTGGAGGTAAAAACGTGCCAATACCACCCGGTGAGAGGGAATATTCTGTGCTGCTATTGATAACAGTGTGTAAAGCTATATTAATTTTTATTATGACAATTATAAAATTAATTGTTAAATATATTTTATTTTTTTACACTGGCACAAAATTCTGGTCTATATAATAAATCTGCAGACCGGTTCACATTTGCCAATGACCCCAGATTAATGTAAACAAACTGCATTATGCAGTTAGTAAATAAAAATGTAATTTCCTGTTCTTTACTGCGGTTAACACTCGCTTGCCTTGCCCATTATAATACGACCACAGTTAATCAGCAAATTTTGTTTCCTCTTTTATTACATAGTTATTTATTGTAAATTTTGTCATTCAATTTATACCTTCAAGTAAATTGGGCGCTAAACATTTTTACAATTCTGACTGAATCGCCAATATAAATAGAATTAGCTCATAAATCCACCTCCTGGTAGAGCAGTTACCAAAACAGCAAAATAAATCTTCTCTTTTTTACAGTGCATTTTTGTCGTCGTCCTGGCTGTAGCCTTGGCAGCTCCAGCTCCTGAGCCAAAACCAGCACCGAAACCTGGCTTACTCACGTATACCGCTCCAGTCATTTCTGCTGCACCTGCCCTGACTTACTCTGCTCCATTGGCCTACAAGAACTACGTTGCCCCTTCGATCTATTCCGTGGACACCGGCGCCCATCTCTATGCTTACCCTTCTCATTATATCTACTAATAATGTCGAACATTGGAAAATAAAATTGCAGTAATAATTTATTTTTCTTACTCGCCGTAACCTTAATTGCATACAAATCGGTCCTGCAAAATAGGAACTGCAAAGCTGAAAGTCTAGTTGACTTTCAATCGTTGGTAGAAGACAAGTTAAAACACGACAATTTTCGATGCGAAATAAACTTGTATCTTCTATGTTTACAGTGCACATATTGATTCAAAAATATATTTAGTTCAGTGATAAATATGCCAATCAACGAAATTCTCAAGACAAAATATTTCAACAAGCCTCGTTAGACTTGGAATAATATTTTTTGCTCCATGCTCCACCATTTACTTTGATAAATTCAAAACAGCAGAGGATTTTTTTTTTTGGAAATTTATTTATAGCCAATATAAAACTAATTTTTAAACAATTCTCTCCTTAAAAGATATAGTCATGGTGATGGTGGTGGTCAATATATTCCGCGGCGTAGACTTCAGGAACGACATAACTTTCGTATACCACAGGAGCCGATTCATACGTTATGATAGGTTCTGAATAGTGGATATGGCCAGAGAAGAATGTTGGTTCGGCGACTGGTTTTGGTTGCGGGGCTGGTGCAGCATTGGTGAACGCTATTGCCAAAATGGCGACAAGAACGACCTAAAAAATAATTTAAGAAATATATTCGTACAAATAAAAAATTCTAGATATATTTTGTAGCTCAACTTGAAAGAAAATATATACAATTTCCTAATATTCGCTCATCAATATCTTTAGTACTTACTAGCTTGAACATTATTAATGATATTGTTTATTGTATTAATTCACTGACTGATGTACCTATTGATTTTTTTTCCGCTCATTTATATATTACGTTTAATACCTTGAAAAGCGCTGTGCGTGCAAACAGTCATAGCAATGAGGAGGACCTAATATCAATAATTATTGGTTAAAATATTGCTGTTTAATATGCAGTAAACGACTCACTAATTCTGCTGATTTATTACTGTTGATGAACTGGTAAAAGGACGCCACACGCGGCTTTGAAAATGTTTAATAAACAAAAATGGTTTAATTTCTTATTTTTTTGGTTCATGAAAAACAGCTCATGAACGCATTATCAATTTTATTGGAACTGATCAATGATATCATTGAGCATTAGAAGAGAAAATATTATGCTAAATAAATTGCTTTGATTCTGCATAAAATGTAATAATTTTATATCGAGAGGAAGACCTTTAGAGACAGGTATATTTCCAAATTCTTGGAAGATTTCTGCAATTAGTCCAATAAGGAAAATAGAATAAACTGTTGTTTGTGAGAATTTTCGAACCTGCAGCGGAAAGAGTTATAGAAATTTTAGTTAAAATTCAAATTTTTTTCTGTTCATAATACCGCTCGATTTACAGTTCCAATTGCTCGTGCTCCTACCTTCACACTATAAAATTAACTCTGATATTGAACATCATCGTAATCAGCATCTTATTATCCTATTAACTCACATATCCTTTTAGTTGACGACCATTAGCGCCCATAAATTTTGTTGAACTTGTTGCTTGTTATTTTCATTTATGACCTCTTCCTCATAATTTATTTCCTAATTATATATTGCTCCTAATCCTAATCTTTAATTTATTTAAATTTCAAAAACTCTACGTAAATATTTATGATCTTTGGAATAACATATTTAATATTCACCTATTTCAACTTTGGAATATTCAGCAGGTTCGATTATGAGCATGGCCAAGGATTTAGAGAGCCCTGGCATGGCATATATTTAGAATTTGAATTATTTTTCTGGAATCTCAATTGAAGGAGGTTACAAATTAAACTCATTTATAATAAAAACTGAGTATGAATATTAAAAAAAAATAGAGACTGCTCAAAAACACTATGAAATAGTTAAGGAATATGCTTATACGAATTAATTTGATGTGTAGATTAATAGGATTTCCTAGGATTAAAATTGGCATTTTTTTAAATCGTATTTCTGGAAAATTTCTATCAAACCAAAAGATATCTCGTAAAATATATAATATTGATATATATTTTCGAGAATTTTGGAAAGAACCGAATCTGCAAATGGCAGTGAATAATTAAAATTAAGTTTAAAAAAATATGAATCAATTCCAAGAGTTAATGCCCATAATATATATTTTACTAATATACATATATTCATATAAATAACTTCGTCGCCTTGGCCATGGCATATGGTTAATATTTATATTACATTTCTAAAAATTAATTCAATAAATTAGATATGCGGACGATAAATATCAGCGATTTGTAACTTTTAAGAGATGTACGTCGTAGAATTTTAATTAAGGAGGCAATAACACTAACGACCAACTGAGCTATCAAACATAAATTTGTCTTAATTTTTGCTGTTGGTATGTAAAGTTTTATTTAGTAATTAAATCGGATTTTGTAATATTGGAATCGATTCACTAAAATTGTGTCGAGAAGTTGATTCGGCGACCTTGAGAAACGCGGATTTATTTGAATCAGTTTAAAGTTGCCTAAGAATTTCCTTGGTTAATAAACTGAAGCTATCTGCATTTTGTAATCTGAAGAAAGAAATTTCGATAATTTTTTACTTAGATATTTTCTAATATTTTCGGTGGTGCCTCTCTTTTCAAAAAATTTCAAAAATAATTTACGCCATAATTCCATAATCAAACTCGACACCGGAGGCCACTATTTACAACTGACCTGACCTTTCAAGCACGCAATTAAGGCAACGTTTATTTCATTCAATGCTCCAGGAGAATTATGAATTCAAAGAAAGTACCCACAATTATTAGTATTACGTAAGCATCTTGCCCCAGAAATTATTCGCCTGCCATTGACCAAATTCAATGGTAGAGGTCAGGGGTAAGGATAACCGACGTCTCCTTTTAAACAATTAATTTCTTGCACGCATATATTAATAATATAAATAGACGATATTCGCAGCAGGTGTTTATCAGTTCTTATCAGAGCACTTAGGAATCCATCAACAAAATGTTCCGAACGGTAAGTAAATTGATTTTCTAATGGAAATTTTTTTAAAAACTAATTCGTCACATATTTTTATTATTTAGTATGGAATCGATTGTTTTGTTTAAATACGAATATCATGTAAATAATAGTTTAGTCATAAGTCAATTCCATAGTTCTCTTCAGTGAGGTTAATAATAAATTAATAAAGAAAATTATATAAACCTCACTGAAAAAATTGAACATAAGTATATCTAGAAAAGTACCTTCGAAAACCTAGTGAGTAAAATATTATTTCTATTCCATTATCTCTTTCCACTAAAATGCCAATTTTTTTATGTACTTCAATGCCCTTCGGTATTCCTTGGAACAGTAGTTGTTTTCATTAATTTTTCTATTAATATGCAATTTGAGAGTTTGCGTATGATTTATTTTATCTTAAATTATGCCTCAATATATCTACAAAAATGAAATGTTTGGCTTCATATTAAATTAAGTATGTAAATATGAAAGAAATTTACTTGATTTTTTTACAGTTCATTTTCGCCACCATCCTGGCCCTCGCACTTGCCATACCTGCACCAGCACCAAAACCAGAACCAAAACCTCATCTAGTAGCCGCTGCGTATACTTCCCCTATAGTTGCCGCCCCCGCAGTCTCGTACACTTCAGCCTACAGCGCCCCATTGGCTTACGCTAGCTATGTAGCTCCATACGCATATGCCTCCGACTACGTGGCGTATTCTCCTTACACTGCTGTCATCGTTTAATAAATTATTTATTAAATAATAATAATAGTTAAATTATTGAATGCTGAAATAAATGAGGATTTTAATGCATAATTTGTTTTACTTATGCCCGAAGAAGGCGCCTATATAAGACTTTTAATGTCTTATTAACGTCCTGGTAGGGTTTAAAATAGTTAAAAAAAGTGCGATACAATCAAAGCAAACCGACTACGGACAATCGAGAACGTCTAAAGCCAGTTAAATTCATAAGTTCTAAGTCCAACACATTCGAATCCTATACCGATCCAAGTCCCCAAACAAGCAAGCGAAATAAGTCCGTACAGAAGCCCCCGCGAGTTATGTCCAAACGAAATTGAATCTCAATAATGCTAGAAGGAACCAAGTCCAAAGCAAAACAGAAACGTCCGGCGATTAACGAAGCGTCAAGTTCAAGAGAATCCAGTGCTAAGATGTTCAAAGCCCAACTAAAGTAATTAAAGGGAGCCAAGTCTAACTGAAGTAAAGGCAGTTAAGCGATACAAACCAGTCAAAAACCTGAAAAAGTATAAAGTCCATTTCCTCCGAAACAAGGGAAACTTAATCCAATTGAAGTACAGGGAGCAAACTTCTATTGAAGCCCAACCAAAATAAGGTGGAACAGTACTTGAGGCAAAGAGTGCTAAGTCCGTTTGAGAGATGAGATATGTCAAGTCCAAAATAAAGCCAGCGAAGTCTAACTAAAATAACGAAGCTAAATCTCATTGAAGTGAAGGGAGCCAAATCCAAATGAGGTAAAGAGAACTAAGACCGCCCAGAGCACAATGAACTAAGTCCATCTTGAGCAGAACGAGCTAGGACCGATTTAGAGTCAGACTAAAGTCTAATAACAAGAGTAAAGGGAAGAAGTTCAATTGAAGCGAAGATACATAAGTCCAAATGAAGTTAAGAAGATAAAGTACAATTAAAATATGAGGAACTAAGTCCACAAAGAAAGGAGTAAAGTTAGCTAAGTCTTAATTTAGTCTTTACTCCACTTCTAGACTTAGTTCTTTCTATTTTAATTATACTTTACCTTCTTAACTTCAGTTGGACTTGAGTTATCCAGTGTTCTTTACATAAGTAGCAATTAACTTTTTCAAGGGCAACATATTTCAATTTGACTTCTCTTAATGCAACATAACGTGCATTTGCAGCAATATTTAAAAAATTTTAGTTATTATACCGGGAGGAGTTAAGTCCAGTGTAACAAATTTCAAGGCTGGGGAAACAGTTTTAAATAAACGATGTTAGACAATCAGGCTAAATGAACAATGCACGATAGAAAAAAATCCGACAATTTAGTTCAAAAAGGAACCAAGTCAAACGCGAAACAGAAGTTACTCCGATGATTCGATCCAAGAGAATCCAGTGCTAGGACGACCCAAGTCCAGCTGAAGTGAAAGAAATTAAGTTCACCTGAATCAAATGGTGCTAAGTCCAACTAAAGTAAAGGGGCCAAAACCGCTTTGAACAAATAGAGCTAAGTCCAATCGAAGTAAAGTGAGAGTAGTTCGATTGAATTCCAACTAGAATAAATACTACAATGAACAGTGCAAAAAAGAAAGAAATCCGACAGTTTACATTTTCAATAGTAGGTATAAGAAGAAATCGAGTCAATGTGAAACAAAAGTCATTCCGACGAATTGATTAAACCCAAGGGAATCCATCCAGTGCTAGGACGACCCAAGTCCAACTGAAGTGAAGGAAGTTTAAGTCCACTGGAATCAAATCAACTGAAGTTAAGGTGCTAAGACCGCTAGGAACAAATGGAGCTAAGTCCGATCGAAGTAAAGTTACCGAAGGTCTATTGATTTCCAACTAAAATAAGGTGAACTAGGTCCTACTAAAGTAAAGCGGTTGAAGTCCAGCTAAAATAAAACCAATGATGTCCAGCTAACACAAAGGAGCTAAAGAGAAAGGTACCAAGTCCAACTGAAGCAAAAGTAGCGAATAGCGTCTAGAGCACAGAGAACTAAAACCACCTGGAGCAAAAGAAGCTAGCATCCGATTGAAGGATATTTTGTTGAAGGTCAACCGATACAAAGTGCAAATGGAGTAAAAATTAGCCTAAGTCCACCTGAAATTATTGGAGCTAAGACCACCCGGAACAAAGAGAACTAAGCTGAGCTGAAGGACAGCTAATTAATTCAACTGTAGTAGGTAAAGGAGGTGAAATCCAACTAAAATGTCTAATTGAAGGAACAGCAACTAAGTAGAGCAAAGTAAAGGCAGTTAAATTAAGTTGAAAAAATCAGTTTGACTTCTCTTATTGCAACATAATGGGGCTTTGGTAGTATCTAGAAAATTTCAGTTGAACTTTGTTCTGTTAAAGTAATTTGACTTATGTATTATATTTCACTAAAAAAGAGTTGTTACTTTTCAAAACCGTGAATATCAAAGGAATTTTTATATCAAAGTAAAATAATTATCAATCAATGAAGAAAAAAAAAAATTTTAAATTGTGTTGATCGTGAATAAATAATTTCGAATTTATATTTATATTTATGTATGCAGTAAACTAAACATTAAAATATTTAAAATGAATGAATGAATAATTATAACCTAACATTTAAAATAAATCCGAATGCATTTCTGATTTTACTTTTAAATTATTTCGGCACCAACATAACTTTGTATGGATAATTATTAATTCCAACAATGCATTTGTTCACCTTGTTGATATAACAATAGGTCACATTGTCTGAATGACAGCGGTCGTTAGGACACTATCAAAGTAAATGTGGGTTTATTTTTATACTTCAAATGTGCATGAAAGAATAAAAATAAATAAGCAAATAAACTACAAACAATATAAAAAATTTGTATATTCATCTTTTTTTGGTTCTATTTTATTTAACTGGGATTCGAGAAATTTTTATTTTTTAAAACCAAAGAAACATTTTTTATTTGAATTGATTTCGTGGTCGTAGATTTTTACAGACACGTATTTTGCCTTTCCACTTACTCTGTAAAATTGGTCTCTAAATCTAAAAATAAACCATTAACCAAAACCGGATCAACTCCGACTTTAATGAAGCACTAAAACTAAATTTGAAATTTTGATTAAATACAGTCTAAACCGTAAAACAGGATCTAAGTTTCTTAGAATAATCTCACATGTGCCTTAAAAATTGAGTTTCCAGCCAGCAGCAGTAGATACGTGTATTCTATTTATAGGCGAATTTTTTAAAATAAATAGAGTAATAAACATTCCACAAGTTTTTCATTATAGGTATATGAATTATTGAAAAATGTAAAATACACATTATTATTATTAATATCGTCGTTCGACCAGCTTTTGATATATGACAGGGAGACACCTGTAATTTGTATTTTAAAACCACACAGAGGTATTATTAATGAACCAACTTGTTTCACGAATAACTAAAACCTAAGCTGCTGACACATCGTATTATACTGGTTTATCGATTTACATACATGAAGTCGAACTTAACGATAAATTATTATGGAGATACACAACAATGTCGTAAATCTAGTTCCAGATGTTGAATTTACTATAATTATGTCATTAGAACAGAGTGTACCAGGTAGGTTATTTATCGGGCAGTTAAAAAGTAGTGTTACAACAAAAATAAATAGATTTTGGTTTGCAAACAAATTCAATGGTAATCATTTTCGAGTTATTCAGTCTGCCAGGTCTTAATATTTAAATAATCGGAAAGTTTTTTTTTTCAATTTTCACTTTTTAATTGTCTACTGGTGTATAAAGGTAGATATTCGATTTTTGCACCTAATTTTTCAAAAATTTCCAAAGAAATTTGAAATTTCATAAAAATTTTTGAAATATTAGTGGCAAAAATCAAAAATCTAGCTCGGTAAGATTTTTTCTTTTGAAATCCTGGCTTTTTAATTGCCTCACGATCTGTCGAGGTAGATTTCCGATTTTTGATTTTCCAAAAAAATTTCGAAAGAAATTTGTAACTTTTTGAAAAGTTAGTGGCAAAAATCGAAAATTTAGCACGACAGATCGATAAGCAATCAAAAAACGAAGATTTAAAAATTAAATATTACTTAAGAAATAAAGTGATATTTTTAATTAAACTTCAAACTTCGTTGGAAAATTTTGAAAAATAAGGGCAAAAATCAATTCAATTAAAAAGCGAAGATTTCAAAAAAGAACTTACTTTGGAACCCCTGTGCGCGGTCAAAATTTCAGTTGACCTAGTTACTAATTTTTTGAAAATTCGAATTCGAAATGCTTTCCTTGGATTAAAAAATGATTAGTAATAGATACAAACTTTCGAAAGAGATTCAGGAACCAGGCACTATTGAAGAAGAATTCTATCTCCAGTCAAAGTTTCCACACTGTATAAAAACTAAAAGCTTTGAAATTAAATTTGATCATTTGAAAACTACCAAATTTGGTGCCAGTAATTGATGTGGATTATAACGTAAGTGAATTGTTATTCCGTTTGGCCCACTCATTTATGCTTATTATTAAATATTTACCGGTGAGTAAAGGCAATGCGGATCTTGAGAAATATATTATTTATTGGTTGCCCTGTTCTGATTGCACAATATACCAAAGTTGATATTTGTAGCTCTGGCCGTTTTCCTCAATTTTAATATTTATGTTCTGTGTTTTATATTTCCGTGTTGTCTTATTAATAATTTCTCATTATACAATATTTCTTATTGGTTTTAGTAGAAATATATTGACTACTTAAAGCACCATATAATGTTGCTACATTATTTCTTAATTCTTTGATTTTGTTTGACATTTAATTGTTTTACTTTTTATTATATCTGGTTCCTGGTTCCACTTTTTCTTAAGGGAAACACACAAATTAAAATAATATGATATGGTAATTATAAAGATGTCGAACGCGATATCAGCTAAAAAACGTTTTTGAAATACACGAGGCCAAAGAATTATTTTATCCAAATCTTATACATATCAAACAGAACTGTCATTAGCGTCATTGTAGTTTTGAGGTTATGTTTTGATTTTATGTTTATGCTTGATTTTGTTTTATTCTTTCTGAAAATGGTGCAAGATTGATACCCTGTTTTGAAGACTCTCTTATTTGCGGTTAAGCCAATAGAGAGCGCGAGAAATTAAAGAAGTAATCATAGAAGACATTCAATTCTACCTTTTAAGGCATTCTTTAATTTTATTCTTTTCTTGTTTGGAATTTATTACCCCATATAAAGAAAAATGCGCAAATTCTAGAAAACCAGCGTCAACTATTCAGGTACTAGTCTAATCATTTGGTATTCATAGCTTATCACGACTTGTCAATAACCTTCCAAGAAGAGTTAGGACGCAATCCCACGTACGTTATCCGAATTTTTATTATTACGTAATGAACTGGGTGCATGCACAATCAAAACATTGCCCCATTGCAAAACTAGTGGGAATTTTGGTGCTAAAAGCGATATAAATAAAACAATTTTTTTAAATATAATCAGTACAAGTTCAGTAGTAGTACAAAGTAGTACATCATACATCATGTTCAAGCTCGTAAGTATAACAATATTATTTTTAAATAGACATTAGAAATAAATAATAATAGTAATAAAATTAAGCTTCAGTACCTACAAAAAAGAATACTAATTAAAAATTACTGATCATCATCTACTTCATTTAGGAATTATCCTTTGTTCGGAGCTCACGTTGAACTGTTATGCAAAAATACAATTGCGCCAACCAAAACACTGGAAGACTATGACACCAAACGAAGAAGTCTGTACCCATGAACTAACCATATCTTTTCAATTTCAGTGTGTATTTGCCGTCCTCTTGGCTTCCGCCATCGCCGCCCCACAACCAGAGGCAAAACCAGATCCAAAAGCTAGCCTGGTCGCTGCTGCTTACACCGCCCCAATTGTCGCCGCCCCTGGAATAGCCTACACCTCTGCCTACAGTGCCCCCTACGCTTACGCCAGTTACGTAGCTCCTTCCGTCTACTCCTCTGGATACACAGCTTACTCTCCTTACAGTGCACCGTACATCTTTATCTAAAAATGTGCTGTCCGATTTGTTGCCAATTTGGGACTGATTTTCGTCAGTATTTTGTTTTTTATTTTTAATATGTAACTAATACATTAATGACGTTAGTTGAACCCCAACTTATTTATTTCCTTTACCATTAATGGTAAATCCATAGAAAAAAAATGAGAAAAATACCCGCGGCAATTTTCGCGAAAAAAAATTAATTTTGAGAAATTAACAACTGACCTATCTCAACCGAAAAGAAAATAAGGTCAGGTTGAATAGGTTGATCTTGTCTTTTACATTGGTTCACTAGCATTTAACGCACCACTATTATTTAACAGTGCTCGGAAGTCTGTGGAACTGGTAGATATTGATCAATTGCGAATTTACTTGAGATAGTTCTTGAACTGTAAACCCAGGAAATTGAACTGTCTCATGTCTAACTCTCTTCGTAGTAATATATAAATAAAGTAGAACAAAGCTGATAAAACAGATTTTTGCGAACTAATTTAGATTTAATTTCAAGGTTATTCTACCTTTTTTTTAAATTACTACATTTTTTTAAATTATTATACTTTAGTTGCTTCTTATTTCTTTAACTTTAAATAACTTAAATTTTTGGATTTTTATCTGGATGTTGGCAGATCATGCAATCAATAAAATCCCTTTTTTTCGTCCTCCAAGACAGAATTTGGTCGGCTTTCGAAGTTTTCCTTCATCTTACTATTGATAATGGAAACCGGATTTCTACTTCTATATCTAACTCTAATTTATTTAAGATATCCCATTTCTTGGAATTTCTACAATTGTGTCAAATCTTTTATACCGTTACATCTAAATAAATTATATGGACATCAGAATCAATTTTGGTTAGAAGTAGGGTAGTTTCATTGGAAATTTTAAAGTTGGGGTTGCTAGGGGTTAAGGGGATAAACATATCAAGTTGGCTTGACTGTCAAAAATGCTCCCCCAAGAACAGAAATCGACGGGTCTCGGCGAATTCTAATTTTTTTTTTTTTCGGTTTTATAATCAAGTTTTCGTTGAAAAACCCTGTATAATAATCTATACAGATAGATATTAAGTGACGAAGTAAATAATCGATCTTGAATATTTTATTACATGTAAAATAACGTGATAACTCTGTTTCAGATATGTCTTGCAGCTGTTATAGCTGTTGCCAGTGCGAGACCTCAGGAGTTCCTTGATTCCTTTGCTGACCATGGAAATGACGGATATAATAACACAGTCGTTAGAGATCGCCATGAGCCGAGCCACCATGGAATCGGCGGTCTGTTTCAAATGGGTGGTAGAAATGGGATTAAATTAGAGGGTGGTGCCAATTTTGGACAAGGAATTTTGCCTGAATTTTTTAGAGGAGTTCATGGTATCGTTCAGGGCTTTTTTGGAGATCAGCAATAAGCTAAAATTTCAAATCGCTGTGGGCTGACGGTGAATATTCTGGTGGACAATATGATGCTGTGTTTAAAAGTTTAATAGCACTTTATTTTAAATAGAAACATTTTTTGTACTTGCTTTGTTCTACTTTATTTATATATTACTACGAAGAGAGTTAAAAATGAGACAGTTCAATTTCCTGAGATTATAGTTCAAGAACTATCTCAAGTAAATTCGCAATTGATCAATATCTACCAGTTCCACAGACTTCCGGGCACTGTTAAATAATAGTGGTGCGTTAAATGCTAATGAACCAATGTAAAAGACAAGATCAACCTGACCTTATTTTCTTTTCGGTTGAGATAGGTCAGTTGTTAAGTTCTCAAAATGTTGACGTATTTTAATTTTTTTTTCGCAAAAATTGCCGCGGGTATTTCTCTCATTTTTTTTTCTATGGGTTTACCATTAATGGGAAAGGAAATAAATAAGTTGGGATTCAACCTGTATACTAAAATATACATGTTTTCTACTCTACTGTTAGATCGATTTTATAATTTTTTTTGCCGTTTGTTATCTACTCCTTTTTTAACGTTTGGAGTATCTTTTATCAATTTCTAGTGACGTATTTTTTGTATAAAGTGTCAATAGATAATAAAAAAAATTTCGAAACTGTTTTTTACTTGTCTTGTCAAATTTTCACTTTATTTTATTTTTCTACAACTAGTTTCATCCTGTTCGGATATGTTCAAATAATAAAGAAATAATGAAAATAAACTGGAAATATGACAAGTAAAAAACATTTTCGAAAATTTTTTTAATACGAAATTTTTTTATTAGAAATGGATTTTCACAAACTAACCTCTTTATCAATCAACTATTTATCAATACATAATATATTTACATTTAAAATGGTATTTAATTATCTCCAGTTTTCTCCTAATTTACTTAATTGATTAATTTTTTTCAATATGTTTTTTAATAAATTTGCAAAAAAAAATAATTGGAAATCATCCGTAATTTTAGTTTGGGCAATAAAGGAGACTATTAAAAACCACTTTTTCACGACACGTGGTCAACAATTTGTTAATATAGAATTTAAGTCCGTTTTTTGTGTAAAATATTTAAATATTGACACGTCTAATAGTTTAAATCTAATATGTCCATATTTAAGTCGCCAATTAGCATTTCAATGTTATTTTTTGCCTGATTTTTTAAATAGGCTTAAAGTTGTTAAATAAATACATTTCTATCCATACCAGGAGATCTTCTGATCTATACAGACTCGTTGGATAAATTTCTCTTTTAAAACTACGTATTTATATTTAATCGAATAACTTTAACTGTTGCCACTTCAGCTATTTTATAATTAAAATCAAATAGACTCCTTATCTAAACAACACAGCTTTAGTATACCCATATATCTCGCAGAAATCTTTAGTATTAGTATTAGTTAGTCCAAGTTTCGCTAAGCATAATTACATTATAAAAATTATCATATTCACTTAATAAAATTTGAAATTCTAAATAAATTCCTGTTATGGTCACATTAAGGTGAATAATGTTAAATGTAGTTTTGTCGTCAAAAGGTAGAAATTTTTTTGAAGTGTTTGACTTCAGTTGTTTGGCTTCATTAATATCAAAGTTTTGTATTTAATAGTTCACTAAATAAAACAGATAATAAATACTAACCCAAAATATAATATTTTAATGCTAAAGAATTTATATATTATAGTTAAAAGAAAAATAAATTATAAAATTATTTTATTCATAATTAATTAGTTTCTTATAACTTGGTATGTATGAAAACTAAAATCTACCTAAATTTCCAGAAAACAAAAGAGCAGTTGTCGAACTCGAGTCGCCTTGCTCGTCAGTTTGTGAATGTTGTCAAATCTAGCTGAGGGCAAAACAAAAAGTTATTGTGGACGACGAAAAAAATGATGATAATGATGAGCATGAGTCCTTACTAGAAAAATATGGAAGTAGAGATGACTAATTATTTTTAAAGTTCTTACATGATTTTATTGAAAAAATTTATATATACATTTTTGACTGTTTTAAGGGAAAACTATTGCTCGTAAGGAAGTATGTGTAATAGGATTTTTTGCATAAAAATATGACAGCTCAAGGCGGACTGAACCAATTTATTCTAAATTGCAAATTTTCCAAGATCCTCAGATTTTTTGTATGGATATATTCTTTTTTTTAATGCCTTACCCAAATTTTCAGTAAATTTAGTTGTTTTTCAAGCTGAGCCTCTGGCCTCTGGCGAGTTAGCTATAGCGACACATTTGAAAAAACGTTATAGTTTATGTCTAGAAAAAAACGGACATCATTTTAAACAGTTTTTGCAAAACTTTTTTTTTTTGGTTAGGTACTACCTTTGTTGATTTTTTAATTAAGTAAATGTTTCGTTAAAAATACAAAAATTTACCGTTTATTATTTTCAATTGTTAATAATCTCTACTACGGCCAACTGTCTTAAAGCTCAGCACTATTTGAAAATATTAAAAAGTTTAACATTAAAATATCGAGAACCGTAAAAGATAGCATTTAATACCTAACTATATTTGAAATCACAGAAAAGATGTCTATCCAAATATGTAAAAATATACAGGGCGTTCCGTTAAAAAATGTACTATAGTGAATGTATCTTTTGTTAAACGTTCAATTGCTTTACTGTTTACATATTTAAAATCTGCAGAAAAAATACAAAATTTTTATATACGGCAATTTGCTAAAATTAAGAGAGTTAAAGGGAAGTTCAAAATATACGTGAAGACCCTGTGCATTGTACATACCTATAAAAAATGCTCGATTTTTATTTCTACACACTGTCGAAAAATATACAGTATGTACAGGGTGTCCCAAATTGCTTGATTTTGGCTGGTTTTCCTATTTCCAGACCAGGTAGAAAAAAACTGGCATATGAGTTTAGAGCTCGATTTTTGTGAAACGCCGATTGGTGAAAACCACATATCGATATCTCTAACCGTTTCCGAGATATCGGCAAAAATTGACATTTTACAGATTCCGAAAAACTTTTTTTAATGTTAAAAAATGTCATTTTTAAAGAGAAATGTGTTATATTGGCAGCAAGGATGACTAGACATATCTCGTCATATATATTTTTGGAAATCTTATTTTTTTTCCTATTTTCTAAAGTCAAAGCCAACTATGGTTTCTACAAAGTTAGCTTTGATATCAAACAATCGAAAAGCGATACATTTTTTTTGACAAATGCATCTTATTCTACGTCAAAAAGCGCCTGTAGAAAGTTTTTACCGTTTGAAGAAATATCCACAAATAAAAAAGTTGACAGTTTTTCGGAATCTGTAAAATGTAGGTAAATTTTTGCCGATATCTTGGAAACGGTTAGAGATATCGAAATGTGGTTTTCACCAATCGGCGTTTCACAAAAATCGAGCTACCTGGTCTAGAAATAGGAAAACCAGCCAAAATCAAGCAATTTGGGACACCCTGTTCAGGGTGATCATTTGAAAAATTTACTTTTTAAACCCTTTTATTTTGCTGAAAAATACAGCTAGAAAAGAAAATAAAAAACAGATCTGTAGCATATTTTACCAAGTTTTTGTATAGGTTATGCGAGATGTTATGAGTCTGCATCTATCTTAATGAATATACAGGGAGCGCCACATAGTCACATTTTTTTAAACGGAACATTCTTTATATTTTAAGATATTTAGATAGCCCTTCTCATCCCCTTTATAAATATATATAATTGTTATATATTTTAATATTCTTAAAAGTTTGGGATACAACTAAATTATTTGTTACATAGATGGCCATGCATAAAATAATAATGGTTTAAAATTTGACAGATCAACAATTGTTATTTTAAACCATAATTGTTTTATGCACGGCCATCCATGTAACAAATAATTTAGTTGTATCCCAAACTTTTAAGAATATTATTTATTTGAATAACTCAGTTATTTGGAGATGAAATATATAACAATTATATATATTTATAAAGGGGATGAAAAGGGCTATCCAAATATCTAAAAATATACGGGGTGTTCCGTTAAAAAAATGTGACTATGTGGCGGTCCCTCTGGATATTCATTAAGATAGATGCAGACTCATAACATATACAAAAACTTGGTAAAATAAGCTATATTTTTAAGCAAAATAAAAGGGTTTAAAAAGTAGAATTTTCAAACGATCACCCTGTACATACAACATCCTTTTGAATAATAAAAAAATTCAATTCAAAAAGATCTAAATTGAAAAATAATTTTTGTGAAAGTGAAAATGTTTCAAAAACATTAATTAGATGTCTCGTAACTAGTACTCACATATTTTTTTCTTATAATCTCACAATAATTTTGACGGTAGTGATTTTTTAATTTGCATCTGCAGATGGCATTAATTCAACAAAAACCTCATTACATCCAAGTGGTTGGGAGATAATCAATAATAATAATATAGGAGTGAAAGAGGCTTAAAAAATTACTGATATGCATAGCATTCCATTTTAAAACAAGGCACTTGATTCTGTAATATTATCCTGGCTCGCCCTGTATATTCGAAAATAGTTTCCGGTTATAGACATATAGTTATAGTTTACTTACATTTTTTTCTAGCTATCATAGAACTCGAGCTATCGAAGGCCGACGCACTCCATGTACTCTATTCGGCACTAATTTCACCAATTTAGATGCGTGCATTCTCTCGTAGCTCATTTCGACTATTGTTAAACTTTCAGACGTTAATCATGCATTACCAAATTAGTAATATCACCAAAGTGGCTGATACTCGCCCATAATTACTTCAAAAATATCCGTACATTAAGAAAAACCCGAACATGACAAAGAAAATAGAATCCTTCTTAATTTATTTTAAATTGCGTTGTATTTTGATATGAGCAGATAGTAAGTGTTCTTTTAGTATAAAAACCGAGGATTAAATCGGAAATAGTATTAGTATCCAGATAGCCTCATAAACATCTTTAAAATGTACAAGCTGGTAAGAATACTTATTTATTTTAATAACATTTATTGTGAAAAATATCGAATAGTAAATGTTGAATACGTGAAAAATATACATAAATTACTTCTGCACCAAACAGAAAAAATTATAGTTAAGCCTCAGAGGTGACGGTTATTCTTGTTGGTAAAATTCAATTATGTTTTGATAGGTATAAAATATTAATATTAGAAATCCATAAAATTATATTAATAATCATGTGCATACTATTATAATATTTTTCTTTTTTTCAGTTTATTCTTGCCGCTATCCTAGCAGCCATGGTTTCTGCTTTCGAACCGCCCCCACCTCCGTACCCATACCATCATGACGAACACTACCACCATCACCATGACGAACACTACCAGCATCACCCTGATGTCCACCATCACCCCGAATTTTACCATCACCCGGAATTTCACCATCCCCCTGAATTTCACCATCCCCCGGAATTTCACCATCCCCCTGAATTTCACCATCCCCCGGAATTTCACCATCCCCCTGAACCCCACCATGGTGTTATTTACTATCACCACGACCCAGTTCATGACGAGCTTGACGTTGTTCATGAACCAAGCCATTAATTGCCTATCTATTTAAAAAAATATGTATAGCATGGAATAAATTAATTTAACCTAATTTGAGTTATTTATTATCAACTCTATTGTGTTTATACAGAGTGTCTAACTAAAGTGAGATTGCTTTCTTATTATAAGTAGGAAATATTTCAAATAAAAACTGCACCAAATTGTGGGGTTTCCATTAAACATCCGATGATAGATATAAGGCTTTTATAAAGTGTTAAATTTGCTACTCGGCGCATATTATTATGTGGCTAATAAATGAAAAAATATTAATAGGTAGGTGTGTATGAATAGAAAATACAGAAATATATCGATAAGCTTTTAAATCCAATGAAACAATGGGCAGAATTCAATGCATACCAGCATTGAATCAACTCTTACGTAAGTAACTCATGTCAGATTTGCACAATGCTCTTTGTTTTTCAAATAGCTTGATAATACAGACTGCTTACAATATTACGAAATATTACTGCACATCCACTGGCTATTATATAATAAACAGTAACTAGTTTTAACGCTAATTATTTTCATTTGTAGAAACCTACTATGATTTACTTTTTTGTTTTTAAAACTTTAGGACCCAATATCTCAAAAACGGCTCGTCCAAACATAGGCAAACTAAATATTTTCGGAATTAGAGAAAATGCTCTTTAAACACGTGGATCCATATACAGGGTGCTTCGTTTAAAAAAATGAAAGTTGTAACGATTTAAGTTGCAATTCGTTACAGCAGGTTATAGTTTCTATTTTGCGTATTAAAATATGGCTCCTCACAACTGAATAACCCTGTATTCGCATTTGATCGGTATGTAGTAGAAAAAATACAACAAAAACGCCACAGCGGATGAACGTTGTGAACGAGGCTCGTCCCGGGTTAGAGAGAGCGTCTTTTGCCTTTCGAATTTTACCTAGGTTAAGTCATACATTTCTTGTAGTCGCTTAAATATCGCTATTCATAAGATTTGCTTATTAATTATTGCTTCAGCTTTATTGTGCTATAGTAAAAATAATAATTTGTCAAAATTATTACCGTATTTCGTATTATTTCCATATTTTGGATTATTCTCAGATAATTACCTAGTAGCACTGTTTTTTAAGCACGTGGATGGGTATTCCCATTTCCGTTTTACCGTATCTTGTCTAAAGTAGACGTTTTCGTGGTTCAATTATTGTTAATTGACACGTTATACAGTATTTAAATTGTATAAATTATCGCTGTAAGTGAAACTTGCAGATTATCGTTATTTCGTACATAGAACAATTTCTGTGTGAATTTTTATTGTTATTAGGTTCGACTGTGGTTCATGTAAGCTGGAAAAAGAAAAACTACAATGGTTTTGGATAGTAAAGGGAGTCCACTTGAGACTTAGGTTTTTGCCGAATTTATTTACTCTCCAGAGCTACAGATTTCTGTCCAGGAGCTTCCAAAGCATACGGGGTAAGTGATCTATAGTATTTTTTTTCTTCTCTTTGAATTAATCAATTAGTACATTTGATCACTAGCTTCGGATGTGACAGAGGTCCCATTTTCTTGTTTCCTTTTTTCATCATAATCACGCTATCACAGTTCTATATCGATTTTATTATTGGCAAATTATTATTATTAGTTCATTCCTCAATTTTCGTGTAAGTTACAAGAGTGTAGATTTACCTTGGTTTTACGTATTTCCTGCCATTTTGAATTAGGCATAAGTTCATTCATTTTTGTCCGTCGGAAAGCGAAAGACATTATCGGTATTTCATATATTAATTTTTGCTATTTTTACCGTTAAACTATTAGTAAAATATTAACTTGAAATCTTTATGTGTGCTAAAATTTCGAATTTATTTCAATATTGTGATTACCGTTACCAATTATTTTGTTATTAATATTAAATATTTGAATCTTTAGAGTTATTAAGTACTTCATTAACGTTTCTAAGTTTAAATTGTCCAGTACAAATCTGACATTAAATTATAGTCCTTTAAAAATTACAGTCTCCTCATGATTTTCAACCTATAGGACAAATTCAATCAAGTTAGGTTATTTGTTAACGAACTGATAGTGAAGTTTTGCAACTTTACTAAATTCTTGTGTTCGAATTTTAGTATTATTTTGTTAATAATTCAATTTTTTTAGTAATTGGTGTCAGATACCGTATTTTTATGTAAATTTGGTAATTTTACAAATTCTAATATCTTGTTGTGTCATTTTGACAATTTTTTTTCGATTGTAATATTAAGAAATATTAATTTTGTGAATTTTATCTAGTAATTTAACTGTATTGCCGGAACTTTGTTATTTTTTCATCTACCACTATTTGAAATAATTATCAACCTAGTTTTATTTCTCTATTTCCTTTTCTCAACTGTTCTGTGTTTATTTCATGACATCTGGCTTTCTGGAAATTTGACTCACTGGAAATCGATACTGAGTTAACAACATTAGAAGTAATGAGATATTGGGTGTTCCCGAAATGTAATAAATTTGGTTGGAACCTGGACACTCTGGACTGAGCAAGAGTGTGCGGACAGGATCTCGCAACCTTTTCATCAATCTCGAGTATTCGCAGGATTCAACGCTACTAGGAGAACCCCTTCCGTCTCAGTTCATTCCCGTCGAGTAAGCCTTTACAACAGTAAAACGGACACACAAAGAAATTGGTTAAATTGTAATTTTTATTCATATTTTTTTTTGTTCATATTTTCAATATTTTTAATTATATTTAATTTAGTCATTGTTTATTGTGAAGAATTTGTAAGATTAAACTTGTTAAATCCACAGCTTTCTTTTCTTTCTAGTTTATGTAGTAAATACCTAATTGTGTTTTCGATAAACTTTTGTGTACCTATTTAGTTATAAATACTCTGGCACTCGTATATTGCTCTCAATATTATCTCAGTACTCTAAAACAAGGCTTCACCGAATTCACCACCAATCTGTACCAGCTGGAGCTAATTGTTTGGCTGCACTTGGAATTGGGCTAATTTAATTCACAAGTTATGCAGAAATATTACATTTCCGATGTTCATTTGTTTTTCCTGACACCGAATTCTAAAAATTTAGAGTAAAACATACATCTTCTGTTTTTAAAATTTTTTAATAACTCATCAAATAACTGCTGCAAGCGAGGTGTCGATATTTGAGGAATGACCCTGTACAGCTAGTATCAAAATGCATTTCGTCTTATAATGCAATCAATGCGGAGTATGTATAATAAATAATTCAACTTTATTAGTTTAAAATTACCGACCATTATTTGCAAACCCACAAAGTGATTATTATTATTATTCCAGTGATTTATTGAGTTATTCAGCAATCGTAAAATCGCAACAAAGGCTAATTTAGATTAAAAAATTTATCACATGTTGATTTTGTTGGCTAACAAAATTGAAATATTTCATGTAGGCTCCTTATAAACTGGGAACAGGTCACCTGCATTATTCAATTGGTGCAGACAGATTTTTGAACAATGGGAGCACCACTTTTGGTATCAATCTTGGTGTGCTTGACATTAATGAGTTTAAATAAGGTACGTTTATATTTATAATGATATCTTAATTTAATTTGATTATAAATTTTTAGGGCATTTGTTGCGCCAACCCACCGGCAAGACAGATACCGCTTGCGACAAACCCTGCAGTAGTCACCAGTAACCCACACCAAGTCACCATCCTTTGGAAAAATCAATCTCTTAGTAAGGGAGACGTCCACATTTGCGGCGGGTCTTTAATAACCCCAGAATGGGTGCTTACAGCGGCCCAGTGCGTTGGGTAAGTGTTTCCATATTAATTTGTTAACCACACTGTATGTAGATTATGGCAATTATATTGCCGTATGTCGTATTATTGTTATGTGTTGTCTTGGAGAAAAAGGTGACAAGCTTACTTAAAGATGCGCTAGAAGAATTTATTTAAAATTGTACAAGTGATTAAATAAGTCAGTATTAGAGGGCGAAAACGTTTACATAAGCAAGACTGATGAGAATAGAAAAGGAAGGAAACTAGTATAGATACACCAAAAGAGATACAAATAAATATTTATTGGAGATTGGAAAAAACAAATACATATGCAAAGGCATTAAAGAAAAGAAGCACTGGAAACTAATAGTCAATTGTTCTCCGTTTGTAATTCGTTGGAAAGAAATTGATTTTCCTATTGGTTCCTAAGACAAAGAAGAAGACACCAAGTGCTAAATACGTCACAAGAGAAAACATGAAATAAAGAAGACAAACAAACCATCGACGTCGTGGTCTTCTTTACCTTTATTGGAGTGCCAAGAATATTATTTTGTACCCCAAAGTCAAGAATAGAAACCTAGTCACGTCCTCTGCGTTGAGGAAATCTATAAAAAAATTAATGAATCATTCTTTAATCGCTTTAAAAAATGATCTTAATGTTAAATGCCAAATTATATGCGCCCAATGAAACTGCAAATTCCAATGGTTATGTAAACCAGATTTAACTACCTCTTTGTTTCAAGTTATCGCTACCTTCAAACCATTTATTACAATAAATGGCTCAATTTCCATTTAACAATCAGCAACAAACACTAATAAAAATTTACTACTCCATTGTTCATTTTGCAATTTGAACATGTTTATTATTGCAAATATTTTTTGATGACTTTCTTATAAATTGGGTGCAACGCAGATATTGAACCATTCGTAATCCTTTAATTAGTTACAATTTTTAGTTAACAATGAAAACATCACTATTTATAACAATCGGAGCATGCTTAGTTTTGATCGAGTTAAAAGAGGTACGTAAATCTTATCTTACCACTAACATTGACAAGGATTTCTGTTTAGTATACTTAATAATACTATTTAGATAATTTGTTGCGCCCCGGGTCTCGGCGATTTAGGCGATGATATGCGGAGAAGAATAATAGTTAATGCAAACCCACACCAAGTTGTTATCTTGCGGAAGGATCAATCTCTCCGCAAAATAAGTGACGTACAAATTTGCAGCGGATCGTTGATAGCTCCAGAGTGGATACTCACAGCCGCCCAGTGCGTTAGGTAAGTGCTTCCATATTAACTTAGTTAGTTAGTTAGAAACTGAGTTTACTAAGCTGGCTTTATTGGTGTAATATAGACATGAGTACAATTGTTCAAATAACTGGAAGCAAACATTAATGATTTCTTTAAAAAAATTTCGACCAAATGAAAATTCTATTAAAATCGTTCATTTCTAATCACGCTTAACCAATCAGAATAACATTAAGCCGAAAACTACCCAAGGATAATGATCAGTTATGTTTATGAAGACAATAACGCAATAGATGGAATAATTCAAGAAACACCAAATAACACAGTTGATACCAAAAGTACTCGTTAAATACATTTATTATGTTTTTATGAATAGTTTCGGATAAATAACTTTATTGAAGTGGCAATGGAGTTGCCATTGAATTATCGGAAGGTATTAAACGTAGCAACTGATTTAGTGCAATACAACTTTGAATATATTTTTGTCGTTTATTACCTTATATAAGGATTGCTGGAGGAATCTTAAGAGGAACATAATACAGTCCATATGATTTGCTTATGGATTGGTTTCAACGTCTACAAATTAATATCTAACGTAAAGATATTTTTCTAAGGGCACCACAATGGATTCGAAATGCTCTCAAATACACGCCAAAGTACGTTTTAATGTGATGGCTAGGCATCCGTAATATTATCACTGCTAGCAAATTCTGGAAGAGAATTTTGATCCAAATGAATATTTAGTGATGTGTTTCTTTAAAGAAACAACCTTCCAAAGAATTGATTTTAGATAAAAAAACTTCTCTAATATGTAGAACCCTCATTAGAACTCAAATGGAAATAACCAAATAAAAATGTTAATAATTGGTAATCCCAACAGCGTAGTTTTTAATGCAGGTGAAGAACTTTTCAAAATATTTAACTTTGGGTATGAATATTGTATCTAGTAAAGTTAGTAAAGTTAAGCGACTTTTCTAGATAAATGGATTGGAAGATGAAGCACAATACAGTGACCAGCTCGGTAACCGGACATAAACCCACTTGCTGTATTTGATAATTTTGAGTAACGATCATAATATTGTATGAAAATTGAGAAGTCGTTATTTTAAACAATTGATACTTAAAGTGACTGTTGTCGAAAAATCTTTCGTCTACTTACCATTTCATAGCTTTATGTCACTAGAATTTTCAGAAACTAACCATGTTGGAACCTTACATCCACCTCAACTTTACCACCAAACTACGAAGCTCTGGAAGGGACACCTAAAAGAAAATTTTAAAATTCCGAGTTATATTCGAAATTTTATTACAAAATTCCGAGTCGAAATTTCAAAATTCCGAGTTATAACTCGAAATTTCAAAATTCCGAGTTTAACTCGAAATTTTATTTAAAAATTCCCAGTTATAAATAGAAATTTTGAAATTTCGAGTTATAACTCAAAATTTTAAATATTTTTGAAATAAATTTTGAAATAAAATTTTATTTAAAACATTCCGAGTTGTAAGTCGAAATTTCAAAATTCCGAGTTATAACTCTAAATTTGATTTCAAAATTCCCAGTTATAAATAGAAATTTTGAAATTCCGAGTTGTAACTCATTTCGACTTATAACTCGGAATTTATTAAATAAAATTTTGAGCTAGAACTCGGAATTTTGAAATAAAATTTTGAGTTATAACTTGGAATTTCCAAATTTCGACTTATAACTCGGAATTTATTAAATAAAATTTCAAAATTTCTATTTATTACTGGGAATTTTGAAATCAAATTTAGAGTTATAACTCGGAATTTTGAAATTTCGACTTATAATTCGGAATTTTGTAATAAAATTTTGAATTATAACTGAGCATTTTAAACTTTTATTTTAGGTGTCCCTTCCAGAGCTTCGTAACAAACTCCCATTTTATGTAAAATAAAAAATGGAAAAAGATTTTGATTGATTGATTGAAATCGCAATAAATAGAGTTTTGACTTAATATACATACAGGGTGAGTCAACGGTGCGAAAAAGTCCAATATTTCCTTTAATGTCGATAATACAATATAAGTTTTATAATGAAGTTGTAGAAGACCAAAATGGCTACATTTTAAAATTAGTTTGAAATATACGGGGTGATACGTGAAAGCGGGGCGCTATAGAAGTCAATGTTTTTAAATGAAACACCCTATATATTTTTAAAAATTTGTAATCTTTATGAAATTCTCTATATTCCTATATCAGGATATCATAGTCTGAAGCTTAGATATTTAAGAAAATTAAGAAAAAAATTAATTTGTGTCACTGTGTTAAATTACAATGATATACATATTTCTGAAAAACCATTTTTCAAAACGGGTCAATTTTTTAAATCAATTTTATACAAGTATTTTGCCGCCTCTCCCCCTCTCCGCCATTTTTTAAAATATTTTTTTTATAATTCCATCCTCTATTCCTATCCCTTGTTTTTAATTAAGCTACATGCATTCTTGGCAATAACCCAAATGGTAAAAAAATTATAAACAAGTTTTTTTTCGTAGTTTCCTCATTAATTTCTTTGGATCTCTCAATGTATTTATTTAATTTTAGTTTTCAGGTCTATTAACACAAACCTTTATTTTTTTAAAAAACAATATACAAGGGAGGTCGCAGGCCCTTTTTATGAAATATATAATTTAAATAATTGCTTACAAATGTTGCTTATAATTATTAAAAAAAAAAAACGAGCCAGAGGTCATATTTTAAAGAGTGGAAAAAAACTAATTTTTATTGAAAATTAGAAAAAATTGAAAACAAAACTCGAGCTATTTCAACCAACCTTTTTCATTACTATACACAATAACATCAAAAATAGATTTATCCTTTACGATTGCCGCACACTGGACTATAAACGTCTACAAAGCGTGTTTTATTTTTTTTCAGCACAAATGAAGTAAGGGTAATTCTCGGAGTCACAAATCTACAGGATCGTTCACAAGGAATGGAATTTGTCGTAACTAGCAGAGATATAATATCGCATCCCTATTACAGAGAGGAAAATTTGAGTAATGATATTGCATTGATTAAATTACCTAGGAAATTGCAAGTTAGCCGTTTTATTCAACCTACAGAAATAGCTTCCAAGAACAATGGTAGGTGTTCCTATTTTTTTAAATTATTTATTGTCGCATAATACTCAACCACGAACTTAGCTTCAACCATCTCATGACGTGAATGTATTTTATTTTTCAGAAACTTACATTCACACAATGGCGCTCTTACCCGGCTGGGGACGGACTACTCTATTTGCCGATCGCTTGAAGCAGTCAATGTTGGAGGTGATTACGAACGAAAAGTGCCAGGAAGAACACAGGGAACCATTTTTTTACATACAATGCACTCATCTGTGCACCGCAAGTGCCTTATCTGACGTTTGTGCAATCGATACCGGAGCACCTCTATTCCATATTAATTCACGCAACGAACGAACGCAAATTGGTATAGTCTCCAAAGCACCGCCTACATGTAGATCAGTATATCCGACAGTATACACTAGAGTTAGCCTATACCGCAACTGGATAGACAGAATAATGGGCGGTGAATATTCAGATGTAGAAAGAACTCCCAAGACTGTTAAAAAAGCTGCAACGGCAAAGAAAACAAGAAACGACTCTCCTGATGAGGAATCATCAACAAAAGAACAGGGTTTCGTTATGCCAGAATTAGAGGAGGATGAAGACGAAGATTAAAAAAAGTAAAATATAATTCAATAATGTAATCGAAACCAAATTATAAAGGTGTTATAACTAAAATATTTACATATGTATGAGTTAATAAAGATTTATTAGTGAGGGAATGAATTTCGTTAGCATAATTTATTATAAAAGTATCGATTACCATCAGTTAGACGTCCTCAGACTGCTCTAGTACAATTGAGTCAAATGTGGGTTATTAACATTAAAAAATATTTTGGTAAACAGCCAGACCCCATCCATAATCATCAAATCAAGTATATAATATAAATCAGATGCATCAGCAAGGCACACCAAGAGGAACCTTTTTGCCTGCATCAAAATTTATTTATAATGCAGGAAGGCATAAAAAATTGATCGAAAGACGTTAAATATATGTATGTCCAAATTGTATACTGATATCGTTACCATTAACATTTTCGATAATTTTTTATCAGATTCTGTTAGCAAAAAACTGTTTCAGTATTAATCGACTCCGGCTGATGCCAACTTAGTTGGCGAAATGCGTGTTGAGTGCAGTGTTAATGTTTTGGTGTAAGTAGGTAGATAGATTAGTAAGTTACTAAAGATTCTAACCCTCCCCAACATCAATTTCATAACTCAATTTCTAGTTGAGGGCTCCGAAGTGTATTCATAAATTTCATCTAAGTCTTCGACAAAATAAACCATTTATGGTTCCTTCTCTATTATCTATTAATCCAGTTGTATCTCTTTGAGAAAGCCTATGGACTGATATATATCTCTGAATCATCGTTGACAACGTCTAGAGTGCCTCAGGGTTCCCGTATAAGACCCGTACTATTTAATTTCTTCATCAACGACACGTGCAGTTACTGTTATTAAACATTTGGGTGTTACATTTGATTCCAAATTTTCTTTTAGATTTGGTTTTCGCTGGACACTGGACAAACTTCATGGGGAGAACACCACAAAGTTATCTAATCGGTATAATCTGCAGAGTTAGTAACTGTAGATTCTGTAGCTTGCCATTGGTACAAGAGTATAACATGAAATTACCATCTTCTGCATTTAGCTTGTTAAATGGCTCCTCAGCAGATTTATTGCTCTTCAGCTCCCAGAGCTGATTATCAGTACATCATACTGAGGAATATTTTTCTACTTCTTTAAGGTATTTGTTCTGGCAGGTGTCAAGAAGTCAAAGTTGCCCGGATCTAATGGACAAAGTTTACTATGCTTGAATTTCAGCAGATCAATGTGGATTAGCGTATATCCTATATCTCCGACCATATCGAATACCAGAATGGCAACTTTTGCCCAATGGCCTGGATACAACACTTGGAGCTCTTACCAGAGATTCTGATATTTAGTACAATTTCTCTGCCTAAAAAATCGGTGACGCCTTAGCCTGAAGGTCAAGAATGACTCTAGAACTATTTACTTAAATTTGGTCAACGTAACTCCAATAAATTTGGCGCTGCTTCTCGACAGCGGATTTGGTACCTCTTGGGACATGAGACAGCAACACTGTTTGGTCTTGGTCTACCTGTGTCAAGTGGTGATCGTTACGGTGTTAATTGGTAAATCAGCTAGAAAATTGTACAATAATAAAATTATTTCGCATTGCCAAATAATTAATTTAACGCAATTACTAGTTACTACAAGTGAAAAAAATAAAGGCAAACAATGAGCTATAAAACTGATGATTGTAAAATAAAATACGCACATTTAAATTACATTTATACGAACAGTGAATTTGATAGTTGAAATGATGAGGGCAATAATAATGTCGATATTAATTTTATATTTCCCTCTACCACTCAAGGTAAATTAAAATTATTTGTTTACAAAATAAATGTTGCAAATGTTACATTTGTGCTTAGATTTGCACCGAATAATTTATCCACAACCCATGAGATAAATATCCTTAAATCTGCAGTCTCTAGTGATTAGCTAATCAAGAATGAATCATAAACCAACATCTTTATCCTACTATAAATGGTACTTTGTAATAACAATACCCATACCTTGCTTGTATAGTACAGTGACTGTTTAACATTATTGCATAAATAATAAGCCACCAACATTTTTGTTTAGGGATATCTTTCCATTCGTGGTGGTGCTCCTGTTCGTTCCGTTGTTCCTTACCAAGCAGCTATATACAATGGTGCCACATTTATCTGTAGCGGTTCTCTAATTCAAGAGCAATGGGTACTTACAGCTGCCAACTGTGTTCGGTAAGTTTCTATCTAGACTAAGAAATAGAAAATTGAGAGGCCAAGCCATTAAAAATTTGGTAATGTCGCGACAAAGGAAATGGGTTAATCCAGACGTTAGTAATATAAAAGACAGTTGGAATCGATACCGAGATGATGACGTATAATTTTTTAATTGTATTTTTATTTTAACACAGACATAGCCGTGTATCGATGAGTAGTGAATAAAGCAATGCCAAATCGATCGCTCCATCATGCCTTTCAATTCCTTACATATTTTTTGTTCCCAGTTCACCTAATATAAGGATCATTCTGGGTGCAACAATTATCCGTCTCTATGAAGTGCCTCAAAATCAAATAATAATTCCATTTGAGAATATCAAAACACATCCGAAGTACAGTTCCGACAGTAAGGAAAACGACATAGCGTTGATGAAGTTACCAAAGCCTGTACTTCTTAGCGATACCATTCAACCCGTTGCTATACAAGATAATAATGGTAAGTTGTACATTCATTCTGCACGTGTTTAAGCCTCTAAACGTCCATTCGTTAAATATTTTCTTCTTTAATTTAGAAATTCGTGCTGGATCTAAAGCAATTCTATCTGGATGGGGGCAAACAGCACCACTGTCTACTATGTCAGGGATATTAAAGTCGGTAGGCGTAGAAGTAATTTCTAATGCCAATTGCCTTGTGAACGCCACACACAAGCAGTCCCAAGTGATCCTAGAGTCTCAAATATGCACCAAATCATCTTGGTTCCAATACACTGGTGCTTGTTCAAGTGAAGCTGGAGCACCTCTAGTTCTTGCCGGTCACCGACCAGTTCAGATTGGTATAGTGTCGGTACCAATGAAGTTCTGTAAAGGAGCAGAACCCACGGTATATACGAGAGTGTCCAAATTTAAAGACTGGATAGAAGATCAAATGAAAGGTGATGACAATCGGACATCAACTGAAAAGCCAATGCAGAAAGAACAACACACAAACAGTGGTAATCAAACCTCAGCTGACAAGACAATTCAGGAGGAATACACGAACAGCGTTAAAACCTCAACTCACAAGGCAAAACAGGAGGAACAACACACGAACAGTGACATTCAAAACCTCACCGGCAAGTCAGTTCAGAAGGATCCCACAAGCAGTGTTTATCTCTCCGATTTTCTTCCTTATATAGGCCTCGAAGGAAGTACCCACATTAAAACATATATAAGAAAAAAAAGAAAAGTTAAAGGTACTGATAGTAATTATAAAAAGACGTCAAAATATGAAGATGAATACAAAGACGAAGACGAAGACGAAGATGAAGACGAATACGAAGGCGAAGACAATAAAGACAAAGACAAAGACAAAGACAAAGACAAAGACAAAGACAAAGACAAAGACAAAGACAAAGACAAAGACAAAGACAAAGACAAAGACAAAGACAAAGACAAAGACAAAGACAAAGACAAAGACAAAGACAAAGACAAAGACAAAGACAAAGACAAAGACAAAGACAAAGACAAAGACAAAGACAAAGACAAAGACAAAGACAAAGACAAAGACAAAGACAAAGACAAAGACAAAGACAAAGACAAAGACAAAGACAAAGACAAAGACAAAGACAAAGACATAGAAAAAGACAAACACAAAGACAAGGACAAGGACAAGAACAAGGACAAGGACAAGGACACAGAGACTGAAAATGACAAATACAAAGACGCAACAGATACAGACACAGACAGAGATAAAGACAATGATACGGATAAAGACAAATACAAAGGGAAAGAGAAAGACACAGACCTAGACACAGACTCAGACAAAAACACAGACGCAGACGCAGACGCAGACCCAGACACAGACACAGACACAGACACAGACACAGACACAGACACAGACACAGACACAGACACAGACACAGACACAGACACAGACACAGACACAGACACAGACACAGACACAGACAAAGACAAAGACAAAGACAAAGACAAAGACAAAGACAAAGACAAAGACAAAGACAAAGACAAAGACAAAGACAAAGACAAAGACAAAGACAAAGACAAAGACAAAGACAAAGACAAAGACAAAGACAAAGATGAGAATAAAGATGAAGATGAAGACGATTATGGATATGGATTTGGATTTTTGTTTGGAAATGATTATGAAGTTGATGATGATGATGATGGTGATGAAGACGAAGATGATGATGAAGATGGATACGGATATGGATATGGATTTGGATATGGATATTGGATATGATGACGGAGATGAAGGCACGCAAACAAAGTAAAATTCTCTTATTTAATCAAAATCAAATTATGAAGGTATTATACCTGACAATAATTAATTGTAATATTTACCAATATATGACTTAAAAAATCCATAATTCTTTATAGAAGCGTCCTAGACCTACCCACAGTATTTCTCTGCTTAAATACAATCGAATCAGTCATAGTTGACAAACCTATCAACGTTTTACATAGTAAGTTATCTCAAATACTAAGATCGAAAGTTGTTAAGTTTGTTTTCTTTAATGCACAGTATTAGCTGGTATATTTACAGCAAATGCTACGGAGATGCCAATATGAAAGGAACTTTACTGCACGCTTGAGATTTGACCAATGGATGTTGCTCGAGTCTTCAAAGCATAATGAAACGGCGAAAAAGGCGAATCGTCAAAAGCAAGCGATTTACTTCAGTCGATAGTCACTTCCGTTGCTATTACTGTATGGTCTATGGCAAGTATTTAAAATTCCTTAAATACTGACTGGTTCATAGCTAATAATAATGATAATAATACCTTTGTGTGGAACTGAAATGATCAATTAAAATGACAGAAAATTAAACCTTATATATAGTTAAGATTAATTAATTATAAAAGTTATTCAAAATGTGCGTCTACAAAAATGTAAGGAAAATCATAAATAAATTTAACACTTGATTGTTTATTGATATTTAAAAAAAGTTATTACAAATTGCATCAAACAACGACTATTTTATCGATATTGTCTTTATTGAAAAATGTATCTACTCCTCTAATGATAGGGGCAGCATATTTGACAACATTAATCCTCCTCAATTCTTCATTTAATTAGATTAACAATCCTGTAAAATATGAAACTTGTTATTACATATTATGTTTCAAATTACCCTTTGAATATTGCACCATTAGGTAAATGATTTGTAAAATATTAGGTAGCTATTAGACCCTCAATATTATTCTAATCTTATTCATAATTCTGTTTCTAAGTGTTATCCATAAAAAATACTGCAGGTTGTAGACTTTGCTGACTATTCTAACACGTCACGATTTCCTAAGCAAAAAAAACTGTTTCCAGTATTAGCTGACTCCGGATGATGCCAACTTGGTTGACGAAATTCGTATTGAGTGCAGTGACAGTGCTTTGGTGTAAGGGGGAAATCACGTCGATGCTACTATTACACTAAGGGTTCCAGCTCTTTCCAGCATCAATTATTTTATAGCACAGGGCTCTGAAGTGCATTGAGTATCCATAAATTTCAGCAAGGCCTCAATAAGATAAACTATTTGTGGTTCCTTCTTTATTATCATGGATCCAGTCGTATCTCTTGGAGAGAACCAAGCAAGTAGTAACAACATTCCTATTAAAAGAATGGCTTTCAGCTCTACTAACTCTAATTAATTTATATAATAATATATTGTAATGCCTGTAACGGAAAAATTTGGTTTGGTCACCACACTATGGCATATATATCAATAGACTTACAAATAGTTTTCATAAAGGACTTTTAACAACGAGAATCCTCAGTGCACACATACGTAACTGACTCAAATAGTGAGTTTGTTGGAAGGGGCAACTGGATATAAATTTACCAATTATATAGGAGTTCCTCAAAGTTTAATTTTGGACTCTTTTATATAGTGTTCTCTTCATGTATCATACAAACTATAACCATGATCTTAGTCGTTTACTTATACTAAAAATAAAAGAAACACGCATGAATCAGTGGGTGATCTAATAAGTTCTTGTTCTAGTAAAGCGATAGTCGAAAGGTAAAATCATTGAAAATAATCAAGAACCCTTGTCGAACTCAATACCAACCGCTGAAAATACTTCGTTTGGCTACTCTAAATGCCCGTAACAAAGATCCTCGAGGTGTGCTATTGGCAGATTACTGCTATCAAATTGAAGTCATGGTCCAATCGATTAATTTCAGCATTTCACCTAGATTCTGGTTGATGGTTTACAGCTGTTCATGCACTGTCCAATTTTCTTTTTAGTTTGGTTTTTGCTGGACACGAGATGGCTCCTCAGCAGACTTATTGCTCTTCAGCTCCCAGAGCAACGTAAGCTTCATAACTTGCTGATTATCGGTACATCATAGTGAGGAGTAATTTTCTTCTTTAAGACATTTGTTCCGGCAGGTGGCAATAATTCAAAAACATACCCGGATCCAATGGACGAGGTTTGTTATGCTTAAATTCCAGCAGACCGATGTGGATTAGCGTATATTCCATATCTCCGAGCACGCCGAAAAACAGGATGGCCATTTTTACTAAATGGTTTGGATAGGACACTTGGAACTCTTACCAAAGATTCTGATATTTAGTTCAATTTCTCCTCCTTAAAAAAATTCGGTGACGCCGTAGCCTTAGTCAAGGATGACTCTAGGATTACTTACTTAAATTCCAATATATTCGGCGCTGCTCGTTCTTGACAGAGGATTTGATACCTCTTGGGACATAAGACAGCACTACTGTTTGGTCTTGGTCTACCTGCCTCAAGTGGTGATCGATACCGTGTTAATTGGTAAATCAGCCAGAAAATTTTACAATAATAAAATTATTTTGCATTTCCAAATAATTAATTTAACGCATTTACAAGTTATTACAATTGAAAAAAATAAAGACAAACAATGGGCTATAAAACTGATGATAGCAAAATAAAATTACACACATTTAAATTACATTTAAATGAACAGTGGATTTGATAGTTGAAATGATGAGGGCAATAGTGTCGATATCAATTTTATATTTCTCTCTACTACTCAAGGTAACTTAAAATTATGTATTTACAAAATAAACCTTGCAAATGTTACAATTGTACTTAGATTTGAACCGAAGAACTTATCCACATTGGGTGAGATAAAGATCTTTAAATAATCTCCAAAATAGTCAAATCTCTAGTGATTAGCCAATCACGGTGAATAAACCAAAATTTTTATCCTACTGTAAATGGTACTTTGTAAAAAAATACCCACTTGGTTGTATAGTACAGTGACCGATTAAAATTATTGCACTTAAATAATAAGCCACCAACATTTTTGTTTAGGGATATCTTTCCATTCATCGTGGTGCTCCTATTCGTTCCGTTATTCCGTACCAAGCAGCTATATACAATGGTGGCACATTTATCTGTAGCGGTTCTCTAATTCAAGAGAAATGGGTACTTACAGCTGCCAACTGTGTTCGGTAAGTTTCTATATAGACTATGAAAAAGAAAATTGAGAGGCCAAGCCATTAAAAATCTGGTATTATCGCGACAAAGGAAATGGGTTAATTCAGACGTTAGTAATATAAAAGACAGTTGAAATCGATACCGAGATGATGACGTATAATTTTTTTATTGTTTTTTTATTTTAACACAGACATGACATGGCCGTGTATCGATGAGTAATGAATAAGGCAATACCAAATAGATCGCTCCATCTTGCCTTTCAACTTCTTACATATTTTTTGTTCCCAGTTCACCTACTATAAGAGTCATCCTGGGTGCAACACATATCCGTCTCTATGAGGTACCTCAACATCAAATAATAATTCCATTTGAGAATATCAAAATACATCCGAAGTACAGTTCCAATAGTCAAGAAAACGACATAGCGTTGATTAAGTTACCAAAGCCTGTACCTCTTAGCGATACCATTCAACCCGTTGCTATACAAGATAATGAAGGTAAGTTGTACATTCATTCTGCATGTGTTTAAGACTCTAAACGTCCCTTCGTTATATTATATTTCCTTCTTTAATTTAGAAATTAGTGCTGGATCTAAAGCAATTCTATCTGGATGGGGGCAAACAGCACAACTGTCTACTATGTCAGGGATATTAAATTCAGTAGCCGTAGCCGTAATTTCGAATGCCAATTGCCGTGTGAACGCCACACTCATGCAGTCCCAAGCGATCCTAGAGTCTCAAATATGCACCGAATCATCTTGGTTCCAATACACTGGTGCTTGTTCAAGTGAAGCTGGAGCACCTCTAGTTCTTGCCGGTCACCGACCAGTTCAGATTGGTATAGTGTCGGTGCCAATGAAGTTCTGTAAAGGAGTAGAACCCACGATATACACGAGAGTGTCCAAATTTAAAGACTGGATAGAAGATCAAATGAGAGGTGATGACAATCAGACATCAACTGAAAATCCAATGCAGAAAGAACAACGTACAAACAGTGGCAATCAAACCTCAACTGGCAAGACAATTCAGGAGGAGCACAGGAACAGCATTCAAACCTCAACTCACAAGGCAAAACAGGAGGAACAACAGACGAGCAGTGACATTCAAAATTTCACCGGCAAGTCAGTTCAAAAGTATCCCATAAACAGTGTTTCTCTCTCCGATTTTCTTCATCATAAAGTAGGGCACGTCATCGTCGTCACTAACGAGTCAGTTAAGAAGTATCCCATAAACAGTGTTGCTCTCTCCGATTTTCTTAATCAACATAAAGGGCACATCACCATCGTCGATGACGACGACGACGACGACGACGACGACGACGTTTTTGTCCTCCTCGATGACGACTACGACAAAGAGAAAGAGAAAGAGAAAGAGAAAGAGAAAGAGAAAGAGAAAGAGAAAGAGAAAGAGAAAGAGAAAGAGAAAGAGAAAGAGAAAGAGAAAGAGAAAGAGAAAGAGAAAGAGAAAGAGAAAGAGAAAGAGAAAGAGAAAGAGAAAGAGAAAGAGAAAGAGAAAGAGAAAGAGAAAGAGAAAGAGAAAGAGAAAGAGAAAGAGAAAGAGAAAGAGAAAGAGAAAGAGAAAGAGAAAGAGAAAGACAAAGACAAAGACAAAGACAAAGACAAAGACAAAGACAAAGACAAAGACAAAGACAAAGACAAAGACAAAGACAAAGACAAAGACAAAGACAAAGACAAAGACAAAGACAAAGACAAAGACAAAGACAAAGACAAAGACAAAGACAAAGACAAAGACAAAGACAAAGACAAAGACAAAGACAAAGACAAAGACAAAGACAAAGACAAAGACAAAGACAAAGACAAAGACAAAGACAAAGACAAAGACAAAGACAAAGACAAAGACAAAGACAAAGATGAAGACGATGATGGATGGAAGTTGATGGTGATGAAGATGAAGATGAAGATGAGGATCAAGATGGATATGAATATGGATATGGATTTGGATTAGGATATGGATATTGGATATGAAGAAGGAAATGAAGACACGCAAACAAAATAAAATTCCCTGACGTAATGGAAATCAAATTATGAAGGTACTATAACTAACAATAGTTAATTGAAATATTTACCAATATATGACATAAAAAAGCCATGACTTTTTATAGAAGCGTCCTAGACCTACCCACATTATTTCTCTGCTTAAATACAATCGAATCAGTCATAGATGACAAACCTATCAACGTTTTACATAGTAAGTTATCTCAAATACTAAACTCGAAAGACCTTAAGTTTTTTTTCTTTAATGCACAGTATTAGCTGGTAAATTTACAGCAAAAGCTGCAGAGATGCCAATATGAGAGGGCACGCTTGAGATTTGATCAACGTATGTTGCTCGACTCTTCAATGCGAAATGAAACGATGAAAAAGACGAATCATCAAAGGCAAGCGATTTATTTCCGTCGTTAAAATTCCTTAAATACTGGTTCACAGCTAATAATAATGACAATAATACCTTTGCGTGAAAATTAAATGATCAATGAAAAAGTCAAAAAATAAAACCAACTTATAGTTAATTAATTATAAAAGTTATTCAAAATGTTCGTCTACAGAAATGTATGTCTGTCTTTATTGAAAAATGTACTCCTCTAAACATACAACCCTAACGATAGCGGCTGCATATTTGACAACATTAATCCTCATTTCTCCATTTAATTTGAATTAACAATCCTGTAAAATATGAAACTGGTTATTATCATGATTCGAATTGAATATTGCGCCATCAACGAGAAATAGGTAAATGATTTGTAAAATGTTAGGTAGTTATTAGACCCTCAATATTATTCTTATCTTGTTCGAAATTCTGTTTCTAAGTGTTATCCATAAAAAATACAGCAGGTTGTAGACTTTGCTGACTATTCTAACGCGTTCGGATTTCCTAAGGGAAAAAAACTGCTTCCAGTATTAATTGACTCCGGATGATGCCAACTAGGTTGACGAAATGCGTATTCAGTGCAATGTTAGTGTTTTGGCGTTAGTGAAAACCACGTCGGTGCTACTGTCTCTCCAGCGTCAATTATTTTATGGCTCAGAGCTCTGAAGTGCATTGGTATCCATACATTTCAGCAAAGCCTCAATAAGATAAACTATTTGTAGTTCCTCCTTTATTATTATGGACCCAGTCGTATCTCTTGGAGAGAACCAAGTAAGTAGTAACAATATTTCTATTAAGAGAATGGCTTTCAGATCTACTAACTCTAACTAGTTCATATATCTTGTAATGCCTGTAATGGAACAATTTGGTTTGGTCACCACACTATGGCATATATAGACTTACAAATAGTTTTCATAAAGAACTTTTGACAACAACAAGAATCATCAGTGCAAACAAATGTAACTGACTCAAATGGTGAGTTCGTTGGAAGGGGCAACTTGATAAAAATGGAGCAATTATATGGGTGTTCCTCAAAGCTTAACTTTGAACCCAATACTTTTTTATATAGTGTTCTCTTCTCGGTTCTCTTCGTGTATCATACAAGCTATAATCGTGTCAGATCTTAGCCTTCTACTGATACTAAAAATAGAAGAAACACTAATGAGTCAGATGAGAGTGTTCAGGTTTATACGTATTAATAGGTAACTTCTAATATTTAAAGGAACAATTAGAGTCCTCTTCTGAGCATTATTTTAAATGCTTAATGCATCGACCAGATTAAGTTCTTGTTCTAGTAAAGCGATAGTCGATAGGTAAATCGTTCAAAATAGTCAAGAACGCTTGTCGAACTCAATACTAGCCGCTGAAAATACTTCGTTTAACTCTTCTAAATGCCCGTAGCAAAGATCCTCGAGGTGTTCTATTGGCAGATTACTGCAATCAAATTGAAGTCCAGGTCCCATCGATTAATTTCAGCATTTCACCTAGATTCTGGTTGATGGTTTGCAGCTGTTCGTGCATTGTCCAATTTTCTCTTTAGTTTGTTTTTTTCTGGACACTGGACAAACTTCATGGGAAGAACACCACAAAGTTATCTAATCGGTATAATCTGCAGAGTTAGTAACTGCAGATTCTGTAGCTTGTCATTGGCACAAGAGTATAACCTAAAATTATTATCTTCTGCATTTAGCTTGTTAAATGGCTCCTTAGCAGATTTATTGCTCTTTGGCTCCCAGAGCAGCGTAAGCTTCATAACTCGCTGATTATCAGTACATCATACTGAGGAGTATTTTTCTTCTTCTTTAAGACATTTGTTCCGGCAGGTGGCCGTATAACAGGATGGTCATATTTACCAAATAGCCTGGATACAACACTTAGATCTCTTACCAAAGATTCTAATATTTAGTCCAATTTCTCTGCCTACAAAAATTCGGTGACGCCGTAGCCTTAGTCAAGGATACCTCTAGAATTATTTACTTATATTTGTTCAAAGTAATTCCAATAAATCCGGCGCTGCTCGTTCTCGACAACGTAGTTTATACCTCTTTGGACGTAAGACAGCACCACTGTTTGGTCTTGGTCTACCTGTCTCAAGAGGTGATCCACACCGTATTAATTGGCAAATCAGCTAGGAAACTTTTCAATAATAAAATTATTTTGCATTGCCGAATAATTAATTTAACGCATTTACAAGTTATTACAATTGAGAAAAATAAAGGCAAACAATGGGCTATAAAACTGATGATAGCAAAATAAAATTTCACACATTTAAATTACATTTAAATGAACAGTGGATTTGATAGTTGAAATTATGAGGGCAATAGTGTCGATATCAATTTTATATTTCTCTCTACTACTCAAGGTAACTTAAAATTATGTGATTACAAAATAAACCTTGCAACTGTTACAGTTGTACTTAAATTTGCATCGAAGAGCTTATCCACAATCGATGAGATGAAGATCCTTAAATAATCTGCAGAATACTCAAATCACTAGTGATTAGCTAATCAAGATAAATAAACCAAAATCATTATCCTACTGTAAATGGTACTTTGTAAAAAAATATCCACTTTGCTTGTATAGTACAGTGACCGATTAACATTATTGCACTTAAATAATAAGCCACCAACATTTTTGTTTAGGGATATTTTTCCATTAGTGGTGGAGCTCCTGTTGGTTCCGTTATTCCTTACCAAGCAGCTATATACAATGGTGGCACATTTATCTGTAGCGGTTCTCTAATTCAAGAGAACTGGGTACTTACAGCTGCCAACTGTGTTCGGTAAGTTTCTATCTAGACTATGAAAAAGAGAATTGAGAGGCCAAGCAAATATTAAAAAATTTGTTACATCGCCGCAGAGGAAATGGGTTATTCCAGACGTTAACAATATAAAAGACAGTCGGAATCGATACCGAGATGATGACGTATAATTTTTTAATTGTATTTTTACTTTAACACAGACATGAGTAATGAATAAAGCAATGCCAAATAGATCGCTCCATCTTGCCTTTCAATTCCTTACATATTTTTTGTTCCCAGTTCACCTAATATAAAAGTCATTCTGGGTGCAACAAATATCCGTCTCTATGAAGTGACTCAACATCAAATAATAATTCCATTTGAGAATATCAAAATACATCCGAAGTACAGTTCCGCCAGTAAGGAAAACGACATAGCGTTGATGAAGTTACCAAAGCCTGTACCTCTTAGCGATATCATTCAACCCGTTGCTATACAAGATAATTATGGTAAGTTGTACATTCATTCTGCACGTGTTTAAAGACTCTAAGCCTCCCATCGGTATATATTTTCTTCTTTAATTTAGAAATTCGTGCTGGATCTAAAGCAATTCTATCTGGATGGGGGCAAACAGCACCACTGTCTACTATGTCAGGGATATTAAAGTCAGTAGCCGTGGATGTAATTTCGAATGAAAATTGCCATGTAAACGCCACACTCATGCAGTCCCAGGCGATCCTAGAGTCTCAAATATGCACCAAATCATCTTGGTTCCAATACACTGGTGCTTGTTCAAGTGAAGCTGGAGCACCTTTAGTTCTTGCCAGTCACCAACCAGTTCAGATTGGTATAGTGTCGGTACCAATGCAGTTCTGTAAGGGAGTAGAACCCACAATATACACGAGAGTGTCCAAATTTAAAGGCTGGATAGAAGACCAAATGAAAGGTGATGACAATCAGACATCAACTGAAAAGCCAATGCAGAAAGAACACACAATCAGTGGTAATCAAACCTTAACTGACAAAACAATTCAGGAGAAGCACACGAACAGCATTCAAACCTCAACTCACAAGGCAAAACAGGAGGAACAACACATGAACAGTGACTTTCAAAACGTCACCGGAAATTCAGTTCAGAAGTATCCCATAAACAGTGTTTCTCTCTCCGATTTTTCTCATCATAAAGGGCACGTCGTCGTGATCAACAACGACGACGGGCACGTCGTGATTATCGATGATGACGACGACGACGACGATGACGACGACGACGACGACGACGACGATGACGACGACGACGACGATGACGAAGACGAAGACAATAAAGACAAAGACAAAGACAAAGACAAAGACAAAGACAAAGACAAAGACAAAGACAAAGACAAAGACAAAGACAAAGACAAAGACAAAGACAAAGACAAAGACAAAGACAAAGACAAAGACAAAGACAAAGACAAAGACAAAGACAAAGACAAAGACAAAGACAAAGACAAAGACAAAGACAAAGACAAAGACAAAGACAAAGACAAAGACAAAGACAAAGACAAAGACAAAGACAAAGACAAAGACAAAGACAAAGACAAAGACACAGAAACTGACAAAGATAAAGATAAAGACACAGTGACTGACAAAGACGAAGACAAAGACGAAGACGAAGACGAAGACGAAGACGAAGACGAAGACGAAGACGAAGATGAAGACGATGATGGATGGAAGTTGATGGTGATGAAGATGAAGATGAAGTTGAGGATCAAGATGGATATGAATATGGATATGGATTTGAATTAGAATATGGATATTAGATATGAAGAAGAAAATGAAGACACGCAAACAAAATAAAATTCCCTGACGTAATCGAAATTAGATTATGAAGGTACTATAACTGACAATAGTTAATTGTAATATTTACCAATATATGACATAAAAAAAGCCATGACTTTTTATAGAAGCGTCCTAGACCTACCATCATTATTTATCAGCTTAAATACAATCGAATCAGTCATAGATGACAAACCTATCAACGTTTTACATAGTAAGTTATGTCAAATACTAAGCTCGAAAGATCTTAAGTTTATTTTCTTTCATGCACAGTATTAGCTGGTAAATTTACAGCAAAAGCTACGGAGATGCCAATATGAAAGGGCAGGCTTGAGATTTGACCAATGTATGTTGCTCGACTCTTCAAAGCGATTTATTTCCGTCGTTAAAATTCCTTATATACTGGTTCACAGCTAATAACAATGACAATAATACCTTTGCGTGAAAATTAAATGATCAATGAAAAAGTCAGAAAATTAAACCAACTTATAGTTAAGATTAATTAATTATAAAAGTTATTCAAAATGTTCGTCTACAGAAATGTATTGAAACACCCCATACCCCCCTCGATTATCCCTGTGACAAATCGTGAAGCGATAAGTCCAATACAGGTTGTTTGTTTGTTTGGCATGATCGTCTAGTTTTTATTTAGTTAGGACCAACTACGTTGTGATTTCGTAATTTAACAGATTCTTTAATAAAGTTTGATATTACTTGTTCTTAATATTGAGATGTTTTGAATTATTACTTGTTTACTAACTTTCTCGTAATCTAATACACTTGCAATTATTATCTCATTTGAGTTTCAACTTAGTTCAATCACATTAGGTTAAATGTAGGAAGATAATTAGACCTCATAAAAAAAAAGAAATAAACACAGAAAAGTGGTTTAACAGGTTTATTTTCAGATAAAGACCAATAGTCAAAATCGACGTGAAAATAACCTGGCTGATGATGCAATTTAACGAAATCTCGTTAAACGCAGTGGAAATATCCACTGTCATGTTCAGTTAATCCTGACGTCAGCAAAATAGTGCCCAGACGTCAAGGGAAATATCCCTTGTGAACACTTTGATCTCCTCGTTTGTATGGGCGACAAGTCAACAAGCAGTGCTTGTTGAAAACTTGGCACGTTGTTACTATACTTATTGCATTGTGCAGACTTTCGCCGAAGCGTAGTTATGTATGGACCAATCAGGAACCATACGAGGACATTGTCCCCGGACGACTTCACGTTGTGATGTATGCAAATATGCCTTACACCGAGGAAATTTCCCCAGGTCGTCTTTTAATTCGTAGTAATGATAATTGCGTAAGCCACGCAATACAACAGTATAGTGACGTTGGCCGTAAGAGCATTCATTGATAATAGTTAAACTGCCAGATGTGTTAAGAAAGCAGGCTTTCAGTTGTCTTGTCACCGCAGCAAAGATTTGTTCAAGTGGCCACAAAAAGGACCGTAGTACTAACCGATAAATTGCAAATACAGACCAGATGTCAAGTCACGTCGTAAAACAATCATTGGATATTATTGAATACCTAACCGACACCCTAAATATAGATCAGCTGACCGTAAAAGCAGGTCAATAGAAATTAAAATACTTTGTTAGATTAAATGCACTTATACAATAATTACTTTAAAATAATAAATTGGTACCAACAGTTATTTCCCTAAATTCGTTAAAACCGGTATGTGGATATAGAGTCGCGATTGATTTGAATGTACTTTCGATTCATGAATTTAGGCCGAACTGGTTTAATGTAAATTTGGAAGAAAAGTCAATAGTGGAATCGAAAGACATCGTTGGGAATTTATGCATTGCGGGTATTCTCACCTATTCGTGGATAGACGGCATTCGTTCATCTCTTCTCCCCCGGATTCGCGGATATCTGAATAGCTCGAAAGCATTGTGGTCGCGTACGTCCTATCACCGTGGCAGTGATTTCGTTGCAACGTTTAGTATGGCCAGCGGTCAGCGCAAACAACGGCACGTTCTCGTAGTCACCGGCACTTACTAGGTCCTGTGGGGACCGTAGTTTAGTCGGCGCTGGGGGTGGTGAAACCCAACGAGAACGGCAGCGTTTTCGAAGTCACCGGCACTTACTAGGTCCTGGTGGGAACCGTAGTTTAGTCGGCGCTGGGGGTTGTGAAACCCGTCGAGAACGGCAACGTTATCGAAGGCACCGGCACTTACTAGGTCCTGTGAGGAACCGTAGTTTAGTCGGCTCTGGGGGTTGTGAAACCCGTCGATAACGTTCGTAGCGGCGTGGCCAAGGACTGACCCGGAGTCTACTTCCCGGGTTGTATTTATACGACTTTCGAACAAAGAAAACGCGGTTTGGGTGGTTACGTCACACCCACCCACTGGCATGTGTGCACAAGGGAGGCTGTAATCTAAAGAATGTTAATGATGCTAATGCATCGGGATTTAGACGGGATTTAGAGTATCAATACCTGTCCATAAGGGCGCTTCTTCCGTACTATAATTTGGAGTGGCTCTAATTTGTATATTTTAACATTCCCGAGTTTCTGTGAGAACTCACCCAACTTGGCCCTAAACTGATGCTAAAACTGCGAGCTATGCTGTGTATTGAAACGAATATTTTAAAATATTATATTGATGCAACGACCAATAATTTAATTATCCCCGAATAAAATCATTGACTATAAGTAATGAATTTCACGATATCAATGTCTTGATATAATTTAATTTCATGATAAAATTTAGGAAAATATTTGTAAATTACTGGCCCGTGTACGGGGCGTTTCATTATGTCTGTCTTTATTGAAAAATGTACTCCTCTAAACATACAACCCTAACGATAGCGGCGCATATTTGACAACATTAATCCTCATTTCTCCATTTAATTTGAATTAACAATCCTGTAAAATATGAAACTTGTTATTATTATGATTCGAATTACCCTTTGAATATTGCGCCACAAAAAAGAAATAGGTAAATGATTTGTAAAATGTTAGGTAGTTATTAGACCCGCAATATTATTCATATCTTTGTTTCTAAGTGTTATCCATAAACAATACTGCAGGTTGTAGACTTTGCTGACTATTCTAACACGTTAGGATTTCCTAAGGGAAAAAAACTGCTTCCAGTATTAATTGACTCCGGATGATGCCAACTTGGTTGGCGAAATGCATGTTCAGTGCAATGTTAGTGTTTTGGCGTTAGTGAAAACCACGTCGGTGCTACTGTCTCTCCAGCGTCAATTATTTTATAGCTCAGAGCTCTGAAGTGCATTGGTATCCATACATTTCAGCAAAGCCTCAATATGATAAACTATTTGTGGTTCCTTCTTTATTATTATGGATCCAGTCGTATCTCTTGGAGAGAACCAAGCAAGTAGTAACAATATTTCTACTAAAAGAATAGCTTTCATATCTACTAACTCTAACTAGTTCATCTTGTAATGCCTGTAATGGAACAATTTGGTTTGGTCACCACACTATGGCATATATTAGACTTACAAATAGTTTTCATAAAGGACTTTTAACACCAACGAGAATCATCAGTGCAGACAAATGTAACTAACTCAAATGGTGAGTTCGTTGGAAGGGGCAACTGGATATAAATGGAGCAATTATATGGGTGTTCCTCAAAGCTTAACTTTGAACCCAATACTTTTTTATATAGTGTTCTCCTCATGTATCATACAAAGTATAATCATGTCAGATCTTTGCCTTCTACTTATACTAAAAATAGAAGAAACACTAATGAGTCAGTGATTGTTCAGGATCATACATATTGATAGGTAACTTCTAATATCTAAAGGAACAATTAGGATCCTAAGAGATTTGTTCCGGCAGGTGGCAAAGACATACCCGGATCCAATGGACGAGGTTTGGTATGCTTGAATTCCAGCAGACCGATGAGGATTAGCTTATATTCTATATCTCCGGGCACGCCGAATAACAGGCTGGCTATTTTTACCAAATGGCCTGGATACAACACTTGGAACTCTTACCAAAGATTCTGATATTTAGTTCAAATTCTCTGCATAAAAAAATTCGGTGACGCCGTAACCTTAGTCAAGGATACCTCTAGAATTATTTACTTAAATTTGTTCAATGTAATTCCATTAAATCCGGCGCTGCTCGTTCTAGACAACGTAGTTGATACCTCTTTCTGGTCTTGGTCTACCTGTCTCAAGTGGTAATCCATTAATTGACAAATCAGCTAGGATACTTTACAATAATAAAATTATTTTGCATTGCCAAATAATTAATTTAATGCATTTACAAGTTATTACAATTGAGAAAAATAAAGGCAAACAATGGGCTATAAAACTGATGATAGCAAAATAAAATTACACACATTTAAATTACATTTAAATGAACAGTGGATTTGATAGTTGAAATGATGAGGGCAATAGTGTCGATATCAATTTTATATTTTTCTCTACTACTCAAGGTAACTTAAAATTATGTGATTACAAAATAAACCTTGCAACTGTTACAGTTGTACTTAGATTTGCACCGAAGAACTTATCCACAATCGATGTGATGAAGATCCTTAAATAATCTGCAGAATACTCAAATTATTAGTGATTAGCTAATCAAGATGAATAAACCAAAATCATTATCCTACTGTAAATGGTACTTTGTAAAAAAATATCCACTTTGCTTGCATAGTACAGGGACCGTTTAACATCATTGCACTTAAATAATAAGCCACCAACATTTTTGTTTAGGGATATCTTTCCATTAGTGGTGGAGCTCCTGTTGGTTCCGTTATTCCTTACCAAGTAGCTATATACAATGGTGGCACATTTATCTGTAGCGGTTCTCTAATTCAAGAGAAATGGGTACTTACAGCTGCCAACTGTGTTCGGTAAGTTTCTATCTAGACTATGAAATAGAAAATTGAGAGGCCAAGCCAATATTAAAAATTTTGTTACATCGCCGCAGAGGAAATGGGTTATTCCAGACGTTAACAATATAAAAGATAGTCGGAATCGATACCGAGATGATGACGTAAAATTTTTTAATTGTATTTTTACTTTAACACAGACATGACGTGTATTGATGAGTAATAAATAAAGCAATGCCAAATCGATAGCTCCATCTTGTCTTTCAATTCCTTACATATTTTTTGTTCCCAGTTCACCTAATATAAGAGTCATTCTGGGTGCAACACATATCCGTCTCTATGAAGTGCCTCAACATCAAATAATAGTTCCATTTGAGAATATCAAAATACATCCGAAGTACAGTTCCGCCAGTAACGCAAACGACATAGCGTTGATGAAGTTACCAAAGCCTGTACCTCTTAGCAATATCGTTCAACCCGTTGCTATACAAGATAATGATGGTAAGTTGTACCTTCATTCTGCACGTGTTTAAGACTCTAAGCGCCTCTTCGTTATATATTTTCTTCTTTAATTTAGAAATTCGTGCTGGATCTAAAGCAATTCTATCTGGATGGGGGAAAGCTGCACCACTGTCTACTACGTCAGGGATATTAAAGTCAGTAGCCGTAGATGTAATTCCGAATGAAAATTGCCGTGTAAACGCCACACTCATGCAGTCCCAGGCGATCCTAGAGTCTCAAATATGCACCAAATCATCTTGGTTTCCATACACTGATGCTTGTTCAAGTGAAGCTGGAGCACCTCTAGTTCTTGCCGGTCATCAACCAGTTCAGATTGGTATAGTGTCGGTACCAATAAAATTCTGTAAAGGAGTAGCACCCACGATATATACGAGAGTGTCCAAATTTAAAGGCTGGATAGAAGACCAAATAATGAAAGGTGATGACAATCAGACATCAACTGAAAAGCCAATGCAGAAAGAACAACACACAATCAGTGGTAATCAAACCTCAACTGACAAAACAATTCAGGAGAAGCACACGAACAGCATTAAAACCTCAACTCACAAGGCAAAACAGGAGGAACAACACACGAACAGTGACATTCAAAACTTCACCGGCAAGTCAGTTCAGAAGAATCTTACAAACAGTGTTTATCTCTCCGATTTTCTTCCTTATATAGGCCTCGAAGGAAGTACCCACATTAAAACATATACAAGAAAAACAAGAGACGTTAGAAGTACTGATAGTAAAAAGAAATCAAGAAATGAATATGACGACGACGACGAAGACGAAGACGAAGATTATGTCGAATACGTAGGCGAAGACAATAAAGAGAAGGAGAAGGAGAAGGAGAAGGAGAAGGAGAAGGAGAAGGAGAAGGAGAAGGAGAAGGAGAAGGAGAAGGAGAAGGAGAAGGAGAAGGAGAAGGAGAAGGAGAAGGAGAAGGAGAAGGAGAAGGAGAAGGAGAAGGAGAAGGAGAAGGAGAAGGAGAAGGAGAAGGAGAAGGAGAAGGAGAAGGAGAAGGAGAAGGAGAAGGAGAAGGAGAAGGAGAAGGAGAAGGAGAAGGAGAAGGAGAAGGAGAAGGAGCAGAAGGAAAAGGAGCAGAAGGAGAAGGAGCAGAAGGAGAAGGAGCAGAAGGAGAAGGAGCAGAAGGAGAAGGAGCAGAAGGAGAAGGAGCAGAAGGAGAAGGAGCAGAAGGAGAAGGAGCAGAAGGAGAAGGAGCAGAAGGAGAAGGAACAGAAGGAGAAGGAGCAGAAGGAGAAGGAGCAGAAGGAGAAGGAGCAGAAGGAGAAGGAGCAGAAGGAGAAGGAGCAGAAGGAGAAGGAGCAGAAGGAGAAGGAGCAGAAGGAGAAGGAGCAGAAGGAGAAGGAACAGAAGGAGAAGGAGCAGAAGGAGAAGGAGCAGAAGGAGAAGGAGCAGAAGGAGAAGGAGCAGAAGGAGAAGGAGCAGAAGGAGAAGGAACAGAAGGAGAAGGAGCAGAAGGAGAAGGAGCAGAAGGAGAAGGAACAGAAGGAGAAGGAACAGAAGGAGAAGGAGCAGAAGGAGAAAGAGCAGAAGGAGAAGGAGCAGAAGGAGAAGGAGCAGAAGGAGAAGGACAAAGACACTAACAAAGACAAAGACACTAACAAAGGCCAAGACAAAGACGAAGACAATGATGGATGGAAGTTGATGATGAATATGATGATGATGAATATGAAGATGAGGATGAAGATAGATATGGATATAGATATGGATTTGGATTAGGATATGGATATTGGATATGAAGACGGAAAGAAGACACGCAAACACTAACGTAATCGAAATCAAATTATGAAGGTATTATAACTGACAATAATTAATTGAAATATTTACTAATATATGACATAAAAAAGCACTGACTTTTTATAGAAGCGTCCTAGACCTACCCACATTATTTCTCTGCTTAAATACAATCAAATCAGTCATAGTTGATAAACCTATCAACGTTTTACATAGTAAGTTATTTCAAATACTGAGATCGAAAGATGTTAAGTTTGTTTTCATTAGTGCACAGTATTAGCTGGTAAATTTACAGCAAAAGCTACGGAGATGTCAATATGAAAGGGACTTTACTGCACGCTTGAGATTTGACCAATGTGAAAAAGACGAATCGTCAAAGGCAAGCGATTTGTTTCCGCCGGTAGTCACTTTCCATTGCTATTACTGTATGGGCTATACACCATTGGCAAGGTTCAATTTAGAGTGCGAAATCTGTAATGCAACTAAGAGAGAAGGTACATAGGGATAAAGCCTTACCATTCCTACACTCCTACTAAAGAGGGGTATGTGTGTGTGATGTGGCGCGCGACGACAGCGGTTCAGCCGACCTAAAGGAGCTTCGGTGAAGCGAGTATCTGATGTTTACGACAGCGTGTTGTAAAGAATGGAAGGTGGGAGGCAGGGGATAGCGCGTTGTCTGTTTAACTAGTTTAAATTCTTTAAGTTATCTCCGTCTGATGCATTTATATCGGCAACCTAGATTGGACCTTACCAATAGTGTATAAGGCAGGTATTTAAAAGGCCTTAAATACTGGTTCACAGCTAGTGATAATGGTAATAATACCTTTGTGTGGAACTGAAATGATCAATAAAACGTCAGAAAATTAAACCAACTTCTAGTTAAGATTAATTAATTATAGAAGGTATTCAAAATGTCCGTCTACAAAAATGTATGGAAAATCATAAATAAATTTAACACTTGATTGTTTATTGATATTTAAAAAAAGTTATTACATATTACATCGAGCAACGACGATTTTATCAATATTGTCTATTGAAAAATGTGTTGTCTTAGACAACACTATGTAAAAAAAGTATTGGGTCCAAAATTAAGCTTTGGGGAACTCCCATATAATTGCTCCATCTATATCCAGTTGCCCCTTCCAACAAACTCACTATTTGAGTCAGTTACATCTGATTTGTCTTCATGTATCATTCAAACTATAACCATGTCAGATCTTATCCTTCTACTTATACTAAAAACAGAAGAAACACTGATGAGTCAGTGAGTGTTCAGGTTTATACGTATTAATAGGCAACTTCTGTTATTTAAAAGAGCAATTAGGATTAAGATCTTCTTCCAGTAAAGCGTTAGTCGAAAGGTAAATCGTTCAAAATGATCAAGAACACTTGTAGAACTAAATACTAACCACTGACTCTTCTAAATGCCCCTAGCAAAGATCCTGGAGGTGTGCTATTGACAGATTACTGCTATCAAATTGAAGTCATGGTCCCATTGATTCGTTTTAGTATTTCAGCTAGATTCTGGTTGATGGTTTGCAGCGCCGTTCGTGCATTGTCCAATTTTCTTTTTAGTTTGGTTTTTGCTGGAAGAACACCACCAAGTTATCTAATCGGTATAATCTACAGAGTTAGTAACTGTAGATTCTAGCTTGTCATTAGTAGAAGAGTATAACCTAAAATTACATCTTCTGCATTTAGCTTGTTAAATGGCTCCTCAGCAGATTTATTGCTCTTCAGCTCCCAGAGCAGCGTAAGTTTCATAACCCGCTGATTCATACTGAGGAGTATTTTTCTTCTTCTTTAAGACATTTGTTCCGGCAGGTGTCAAGAAGTCAAAGACATACCCAGATCCAATGGTCGAGGTTTGCTATGCTTGAATTCTCCGAGCACACCGAATACTAGGATGGCCATTTTTACCAAAGGGCCTGGATACAATACTTGGAGCTCTTACCAAAGATTCTGATATTTAGTCCAATTATTTATCTGCCTAAAAAATTGGTGACGCCTTAGCCAAGGATGACTCTAGAAGTATTTACTTAAATTTGTTCAATGTAATTTCAATAAATTCGGCGCTGCTCGTTCTTAACAACGGAGTTGATACCTCTTGGGGCATGAGACAGCACCACTGTTTGGTCTTGGTCTACCTGTTTCAAGTGGTGATCGATACCGTGTTAATTGGTAAATCAGCTAGAAAATTTTAAAGTAATAAAATTATTTCGCATTGCCAAATAATTAATTTAACGCATTTACAAGTTATTACAAGTAAAAAAAATAAAGGCAAACAATGGGTTATAAAACTGATGATAGCAAAATAAAATTACACACATTTAAATTACATTTAAATGACCAGTGGATTTGATAGTTGAAACGATGAGGGCAATAGTGTCGATATCAATTTTATATTTCTCTCTACTACTCAAGGTAAATTAAAATTATGTGTTTATAAAATAAACCTTGCAAATGTTACAGTTGTACTTAGATTTGAACCGAAGAACTTATCCACATTGGGTGAGATAAAGATCCTTAAATAATCTCCAAAATACTCAAATCTCTTGTGAATAGCTAATCAAGATGAATAAACGAAAATCTTTATCCTACTGTAAATGGTACTTTGTAAAAAAAATACCCACCTTGTTTGTATAGTACAGTGACTGTTTAACATTATTGCACTTAAATAATAAGCCACCAACATTTTTGTTTAGGGATATCTTTCCATTCGTGGTGGTGCTCCTGTTCGTTCCGCTATTCCTTACCAAGCAGCTATATACAATGGTGGCACATTTATCTGTAGCGGTTCTCTAATCCAAGAGAAATGGGTACTTACAGCTGCCAACTGTGTTCGGTAAGTTTCTATCTATCTATCTGCGGCATCTGGGAAGATATCTAGTATCATTAAGGAAAGGTAAATTAAAATTTTGACCCGGTGAGCTGCGCATATCCATGTATTGCCAATCTATTTTTTGTTCCCAGTTCACCCAATGTAAAAGTTATGCTGGGTGCAACACGAATTCGTCTTTATGAGGAGCCTGAACGTCAAATAACCATTCCACTTGAGAACATCAAAATACATCCGAAGTACAATTCCGACAGAAAGGAAAACGATATTGCGTTGATTAAGTTACCAAAGCCTGTAACTGTTAACAGTACCATTAGACCCGTTTCTATACAAAACAAAAATGGTAAGTAAAACAATTAACTTTGCAAGGTGTTTACAAGGTTAATCTCCCCTTCTTTACATGTTTTTTTTAAATTTAGAAATGCGTGCTGGATCCAAAGCAGTTCTCTCTGGTTGGGGGCAAACATCACCACTGTCTAAAATGTCCGAGATGTTAACGTCAGTAACCGTAGATGTATATTCGAATGAAAATTGCCGTGTAAACGCCACACTCATGCAGTCCCAACCCATCCCAGAGTCACAATTATGCACCAAATCATACTGGTTAAAATATACTGGTGCTTGTTCAGGTGATGCTGGAGCACCTCTAGTCCTTTCCGGTCACCGACCAGTTCTGATTGGCATAGTGTCAGTACCAACGAAGTTCTGTAGAGGAGTAGAACCAACGGTATACACTAGAGTGTCCAAGTTTATAGGCTGGATAGAAGATCAAATGAAAGGTAATGACAACCAAACATCAACTGAAAAGCCAAAGCAGCAGAAACCACCCACAAACAGTAGCAATCAAATGAACAGCGTTCAAACGTTAAGTTTTAAGCCGAAACAGAAGAAGCATCAAAATTCCACCGGAAAGCCAGCCCAAAGGAATCACACAAACGGCGTTTATCAAAGTTTAACTGATAGACCAGCGCAGAAGAAACGTCCACTTTCCGAGTTTGTTCCTTATATAATAGGCCGCGAAGAAACTATCCATTTTAAAACATATGCAATAGTAGGAAACATAAGAAACGATAATGATAATGATATAAAGTCACCAGAATATAGTAGTGACGAAATAGGATCTGATTGCGACAGTGAAGATGAAGTTGAAGATGGAGATGGAGATGGAGATGGAGATGGAGATGGAGATGGAGATGGAGATGGAGATGGAGATGGAGATGGAGATGGAGATGGAGATGGAGATCGAAAATAAAGTAAAATTCGCTAATGTAATCCAATTCAATTTATAAAAGTATTATAACTAACAGTAATTAATTGAAATATTTACGAGAATATAAATTAATAAGAGCTATAATTTATATAAATACAATAGAATTAGTCATGGTTGACAAACTTATTTTACTTATTAGTAAGATTTCTTTCCTTTTCTTTGTTTGGGATTTATTACCAGATTCCTTGAGATTCCTATCCAAAAAATTGAATTTATCTAAAAAATATTCAAATTAACCAGTTTAAAACTGGGAAATAACCTCTACGTCTTTGACGTAATGTCAGAGGATCTATTAGAGGGTGTTTTTTGACAACTAATAGAAATTAAATTAATACAAAAATAATGCGCTGAAGTTTCGGAAACTATATCCGCTTCCTTTTTCAAAGTTTAGGCCTTAGATTTTTATGTAACGTGTAGAATAACACGGCATAAAATAAAAATTGTTTATATCATTTCCATAGATACTTACCATAGAAATGTTGAAAAATATACTAAATAATATTAATTTTATTGAGTTCTTCTCTCAACATTGGTAACCAAATTGAACAAAATTCTACGGAACAATTTGATACGCATTTATCTTCATTAAGTAAAATTATTGCAGATTATTTTTTATGGTTTACCAAAAATACATAAGGCAAACATTCCTTTAAGACCAATTGTTAGTTCTATTAATTCTCCGTGACATAACTTGGCAAAATTCTTACTAAAAATTATTAATCCGCTTTCTGGAAATACCAATTCATATATAAAAAATAGTAAGCATTTTCTAGAAAAACTTTATGAAAATAATATTCATGATACACATCTGATGGTTAGTTTTGACGTAGTTAGCCTTTTTACAAATGTCCCTGTGGACAAAACTTTGAAAATAATTAGAGACAAATAAATAAACGACAATAATTTGGCAAACAGGACTAAACTTAGCGTAAACAGTATAATGGAACTGTTAACGGTATCAATAAAAACGACCTATTTCCAATTAAAAAATGATTTTTATGAACAAAATTTCGGGATGGCAATGGGTTCCCCTTTGTCACCAATACTAAGTAATATATTTATGGAGGATTTTGAAAACAGATATGTTGAAAATAATATTCATAAACCGGTAACTTGGTGGAGATATGTTGACGATATTTTTGCAATTTGGCCTCATGGAATAGATTTATTAAACAATTTTTTGGAAAATATTAATAATAAAGAACCACCTATCAAATTCACTCTAGAAATAGAAAATAATAATGAATTACCATTTTTAGATGTTTTAATTAAAAAAGTCGATAATAATAATTTTCAAACTAGCGTTTACCGAAAAAAGACTCATACTAACAGATATTTAAATTTTAACTCAAACCAGTCTTTGGACGTTAAAAGAGGTGTTATAAAATGTTTGTATGATAGGGCAAAAATAATTTCTTCTAATGATGAAATATTCAAACATGAAAGGCAATTTGTCAGGGAAATTTTAATTAATAATGAATACCCGAAAGAATTTGTTGATAAGACTTTCATGAACATTGAAAATAGAGTTAACAATCCGGTGCAACCAAAACCAGAATATCATTATTCGACATTAATTCCATATATAAAAGGTTTATCTGAGAAATTACGTCATGTCGGTAAAAAATTTGACGTTAGGACAATTTTTCAAATAATACTTTAAGATCCATATTGACAAAAACGAAACCATTAAATCCTGAACAAAATTCAAAAAATTGTATACCTACAGTATCCCGTGCGAGTGTAATAAACATTATGTGGTTGAATCATCTAGACCACTTAATGTACGATTGGGCGAGCACAAAAGTTATATTAGAAAAGGTGATATTGAAAAATCTAAAATTTGTGAACATGCTTGGGAAAACGATCACAGGATAAAATGGGATTCAGCAAAAATTTTGACCAAAGAAGCAGACAACAAAAAAAGAAAAATCAAAGAATCTGCAATAATTTCACTTAATGAAGATAAATGCTTATCAAATTGTTCGGTAGAATTTTGTTCAACTTGGTTACCAATGTTGAGAGAAGAACTCAATAAAATTAATATTATTTAGTATATTTTTCAACATTTCTATGGTAAGTATCTATGGAAATGATATAAACAATTTTTATTTTATGCCGTGTTATTCTACACGTTACATAAAAATCTAAAGCCTAAACTTTGAAAAAGGAAACGGATATAGTTTCCGAAACGTCAGCGCAGTATTTTTGTATTAATTTAATTCCTATTAGTTGTCAAAAAACACCCTCTAACTGATCCTCTGACATTACGTCAAAGGCGTAGAGGTTATTTCCCAGTTTTAAACTGGTTAATTTGAATATTTTTTAGATAAATCGAATTTTTTGGATAGGAATCTCAAGGAATGTGGTAATAAATCCCAAACAAAGAAAGGGAAAGAAATAATTTATGAAATGCCACAAATAACATTTAAACAATATTTATTAGTAAGATATCTCCATAGATTAGGTTTACCTTTAATTGAAATAAATATCAATCTGTTTGTGGCTGGCTGCATGGTCTATGCAGAAAAAAAGGAAAGAAGTAGAACAATCGACAATCAATCACTATAAGAGTATACAAAATGTTATGCTTCTCACGCATTGTAATATTAACAACAATGTTTCTAAATTCGCCAATGATTGATATAATTCTTATACAAATGTTTATAAAAAAACCTGTATGGTAATGAAGAAATCTCGCCAAAGAATAAAGCAATTCGTGTATTAATTCAATGTGGAGGCTCGACATGTATGTTGGCTTCAGATCGGGTGTAGCCTCCTCGAGATCCTCAAGGGCAGATAAACATGCTTGTTTCTAAAGATCAGGAAGTCTTTAAAAATCAAGTGCAAGGCTGTTTTATTCATTAATATGTATGTGCAAATAACAATAAATATTAACCGTCTGAAATTTTTAATCAACAGAATCGGCGATGTGATATCTTAATAGAATTAAGTGTATAGGATTTTCAGTATCGCAACCAAGGATACAAAGACAAAGCGTATAGCACCTGGAATAATGTTTAATGGAAAATTGGACTTTGCGGCAATAAAAGATACAGGTGATCATAGTGATTATTACACATAACTTCTTTTTTTTTACCCAACCTTTACTTACTTCCTCGGTTTTATGGGCACGTCTGCGTCTGGTCGATGGAAATAATGTACTTGATGATAGTAGCGAAAAGATGAAATGTCTTAATACAACAGTTTTTTCCACTATAGATATACAAAACTACGAATGACATTTTTTTTATGTTTCAAATATCGCCAGAAAAAAATGAAAAAAATTAAAATTCAACTTTTTTCAAATATCAAGGACGAAAAGAGATATTTTTGATTTCTCAAAAACTTACCCCTGTTTATCAAATTCTACAATTTTGCCTTAATTTGCCTGGCTTTGTATCTCTTACCATTTCCGAGATCTGTGCAGCGAAACTTGACTTACCCTGTATACAATTTCTCACCACGCATAAATGACTGTACCTATAAGTGGGTATACGAAAAGATTAAAAATTTCCCAACTACTATTAAAATTTCAAAATATAATATGTATGCTTCCATCTACTTGTCAATAGCCCAACTCGACAACTGTTTCTCCCACATTGGGATTTATCTTTTCAGGAAACTTTTCCTACAGTGTATATTTAGAATACAATATATGCGTTATGATATCCTGATAATATTTATATACAATCATGTACCTTATAATTTATATAATCATAAATAATATATTTCATCAAATAAAATATATAATAAATAATCATTTTATGGAGCTGACAAAATTTAAACACTTGAGTTTGATAATTGCAAATTTAAATGCAAAATTGTCGATCGTTATTAAAATATAATATATATTTTCTGCGCTCCTAATATTATATTTATATAAAATGATGCTATTATTATTTATACTATTATTATAAACAATTTGGGAACCCAACTTTCTTTTTTATGATTGAAATTGAATCAATTCGCTGGCAAAATTGGGCATGTATAATTTGTTGCTTGCAAGGGCCAATAAATTCATTGCACTGGATTTATTTATTTAATTTATTATTATTACAAGCTGATTAAACTAATGTAAGTAAAGGCAAATTGTTATCAACGCTATTCATCCATGTATTTATCTTAGAACATAAATAAACAATATTAATAAGATCACTCAAATGTAGAGGCAATCCATTTGATTAGGAGCCTTTTGTAATTGTAACAAGCAATCTAACGGGTATTTATAATTCTAATATTGAAACACTTCTCAACTAATTCAAGGACCTTGACATTAGCGAATCGACAAATTTACTATTGAAATTGCGACATCATTCACACTATAGAATTTTGGGCCAGATATTAATGAGGAATTACACAAAATAAAAATGTGTTGCTGCAGGGTCCACATCAAGTTTTAATATCATATTTAATTATTAGTTTATACGGGGTATTCTCGAAAGTGTATTAATATACAGGGGCCGTGTTCGTGGGTACCGCTGTATTATACTACTAAATCAAACTAGAGCTAATTAGTAATTCCTCCGTTGGTCTTTTGTTTCATAAAATATGCATCGGCTGGTTAGATTTGCTCGCTCGGGTAATCTTTAAGGCTTCAGTGCATAAAGTTTTACCGGAAAACTTAACTTACGAAAAATAGTCATTGGTAAATAGCTCTACGTTTGTGGCAGTAGTTCGCCGTATTGTAAAACCATCTGTATAGACAAGAATATCTATAGCTAACCGACTGCCCGCCGTTCATACTATATCCTGTTGGAAATTGCGTTTGCTTGCCGTCCGAAATCGTTTCAAGCCGCGGAAACAGACACCGGTTATCAAAACTCACCGTCTTCCGAAATAAAATCATATTCACGCGTATATACTCTTGATTGCCAGCCCGCATATTTCTTAACATTATCAAATTTGTACACATTCGACTGCAAAGTCCCTGAAATATCCTATTTATTGATTTGTTCATTACTGTTTAATAAATAAATACGTTGGTATACATGGGTAAAATTCACGAGTGATTATTTCAGTTATTTATTTCTAATTAATCCGTTTGAGAAATTATCCAAGTCCAGTTGACAAGACAATCATCTTAAGATCCCTGGACAAATAACCGTATCTCCATCTGTTAGCTGCCCCTAAACGTTCTCACCACCAACAAGTGCTGTTCCTTGCACTTAAAAACTAAGGAACTGGCGCCCGAGTTTCCGTCTAAAAAGTGTTACAAGCCAGAGAGTTCTGTTTGTAAGTAGCCAGTTACAAACATTACAGGTTACGTAAGTAGACGTCGTCACACTGCCTGCCAGGAGTTTTAGCAAGATATTTATTAATGAATTTTTAAGAGAATTAAATTAGCGGCGGCAAGAAATTCCATTTTCTTGTCATTTACAAGGATAATTTACGATTATTTCGCAGATATTTAAAAATCGTAAACGAAATCAAGTTTTTCCTAAAATAGATTTGCTGTTTACGGATCTGCCTTAGAATAAGGAATAATTTACATAAGAGTTGTGTACTGTATCACTGTGATGGGATTTTATGGTTGTTTTTAAAAATTCCGAAGATAATGGGAAAATTTTTATTTCATAATCTGTTAATTTATTCTTTAATTTTTAATACAGAGGCTGATTTATTTACCAAATTTTTACTGTAATTTGATTCTTCGGCCTTGAAAACGATGTTAATTCCTCTTCTTTTTGATTATTTTAAGCCTATTATATAAAGAAGGGAACAACATTATTTGCCATAGTGAAATTGTGAGCTCCGTAGATTTTTAAAATGCTCAAGTTGGTAAGTAATAATTAAGTTTTTTAAAAAAGTGCGTAAGGTGTAGTGAATTATCTGAAAAATTAAACAAAAATATTCGTGATTTCAATTTAAATCGGCGGGTCCCAGGCCATATTTGCACATCCCTGTAATTTTGTAAAATTGTTTGAAAAAATTCAAATTTTTGATTCGGGGTAAGTAAATCTTGGCAAATTCAATTTTCTAACTAAAACACTTCAAGAATTTCAAATTGGATTAGGGATGAAATGATATCTGGGATGGTTTTACAAGTTTTTGGACTAGCACAAAAAATTTATTATCAAGAAAGTTGTGAAAATTTTTAAGGTGTTAACTTGGAATGGAAAAAATTCGTGAAATACGGAGTGTTTCGGGAGGACTCTTATTTATAGCAATATTATACATGGTGAGGCAATAGTGCGTCGGATTTGGATAGCTCGAGTTCTATGATAGCTAAAAATAAAAAAAAAGTGAACTAGACAAAAAAGTCTATTAACGGAAATTATTTTCGAATATACAGGGCGAGCCAAGGCAATATTACAGGACCAAGTGCCTTTTTTTAAATTGAATGCTATGTATATCAGTACCTACACTGTATTAAATTAATTAATAAATTAATTAAATTAATAAAAAAACTTTGGTACTTTTAGTGTGTTATAAAAGTCATTTTCTAGGTAGCCCTTGCTTCCTGCCTCTTCGTCGTGGCACTAGCCGCTCCTGCGCCATCGTATGGAGGATACTCTTATGGTCACGGGGGTGGATATGGATACAAATACGGCTACGGAAGTGGATATGGATACGGAGGTAGATACGGAAATGCCCACGCCGATTACGATTACGTTCCTGTCACGTACACTTCAGTGAGGGCTGTTCCAGTAGTGAGCCATTATACTGACTTGCATATCGTCCAGCCGGTATCTTCACACTCTCACTATTACGAATATTATTAAAAAAATGTGTCGATATGTTTATATTATGGGGTATTGTAGCATAATTTGTACAGGAGCGAACTGAATCAATTTATATGGGTCCTAGACTCAACCGTTTATGAAACAGTCCTCCAGGACAAACTAGACAATAGCGCATCTTACTCACTTCGCATCTGTGTTTAAAAAATGCGACGAGCTCATTTAATTCCCCATTAATTAATTAAAATGCTCTCGCAAATTAAATGAAAAGTTAAAAGCTTCACTTCATTGTCACAAAATTTTTTTCTTTGATCAAGTACCTAATATCGATAATAAAAGTACATTTATTAATTAATTATTAATTTTTTTTCAATAGTGATTATAATATTTAATCAATTATTTTACTTCATTAACGCAGCATTTCAGTACTTTATGGGAAAGAGTTTTTAGTTCACTTCATTAAGTATCATCTTTAATTTAAGTTATGCTAATATATTCCATAATACCTTGAACCTGTACAAAAATCTGTGTATAATAATTAAATAAACAATAAATATCTTGTTAGCATATTTCATTACAATAAAAAGCTGTTTGTTAATTTTTAATAATTTTTAAGTTATTTAATTTGGCACTTGACATTAAAAATGCACCAAATTAAATTTCAGATGCTTGTGTTTGAACATACAGAGTGATTCACGAGGAAAGGGACAAAATACTATGGTAGATAGAGTTCACTTAGGTGAATTAGAAATGACTATTAAAAAAAGCCTGAGCCTCTTTTTTATTCATATACAGGGTGATTTATGAGTTTTGCCCAATACTTCTTAAGGTAATATCTTTTAGACTAATCACTAGAATCAGCTCGTATTGTGGGTATATAGTATACTATTAATTGTCAATTTACATGCATAATCAAAGAGAGAAAATTCCAGGGCCGGCTCAACTAATTTTTATTTTTAGGGCTCCTATGAAAAAATTCACCCTGTGTACGTGATTTTTAAATTCTAATACTGAATTATGAAACTACATACAAAAGTGATCGAAAACATGTATTTTGTTGTTTTGCCACACTTTGGGCGAATTTTAAATTAGCAATCAATTTTCGCCAAAATCGAAGGTCTGCACAAAATAAATTTATAAAATTACATTTTCCTCTCTTATTCAAACTAAAATATTTGTTATACAAAATTTTGTGATTTCATGCATGATTAATATGAAATAAATAATCAAAAATAAATAATTTCAACATCAGATTAAGTAATTTTTATTTCTGAGGTTTCTGTGAAAAATCGGTCTGTATACATACATCCTTCTCAAATTCTGTTAATAAATTGTGGAACTACATTTAAAAATTAACGAAATTATTTATTTTTTATCACAATACATCAATAAACAGAACATTATAAACAGCAGATTCACAGAACATAAAACTTTATAACTTAATTTCAAAATGAAAGCCTTCTGCCTTCCTACATTTTCTTTGTCGTAAAATTTTCCTACAGCTTTCCTAATAACTACAGGATTATTAATGTTCTGTTTATTGATGTACTCTGATAAAAAAATAAACAATTTCGTTAATTACTTTCTCACCAAAAGTGAGGAAGATACGTATTTTTGAAAAAAAAATTGAAAATTTTTATTGCATTTCTGGACGATTCTCGACGAATTAAGACGATACACAAAAATTTTCTTTTTTTGAAATAAAGCTTTCAAATTTGGTACACACGTTCTAAGAGGTCAAGGAAAAGATTGATTTCGTTGATGAGCAAAATCGGTCCACTGGAATGGGGTCTACCGGACCCCAACATTTCTATTTCCAACTTTACAAAAAAATTTATTCGTGATGAAAGATTATAAATAGGATCTGATATACAACTCATTATAATATTGTGTCCAAATGTTGAAATACACAAAATTCGCCAAAAAAAAAACAAAATACGTACAAAAAAACAAAATGCGTCAAAAAACAAAATACATCAAAAATTACTTTTGTTATAAACTCCACCATACGGTGAGGAAGTTTTGATCCCATAATTGGCAGCTGTTTTTTTTAATGTAGTTCCACAATTTATTATCAAAATTTGAGAAAACTGTATACAGACTGATTTTTCACAGAAACCTCATAAATAAAAATTACTTAATCTGATGCTGAAATTATTTATTTTTGATTATTTATTTCATATTAATCATGCATGAAATCACAAAATTTTGTATAACAAATATTTTAGTTTGAATAAGAGAGGAAAATGTAATTTTATAAATTTATTTTGTGCAGACCTTCGATTTTGGCGAAAATTGATCGCTTATTTAAAATTCGCCCAAAGTGTGGCAAAACAACAAAGTGCATGTTTTGGATCATTTTTGTATGTAGTTTCATAATTCAGTATTAGAATTTAAAAATCACTTACACAGGGTGATTTTTTTCATAGGAGCACTAAAAATAAAAATTAGTTGAGCCGGCCCTGGAATTTTCTGTCTTTGATTATGCTTGTAAATTGACAATTAATAGTATACTATATACCCACAATACGAGCTGATTCTAGTGATTAGTTTAAAAGATATTGCTTTAAGAAGTATTGGGCAAAACTCATAAATCACCCTGTAGTTCAATAATAAAAAGGCCCAGGCTTTTTTCAATAGTCATTTCTAATTCACCTAAGGGAACTCTATCTACCATAACATTTTGTCCCTTTCCTCGTAAATCACCCTGTATACAGGGGGTCCCACGACGAACTGCGGCGATCGATATCTCAAAAAGTAGATATTGGAAAAATTTTAAAATTTGGTAGTAAACTAATGTCGATTTATTACATTTTTGAATTGTTCGCAAAATTCTAGGCCTATTTTGTGTATCATGTCCTATACCTAGGTCTCTCCGTTTTTGACATACTTAAATTTTTATGTCAAAAATGACGTTTGCAGGCCCTAAAAGAATTATCAATTTTTCCTATAAGGAAGCGTTTATTTTCTAATTTGAGTTGAATTCTTACTTCTACTTTAATAGAGTTTTTATATTTTAATAAGTACCTATTAATACGGAGTGTTCAAAGATTAAGAATAAAAAGGAAATTGAGAAAATTGTCAAAAATCAATCAGTTAGGGCCAAAAGAGAAGCTCATTTGCAATTTAAAAAATGTGTAAAACTAATCCCAAAAATGTTTGGAAAACTTTAAGAATTTTTAATGTTATTGATAGCAATAATAACGACAGTCTGGGAATTAAACCAATCGGCAGCGAATTTTATTACAATTTGTTTTAGTTTTCAATATGTATCTCGCATTCTATTATGTAATGCTGCGAATGTAATATATAATAAATATACAGTAGACAGTGGGTCAGTGGGAAAATGACATTGCGACCGGCATAATAATTACCAGCGTCCTTAAATCAGAATAAGTTAAATCTGAACCTGAATTTTGAAAAAAATTGCATGCAAATTTGTACTAGTTTATGTGATCGAAATAAAAATAGTAGGCAACTGTGGCATAGCTTAACATGTTTTATTAAAATCAGAAATTATATAACAACCTCAAAAATTCAGTCAGTGTCATCTTGGCTTACATTAGAGAGGACTTTTATCGAATTGAATACCAATCACTTTAGCTGGTACTTTGCTAAGAATAAGTTAAGAATTGCATCAGTGCAATATTTCAAAATTTACAAGGTGGGGTGGGATACTTATTAAGTATAAATAGTTATATGCAAAACCGAAAAAGGTATCATAAAAAGTTTTATTCCTGCTGCAAGAATAACACAATGTATACATTTGTAAGTATTGTTCTGGTTGTTTTTTCTTACGATTATTTAGTGTGTGTGCATGAAAATTGCACCGACTTTTTTTAGTTTAGTATTAATTTAATTCCAACAAAATTATGACAAAATGATTATTGACATGTGGAAACTATTTAGTTTTTATATAATACATGAAAACAATATTATTTTGTATATTTTTAAGAGGCATTATTTCTCAGTCAAAAATGTTCATATTCTAACATCGTTTTTAATTTTAATCAAAATGTGTTTACAGAGAATTGAAAATATATAAAAGAAATTTGTTACATTTTGCCATCCAATAACGCGTGATTTTATAAGGAAAATACAAAAATATAATTTTTTCAAACAATAATTGATGAAACAGGCCTTGTTTAAATGCGTTGTTTAATTAAAATTCAGGTACTAAGTATACTTCAATATCCTGATATATTAGTTTTAAAATATTCATTTGGGGTTATCGTATAGTCAGCCAGAAGCCTCCGGCGGTGTTAGATCCGGATATTTAAATTTTTTAGGCTGGGAATTCAGTGAATATATGATCAATTTAGATCCACCTGTTGAATTTTAATTCTGAATTTAAATATTACTAGAATTAAAACTGTCTCGTGGTTGATCGACAGAAACAAAACAATATACGTAAGATAGTATTTTTTGACTTGCTGCAAATGTACAAAACTGTATACAATTTAGTTAAATCTCGAGTTAAATAAACATTATCTATCTATCTATACAGGAGGGTTACATTTTGTCAGATTTTTATTTTTAAAAGCGACAGCTGATGAATTTTCGATGTACGATATTTCAACTTAGAGACAATGGACCTATACCAAATTATAACTAATTTTATTTGGGATCGAAATGAGAATATTGGTAAAAAAAAATTGAAAAACAATTTGGGAAAAAAATTCCGAAAACCCCTGGAGAGTCCTTAAATTTTATACAGGTATTTGAATTTTTTTTAAATATCGGATACATTATGACAGGGTTTTTTGTTTTGGAAAAAATTTTATTTTTTGAAAAAGTTACCAGCGTATGAAATTTTTTGAAATTAAGAATCAAACACTAAAAAATAAAGATTTTTTGCTTTTGAAAAAATATTAATTTCTGTAAAATTACCAGCTTTGAAATTTTTTGAAACGTTTAAACTAAAATTCAAGCCATTAAAAATTTCAAATGCTGCTAACTTTTCTAAAAAGCAGTTTTTTCCAATTTACTTTCGGAATGGATTTCGTGATTTTTTTTGTAGAGTTAATGAATTTATATCTTTTGGTGTTTATGAGGTCTCTTGTCGTTTTTAAGTTATATCGATTTTTATACAAATTTTCAAATGGCAATATCTCCATTTTCGATTGGGCGACAAATTCCTGTCTTCATAGTAACCGCATAGTACAATTTTTTTCAAAACTACTAATAAAGAAGAGAATTTCTTTATTCACTTCATCCTCCAAATTTCTGAAACCTTTTGTCGAAATCAATTGTGAAGCTCATATTAACGAACTTTATGGAATCTCCTATTTTGGATTGTAAAATAACTACGACAAAAAAAAGAACGAATTTTTTTTTAAACTGCCAATTATAATACTAATTGTACAATTTCTTCCAGGTGGTGTTGGCCATAGCAATCTCGGCAGTATCTGCTGATCCAAAGGCAAAACCCAGCATTCTCGCCGCAGCTCCTTTGGCAGTCGCCCCTGCAGTAGGCCCACCAGTTGTAACCGCCTACAGCTCGCAATTTATCTCTCAGAACCACAACGCTTTAGTGTCACCACTCATAGCAGCTGCTCCCCTTGTAGCAAAGGCCGCACCTCTTGTAGCAGCTCCAATTGTAGCTAAGAGTGCACCTCTTGTAGCAGCTCCGCTGGTAGCTAAGAGCGCACCTCTTGTAGCTAAAGCTGCTCCAGCTCCAGTTGCAAAAGCAGCGCCACTTGCAGCTGCACCGATAGCTGCCAATGCTCGCTTAGTAGCCGCTGCTCCAGTAGCTTCACTGTACAATTCTGCCCAGATTATATCGTCTCCTTATGTTTTATCGCCATATTTATCTTCACCATATGTAGCACAAGCATATATTTGATTTTGTTGAAATGTAAAAACCAAATAAATATGTATATGTTCGTTTCTAACATTTTTTTATTGTTAATCACTTTTGCGAACTAAAACTCATAGTAAAGATGTAAATTAAATGCGTCAGAATTCTGTTATGAAGCAATATAAAAAATTTCTAATGGTAATATTTACTTCGCAAAAAATCTGTTTTAATTTTGGATAAAGGAATATTTATCAGATTATTTAAGCTTATAATTATGATATGAAACAAAGGCTCCTCGTCCTCATGGTTTAAATCTGGGTCAGACCCCGGTTGATACGATCACCCTTCGCCCCAAAATCCCTCATTCGCATGTTAAAATGTGGAACAAATAAGCATAATCAACAAGTACCAAGTACGAGACGTTGCGTTGAGCTGTTCCACGATCGATACTAATATGCATAATGAAGTCGGGGTGCTGCGAAATATTTGCGAAAAATTATTTTATCAGGTCGTTTGAATCTTTCCATTGTAGGTGAATATTCAAGGCAAGGCACAGAAATAGCAAATCGGAAGTTGGAACCTAGTAAGCGAAAGGCGAATTAACGCAAATTTCTTCAGAATTCAATTAAAGAAATTTGTTGTTACCTGTGCGCAAGTAATTACAAAAATTATATCGAATATACCGGGTGGGCCAGAAAATTTGTACGTTTGTCCATAACTTTTTTGTTTATTAACTGATTTTAATGGGCTAGTTGTCGTTGCTTAGGGAAAAGAACGGACTATCGACGAAAAGTTTCAAAATGGCCGTTTCTTTAAAATGCAAGATGGCGGCCTCGTTTGAAATAGACCTTTGTTTGGGCCAATTTTTTTGAAGAAAAAATGTCGAAATGATAGATCCAATAGAAAAAAGCAATAAAATGAACCTTTCTCTACATTTTAAGACATCGATGAGAAAAATCGGTCCATCAGGAGAGGAGTTATACGTAGCCATAGTTAAGAGATCATCTTTTTATCATTATTAAGATGTATTACTTAAATTGCGCTTGTTTCATTGGCCTATAACTTTTTTGATTATGAACCAATTTTAATGATCTTAGTGTCGTTGATTACATAAAAGAATGGACTACCGACGAAAAATTTCAAAAGAGCCGATTTTTTTAAACGCAAGATGGCGGCCGCGTTAGAAAATAGGTTTTTTTTGAAAAAAAAATATCGAAATGGCACATCCAATAAACTTTAATTAAGTAACCTTTCTAGAATTGAATTTATTTTATTTTGTTTGGCTTTTTTCAATTAAATGAAAATAAAATAATATTTTTTCTTCAAAAAGAATTGGCCCAAACAAGGGCCTATTTTCAAACGCGACTGCCATCTTGCATTTAAAGAAATTGGCAATTTTGAAATTTTTAGTCGATAGTCCATTCTTTTCTCTAAGCAACGACACTAAGATTATTAAAATCGGTTAATAAACAAAAATGTTATTGGCCAATGAAACAAGTGCAATTTAAGTAATACAGGTTAAGAACGACAAAAAGACGCTTTCTATAGCTCCACTCCCAATGGAACGATTTTTCTCATCGAAGTCTTAAAATGTAGAGAAAGGTCCATTTTATTGCTTTTTTCTATTGGATGTGTCATTTCGACATTTTTTCTTCAAAATGAATTGGCCCAAACAGAGGGCTATTTTCAAACGAACCCACCATCTTGCATTTTAAAGAATCAACCATTTTGAAACTTTTCGTCGATAGTCCATTCTTTTCTCTAAGCAACGACATCTAGATCATTAAAATCGGTTAATAAACAAAAAAGTTATGGGCAAATATAAAAACTGCAACATTTTTTGGCCCATCCAGAGTAAAAAAATTTTTTCTTAAAATATTTTCTTAACCTCCTCCAAAATCACCGAATGTAAATGTACTATATTAAAGTAACGCTATTGAACGTATAGTAAATGCAGAGGAAAAATAAAATATAGTAAAAAAATTTTGTTATGAAAGAACTTGATGGTAAAACTTGGAGGTTAAAAACTTAGATAATACCCTAAATGGAAATTATTTTCCTATTAGTAAAAAAATATTTCGAATGAATTGAAGCTTAAATTTAGAATATTAATAAATAATTTATGTTACAATTCTCTTTCTTTGCTTGATATGCATTATTTATTAATGACTTTGTTTAGGCTTTATACAAGCATAATAATAACAAACATATCCAAATTGACATACTTATATTGATGTTTCATCTCTAAACATGCTATTATTAAATTCATTGGACTATCTTTAATACATTATGAATATTGGATTAAAAATTAAAAAATTTTAAAATTAAATTAAAATTTTTTTTTTTCTCACCACAAAATTCATTCATTATGGTCACCAATTAAAAAACGAAGTCCACAAGAAGAAGTACATATTCTTTCGCTATTAGTAGCTCATCAGGTGGACGATTAATTATAGAAATTTGTTTCTTATGGTTACATGATATTAATTGTAAAATGTAAATTCAAGTAAATAACTTTGTTTTGCGAGATTAATCGTCCACCTGATGAGCTACTAATAGCGAAAGAATATGTACATCTTCTTGTGGACTTCGTTTTTTAATTGGTGACCATAATGAATGAATTTTGTGGTGAGTTAAAAAAAATATTTTTTAATAATTTGTTTTTAGACTTTCTGAATTTTATAATTTTTAATCCAATATTCATAATGTATTAAAGATAGTCCAATGAATTTAATAATAGCATGTTTAGAGATGAAACATCAATATAAGTATATCAATTTGGATATGTTTGTTATTATTATGCTTGTATATGTGCAAATTTACAAGCGATTCCAAATAATGACTGGATTAATTTACAAATTTTGTAGACTACTACCAACTACTACGAACAACACAAACGCCTTTTTTCTCATTTTTCGTATAAAATCAGACTCCCCAATAGAAAATGTTCTTTCTTTTTGTTGCTCCCATTTGCAGAAACAAAAAACTATCGGTTTACAAGCAATATTGATGTATCGATCAGTTTAATTGCTTGACCTTTGACGTTTCGACCATCTTGTGGTCGTCTTGACCAAAACTGCAAGCTTTCAAAATAATCATCAGCTGCACGAAGCTTTACCACGCTCTTACGTAATATTTATTATTAGATTGAAATGAATAAAAACGTATTGCTTCAGCAAATGCACACAATCTGAATATTACAAATGGGATTTTCCGCAGAAGTTTAAACACCCCCTTTTATGCGCCGTTCCTCCCCGAATACCAATTTGAGCTCCTGCTTTTATTCAAAAGGTCGTAGAGATTGAAATCTGTGCCATATACATTATATATGCAAAACAATCACATTTAACACTTTCCCTTGAAAAATTCCAACTGGACGAGGCAACGCAGTGAATTTTCCGTAAGAGCGGGGTTGTTCACCTATAAAATGTTTGAAAAGCCGTTGCCACGACAACCTAATTGATCAAATAAGAGATAAATTTTTCCCGCATGGCTTGTGGTTTTCTTTTCATTGTGTCTGCACTCGCGATCGACTCACTTATGAGGTAATTTTTGTGTTCCAAGTTTCTTAATTATTAGTTTGCTAATGAGTTAATAAAGGCAACAGGTAAGGGAATTTTTATGCCTCAGAGCTTCACGTCGTTTATTGATAAATTTTGACGTTAATATTGTATGTGGTTTTATAGATTTCTTGGATGGTATTACTCACACGAGCTATGTCGCAATTGTTTTGTTGGGTGAATTTTATATTTTATATTCTTACTTGATTTCGTTAAAATTTGCTACGATAATGCAAGAAATAAATTAGAAAATTTTGAATAGGCAATTTTTATATAGACGAGACGCGGCCTTGATGGTTCATGGCTACCATGCTTTATTTATTTATATTGTTTTTTTTAAACTTTAGGACCCAATATCTCAAAAACGGCTTATTCGTTCACAGGCAAAGTATATATTTTTGAAATCAGAAATATGTGCTCTTTAAACACGTAGATCCACACACTGAGTGTTTCGTTTAATGAATGAAGGTTATGCAGAAATATTACATTTCCGACGTTCATTTGTTTTTTCTGACAACTAATTCTAAAAATATAGAGCAAAATATAAATCTTTTGTCTTTACAATTTTTTAACTCGTCAATAAACTGCTGGAAGGGGAGGAATGACAGGGTGAGTCAACGGTGCGATAAAGTCCAACACTTTCTTTATTATCGATAATAAAACCAAAAAATGTATATACAAGTTGTAGGAGACCAAAATGTCTACATTTTAAAATTAGTTAGAAATCTACGGGGTGATTCATGAAAGTCGGGCAAAATACCAATAATTAAAAAAATGCTGACAAATTAATTTTTTTCTTAATTATCACCCCGTATAGTTCAAATTAATTTTAAAATGTAGCCATTTTGATCTACTACAACTTCCTCCTTATAAAACTTATGTTTGTATTATCGACAATAAAGGAAATATTGGACTTTCTCGCACAGAACTCACCCTGTACAGGGTGATCATTTTAAATGCCTCACTCGATTTTCCTGCTTTATTCTTCACCTAGGAAAAAAATTCAAAAACCACCCTTGTGTACTTTTTTCCGAGGAATCCGATTCCGAAAAGATAAAAACAATTGAATGTCAAAGAAAAAAGTTATGGCCGAAAAACTGAAAAAGAAAAAAATATACACCCTGTATATTAATGCGGAAATGGATATGTGACATTTCACTGATTGTAAATGTGTATCGGATACATATTTTTCACTTCCGGTTTGACCGGAAATTGCTTTAATTTTTTTATTTTAGGTGATACACCCTGTATATTGAGCTCAGTTTAAAGAACTTTTCTTTATGAATTCAGCAATATATAACATACTATCATTGTCTTTCATATTTAATAAGATATTGGGGTTTTAATTTAAAATAACACAAATATATGTTATGAAATAAAGTCATCCATGAAAACAAACAAAAGCATTTAAATTATTTATTTATTTCAAAAACAAAAGAAGATATAGCATAATAACTTATATTCTTTAGTTTTTGAAATAAATAAAAAATAATTTAAATGCTTTTGTTTGTTTTCATGGATGATTTTATTTCATAACTTATATTTGTGTTATTTTAAATTTAAACCCCAATATCTTATTAAATATGAAAGATAATGATAATATGTTATATATTGCTGACTTCAGAAAGAAATGTTCTTTAAACTGAGCCCAATATACAGGATGTATCACCTAAAATAAAAAAATTAAAGCAATTTCCGGTCAAACCGGAAGTGAAAAATATATATCTGATACACATTTACAATCAGTGAAATGTCACACATTCATTTCCGCATTAATATACAGGGTGTATATTTTTTTCTTTTTCAGTTTTTCGGCCATAACTTTTTTCTTTGACATTCAATTGTTCCTATCTTTTCGGAATCGGATTCCTCGGAAAAAAGTACACAAGTATGGTTTTTAAATTTTTTTCCTAGGTGAAGAATACAGCAGAAAAATCGAGTGAGGCACTTAAAATGATCACCCTGTACAAGCGTAGATATGAGAGTCCCTCAGGGCACATTACCTGGTCCGATTTGGTTCTTCCTTATTGGTAAAAATGTTCATCAAAGACTAGACTTTTTATTTAAATATTAAATTTAAATTTAGAAATTTTATCGGTGTTTTTTTTAATGCAATAATTGGCCATGTGTCATCTCTTGAACTGGCTTTTAATTCTCACCAAACAATATCGAAATTTACTCCATACTTATTTAGCAGCATTTGAAAGTGAAAACATAACAATTTTAAATCGAGTACCATGTTCTAATTGATATTGTAAAATGGTTATAAAACTAGCAACACACGCTCATTCTTTACTTAATTACCAGCATGGGACTAGATTGATAAAAATAAAATGCAGGTCATTTCTAAACTCAGCTTTGGTTATGTAATGAAACAATACAATGTAAATGTATATAAGTTCTTAATTTCAGCGCGATAAGCAATGAGTAATTTACATGTATGGTAGCACAAAGTTTTACAGTATACTTTAATATAGTGTAGAGTTAGAGTGTAGTCATATTTAGATTGTACAACACTCTTATTTTAACCTCAGTGAATCAGGGCGTTATATTGCCAAATACGGACAGGTATATTGAAAGAAATATTTTTTCGGGTGAGTACCTATTTAAACACTCTTATAGATTGTACTAATAATTTGCCGAACAAGAATGTTTTATTGCACTGACGTTTCATTTGATCGCCTTCTATCCAAAGCCCAACCTGGAATAAAAGGAAATATTCTCACAGAACTTTTAGTTTCGTGTGTTGTTTTTCTCATCACCTTTCTCAAGAATTACAAAGAAACAAACATTATAGACAATAAAAAACTATACAGAGTAAATTTTAAAGGCCGGGCCTATACTCTATTTACTGAACAGAAATAGTTAAGCGCCTCCCCACAAATGCGCGCTAAATTTAAATTGAATGTTTCTATTGGTCGAATTTTTAAAACCTATTTAATACAACGAACCACACTGTGTTCCAAGAGCAAATTTGATCTTTATCGAGCATTCGTTTTGGTGTTTTGACGTTCTGTGCAGAGATTCCCCTAATCACTGGTTCCGTGGTTTTGACTGTGTTGTAAAGTTTACTGTTGAGTTATTCGTTATTCCCATTCATTTCATCAAATGATGGAGATTTAGAAGAAATATGTCTATCTATCGATCAAGGAAATACATTAAGCAGTTATGAGAAGGAAATCAAGAAATGATGATGTTGCCTTGCGTGTCCAATAACAGGGCGTCGGCGTCGGTACCATCTGGCATGTGGTATACTAAATGCATTTTTAAATCTAACCACATGTGAATGCAATAATTTAATAGTTTATTCTATTTTATAAAGGCAATAAATTTATAAATTTTATTGAAAAACTTTCGAAAGAAACGAAAACAATCACATGAAATAAACGTTTTTTGTGAATCCACAAAATGAACTTAAAATGCAATAAAATCACGAAAGACAATACAAACTCAATGGCAATAAATTTGCAGAAAAATCAAAATCTGTACTTTTACAATATTTTTTTTTTTTGATTTTGTTATTAATAACACGAATATTTGTGAGGGCTCTGTACAATAGCCCCATATTTATCGTAGCAAGCAGCACATTTTACAAATATATATTTTACCTAGCTTACCAAAGAAGCAGAATTAGGGCAATCATTATAATGCAACAATATTACCCAGCAAAATATGTTATTCCAGACGCTCTCTTGAAATGGAAATTGTATGTAATTATTTTCAGCAGTAAACATTTTCGTACTATGAATATTAATCGGTAACCTTAATTACCGTTCATTCAATGGTAGTAATCGGTGATAAAGTAGCCCATACCCTTGAACTCATTAAAGCACGCATTATTAGAAATGGAACGCGTATCACACAAAAATGTTTGGGAATTGACATTAAAAACAATTTTCCGGACGACGAAAAGTTATGTAAGTGCCTCACTCGATTTGCCTGCTTTATTCTTCACCTAGGAAAAAAATTCAAAAACCATACTTGTGTACTTTTTTCCGAGGAATCCGATTCCGAAAGGATAAAAACAATTGAATGTCAAAGAAAAAAGTTATGGCCGAAAAACTGAAAAAGAAAGAAATATGCACCCTGTATATTAATGCGGAAATGGATATGTGACATTTCACTGATTGTAAATGTGTATCAGATACAAATTTTTCACTTCCGGTTTGACCGGAAATTGCTTTAATTTTTTTATTTTAGGTGATACACCCTGTATATTGAGCTCAGTTTAAAGAACATTTCTTTCTGAATTCAGCAATATATAACATATTGTCATAATCTTTCATATTTAGTAAGATATTGGGGTTTAAATTTAAAATAACACAAATATATGCTATGAAATAAAATCATCCATGAAAACAAACAAAAGCATTTAGATTATTTTTTATTTATTTCAAAAACAAAAGAAGATATAGCTATTCTTTAGTTGTTGAAATAAATGAAAAATAACAAACAAAAGCATTTAAAATAATTTAAATTATTTTTTATTTATTTCAAAAACTAAAGAATAGCTATATCTTCTTTTGTTTTTGAAATAAATAAAAAATAATCTAAATGCTTTTGTTTGTTTTCATGGATGATTTTATTTCATAACATATATTTGTGTTATTTTAAATTTAAACCCCAATATCTTATTAAATATGAAAGATAATGATAATGTTATATATTGCTGAATTCAGAAAGAAATGTTCTTTAAACTGAGCTCAATATACAGGGTGTATCACCTAAAATAAAAAAATTAAAGCAACTTCCGGTCAAACCGGAAGTGAAAATTTTTTATCTGATACACATTTACAATCAGTGAAATGTCACATATCCATTTCCGCATTAATATACAGGGTGTATATATTTTTCTTTTTCAGTTTTTCGGCCATAACTTTTTTCTTTGACATTCAATTGTTTTTATCCTTTCGGAATCGGATTCTTTGGAAAAAAGTACACAAGAATGGTTTTTTAATTTTTTTCCTAGGTGAAGAATAAAGCAGAAAAATCGAGTGAGACACTTAAAATGATCACCCTGTACAAGCTAAAAACTTAAAGCGTATACAAATTCCCTACTTGTAAAAATAACGATGACCAATTCACGAAACATAAAAAATTCTATTCTACATCGCATGAATTTAAAGATGCCCCATAGCCCCGGTAAATGCAAAATATACTTAATAATACCCAATTTATACACCTACAGTCTAATTTACCGCACGTAACCCATGAGTGTTTTTAATGCTTTTTAAAGATTAATGGACTTTTTATTGATCGGTTATATCTATGCCAGCTAATCAGAAACGAACCTGCTGAAGGTCAGGGGCGATTAAGTATTCTTATTAGAAAATATGTCACCAGGTAAAAACGTTAATTGTTTTAATTGATTGTTATATTATACAAAATTGAAAATATAAATTAATCTATTTTTTCACAACGCACGAACGTCCTAAAAGTAAATTTAAGGTGCTGTTTTTACAATTCAATTCAATTGCCAGGTTCAAGATAACTACAAAATTTCAAAAACATTCTTTCCAATCTTTACTTTCTGGTAAACTAGAACCTTACTTTAGAAACTACAATAAATATCAGTATTTACTGCCATGTCATTGGTCGAACATTTGAATGGAATTCGTTCATCAAAAATTGAATTTTGATACTTTAAAATCCACAATTACTTTTTTAGCTTTCAATTATTGTATATATAGTAATAAATTGATAAGCAGATGTGCCAAAGTAACATGAAATGTACACCATTGACCGATCGATGTCTTTGATAGAACGAAAAAAGCTACAGTGGGCCAAAGAAAGAGGTAACAGTCACATATCTATCGGAACTCGATTTTAAAACTGACACTATTTTAGAAGAACTTGCTTCATTATGCGCACCTTGGGGTCCCCCAGACCAAAATTTCGAACAATCATTGGGAAGGTAACAGACAACGATATCATTAAATCAAAGTCTAAATTCATTTTTCCAGATCTAGACATGCATCTAAAATCTCAATGGTTAATAACGACTGTCTTAAAACGAGTTATCGGGACAATACTCGACGGAGCAGTTTGCCACCGCTGTACAAAAACCAGTTCAACTCATACGATAGGTATGAGAGAGAAAAAGAACTGGGTGGGGAAACCTCTGGTTATGGAAGCGACAATCCTAATCAAACCCCAGATTGCGTTCGATCGAATTGGCACCAATCCGGTTATGAATCTTCTTCCAGCAGGGACGACAGGCCCAAATGGGGAGACAAAGGAGTCGGAGTCGGCAAATTCTGGCAGCCGAAGGAGGAAGCGTTTAACGAAAACCAAATGAACGAACCACCTAACTGGGTGAAAAGGGGGTTACAAGATGGCGAAATTGTCGTATCTAACACGTCGCCAGCCGAATCTCCCGAGCAAAGGTATGAAGAACCGGAGAGACCTTGCACTGGATCGAGCTATTCACATAATCGGTAAGACCTCCATGATATTGTTAGGTTTGGTTTGAGTGTACTTTAAGCACGTTAGATTGACTCATATCCTTAAAGAGTCCAAATTGTCTACCAATTATTACTATATATTGAGCAAAACTGCTTTTGTTATCCTTAATAACGAATATCGATGATAGTCGACGCTTTTGCCTCATTCCTAGTTGAACTGTCTCTTAAACTTCAAAATTTTAAACTCTGCTTCAAACTGTTTTCGTTTGGCAATCGAACAAAAAATTAAATTCATGACTACTTGTTTATATCTTGAGGCAGTCGTTTTATAATTGAAATATGGCAGAATGAAAGACTCAGTTTCCTCTGCAAAATTTTCTCAAGCTCTCCCAAAATGTATATATTGGTTTCATTACTTTTTCTCTTGATTTCAGCAATACGTATATCCGGGGGCAGAACATCCCCATAGACTCGGTGGAGCTAGCAGAAAGAGAAAGAAAAAGGCAAGTCGCCATGGCCCACCAAGATGCAGTACGTCAACAATTAGAAGAGCGGGAACGAATGCGGCGGGAAGAGCGCCAGAGGAGAATTCAAGAGGAACATGAAGAGGAATTGAGGATAGAGAGGGAGCAAGAAGTAGAACGACAAAGGAAAGAAAACGAACTTAAGAAAATCAGGGAAAAGCAGGAAAGGGAACGAAGGCGAAAAGAAGCCATTCAGGAAGCAATTGAATTGGCGCAAAAGGCGGCACAGCTGGAAAAAACAAAAAGAATAAATAAGCAAGTGAACAATAACGACAAGAACATCACAGAAAATATCACTGAAAAAGATAAAATGTCAAGCTCAGATGAAAATGATCTGATTATCAAAGCTGAAACTGACAACCAACCAAGAGACGAAAAGAAAACCAACAACTGTGAACAGTTAAACAACACCCGAAACATAACACCTAGGAACGAAATATTAAATAACGAAATTAACAATAACCTAGACATACGAGCAAAGGCCATAGAATCTCCAACATCTCCCAGGAAAAGTCTCATCGACAACAAGCCTCCAACACCCCCTATGCCCACGTCCAAAGAAAATTTAAACAACCAAACGTACAACCAAAATAATATTAACAACAATGTGGCGGCAATCCCATTATATACACCAAGAACCGAGAATTTGGCTCTAGTTATTCAGACACCACTGGATGCCTTTCAAAACGTACAATACGCCCTCTTAGTGCCGGCAACGCCACAGAACATCCCTATGGCAGTTCCCATTAACGCACCCCAGACAGATCGAGGCTGTAACACTTCACGAACAGAAAACAGGATATTAACACCGACGCAATATAGGATCAAGAACAGAGGCGTGTGCGACAGCAGCACCCAAACGGAGGATTCTGATTTTGGCCGAATTGGAACTGCGGATAATAAAGAGAAATATTCCAGGGAAAAATTAACCAACTTGGAGCTAACGTACGACAATAGGAATAGAAAAGAAAGAAGAAGTAGAAGTGAGAGCGTAGAAGAGAGGCCTAAATGGGGCGCCAATAGACCGCCAACGAGGTATTTGAAGCAGAGCGAAAAGGATCCCTTGTATCAAAGGAGGAAGTTGAGGCAAAAAATGAGAGACAATAAAACGTATGACGATAAAAACTCCAGTGATGAAAGCCAAACGGCTACTACTCCTAGGTCTTACAGGAAGAAAGGCTATGTGGAGAAGCGACACTCGCGGGCGCTTTGGAGGAAAAACGACCAAGTATTCACAAGAAACATTAGAATGTATCAAACGGAAATTGTACCACTAGAATCGGATAGGGATCAAATTTATTACAAGGAGCACGATTGTTGTTGTGTTTGCAGGTGCGAACGACGTAAAGCGTCCAGGGAAAATGTTAAGGTTGACATATTAAAAATTGAGCACACTTCTCCAAGAGAAAACATGCAATATAAATCAGAAGTGATCCAAAGGTCTGACAGATTACCAGACTGTAACGATGAATCAAATAGTAATATTCTGGATAAATTGTCTTCTTTACATAACGGTTTGTTATTGAGGCAGGAACAATGGGATAACTGTCCAAGTACCCCCTCTCTTTCACCGTCAAATAGAAACTAGCAGATTGTATGTTGATAGTTTTGGTCCAATTTTTTAAATGGAAATACGAATGAATGTTAACAATGTAGAGTTAAATCACATTTTATAATTTTTTATACTGCTGAATGCCTTATGTGTAACTTTATCGTAGATTAAAGAATGGAGGACTTCTTGAGCAAGAAGAAGGAAACTGCTCCCATTTTAGATTTGTCTAAAGCTACTGTCAAATCAGCTGAAGAATTTAGAAGATTGCTGGAAAAAGTTCCGGATTTTAAGATAAAAGCAGAGAGAGTTCCTGCAGAGCAAGTGAAAGTAAAAGATAAAAATTTCAAATTCAAATCAGGAAAGAAAGATCTGAAGGCCATGAAAGAACGATACGCTTTTATGGATCCCTTGCCGGTGGAAATGAAGAATTTAAAAGTTGAAGACTTGGCAGCGGTTTCGATCGACTGGAAAATGTTGACAATTCTTCGTCCAAAGAGCAAAGTGGAGGAAAACTATTTTTCAAGGTAAAATTTATTATTTAGGCAAATAACTCAATAAAACGTTATATCTGTGACTTTCAGATTAGTAGAGCTGGGTAAGTTGCAAAACAAGAGCAGAGCACAGGAGAAAAGGCAGTTTCAGCTGGACCCGCAGATTAGGAAAATAAAAAATAAATCTGGCGTTGTTGAAATGCGGATCATCTCCTGCCCGGAGTGCGGTGAGGATTTTTGCAACGGTAATTACACTATAGCAAATTCTTGAATTAGGTACACTGTACCAAATTTCTTAAATTCGGTTATGCGCAACCTGATTATTCACACAGACGAAAATTTGTATTGTTAAACTCTAATTTAAAGGAAAATTTTCTGGTTTCTGGAAATCAAAATTTTGATTATAGGCGATCTTTGCCGAATTCTGTGGGTCCACTTCTTCTGTTTTTAGGGAAGAGTTGCTGTAAATTTGGATACGACTCTTTCGCTAGGATACCAGAAGTTCCACAGGTTTCTCAAAAACTATTGTCCCCGGAGTCTGGGAAAAAAATTAAGAGAAAAGTAAAAAGAAGGTCTCGTTCCAAGAGCAAAACGAAAAAGAAAGGCAGTGCGAAATCGAAATCCCCTAAAAGAAATGTGTCCAAGAGTAACAAGAAAACGAAATAAATTGTATATTATTGACTACAAAACTCAATAAAATCGAAATACACATTGTACTTTCTAACGTTTTATTTAACTAAACAAATATATAATTATTCCCACATTAAATATTAATTTACCATGCCCTTAGGATTCTTAGGAAGAAACAATTTTTTTTGTTTGGGGATGAGAATTGATTCCCATAAAAGAAAACGCCAATATAGTTTTTAACTTTAAAAATCAAAAGGAAACAGAGGTACCTAGTACTATTGAGCTGTGGTATATATTTTTTTCTAATAGATTAGATGCAACATATACATTTATGAAAAAGGAGATCGTACTATGGAAAGGGTAAAATGAACATTCATTATTAAAAGCAATATCTACATAGTTGTAGAGAAAGTCACGCCCACCCGCCATTATGAGGCTAAATTATTAAATAAATCTTTAAATAGGTAGCTATTTTCACAATATTCTAATCACAAATAATTTTTATTCGTTTAATAAATCAGAGTAAATTGTTAAAGATGCACAAGTACACGCAGTATAATATGATAGTTTAAACAATTTCAGCATTTTTAGCTTCTTAATGGTGGTACATACCACGTGAATCCAACTACCAATCAAAATGCTGACAACTCTTTGTCGCCACTGTTCCTATAAAGTCTCTGTGGCAATTATGAACTACCTACTGCCATCTAGTGCCCATGAATGTCAGTTTACACTTTTCAAATGTTAGCAAATTACAGATAACTATTATATACTCGATATATTAATTAATTACGAAAACGACCATAACTTTTTAACGTTGTTTATAAAGCACTAATGGAAAAGAGAGTTTAATGGCTTTTAAAAAAGCCATGATTACGTTTTAATAACAATTTTATAATTTGACGAGACAGGATCTCTGTAATATTACTCCCGTTAGTATATGCTACTTACCGATAGAGGGCGTGACTAGTACATTTTGAAAATATTTTGATAAACCGAGCTAGGAATTCTAATAAGTTGATTAGAAATAACGAATATTTTTAAAAAGGTCTTCAGATTGGACCAAACAATAACCTTAATGGTTACAAAATTCTTTTGATGCATTTTCAATGTTTCGATAACCAGCGAGTGAGCAACTATCTCCGACGTGTATTATGATATAGTCTTGCTAATTCACATTCAAAGTGAGAGATAATACTTCTGAAATCAATAATAGATGTATTTTGTGACGAGCAAAAATTTAAAAAAGAAATATCTATGGTTCATTAATAAGAATACCAAAATTTGCATATTAGCGACTAAAACCTAAGAACATAGGAAAAGGCTAATTAGTCAGAACCTCAAAGTAAAAAAACATGTTTGTATATTTGTAGAAAATTAACTTAACAGGAAGAAATACAAAAAAATAACGCATTAGGAAACTACGATAAATTATTAAATTTCATTATTGTATCTCTAAAGTTTTCTACAACTCTTGACTCCAACTTGGATACTCTAATATATTCTTTTGCAAAATCACTCTTTAATTTTTCCATATCTTCCTCTAATTTCTTTATATCTTCCTTATAATTTAAAATCGTCTTATTATTACTGCGCGATTTTTCTTCTATTTCATCTTTAAACTTGGAGATCTCCTGAGAAAACTGATCTACACTATTTAAATAAAGTTCTTTAATATCCTTATACTCGTTTTGTAAATTCGCAAAACATTCCTGTAGTGCCAACAGCTTCTTTTTACACTCCGGCTCTTGCTTTGCCAGATCTAGTTTGTCGCCACTCAACTTTTCTAAAGTGTTCGATATGACTTTTAAGTCCTTCTCGTAATTTATTAATATTTTTACGTTATCGACATTAAAATGAAATTGATTGAGGACCCTTAAACAATCTGCACTGTGCAGTAGCACATCATTTTCTAGAGCCAAACCGTCTCCAATATTCACGTCATCATTGTTTAACATTTCAGATTCAGATTTTAAAGTCTCAACCGTTTGCAAAATGTTATGGTAATCCCTTTCAGTTATTCTTTGCTGCAGAAGATCCTTGTCTATAGTTTCCAGACGGTTTAATTCATATTCCTCATTTTGCATTTCCCACTTAAGAGCTTCTATTTGCTGTTTTTTTTTGAGATATAATTTTTCTTTACTCGCTTTTAAATCTTTCATCTCTTCATGACTATTCCTGGTACCTTTATACTCCTCTAAAAAATTATTTCTTTCATTAAGTTCCTTATTTGTAGCATTTTCATTGATTTCATTTAAGAGTTCCTCTTGCTCCATTAGGAGTTTACTGGTATCTTCTTTTGTTTTGAAAACTTCAAGTCCCAATGAATCTTTCTCAATCAACAAATTTTGCGTGAAAACTATAAAGTGAATGCATACTTTAAAAAAGTTTTTTGTTCTTAATGGTTTCGGCTGATAAATGTCCGATAATGTTAATTTTAAAGAATGAATGTTTTCCAACAATTTACTTAACTGCAGAAAGAGACGCTCCTCTGGTTCCAAATCTGTCATAATAACATCGTTTTCTAATATGACGCCTGTTAAATAGTTTATTGTATCATTGTAATCGGCTAAAAATCTGCTGTAAAATTTAAAGCACAGTTCCTGATCTGGGTGCAACAAATTCTCCTTTTTAACTTGAAATTGCTGCCAACATTCCTTTATTAAATTCAACAAATCCTCTACGTCGCTCATTTTTCTAGAAGAAAATTAAACTAGTTAACTCTGCATTAAATACAGAAAATCACACGCAGCTCAAGAGAAGAACGTTACTATGATTCTTAACTTCATGCGGCCAATTTTCGACTTATATAAACTGTACTTTTAAACAGTTCCCTCTGAAAATTTGAAGTGTTTCATCATAGCATTGTTATCATTGATTGACCAGGAAAAATTTTAACCCGCATAAGTATTTCGTATTACGCCATAATAAAAATATAAAAGAAAGTTAACTATAACAACTATTTAGGACTCGTGAGTAGCACTGTCAGTGCCAGCTAATTTTAACGTCCAAATTGATTATAATATTCAACTTCTTAGTCAAACTGATAATATATAGGATATTTGACAAAAAAATAATGTATAAAAAGCACCTTACCTTCAGAAAGCTACAGTGGTGGTGACGTAAATATTCTTCTTGAATGTTTTGACTAATAATAACTAATTACGGTTAAATAAATACTTTCAAAAAATAGTCACCACACAAGTAAATCCAAAGGTAAATAAAACCGTTAATCGTTAATTATGAAGTTCTGTCAAATTTCAAATTCATTAGTTCAGTTACGGTCGATAAAGTAGGAATAAATAAGCACACATTTGTTTTATGAACTGTTGAATGTAGGGGATAGGAGTGCGTTCGATATATCGCCTCACAGAATGGGTATCCGTTACCTAAAAATCCTAAAATTCGACAGAACTAACATAACACACTTTAGAACATAACTGTAACTTTGGATTTAAAAAACACACACAAATCGGGGAAAGAGAAAACTGGATGTTGTTGTTATATCTTTGGTCAAGTATTTTGTGGAGGTTATTACGGCATAATAACCTCGCATGTGTGAATTTAGTTTAATGCCTACAATAATTTTAAAATTTTTCGTGGCATGCGAATATGTATTGTCGTATTTTTACCTTATTTTCATTTAAAAAGCAAATATAACCTGTATTTCTTACGAAATATTTGGTAGTGATGACATTGAAAACTTATTTGGCCATAACGCGAAAGCAAAACCAACATGCTTAATAAACATTCAAATATTTACTTATTTGTGACACAGAAATTCGTCTAAAGATATTAGGCTCTTTGGCTATATTTGTGAACGCACTCCTCAATAACGGTATTTTCACTTTTTCGTGTTGGTACCGAATAATTTACCCGACTTTCCCCTTCCCGCCAGTTTAAATATTTGTTTACCCAGCAATTTTCATTCTACCGTTGGTGTTGTGCTTCCGATATCTGTTTTGCTTAAGTTTAAACTTGAAATATTTCCGACATGTATATAAAAATTAGGAAATTAGGTGCCCTCCAAGGGGAAGGCGATACTATAGTGAATATTTCTAAGATGGCTATGATACAAGAGCTACGAGACCTAATAGAGAAGGAAGTTGAGGTTAAGCCAGCACGACAAATGTTGTTGTACAAAGGCAAACAGGTAATTTAATTCCAGTTACAAAAATCAAAATATAAAATTGTTACTTAAAAAAATGTGTTTTTTAGTTAATAGACGATCATCGTGTGATGGATTATGACATTCAGTTAAACGATGTGATACAGTTGATAATAAGGCCGCCAAAACAATCAACGGAAGAATTGGAAAGAGATAAGGAAGATAAAGAGGAGACAGATAAAAAAAAGGACGATAAAGAGGCTATTATAGATGCCCAGAGTAAATATTATAAAGTTGGAGACTTAGTTGATGTTAGGGTTGTAGATAACGGTGCATGGTACGAGGCAGTTATTGCACGGATCTACGTAAAGGGGCCTACAAGCAATAATGGGGGTAATTTTGAAGAAGATACATTGACATTCGCAATAAGAAGGTGTGTAAGTGTTGGCTTAGCGATAGATATGGTGGGTTTATAAACCATTAAGTATTAAGAAGTAGCCACTATGCATTATCCACTAAACATTATGAAGTAGGATTTGGACTGAGAGGGTTTATAAACCACTAACCACTGCGACGTGCCATCTTTGCGCATGCTCACATTGCTCACTTCAGAGTTTTTTATTTGTCTGTTGTTATTGTTGTTAACTTCTAAATAATTATTTTATACTTTTATAGTGTATTTTTTGACTTAAGAGTGCGTGTTGGGACAGTGTTTTATTTATAGTATAGACTTTTGACATATGTATTTTAAAACTAGGGTCTTTTTTATCATAAATTAGTCTATATTTCATAATTAAGTCCATAAGTAGTTCATCATCAATTTCCATTTTAAAAAAAATAAAAATATCGCATGCACAGAGCACCGTCAAAACACCAAACTTTTCAATCAGCTGGCAGCTGGCGGCAACTTCATGGTCGAAGTGCGTGACATATCGATGTGACGCTTTACGCGCAGCCGCACTTGAATTTCCACTAAACATTATGAAGAAAAGATAAAAGTTGGCCAACTTTGTAATGTTTAGTGGTTAGTGGCTAATGCATAATGGTGTTTATAAACGCCCTTATGGGAATCCGTACATTTATCTTATAATTCTTACTGGCAAATGGCTAGTGTTTAGTAGTTAGTGGTTTATAAACCCACCAATAGATTTTTACTTTATTAAATTTTAGCGCCGATCATGTGATCACATTTGAAGAAGAAGTAAAGTTTGACGAGATTAGGCCTAGGTCATACTATATTTATAAATCATCTGAGCTAGATAGAGGAATGGTCGTGCTAGCGAATTATAATATAGAGGAAACAAAATCTCGAGGTCCATGGTTAGTAGTTACTTAAATTTGACGTAATTTTTCATTCTCATTATTCCTAATTCATAAAGGTAACGTATCGATAGAATTTACACCAAGTGTACTAATTATTTTTGCATACGTGCTGTTGTAATAGAAAAACCGAGACAATCGATACTCAAAAATTAATTGTACAGTGACTAATTTATTCATGCAGGTACGATTTTAAAGTAGAAGAAGCCACAAGAACTTCTGTAAAGGGCACGATCTTAGTGGGACAGGATAAAACTCCCATAGAAAATTGTTTTATTAAGTTTGTCGACGAAATTATGAGAATAGAGGAGCCAGTATTATTGTCTGAAAGAAATGAGGATGTGTTGGAGAAGCCACCACAGAGTAAGACATTTTTAATTCATAAAAGTGGTTTTAAAACGTATTTTGTCTAAATTTTTTGAATTGTTGCATAAAATTATTTCTCCACAATTTTCATCTTTATTTTCAAGGAAAGTACCCGTACAATTGCGATAAATGTAAGGATGTAACAGACAAGAAATGTAGAGAGTGTGGGTGCCGAATCTGTGCCGGAAAGGAAAGTTGTGACACCATAATTTTATGTGACGAATGTGACTATGGCTTTCACATTGCTTGCTTAAATCCTCCACTTGAGTCTGTCCCAGAAGAAGATGAATGGTGAGAATAATTCTAAAACAAATTAAACAGGGAAATTGATAAATATATAGATAATGAAAGTGCGGACCTACGCATAGGCCATCACTTAAAATTTGAATAACTCTCTTATTTAAACTTGTCGCCATTTTTTTAAATAAAAACTACCCTGCAATTTATTTAAATATTTATTTTCTTGTACCTTTAGATGTTCGCACCAATTCAGTTAACTGCATTAACTCTACAACTGTTTATTTATTTTATAATTAGAGATATATTGCTCTTTAAGGTATTGCCCAGAGTGCAAAACAGACGACAGCGAAATTGTTAAAGCTGGAGAAAAATTGAAAATCAGCAACAAGAAAGCCAAAATGGCCAGTAACAAGGGGGAATCTAGCAGGGATTGGGGGAAGGGAATGGCATGTGTGGGAAGGACAAAAGAATGCACAATAGTCCCAAAGGCTCACTATGGACCAGTACCCGGTGTTGAAGTGGGAACTTGTTGGAAATTTAGATTACAGGTATCTATAAACGATGCTATCGATAATACTTACATATATATTGTTGGACGACGAATATTTGTCTAAAACAGCAAACGATAATTTTTCTCTCAGGTGTCAGAAGCTGGTATACATAGACCGCATGTGGCTGGTATCCACGGCAGGGAAACAGATGGGGCATACAGCTTGGTTTTGAGTGGAGGTTATGAAGATGACGTTGATAATGGTGAGGAGTTTTATTATACAGGCTCTGGAGGTCGAGACCTCTCCGGAAACAAGAGATGCAGTGAACAGAGCTGTGATCAGAAGTTAACACGTATGAATAAGTAAGTGATACAAATGCATTTAATTATTTATTTGTTATATTCATTTCATTGTTTTTAACAAGTTTGAATCCATCATTGTAATCGATAGTAAGTCAATATTCGTTTTAGCCTAAAATCAAAAAATCAAATAAACAAAAAAGTAATAAACGATCTCTAGGAGTATAATTTTTTTTGCACACCTTTATTGATAGGGTTAAAACTTTTTAAATTTTTTATGCGTTGTTATTTTCTGACAAATCTTAGGGCCTTGGCGATGAACTGCAACGCTCCATTCAATGACCAAGCAGGTGCTGAATCCAAGGACTGGAAAAAAGGTAAACCTGTTAGAGTGGTTCGTAACTACAAAGGCGCGAAGCATTCCAAGTTTGCTCCCAAAGATGGCAACAGGTACGACGGCCTGTACAAAATTGTGAAATACTATCCTGAAAAGGGGAAATCCGGTTTTATTGTTTGGAAGTATATGCTGAGGAGGGATGACCCTGCGCCAGCGCCTTGGGAGAAAGGAGGACAGGAACTGGAAATGATTGTAAGTACAAATAATTTGAAAAACGTGTGGCCCAAATGGAGTAATATTGAAATTAACCAATTTTTCCTGTTTCAAATAACCCTGTAAAAACTTTATTTCTTGAAATTCACTTTAATAAGATGATTTTATTGAAACATCAGGGCAACAAATACCGGAAACAGATTTGGGATTGTTCCAGCATTTTAAAATGGAATTAAATTTTTTATTTGATGCATTTTCCAATTATAGAAAGTTTGTTTTATGCTTATAATAATTATAATTGTAATATATTTACTTTTTTTTTAATATACTTTGCATTGTTACAATTTTATATTTGTTTTCGTCCTGAAAATTGGTGTAAAAATAATTGTAGTATTAGTTTAGGTGAATTTTAACAAAAGATTTATTAAATTAGTAGCACAATTTCAATGTCCACCTGTCAATTGTCTTGTAAAATATAATTGTTCTTATAGTATCCACCAGGATACCTCGAAGCCCAGGAAGCACAGGAACAGAAAAAGGACAAGGAAAACAAATCAAAATCTCCGGACAAAACAAAACGCGGTTCTAAGCGTAAAACGCAAGAAAACGCCAAGCCTCTGACTGATTTTTTCAATAGTACACCAAAGAAACAGAAGGTACAAGAATACAAGCTATCTGCAGCCTTGGAAGAATTGATTGCAAATGACGGTGATAATGAAAAATTGTGGTGCGAATGCAAGGAGGTTCTCAAAGAAGGGAAACAGAGGTTCCTGAGCAAAGTGGAGGAAATATTCATGTGCATTTGCTGCCAGGAGGTCGTTTTCCAACCAGTGACTACTGAATGTAAACACAACGTTTGCAAGGTATTTTTATAGTTGCAATAGTTATTTTTTATAGTTATAGTATAAAATCGATAAGTAAAACAATACTGTTAATTTTTAAAATTTTTGTCAATAACACGATTTTAATTCATGTAAACATATTGTGTAAAATAATCTGTTTTTTATATTTATTTAAATTGAAAACCGTCAAAAACGACCTATTTTTTTCTTGCTATTCTTTTGCAAATTTTATTGGTAGTTTTCCAATTCAATTACTTGTATATAATATGTACGTGCCATTAACACCGGTTCTCACTGTTCTTTTTTTTTAGATTTGCTTAAAGAGGTCTTTCTCATCAGAAATTTACACTTGTCCATATTGTAGACACGATTTAGGTAAAGGCTACTCCATGGAAGTTAACGAAAAATTGGGAGAAGTGCTAAAGCTGTTGTTCCCCGGCTATGAAGCTGCTAGGTAATTTATATAATATTTTAAGTCATTCACCATTAATATATTTTAATACTATATTATACTTATAATAATTAATTAGTTATTCATGTAGGTAATTTTATTCTATGTTCTATTCTATGTTATTCGTATATTTTAATTTTAATGTTGACTTTTTCTAATTTTTGTTTACTTGAATTGTTTCAAATATTGTATATAACTTTATTGTATTCCATATACTAATTTTATTCTCATGAAGTAAATGGTAGTTATTCCTCTTTTGATATAATTTAAATAAGTATTATAGATAAATCGAGAGAATGTCACTTTGTTGTTTTTATTTAAGTATCTCTCCCTGGGTCCTATTCACCTTAAACCTTCAAGGCTGGTACAAATAGGTATCACCTTCAATCTCCCATTGGTGATGCAATTAACCTGTCCTTCATGAAGTTGCTGCTGCGATAACGCGTCAAAAAAACATTGCCGTGAGACCGCACAGAATCTAAAATCTTCTATTTTACACAGTACACAGTGATTGGTGATATTTGTAGAATCTAGAATCAGTGAAAAGAGGTTATGTGGGTGGTTATGAATATGAGACAAGGTCCTCTTAAAAGTTCTTGCCACAACGAAATTCATAAATAAAAAACTGGCCTCTACCATTCGACAACTTTATTTACATCTATGAAAAATTTATTTTGCTAAATCTGGTGGTTGTTACAATATAAAACTATGGGGACATAGGACATAGGTAGGTAGGTATCTGATGTGTTTACGATTTTCTATTAATTATTGTCGGCTTCAATTTTCGAAGAGTCTTATTATAAAAGTTATAATATAATATTGTTATCTGCTCCCAAATTGTTTAGTGACAGGGGTAGTTCACAGGTTATTTGGCGGCTTTTCGTGCAAACTGAAAACCGTCCCAATTTACTCAAAAAATGATACAATAATATATGAGCTAGGATTTATGCGCTTCGAGCTCATGGATTTAGATTTTATAGATTTGCAGATTAACTCAAAAAATGAAAAGACAAGTATTAGATATAGGTATATGTATAGGTACGTAGAATTATATTGTCTAAATATATTTTTACATATTTAATATAAAACATCTGCAAAAACAACCTATATATTTTACTAATAAAAAATGCAGAAATAAACGATTTGTGTATGCATTAAACCTGCCTACATGTAGGTCTATACTTGTACTACCCACACGTAGTAGCTACCTAATAAAACTTATTGTGCTTAGTTAATAAATTAATCATGAATCTAACTGTTGTCAGTCGATGGATCATCAAATTTTAAATTCATGTTTTTATTGTAGGTCACTAATATCGGGTAAATAGGCCGCTATATCAGCAGAAAAATGACCGTATAATCTCGCTAATAATATATTATGAAAATTTATATATAGGTAACTACCTACCAATAATCTCTTAAGTGCTTCTGCCGTAAAGCAATAAATTTTCTTTTTGTACAGAACCGTACTTGCCTGACATGTATCTATCGAAATTAGTTATTTATATAACTAAACTGTCGATATTCTGATATTGTACCGTAAAGGAAAATGTCATTGACTTTGTAAACGTTTATTTTTTTTCAAAGTAGACTTAATTTATTTTCGCCGTCGTTTTTAAGGCACCTAATAACATCAAATATTATGCAGATACTTTAAGATAGGTTGAAATATGATCTTATTTGGCTGTTTTTTTTTTATTACGCTCATTTTCAAAGTAAGTTTAAGAAAGGAATAAATATTTTTCCTGCGAATATCCGGTGTATAGACTTGTTGCATTACCGCTAATTATTGGTGTCAACGTTTCGTAGTCCAGCGTCGTAGCTAGGGACTGGCCACAGGGGCGCAGACCCCAAAAACACAATGACCTTGAAATTTCTCGCCCCGTGTAGGTACACAACTTTTTTTCTCTGAGGCATACACTTTACTAGTAAAGTTCAGTGCCTGTTTTTAAGCATAAGATATAACTCGCATTATAAATTTAAAGTTCAAAAAATAAAAGTATTTGCTGGTTCAAGAAGGTTTTACACTTTGTCCGAGAAATTAAAAAACAATAACGACAAACTGTAAACGTTTGCTACTTTTAGAAATAAAATCATTGAGCTACTATATTTATTAATGGGTCTCTAACGGCAAACATATACCTTTTAGAAGAAAAGCTAGATGACTTAGTCATAACGACACTTATATGATTTCTAAATAAAAAAATTCTACATAAAAAATGACACAGATTTTGTTTTTGATGGAATTAAATAGATATGCTAAGAATTAATAAGATATATATAGGCGATAGAGGACAGATCAAATCGTTGTTACAAATTATTTATAAATGCAAATATGCGAAACATAATGAATATCGTCGCATCTTGTTTTGCCCGATTTAATTTTACCATACAGAGGCTGTCTCGGACTGATATTCTGCAAGGAATTTCTTATAAAAATTTGGTGTAGGTACTTTTTCCATAGAAATTTTTTTTTTGTTTTAAATTATAATATGGAACATGTTTTCGTTGACGATATTTTATTAAATTAACAAGTTTTACCGCCACCACGACTGCTATACTTTGATTTGCCCAATGTTGCCCAAAGCAGTGCGATCGATTTTAAAAATCCCCAAAAATGGTTATTCTCACTTAGGTAGGTATATCAACTTTAAATACTTATTTCTAAATACGGTTCTGTTTTTGTGCCAAATCCATAAATTTGCATGTAAACACATAAATTAGGTGGGTGCAGGTAAACTATTGGATAAATTATGTCTTCAATAATTTCAAGAGGCAGGTATTAAACTCTCTATAGTTAATTTTTCTTTTAGAGGCAAAATATACACATACATATACATCTAGAAAATCATGATGAATTATAAACGCTTTGTTATTATTTGTATTTTGACACTATATCAATATTTATTACTAAAAGTCCGGATCTGAATGCATTATGACGTCAATACCAGAACCGGCTCTAGATCTTACGAACAATTTACCTAACCAATCCACGCGTGTAACAGATTAATGCAAATACAATCATATAATGATAATAATAATAATAATATTTCTATTGTCCTTCAGACTTAATAAGGTCCGGGACTCGTCCATGAGACCAATAAAGTTAAAACAAATTGAAAATATATTCAGGGTGTAACCGTTTTAAATACAGAAAATTGAGGATTCGATAGATTTTTTAAAAATAAATGGTTTTTGTGCTATGAACTTTTTTTCATTTTTTCTTTCAATGTTTTCGCGGCATAATAACTTTTGCATTTTTCAATATATCTATTCCACATTTGGCAGTCGTTTATGTTATCTTCTGGAACCTAAGGGAATGGTAAAAAATATGTGTTAAAAATATCACCAGTGGCGTAGATAGAGGCAACATGAACCCTTTATTTCTTTACGACTTCTACGCCAATGGTCGATTACATCAAATTAAAGTATTTTTAAATTATTCGCAATTCCCTACGAAAAAAACATCTCTTGCAATTTTTTTATATTTCGGATAGTTTTCCGGTAAATTGAGTTCATATTTTGTTCCACGTCTCTGTTCTGCTTATGTATATTCTTTAATAGGCGACTTCAAACAGATTTGTATAGTTGTTAGAACTGTCAAACCACCATTACAAGTCACGTTGCAAATAGTATTTTCATTCGAGTCTAAAAAAATCGAGCAAATATAAAAAAAATCAAGAAGAAATTAAATAAGCCACCTATTAAAGAGTGTACTTAAGCAGAACAGAGATATGGAATAAAATATGAACTCAATTTACCGGAAGACTACTATAAAAATATCAAAATATTGTAAGAGACGTTTTTTTCGTATAGAAAAATGGATAATTCAAAAATACTTTAATTTACTGCCATCGACCATTGGCGTAGAAGTTATAAAGAAATAAAGGGGTCGTGTTGCCTCCATCTACGCCACTGGTGGACAAGAGGGGAAACTTTTTAATTTTTGAGTTTACCTTAAAAAGTCTTTATGACATTTTCTGCTTCTTTAGGAAATAATAATTACTTACTTAAAATTTCAGTCAGATACATACAGGGTGTCCAGAAGAAACAACGAATTTAAACCAAGAATAAAATACTCTTAATTTGAGAGTTCTTGTCACCTTGTATATCATACCTACATCTAGAGTTAGTAATTATTATTTTGTAAAAGGCCAGATAATTTTACAATTTTTACAAAGAATCCATAATCTTACGTAAAGTCAGAAATAAATCAAATAATAAAAAACTTTCCCTCTTATCCACTTTATCATGTGGCACACGATATATGTTGTTTTAATATTAATTCTTTCTACCATTTTTTTATTTTATAAAATGCAAATCACAGCTTTTCAAAACCGAAGGTTGAAAAATGTTGTTACATTTTTACAATAATTTTAGTTAGTGTATTTAGCGATTCTTCGATAAATTCAATTTAGCAATTGACTGCAGCGATGCATTTTTGGAAGGAACGACGTTATTAAAATTTTTCGACATGAAGTCCACATCCCATATATATGTCAATACTTTGCCGAGTAGTTTAATATGGAAATGAAGCATTAAAGAATAAATAAATAATTATCTACGCCAAACCCAAATATCACTCACTGTAACAAATTGTCGTAAATTCTTCTGCGGCTTTGCCTATTATTGCAATGCGGACAGTTACTAATATCGATGGCCATCAAAGCAGAAGAACGTCTAGTTAAGTGTTACAACAAAGCGACGAAAGAAAGAGTTGTTGGTCTTAGTGTGTCAGTTTCCTCATGCTGGTCGCAAGATGCACAAGTCATGGTGTGTTCTGGTGTTGAGTTTGAGTTGTTTACAGTGTTGTGGATACGCTAGGTTTATACTGCCCCATGTTCCTGATGTTATCCACCCCCCTGTTCCGGATCATGGTTAGTTGAGTTTGTCGTTGAAAATTTAATTTGTCAAATTTTAACAATTTTCAAAATTAACTAAAAAAAAAAAAAAATTACATAGGAATATAAATATTAGATATTTATTTGTCGTTTCACTTTCTGTGTTATTTAAAAAAAATTTGTAAATTGAATATAGACACGTTAGATAATCAGAAGGACGTTTTGAAGTCAAAATTATTTCGAAAACTATATTATTTACTTATGTTACATTTTTTGGGAAATTTTTATTCACTTTTGAAAGTTTATTTTATTTATTTCTTAGTCGCTATGTAAAATCAGCGTTTTTATGTCCTCACCAATAATGTAGGTTAGTAAGCTACGCAGATGTAAATTAAATTTGGGAGCATTTCAGATTAAATCTCGATGCAGTTACGAATTTAAGAACATTACGAAGATATCAATAATTATATACATATACAAATAAGCAGGATTTTTACTCTGGTGGATGATTCCACCGCTGAAACATTTTTAATACCGTTTCATAGAATATTTCTGTTTATATTGGACGCTATAAGTATTTTAAAATATTTGCATCATAACAGTAAATGCCTGAAATGTATCTTTTCCCTTATTCGAATTCTGTTGAAACATAATTTATTAACGTTTATTTAATTGTACAATATTGAAATATTCATACACGAATTTATTAGCGTCAAATAATTTATTGCGATTATTTTATTATTTTACCAATCAATTTAAAAAATGACCTTTCAAAGCCATGGAACAAAAGGGAGTTTTAACTGTTCCTGCAAATAGCAAAAAAATTATTAGTATAATAGTCAAGCAATATCGTGTTCACGGCACGCTTGATCTAAAGGGTTAACACCTGGATCCCCTCGAGCTAGACGTTTACGTAACTTTTAACCAGGTCCGCAGTATTGATAACCAGGTGGTTGAAATAGGGCCAGCTCTAAATAATCCTATTTATTTGGGGTTCCGCAGTGCTCCATCTTGGGGCCTGTACTCTTTCTATTATACATAAATCAAATTTTAACTAATATTCAATTTGTATGGTCCAACGTGAGTGTGTTTCTATTTTATTAATTCAAATTATTCCATTCCAGTTAGTAATGCAACGCTAGACCTAGAAGAGGACCTTTTCGACCCAGAAGAATCGCCCGGCCTCTTTGAGGGCGACATGGCTCTAACAAACGAATACTACAATTACTGGAGAGTTGGAATCAGATGGGACGTCTTTCCCAACAAGCTGTGGATAAATGGAACCGTTCCGTATGTTATCAGCCCTCTTTATGGTAAGATTTAAAAAAAACACCAATAGCTAGCAACTTCTATTAAACAGCTTGCCATTTTTAGAGCCATCTGAACTAGCCACAATAATCAAAGCCATCCGTACCCTTAACTTCATGACTTGCGTTAGATTCGTACCGTGGAACGGTAAAAGCAAGGACTACTTGCTGATATGGCCAATAAAGTATCCCAAAGGATGTTGGTCCTTCGTGGGCCGGTTCGGTGGGGCCCAGATAGTAAGTCTGCAAGCGCCGGATCACAAAGGGCCCAATTGTCTAGGCACTGAAGGAAGGGCTATCCATGAGCTGATGCACGCTCTCGGCGTGTTCCACGAACAATCCAGGTGGGACCGGGACAAGTTTGTTAAAATACATACGGAAAATATTATACCAAGTAAGAATTTTTTTTTGTATTATATTAGTTAACTAGAATACCAGGTACCGCCATTACTTTGACGTCTGGGCGGCGGCGGTACTAGCAGGACGGTAATCTCGGGCGCTAGTTTCTGTTTAAAAGTGTAGAAACGCCACATTTCTCTATTAGCGGAATAATATTGGCTTAGATAGCTTCAGTGAAGGAACGGTAATCTCAGGGGTCTTATAAATAATATAAAACCAGACACGACACAGTTTTATCAAAAGCATACTAAGTGAATCCCAGGAATGATAATCTCGCAGCCAGAATTGGCCTCGCATTTTATCATTTGCATTGCGTATCTTCTTCTTTTCTTAATCAATGGTATAGCACATAAAAGCAAATCCACACTTCCAACGTTGATTGTTTATAATAATAAGGCGTTGGAGACTACGGAGAGACTGTCCAGCATCAGGAAACTGAAAAAAAAGAAAAATAATAATAATAATAATAAAATACTTTATTAAAAATGTGAAAAACAAATCAAATCAATTTAATTTTCCTTTTTAGGGTACAAATCAAATTTTGACAAGCAGAGCTTGGAGAACACCACATACAGTTTTGAATACGACTTCGATTCCATCATGCACTATGGGAGGTATTTCTTCAGCAAGAAGAAAGGGAAACCAACTATCACGCCTAAACATGCTGATGCAAAAACTCTTGGTCAACGGAAGGCAATGTCCAAAGGCGACTGTCTGAAACTTAACGACTTGTACGGCTGCTTGAAGAATCCTAGAACCAGGAGAAAATATTACAACATATGCAAGTTCATGGGTTTGTAATCTATATTAGGAGAAGTTACTGTTGTTTATTTATTTGTTATTAAATTATTATTATTACATTGAATTAAAGCATTTTTTTGTAAATTTTTTATCTTTACGTAATATTATTTGTGGGCAAGCATCATATGGCCAGCTCGCTTACCAGATCTTACACCTTGTGATTTCATTCCACGGTGGTTCCAAAGAATTATATAAAAATGTCAAAAAACATACAAAGTAAATTTTTTTAATTGATTCTGGCAAAGTTCATACATTTATTTTTCCCATCAATTTTTGAACGAACTGTACCCTTCTTCACTACAACAGAAAGTTATTTCAATACACCTAAGCTGCCTAGGTAACCATTTTTATCGATGTATCGTCTCCAAGACAATAATTACATTTTATAGAGAATCCCAACGGGCAGTGTTATTTTTCGTGTTCAAAATTTAAGTGTGCAAATAAAAAAATGCGTCGCACGGTTGAGGTGAACTACCCAAAAAGACATAAACGACCTGAGCGTATGGAATGTATAAAGGAACCTGTTAGGGAATCCGATTACGACATTATGTTGAAGAACTTTAAATTAGCTAATCGAGTAAGTAACAACCAACCATATGTTTTAAGAACGTAGTGTGTAAGTTCTAAATTAATAGGAGTAACAGAGTTGGAACTTATAATAATACAGGGTGTCCCGAAATTAACTGGAAAGATTTTGCCATCAGTTTCTTCGTCCAAAAATAGTAAAAAAAATTCTTATAAACATGGGTCCAGAAATGGCTACTAAGGGAGCTAGAGCCTCTTAAAGCTAGAGCCTCTTACCTGTCAAAAAGTCTACTATGTCTACAAAAAAATTAGCAATTAGTTTCGTCTATCACCTCATTAAGGTTTCTACGCTTCAAGTGTAATTCCATCAGCTGATTATGCATAGAGACGTATATTTTTTTTTAATGTTTATATTCCAAGCTGTCAAACTGTCGAACCTCGATTGTAAATTAAAAGCACCAAGTCCCCGATAACGAACCCGTTTTGATAGTCTTATTGTCTCCAAGGTAATTATATTTTCTTCCTAAATTCAAAGTTCGTGAGAATTATTTCTGACTATCAAAGTTCGGATTTAATTTTAGAAAATGCGACTGACGGGTGTCATAAACTACCCGAAAAAGAGGCAAAGGAAGGAAATTCATATAGTAGGTGTCCCAGAGCCTGTTCGAGTGACTATGTTTGATATTATGATGAAACATTTTAAACTGACCAACCGCGTAAGTAAAATATTAATTTTCCAAATGGTTTGGAATATATAATAAAAGGGGATTTTCACCAAACACTCCGTTCCAAATTTTGGATATAATTCAAAATCGAGCCGTATGATTTATTGATGATCAGCCACTTAGCTAATTGCAGTGAAGATCCCAGCTCGTCTCATCGGTATTTTCACCATCACGAGTCGTTTCCTTCTAGAGGGCTATTTGAGTAGTAGGCAAAATTAAACCTGGCAGTGAAGAATAATTTATTTATTACTAGATAGTTAATATTTACTATTAATAACTAAATCGTTGTTTTGGCGTTATTTTTAGAATACATTCCTACATCGAATTATTTACGTGGGGGAACATTTTGCAGCAAAGGACATAGACACGGTGACCAACGTGTTCGGGACTATTATTACTGAAGTAAACGAGGACTATTGTATAGAAAAGATAAGCGGCTTTTTGCTTGTATACCTTAAATATTTTGTACACATGGTGGAGGTAAGCAAATTGTTGGATTTTTGTAATTGTTTAATACCCCATTAAATTGTAGGGCTGCGAGGATTCAGTGAACAAACATCTGAAATTACTATTCGAAAACGAAGATTATATGAAGCATTTTGGAAATATGAAGTTGTTAATATTCCTGTCCCATATAAACCGGGTAAGTCTACACACATGCAGGTTGCAAAAAACAACCCAATAACGACGGATTTGGAAGATAAAGTATATATACAGGGTGATTCACGAGGAAAGGGACAAAATGTTATGGTAGATAGAGTTCACTTACTACTCAATATACCCACAATACGAGCTGATTCTAGTGATTAGTTTAAAAGATATTACCTTAAGAAGTACTAGGCAAAACTCATAAATCACCCTGTAGATCAATAAAGAAAAGGCTCAGGCTTTTTTCAATGGTCATTTTTAATCACCTAAGTGAACTATATCTACCATAACATATTGTCCCTTTCCTCGTGAATCACCCTGTATAATAACTTAAATATGATGCACATTGTTTTAACGCTGTTGAGGTTCATGCTTTTTTGGCAGCCAGGCGATCGATGTTCGCATTATTCTGTTGTTAAAGCATCTACTGGTTTCATGACAATATAAATTCAAAATAATAAAGGACCCAAAATGAAACCATGAGGAACCCCTGAGTTAATTATTCGAGCTTCCGATATACCGTCAATTGTTCCCACTAGTTTACTGGTTTCTAAATAGTTTTTGAAAATCAATATAGCCAAATCACTCAAACCATAATATATTTGTCACCAGTCTCTCATCCTATGCTTTGAACAGGCTTATGGGTCTTAAATCAAAGAAATCCAATGGATTATTGACCTTGAGTATTGGGAAAGCAACCGCATATCTCCACTTTAAAGAAGAAGTATTATCGCTTATGATTGCTTGTCTTGTCAGAAATCAATCACCAACCATAATTTAATTTGTCCTAAATTTATACCACGTTAACAGTTGTTCACGTTGGTCATCATCTTTGGTTAAACTGCCTACATTGTGATTTATAGTGTTTGCTTTGCAGAGATTCAATGACGACTGGTGTTATTACATCGGCACCCCGTCGAAATTATTGGAGGACATCGACGTCAACAGTAATTTGGAAGATACTGGAAGACATATTTATAGTTGCATCAAGAAAATGTATACTTTAATTTCTTCATTCATTGATAATCAATATGAGCCAAGGGAGACGGCTAGGCCATCGATGCCCGAGGCAACCACACACTTGACAGCGTCAGCAGCTCTTGATGACGATGATAATCTGCAAGTAAGTTTAGAGTCTTTTTTTTTTAACTTTAATCCTATGGAAAAATATTGGCCTCAGCTTAAAGAGTTACAGGTTTCTCTGCCTTTTTGAATGAACTAGATTTATTATCTCATTTTTCTTATTTTAGCGTGCAAGATTTAGAGCTACAGCAATGAGCCACCTGTCCATGCGGTCTCCAAGTCAAATGTTTGCTGCGGCGATAGCCATCGACCCTTATAGGCACACCTTGCCGGAAAATGAGCTCCTGAATTTTATATTAAACTCAAGTTTTACAGAGACTCTCCACAGCTATTACGAAATGTATGGTAACATACCGCAAAGGGTCATATACAAAGGTACATCTTTTGCATACTGTTATTTGAATATTTATAAATTGAGTGGCTTGAAGCCAAAATGTTATAAAAGAAGAAATTTTTTTATTTTTTTATTTTTTTTTAACATCTGCAATCAACTATTTGAAATACTTCTCATAGCACAAAGCACGACAGAATTTTGGGCTTATTTTTATTTATGTTAGTGAATAAAAAAATCCTTTTCTGTCATAATAATTATTCGCGGTTTTCAGTTTTTATTGATCATTTGAGACTGTGGATCTGGTTTGTGACAAAATAGGTATTCACCATTTTTTTTTTTGTAGAACGAATATATTTATGGAAGCACAAAGTCCTGATATATTACAAGAAATGCGTGTAATAACTTCGTCCTAGTAATTATTATGTATATTACCATTGAGTAAAAAAAAGCCCTAGGCTCCCAAATTGCGTGTTCCGGGCCCGGGTCGAGCACAATAATGGCAACTCCGTATATCGCATTTATATTGTTTGTGTATATGGAGTTGCATACCTATAAGTGAAGATGATTTATAGAAGCGTATTGAAGGTATTAAGAGGTATTTTAACTCATCTACAGGGTCATTCCTTGCAAAGACCACAGATTTATGTTTTAGTCTATATTTTTAGAATTCATTGTCAGAAAAAACAAATGAACATCGAAAATGTCATATTTTTGCATTACCTTCATTTTTTTAATTGAAACATCCTGTGTATGAAACCACTTGTTTAAAGAGCACATTTCTCTGATTCCAAAAATATATAGTTTGCCTATATTTGGATGAGCCGTTTTTGAGATATTGGGTCCTAAAGTTTTAAAAACAATAATAAACAAATAAGATTTTAGATTTTAAAAACAAATGAATTAATTGACATCTGTGAAGTCAAAAAATATCAAAGTAGGTAATGGTTTTTAACCGCGTTTTTTATATTTCCGTCCATTGTCCAACCAACTAGGATATTCCCATATTAATTTGGATACCATATTTTCTAGATCGAGTTTGGCCCATCCCAAGTGATTTTGTTCCATACGACGTGTTTTCCAAGCCATACGACTGTGTTGTTGATTTGCCGAGAGAGGACGTGGCCAAACACGAGAGAAAACATTTGATGGAGCAATACCAGACAACGGTAGACGAGACTGAAAATGATTAAATATAATAAATTAATATTTCAAATATTACGTATAAATTCCAATAATATAGCATTCTTACAGTAAAGTTGCTTTAAATATTAATAAGTTATATAAATTTCAAAAGTCCCGCCAGTTTTCCGTTAATGACGTCAAAAACGGTCTTAATTCCAAACAAATTCGTTTGTGCACGTGATGTCACAATACTAACCTCAAAAATATGCATTTTTTACGTTTTCAGAATATTATCTCGTTTTTAGCAAAATTTGTGCTTAGTTCCTTTACTATCAACTAAAACCTTGTTCAGTGCATTATTAATGAAGTTTTAATTGCCTTGATCTAATAAAATAAGATTATTTTTGTTGGTTGGAAATAATTAGCCGCCTATTTTTAATAATTTACAATATTAAAACTTTATACATCTTCTGTCTGCGAGAGTTTCTAAATCTTATAATGGATCCATGTTAAAACTACAAAAATTAAAATTAAAATTGAAAATAAATTTACAAAAACAAAAAATTTAAGGTTATGTGAGTCATATGATATACACGACCTATACCAATGACTATACGTTTTTGACGTCACAAAAATTTAATAGATTAATTACTTGTTTGAAAACATTTTTTTTGGCCTTAAGTAAATGAAAAATACTAGCAAAAAGAAAAAATAAGTCCGAGCTATTTTCAAAAACACTATAGTCTGGTATCATTTGTAAAATTTCGTATTTAAAAAATCCATATTATCGTATTTACACTTTGCGTGTATAAGGTGTTGCATATCTATAGGGGCAGATAATTTATATTGCGGAATGGCGGCGAGACAAATAGAAAGAAAAATGTTACATCCTTTTGTAAGTACACGAAATATATCTAATATCGTTTACCAGTTTCTCTAAAAAAAAAATTTAAATATTAGGCCTTAATTTTATTTCTTAATTCCCAGCCCATAAACGAATTTTCCTTTTCGCAATAGCAGTTACGTGTATGGCGGATTATTTTCAATTAGTATCTTTGAATGAATCCACCATTTTGGCAAACAACGACTCTCGAGATATCCAGGAAAAATTTTTGACAGTTTTTGGACCCACCATATATGTACTTTTTTGACTATTTTAATGTATTGGGAAGGTGCAGATTTCTGGAGACCTTTCTTCATTCAAATCAAACATCCAGTATAGTCACTACTAAGACAAATGTTTAAGAAAGTTTGATCCCAAGGATTTCAACAATAAAAATTTTAACAAACCTTACATAGAATCCGGAGTGGTAACTCATTTGATATTTGATGAAAGCTTATCCCCTGCGATACAACTGACCATATTCTTCACGAGGCATTTTTGGCAAGCATTTCCAAATGTTTCGTTTGTGATTTCTGAGTTATAAGCTACAACGGCTCTCAGCATTATTCCAATAAACCGTGGTGTTTGACTTGAGGCACCATTTATCTCCCGACTGTACATACAAAAATAGTCTTAGGGCCGTACATTGTAGCAGTTTAGACTAGCCAAGTGGTAGTTATAAGATTGTCACGTAATATATATTTATACATTAATAGAATATCGTCCAGGTTGTGGGAGTGATGTAGAAGGTAATAAATAATTTGCATAGGTAATTACTTCCTCGGCAAAGCAGATGCAGAAGTAAAAATAGGATACAGCGGACACAGGAAACTGGTACTCAAAATAGGAATAAAGGCGGAGATTTGCATTCAGTCAAAGCCATGCTTCAGTTTATGATTTTTTTTTATTATCGACTGGAAGAATTACAAAAATCAAGGATACAGATAAAATATAGGATTTACAGATAATTCCCTCTGTTGCGTCTGGGAGGCGTAGCTAATTACTCCAATAACGAGCATGCAAAAAAGAAATTAATTGCTGGATGACTATTTAATTCATCAAGGATTTGAGCGTCAGCCCTACATTCCCCATTTACTGCTTACCTCCACTTGATACGCTTGTGAAAAAATCCTGTGTGAATATTCTAAGTTGAGGTAATCAACACTATTTGTTGTTTGTGACAAAAATAGTATACCTTTTCATCTGCGGCTTGATGAAAGCTTGCGCGATGATGGAGGATTTAAAAATAAATACTTATCGACCGAAATTTGTTGCGCTTGAGAAGTCTCTAACGTGTTCCCGAGCGTTTCTTAAAGCTAACCTTTATACTGGAAGTTCTACAAGCCCAATTGACGTAGGTCTTTGAGGTGTGCTTTTGGGTGTTTATATTATGGAGTTGAGTTGATTTATTGTAAATAAAAATTATGAATGCATACATTTGTAACTAAACCATAGGTCTGAGTTTTCGCGAGCACTTTAAAAATTCGGTGATTGGAAAACTGGTAAAGATATCAACTCAAACTTTTTTTAAAAAACTTCTTCAATATATAAGCTACATTTTATTCGCCGCATGTGTATCAAAATTTTGAATATTTCACATAGCTAACCGCATATCGAAGTTTTTCATGTATAATTTTAGAAGTTTTATCTTCACGTAATTTTTTTGGTAATATGTAGGTGTACTATCAAAAAAAGGTTTATGCCATTCGAAGCTCTCAGGTTTTGTGTACAAGTGGTTAAAATTTCGGGGCGGTAAGTCGAGCCGTTTTTTTTTTAATGGCGATGTAAGTACCAAAAACCACACGTTTTCGAATTGTGCAGATAACCCACTCTTTATGGCCATTTAAAAAAAATTGCCCTACTAAAAAAAGTTGCAAAGAAAATGCATTTAATCCAGATGATATGGGCATACGGAAGTCGCATTAGTGCGGTTAAATTCATAAGTTCTGCATCAAAATTCCACTCCACGTTTATATTATGTGAGTTATATTTAATTTCCATACACCTACAACACGGTCCTAGTCAGTTAGTTAGGTTAGTGTCATGTTCAGTGTACACTTTATGCTACATTAGAATTCGAGTATAATTAACGAAATGAAGTATCTTGGCGCCTATAACGTATACTTCGTATGTAAATAGAATATGAAATTAAAGCGGGTTTTCTTGGTGATTTCAGCTATTTTTGTAAAATAAAATATAACTGTATGGCTAGCTATAAACGCAATAATGTAAGTTTACTACGAATTAGAATGTCTGCAAATATACAAATCTTAATTTAATTTACAAATTTTGTAATTTTTTTTTAGTCGGAATAAGTAAATATACAATAAAACCCTTTCATCTACTACCGTGCGTAAAGTACTAAATTTATACACGCTGTGTAGTGCGTAAAGTTAAACTTTACGCCCAAGTGCGTAAAGTTTTTCTACTTTACGCGTAAAAGTGCGTAAAAAAGTAAAAAATTGCATATTAGAGCGCCTATAATAATTATTTAATTTTATGTAAGTAGGTATTTCCATTTATAATGTTTTAGTGGAGGGAAATTAGTCAAAATAATTCACGAAAAGTGATGTAATCGGGAAGTTAAATTTTCTTCTTTGTTTCCTTTTTATATTTTTTATAAATATTTATACATTTGCACGTATAAAATAAAAAACAAAAAAAATCTTCCCGATTACATCACTTTAAAATTCTAATTTCCCTCCACTATTTGTAATACATTTTCTATAACACTTCAAAGTTAGAAAATGCAATAGTTAACATTTCAGCGCAGCCGGATCACTTAAACACACTGCTAAAAATATTTCTATTATATTTAAATTATTTCGATTATTAGTTTTAGGAAAGCGTATGTGTATAAAACCGATCGTAATAATTTCTATTTTGTTTGCCAAAATACGCGAACTAACTTTCCTCAAATACCGCCGAATTATCCACAAATGTCTAATAAAGTTATAATAATGCGTTTTGTATTTATACAAAAAATATATCTGTCAATATTGACACCCAATAAACTTTTTATTGTATTTTATTGTGATACTGTGTTTGCAAAAAAATTCAGGAGCAGATGGAAGCAGTGTTTTTCGCATTATATTTCAAAACGGGTTTGATCTTTACGATATAATTGTTAATAACATGTGAATTGTTTATAATAACAAAGGGTATTTTATTTGGGGGATGGAAGCTATTATGAGACACATTGTACAGGGTGGCCCATTTTCGAGCCTCATCATTGGGGTCTCGGAAACCGTAAGAGATACAGGGTCGGTTAAATACGACAAAGCTGCGCAATTTGGAAAATTCTTAATACTTTCGGAAATATCCGAAAGAAACCGAAATATCATAAAATATTTTTTTTTCTGACGTTATTTGGAAACAAATTTTAAAACGTCGTCATTGTCACATCCGATATTTTGTCTTCCAGAAACCATCATGAACTTTTTTTTTTTTTAAATACAGACCTGGATTTTTTATTTTATTTTTCGTTACCTTTGACCTCTCTAGAAGCTATCACAAATTTTGATTTTCTAACGTTGCGATGACAAAAACTGATATTTTTTAAATTTTTTATACGACACCGTTTTTAAAACAAATAATTTTTTCAACATTCTAAATTTATGAGGTAGGTAAAGAATAAATATCTGAATTTATGATACTGATGAAAAGCTATACGCCAATGACCAACCCTGTGCGTGTCCGACAAATAACCTTTGGCGATATGTGTTTTATGTATTTAAAAATACCGTTTAACACACGCATTCGTCGAAAAGTATTAATTTACATAAGAAACAAATCGGAAGTTTGTCCGTCAATATCGTAGGTATATTGAAACTGCGGATGTTATGAGGCTTGTCCAAGCAAGTTTCAACATATGCAGCGGATGTTCAAAACTAAAAACAATTCAATAAAAACCCAAAAAACAAATAAAAAATGTAACACGTATATTAATTATTGATTACCAAAAAATGTTATGTTATCCACATGGAAAATGGATGTAATCATTGTATTACCAAAAAAAACAAAAATTTTTATGAAAATAAATGCCTTCTCTCGCAATACCTTTTAGCAGTTCTACGATAACTAGAAATTTTTTAAAAAATTGCAAGTAAAGTAGATAAAAAAAGTCTATAACTGGAAATTATTTTCGAACTTACAGGGCGAGCCAAGACTAAATTACAGGACCAAGTGCCTTTTTTTAAATGGAATGCTATGTATATCAGTACACTTTTTGAAGCCTCTTTCTAGGCTCTATTTATTCCTATATTAGTATTGAATATCTCCCAACCATGTAATGAATTTTTTGTTGAAATAATGCAATCTGCAGATGGATATTAAAAAAGTCACCACAGTCACAATTATGGGTTTTAAGAAAAACTTATGTGAATACCAGTTACGAGACATTTAATTTAATGTTTTTGAATCATTTTCATTTCCTAAAACTGTACAGGGTGGCCAAAAATTACTTTTCAGTTAAGAACTTTTTAAATTGAATTTTCTCAATTTTTTAAAATGGAACACCCTGTACTTGATACTTATCAAGCATATAATAAAATTGAAGCTTATAATATTGTACTAAAAGGTATTACGAGTATATAATTTTAATATCCCCCATCAGATAATTATAATTCTATCTACAGGGAATTTCCAAGTACGTCCTGGGTAATAATAATTGCAAAAAAACACCAAGAAAATATGCATTTCGGGGAATCCTCTCAATTATTAATAATGCAGCTTTAAACATTAATATTACCATAATAATTACTAGTTGTAATGGGTAACTAGCAGCACTTTGTGGTCGATCAACCGTTGCCTATATTCACAGAAATACTAATACACTCTTGTCGGTACTTTAATTATAATAATACAGATAATTTTAAATATGAGTTATCGGTTTTAGAAATAGAAATGGAAATAATTCATTGGAGCTATTGGGGTTTGCATAATCATTTGCGGCTGAACTCATACCTTGCCTGCGTTAAATAATTGCAAAATTAATGTTAATTAAAACTAAATATACACGCTCAAAATAACTGTCTCCAACTCTGTTGTATAAAGGAACATGATGGAAATCAAGGAAATGAGAAAGCGGTCTCGAAGGGACTCTATTGGACCAGAACGAACAGTGACAATCTCAGATTCAGTCCACGACTCACTAATGAGAAATCACATGTTTAAACAATACTCTAGCTGGTGGACTGGTTCAAGCAGCTGCAGGGCACAGTAGAATGGCTATAGCTCCATGCAGTCCTAAGTTAGAGAAACATTGTCTTTGGCTGCCTCGAAATAACCTACGAATTATCGTGGGATTATTGCAGACTAAATAAATCATTATTAATCCTGCTAGCGAAGCAGGAACTTTAATGAATTAAGGAGACAAATTAGTCCCGGTTATATGAAGCAATATTTTTTCGAAATTTAAATAAAATAGTATCTTCATTCGTGGTCCTACTATCGCAAACAGTTCCCATCTTGTTGAGTTATTAGAAACAAAGCAACATTTTTCACGAAAATAACACAACAGATGAAGAGCTCAGAACGCCAAATGATGAGTTGAAGGTTGAGGAAGATTTCAGAATATTACTACAAAACAAATTCATATTATTTTCCAATAATGAAACGCTCCCCAAAGTTTCGTCAGGAGGCCTGGAGATCCATTCCGTATACTTATATTTTTTTACTATCGCCGGTATTTCCGTGGACCACCTCGTAGAACTGACCCATTTATTTGGTTAACCCTCATAAGCCGTGCCATATCTGTATCGTTTATATTAGAAACGCCGTTCAGAAATGCATGTTCCTCGGATAAATTACGCATTGGAACGTGCGGCAAACTAAAACACCTGTTTACGTGGCGTATCAATCAGGAAAACGTTACTATGTGCCTTCGTGCCAAATGTATCTTTACGGTCGAACCGTAAAATGTGTTTCAATTTATTTAAATTAGATGCGGCGGGTGACAAATGGAAATAAGTTTAAATGTTGCATTTTGTATGCAGAAAAAGTTCAGTCGGCAGGACTTCTAATGCAGGATATGATTGTAGTTGTAGACGCAAATATAAATTGTTATACAATGGAAAAGTCTTAAGTCTTTATTAGAAAACGCAATATTTTTAGCATTAAAGAAAGAGAGACTGATTCTAGCATCCGTTAGCACCAAATAATTCAATGGGTAGAGGAGTAAAATACAAAACAGTGCTATAAGGCCAGTAGAATTAGACGGTAATCTGTAACTAATTCGTTTCAGATAGCCGTAGGTAAAAACAGGTGTATTTAGTTATAAGGAATATACCTCTGCGATTCCTCCCATATCAAATATACAGAACATTGTTTATAAGTCACTTGTATGTGAAAAAATCATGAAATTTGGAGTTTTTTAAAAATTGCAGTAAGACTGCAGTAGATTAATTTTTTTGAATGCTTCTGTTTACTAGGTAATTCCAAACCGGTTAATTTAAGCCCCGGTTGATTTCATTTCATTGATTATTTATTTAAATAATTGCCGAAAACCATCGAAATTTTCGAAAAATGTCAAGCATTTTTTACTCTGAAAGGAAAAATGCTAGACTCTTGAAACTTTGGTGGAATATGTGTCTCATTACCCTCAACTTACAAAAAAAATTTCGTTTCAAAATGTTTATTAGTTTTCGAGAAATTCTATTTGTTTATTAAAAAGGTCCCAAATGTTTAATGAAAAATTGACCTATTAACTTATCAAACATAATTCAACCACAGCTCATTTTTTTCGTCAAGACGTCAATTTTACGAATCTGTTATGGGCGTATCGATTTTCAATAATTTTGACCGTCAAAATGGCGTTAACAACGTTGCTACTTTTCGGAGCAGCGTTTTTGCAAATAACTTTACAACAAATGAACGTATTTGCACAAATCTTTCATATTTGAGTTGCTGGTATTTTTCTACAAATTTATAAAAAGAAATTGTTGCTCTGGGACATGTAGGAGCCGAGATAATTTTTTAAATTGTTTAATGCGCCAAACGTTTATTTATTAATATTTATGGCCAAAATTGAAACTGGTTGTTAATAAGATCTTGAATTTTGTGAATTCATCAAGTCCTATTGAAAACGGGCCCTTTTTGAGGTCAAAATATAATTTTTAATAATTAGTGATTTTAGAGCGTCTTCAATTTGTTTGGCTCAAGGGACAGGTGAATTTTTTATCAAACGATTTTCAAATTGGGGTAGCGAGAAAAATTCGTCATATCTCCGTTATTTTCCGGACAATTGCGACGTTTTTTTTTAATTTGGGGTAGCTCACGAAAATAATAACAATGGGTACATATGCAATATCCAAATAATAAACAAATAATTGTTATAAACAATTTATTTATTTTTTTTTTATTTTTTCGTTTTTGGGCTTATGCAACTTATAATGTGCTAATGTATTAAATATAAATTTATAAGGATTATATAATGGTAACAATGCTGTAACATCGTATATTGTTTGATGGAGAAATAGTTTGTGCATACATTTGTTACCATTATATAATCTTTATAAATTTATATTTAATACATTAGCACATTATAAGTTGCATAAGCCCAAAAATGAAAAAATTTAAAAGAAAATAATAAATTGTTTATAACAATTATTTGTTTATTATTTGGATATTGCAGATGTGCCCATTGTTATTATTTTCGTGAGCTACCCCAAATTAAAAAAAAAAACGTCGAAATTGGCCGGAAAATAACGGAGATATGACGAATTTTTCTCGCTACCCCAATTTGAAAATCGTTTGATAAAAAATTCACCTGTCCTTTGAGCCAAACAAATTGAAGACGCTCTAAAATCACTAATTATTAAAAATTATATTTTGACCTCAAAAAGGGCCCGTTTTCAATAGGACTTGATGAATTCACAAAATTCAAGATCTTATTAACAACCAGTTTCAATTTTGGCCATAAATATTAATAAATAAACGTTTGGCAAATTAAACAATTTAAAAAATTATCTCGGCTCCTACATGTCCCAGAGCAACAATTTTTTTTAATAAATTTGTAGAAAAATACCAGCAACTCAAATATGAAAGATTTGTGCAGATACGTTCATTTGTTGTAAAGTTATTTGCAAAAAACGCTGCTCCGAAAAGTAGCAATGTTGTTAACGCCATTTTGACGGTCAAAATTATTGAAAATCGATACGCCCATAACAGATTCGTAAAATTGACGTCTTGACGAAAAAAATGAGCTATGGTTGAATTATTTTTGATAACGTTAATAGGTCAATTTTTCATTAAACATTTGGGACGTTTTTAATAAACAAATACAATTTCTCGAAAACTAATAAACATTTTAAAACGAAATTTTTTTTGTAAGTTGAGGGTAATGAGACACATATTCCACCAAAGTTTCAAGAGTCTAGCATTTTTCCTTTCAGAGTAAAAAATGCTTGAAATTTTCGAAAATTTCGATGGTTTTCGGCAATTATTTAAATAAATAATCAATGAAATGAAATCAACCGGGGCTTAAACTAACCTGTTTGGAATTACCTAGTAAACAGAAGCATTCAAAAAAATTAATCTACTGCAGTCTTACTGCAATTTTTAAAAAACTCCAAATTTCATGATTTTTTCACATACAAGTGACTTATAAACAATATTCTGTTTATTTGATTTGGGAGGAATCGCAGAGGTATATTCCTTATAACTAAATACACCTGTTTTTACCTACGGCTATCTGAAACGAATTAGTTACAGATTCTCGTTCACATCGTCTAATTCTACTGGCTATATCGTCTTTGTTGTATCGTCTCAGTCATCGGATGGAGGAATTTATCTTCCTCTTTAACAACGTCGTTCTAAAAGTTTGAAACAAATAGAAACCTTTGCTTTACTGATTTTATCTTTGAGGAAAATTGGTTATTAATCTCTACGTACATTTATGTTAATCCAAATATATTATTTGATTGGGCTGAAGGATAAAGTACCTTAAGGAGTAATTAATTATGGATTCTGGGCTACCACCACTACTAAAGACCTGACAGTGGTTTTATATTGATTCAGATTTGTATTGAGGTATTGGTGTTATATAGTTTTTAATTTGATGCGACTTACTTTTATTCATGTTGACAAGTTTCTACTTTCATAAATTATGGTTTTCTGTTTCCTAATCCTGGTAGGAAAAATATTAAGCAATATAACAGTAATTCCTCGGAATAATTCACAGTCGATTGATAAGATAATAAGCCACGGATGTTTGATTAAAACAATTTTAATAACATCATCGTGTTACTTAGATTAAATACAATATTTATATTAAAATTTCTTATAAATGTGTTGTTTCGCAGAAATCACAATCTTTTAATTATTTTACGCTATTTCTGAAGCATGGAATAAATTAATGATTTAATACTATTGTCTCATATTATAACCAATTATGGATAATTAATACATTCATCTGACGCGGCCATTTTGTAAAAAATAAAAAATCGTTCGAATCTCACTTATTTTTTGGAATTTTTGAAATTGGAAAAAACTGTTGCAGTTAGAATTTCATGTTTTATAAAACAGCATAAAAAAAACATTGTCATACCATTTAAGAAAAAACGTTGATGTCACTTCCGGTTCAACCGGAAGTGATATTTTCGTTCCTGTTAGTCTAAAAATAGCTCACTTTTGTCTTATATACATACCAAAAACGAAATTTTTAAATTCAAAAACAACCAAAAAACTGGGGGCGTACATTGACTCGTGGCCACCCGGTATATTTATTTAGCGTAGCTATTCATTAAAAATCGTGTCAATTAAATCACTTTTATTATCTAAATCTGATTTTGTATCTAGCACTCGGCGGGGCACATAGCCCTGAGAATTGTTTCTTACTAACCAATTGAAGCAACAAACCCATTAACGTATTAATAAAAATGTTTTTCATAGTATGCCGTTCTAAATACACACACACTTCGTATATTTTCGTCACTGCCAATACAAATTCATATTAATATCCATACTTTTCGAGAGAAAAATTAAGTGGTTGTGAAATATTATATTATTTGTAAAATTGAAATAAACCTGTCATGCGCCATATTTTATTGTGCCTCGAGTAATTCGAACCAGGGAAAACGCTGCAGATGTAAACTTGGGAGCAAACGCGCAAATCTAAAATAGACTTTTACGATTATTGAGCAAATATACGCTAATGTGTCATCAGTCATCGAGTTTCATTGCCTTCTCGCTGCAGCCATTCGTTAACAACAAACAGAACATATTCTTAAGCATTTAACATAAAATATATAAAAAAAATCAAGCAATAAATATCGGCCTCAACTTAGCCGCACTCGAATTCCTTGTAAATTACTAGTTCTGTAAACTATGCCATGAGATGAAATCAAACAGATTTGATCTAAAATTATCCGAAATGGCAACATATGACGTAAGTTATAAACTTATAAGTTTATATAGCGGGCAGGTTATTAGAAGTATATCATGTTGGGCATTTTTTAGATTTCTGGCGGTTTGGACTGCACCTGCATACGCCATTAAAAAATTTATTGACGTTCCTAATACCAGTTGCAAGTTTTATCAAAATAGTTGCTCATTTTGTTAGGTAAGGGATAAGAAAAATAAAAAGAACTTAGCCTTAGTGGGAATGATGACCAAAATCAGAAAGTGTGGTTTTCGTAAAATCATGGATTTTGAATAGTTCAAATCTCTCTTCATAGACTCCTTAAATGCATTATCAAACGCTGAGGAGAAATCGAAATAGGAGGTAGAAAGTGTATTTTTAATGGCACATTACACCCTAGGTGTTCGTAGTTAGTCACAAATTCATCAACAAGTTAGCTCCATTCAATTTTGAAAAACATGTTTAAACCACAGAGACAGAATCTTTTATTGCCTGCCTGATTTGAGGCTTTGCAACGATCCACACTCCATTATTACCCTGATTAAGAAAAATTTTCCCTTGAGATGTATCAAAATTCTTCATCCATCTTGGTATATAAATCTGTTTAGAATCAATGGAATTTTGCGCCACATTTTTTCAAGAATAAAGCTTGACGTAGTAGCCACTGGGTTTAATGGTGATGAACCTGCATTGTTCTGCTGGCATATCCCAACTGTACTCCTAACAGAAATGCTACCACGTTTAGATCCCCACATATTTTCCAATTATGTGTTAAAATGACCAATGGATATGGATGGTGTTGTTGTAAAAGTTTCCTTTTGATGAGTCAATGAGCCTCCATTCACCAGGACTGTGTTCGTAACCTGCCTCAGCAAAACATTTATATTCATGTGAAAAAATCAGGCATATTTTTTGACGATCTCATTACACAGAAAATTTAATCTTTAAGATTTAATCTTTGTGACCATACCCAGCAAGTGTCAGCCTTAAAGACATGAACCTATTAGGCCAAATCGACTTTCTGAGGTGTTTAGGATCCTCGTTAAGTCATTAGGTGTAATGATCCTTGGAATGAAAGGGTTGGTAGTCATCATCTGGAGCTAAACCTCAAAATTTTCGTTGTCTAGTTCCTGATCTTTATCATCAAATTTAACATTTTAAATTCTGGAGCTACTGCTATTGGCAATTCGTAGGGTGAAACTGGACACATTGTCATGTTTAAATATTTAGTCGTTTTTAAACTACACCATGCTCTTCCCTCGGCAGTATTTAGTACAGACCCAAAGATATTATCTATCATTTTCTGTTTGATTTGAGTCTCTGCAAGTTCTCCTTTATTTTGGCATTACTGATTGAGATAAATATTGTCTACATATGTTTATTCATCAGTTCTTTAATATCCTTAGAACCAACGGAAAAATTTTGGTTCAAATTTTTTCGTCCCAGAAGCAAAACATAGTGGCCCCTGGGTTTAGTGGCAATGAACTTGAATTGTCTTGCAACTGTTTTTCTAATGAAGTTACTTCAACTTTAAAGTCTCCAAAATATTCTAGTTATGTTTTACATAAATCGTTTTCTCCAGAGCTATTTCTTGTGGTGGAATGAATAAATGATCTAAACATATAAACCTAGTTGGTTTGGTTGAGTTTTTGGGATGTTAAGGTCCCTGATTAAGTCATTAGATTTAGTTTGGGTAATGAGATAAAGCTTCTTGGAGCAAGAGGGTTGGTCATCATCATCTAGAGAGCTAAAACTTCAAGATTCTCATTGTCTAGTTCCTGATCTTTATCCTCGAATTCATCATGCGTTGGAGGTACTGGTATTGACAATTCGTTGTTGTGTTGGTATGTGTGCGAAAGGAAATCCAAATTAGAGGTCACGAAATGTATTGTAAGTGTCAGATCAGAAGAATCAGAAGTTCAATGAGTTGCTCGTAATTTGCTCGATGGTTACTCAGGAAATTCTGAACAACCATTTTTAAATTAAATAGAACGAGGTCTAAGCTCTTGATGTAGTGAACGTAAACAAAACCTATCGTCACGAGAAACTAATCACTTTGCAACAATAAATTAAGAAACTGTTGTTTCTTTTACAACAAGTTATGTAACCTAAAGATTTCATAGTGAGGCTGTCAGCGACAATGGTCTGGATATTAGGAAGCGAGGCTTGTTTTCCTTATCAGTTGTTTGGGACACTGGTCATCCAACGAAATATTATAAGTGAGGTTTCTCTTCGCGTCTGGCAAAATCTTGCCATTTGCACATCTGCCCAGATTTTATATTAATCAGTTGACAGTTTCTGAAATACTTATCAGATTCAAACTTGGCAGTGAATAAATTAAGTAAATTAAAATAGTTCACAGTAACTAAATAATATCAAACTTTACACACGTTTACTAATCATGTCACCGCGCAACAATACCTGCATTAATGAAACGTCAACATGTTCACAGCTTTGGTATAGAAAATCAGCATAAACACACGTCCAAATACCGTGCTTTTATCTAACATTTCTTTACCAGCAAAAGCGAAATCTCCAATGGATGTCAACCCGTGCACCAGCCTCTTCCTCTCTACTGGCGTCTCAAATATAGCGGCAGCAAAGCGGAAAAGACACGTTCACAAGTGTCGAATCGCCTCGTTGCTATTGCAACAAGCATCAACTCACCCAAGGAAACAATAACTATCCCATACTCACATGTCCTGCCGTTTGTCCTCCTACGTCTACTGTACTTTTGTTATTGTTCGTTGTGTAATCTGTAGGATATATGCTTCCCATGGCCGGCTCTTTACGTCCACCAGTCAGCTGTAACAATAAAACAAACGTGTTATACAATCGTTAAGAGGTATTGTCGACACTCGTTAAGCATATTTGTTGCTAAGGTAATGCGGTTCGGGATGGGATGACGGTCTGCTGCAATACTTAATTTTAGATGAATTACGTGATGCGAAACACATGCATCTGTGCATTTAAGTAACTACTAATTAACAGTATTAAGTGATTTGCAAATTCTTTACACTAGCGGAATAAACCAGGTAACTGGGAATCCGCGATTGGTAGTTATTGGGGAATACTAAGAAATATTAAGTTCCAGTAAGAGTTAACAGTCAAAGCAGACAACCATTTCTGTATTTATAAATAATTTGGTTGGCTAATTTGATGACGTTTCAATTCATTTTATTCCTTGGAAAATGTACTAACCAACATATTTAAATTTGTTTCATCTGAATTCTGTAAATCAGTGATGCAACTATGTTGCGTCTAAATGGTAACAAGCATGAAGTTTCCTCAGCCGCACCCGACAGTTTGACGTGGCAGGAGCGTACATACATATCGTATTATTAAACAGGAAAAAGCGTATCGCAGCGTGATAAATGATTGTTGGCAGGTGTGAAGAGGAAGAGTAAGAAGGCAGTCGAGTATTTGTATTCGTATCAAATACGAAATGTCATGCTCGTAGTCGCTTCCCACATATTAGAATTGTGGGTTTGCTAAACTAGAGATATTAAAAGCAACTTCAGCTTAGCTAATAAGAGATTCCATTCATTTTGTACATACAAAATCGTTTTGCAGCCACAAATATATATTTGATCATGAAATTACAAAAAAAAATGTTGGAATAGAAATAAAAGTGTGTTGAAATGTTGTCTTAATCTCCCAAGCTATCAGCTCCTTGCAAATCTAAGACTAGTGGTTAGTAAAGGGAGGCAAGGTTTTGGAGTTTATGTGAAGTTCGATTCACATCCACCATCCAAATCAGAAGAATAATTTCAAATTTGCTAAAAATTATGTTTAAATAAGTAATCAAGTCGGTAGTACAAATCATCTGTTACCTACTAAAGGTCAGTTTGATCCAGTTCTTCTTGCAATATAGTTTAAAAACTGCAAGCAACTGTAACAAATGTACAACTCATTACAAGTACGTGGGATTGGAGATAACACCCAGTATGAGAGGTCTTTCATTCCTAAACTGTAATTACCATTAAAGAAATAGCAGTTCTTTTGCTTTTCCCAGAAAAGACACTTTTAGCCATAGCTCGAATATTTTTGTAAAAGTTAACAAGAGGGTCATTCTTTAAATAATAAACAAGTCAACTTCAAGTGCTTCCTTTTTAAAAACTTATAAATCAAGAAACAAATCCAAACCCCTCTGTACAGATTGATTTATAACGTGCACTCTTAACATTTCTAATACGATCTTTTAGAAACCCTTACTTAGGTCAGTAAATTGAAACCACATGGTTTGGGGTACATTGCGAGCGTCCGAAAGACCATTAGTCCGGGACCTTCTGCTAAATGTTAAAGAAAGTTATCTTGGGTTATGCATACATAGTAACGGCCGGACAGGGAGTTATCACGCGAGCAGATTATTTAATAGGGTAGGGCAGTTGCTCAATTAAGCGATCATACCTGTAGGTATATCTCTATCTACGGAGTAAATTGAATAACGTAACTGGGGTAATTAATTCTTGAAACATTCCATTATCGACAATGTAAATAATATTAAGTTAGGTAGAGTCTATATACACCTGAGTTAGGTTTTGTCCCAATAGTAAATGAATCTTAAGAATGGGTTTCCCTCAGCTCGAGTTTGCGAATGCAGGTGCTATATAGAAATAGTTTATAGGAATTGTATTCATGATTAGGTTAATTAATTAATACGAGGCGTATGGAAACTTATTTAACGGAGACAAGGCACTTGGCCTAAGACAGTAATTTCCCACCACGTCGGCTTGGCAGAGTAAACAGGTTCAACCCTTAAAGACTCAGAGGCGGGGCGGGTTTCAATTGGTCAATTCTTTTAACTTAACTAACCCCCGCAAGTCAACATGGCGAAGAAATAAAGAAGTAAAGATAGTGTAGTGATTGTTCTGTGTTTTCTGATTTTGTTTGTTTGTAATATGTATAGTCGGTCATTCATTTTTGTTTTGTTTTGTAAATTGAATTAGTGGTCGTCTGTCCATTTTCCACTAGTCGAAGATTCCAATTACCTACATTTACTATTAATTTTTCTGTAATATAATGTTAGATACAATGACATAACTAACGAACAGGATATTTAAAAAAAAAATTGACATTATCGTTAATGTATTTACGTAGAATTTTACAAAAGGGAATAGTTATTTATATTTTTGATACTTTCCGGTATTAAATTATAGATTTTTGGACCGGTAGAGCTAATAATTTCTGAAAAGATGTTTTTAGAGCTTTAGGAATTTTCTACTCGCGATTATACCAGTACAGTTATAAAGCAAATTCAGCATTTATTTGATTACCGCAGATCATGGCTATCTAGTCGAAGCAGAGCTAGTAAAATCCGGACTTTGCATGAGAATATAATAAGTATTATACGCCGGCCGGTGAAATTCTAGGACTCTCGTCCAGGAGACAAAATTTGATTGGTGTATTTGACTTCGGTTGACAGAGAAAAAGAGCGTCACAATATTCTCTTTCTGTTGCTGTCCCATTCGAGGCATGTAAAATAATTAGTTTGTCCAGATTGCAGAATCACGAACACAGAGGAAGTAAAAAAATGAAATGAGAGCAGAAAATCGTGTATCGCTGCACGCTTGAGAGTTAACTCCAATGTCAACGCCGTAAGTTTTAAATACTTAAATACTTATACCATGCATTGTTAAGAAATGCAGCTGCAGATTATTATGCCACTAACTTAAGCACCTGCTTAGAAGATCAGTAACCTTACTGTTTATTATATAGCTGACAAAGTGGCTTTGCTGTAAAATAATACAATAGAACGAGAAATGAAACAGCTCCAATTTATTGGGATTACGCGATTGGAAGAATTGATTTCGTGTTTCATCTTAAATGGCAAAACCAAAACACTGGGATTATTTCTCTAAATATTGCATTTTCAGAGATTCAAATCGCTGAGAAACCATTAAAATTATTGCAGACATTTGACTAGATTGGAATTGTCACCAAAAACCTTGTGATTCTAATAGTGGCAAAATGGTCAAGATACCAACTCAGTCAGAGTAATTCCTGAATTGTTTGGTATATTAGAAACCTCAATTTACTAAATGATTCGTCGCCATAACGAAAACGAAGACGTAAATTATCACCACGAAGGAAGATATGAGAGGAGGAATTCAGCTAGGAATGATGATTTACTGAAGATACCTGTTGGAAACGTACGAGGAATTCCAGACAAGTACACCAAGAGCATTACAGGAATTTGTATATTGGACCAGATAGTGAGAAAACCACTACATATGTGCAGCCCATCTTTATTGAAGGAGCAAGGTAGGATTTGAGCACAAGACCAATTGAACTTAGGAAAAACAAAGTGGATTGGGCGCTTGTTATCAGGTGAAGGAAGGTTTAAATCGTACTGACCTGTTGGGCAGATTTTGTTCCAGCGACATGGAAATGAAGAGTATGGAGAAGATAATATGGAAGCAAGAGTGGCTCTGGAGGTGAATGTGGAAATGTCTGGGAAGCTAAACGATACATCGCTGTTTCATATACTTTTACAAACAACACCATACTAAAACAACGTATTGCTCACATGAATATTATCAAGCACGTGTGAAGCAGAATGAACCTGCAGCTGAAACAAAGAGGTATGATTCGGATTGATGGACGTGCCTTTAAAAAATTTGGAATAACAATCTCAACAGTTTTTTGGTTCGTATTAGAGTTTTGACCACCTATGGCAATGCCATCGATTGATTTCCATCGTTAATTCGTATAAATCCTGAACTAAAACTAGATTTGGTATAACCAAGGACTCCAGACGTTTCTGTTTTACTATTCTAGATGCAGCAAATAGGTATGGAATGTTAATGAGAAAGACGCGAAATCCAGAATGTTTTGCGTTTTCGTAAACAGCTCATGGAAATAGTTTGTCACAGTAATAACCATAAACTAAATAAGTACGCTTAGCAAACTGCTGAAGCGTCAGCTCACCGACCGACCTAATGTATCTCTGCATACCTAACTTAACGATTATTGCGTGGGTGTGTGTACACACATATAAATTTATTTATGATTGAAGAGAGAGACGTTTTCACTGGGGATATAGCTCAGTGGTAGAGCATTCGACTGCAGATCGAGAGGTCCCCGGTTCAAACCCGGGTGTCCCCTAGTCTTTTTTTAAATCAAAATTAAACATAAACCATATTGTATTTTGCTGTTGTAATATAAATCATAACTTTGCGGTATTTGCGTAATTCAAATGATTGATGGGTAAATCAAATGTGTTTATCAGCTGTAATAAAGACGCAATAAACGTGGTATATTTAAATCGCTACCTTTACGTCTTCCTCAGGTTGGGTATAAATCATTACCACATGTGCAGGCTATAAATCTAAACCGGTCAGTTTATATTTTCTAATTTGTCCACTGTCGTAATCTTTGTAGATTACATGATTTATAACCTCCTGCGAAACAGGAGCTCTTTCGAAAGGAAGATAATTGTTTTTAGACAAGTTGCACTAAATTAAAATATTATCAAGTGTATTGATGAATGAACTTCAGGTGTTGGTCACTGTTTATTTGATTAGATATTGGATAGGGATAATGGTATCTGAATCAACGTTTATAATTTGTGTTGAATTAGTGACAGCTTATGGACTCGATGGAGGTTTTTGCGCCCTTTCAACTGTTTTATTGCATTGACGATTGTGAAGAGCGTTGTCCGAAGTTAAAAATAAGGAAATATCTGGAGATAGCTTTAACTTCGATTCTTCTTCTTTTAGATTCATTCGTTTCTTCGGATACACTGTCTTCTTCTTTTTCTTCTTCTTCCTCTTCCTGCGTGTTCACATTCATGTACATTCCAGCATTATAATCTTCATCGTCATTCATTTCCACGTTTTCTTCAAGAAGTACTTCTAAAGCACTTGCTGGCTCATTGTCTATTTCAATTTCAGGAGTTTCAAAAAAAAAAAAATTTTTCGGAGACTATTTTACTTACCAGACAAATATAATTATTATATTCGTGTTTATCTCGTCGATTTTTTTATTGAAAATGTAAGTATTCAACTTTAATCTCCGTAAAAATTGGCGCTGTAGTGCGTAAATAGCGCCCTCTGCAATTTTTTGAAAAAAAAAATTATCTTGGCTCCAGAAGTTCGTAGAAAAATATATTTTTTTAAAATTCGTGTAAAAATACCAGCACTCGATTTCCGTAACAGTTATTATCGAGAAATGAAAATAAAAAAAAATATTCAAGAAAAACGTCACCGAAAAATATTTAATTTTTTCAAGGTCATTTTCGGACACTTAAAATTAATACAATCTATGCTATTCTTTTTTACCGTGATAGTACAACTTTTTAAGAAAAAAATGAGCCCAAATTCGTTGCTCTAGGACTATCCGTCGAGATGTTACAGCTGATTTTCGAGATCGCCTTTTTATCGAAAAATCGATATATCTCGACAAACGTTCAATATTTTTTAATTTTGAAAAAACGCACTTTTTTGGCTTGCCGTGGGCTACAGTTACAGCAAGTAGCGTAGAACGTTAATTTGTAAGAAATACGGCAAAAACAAAAATAGTCGATTTTCGACGGTTTTTTCGATACATCTCGAAAAGTAATGCACCGATGGATATCAACAAAAAACGAATCGAAAGATTTTTTTAATACCTACACCTTTCTAATTTAACTTTTTTTCTGTTCAGCTTTTTTTTTATTTGCGAAAAACCGTTTTTTTCAACTTTACGAATTTTTTAGGTTATGAAAGACATTAAGGATCCACTGGAAAAAAAAACGCTATCTTTCTTAGAATGTTTTATTCTATACGACCATATTTTCATGATTTAAAAAAATGAGAAATCAATGATTTTTATTTAAAAAATCGAAAAATTGTGTTTTTATTGATTTTTTAAATTGTGAATATGTGGGTGCGGTCTATTTTAAGTATTTTTACGTTCAAACAATAAGAAATAGTATTTTTTTGTTTTGTCACGTCTTATATTGGGTTATTTAATTGCTGCTAAAACCTCTTAAAAATTTAAATCGTAATCAAATCAAATAATTTAAATCGGACGAATCCTGATAAGGCGTAGTTCCAACTTTTTTAACTAGATTGTTTTATTTTGTCCATCGAGTTAATATGCCACCATTAAATCAAAAATACCTGTAGTGTATATGCTGTTTATCAAAGGAGAAAAATGTAGTATAAACTAGCCTCTTTTTGCATCTTAATTCGAATGGTATTTTTAGGAATTCAATTGTATATAGAAAGACCTATTTTTATTAAACCACACGATGAGTTCGTGTTGATAATCTGATTAAATAATCCAGTGATACCTTTGCTAGATAGATAGATAGATAGATTCTTTATTAATTCTTTTAGCCAATTGCTACAATTGGCTCGTCAAGATAATAAACGAGAACTATAGTTTAGTCAATGAAGCCTACAAATTGGCGAAACTTCGGAATTGTCAGGAAATTTTTTAAAAATATTTCTAATTCTTCTTAGTTGTGGATGATGTCTTTATGCTTTAAATAATTCATAAATTACGATTATAAAATTTATTGGACTTTCTTTAATACATAATCAAAATTGGATTAAAAATTGCAAAATTCAAAAGTTCTAAAAATAAATTATTAAAAAATTTTTTTTTTTAAATTCATCACAAAATTGATTCATTATGGTCACCAATTAAAAAACGATGTCCCCAAGAAGATGTATATATTCTTTCGCTATCACAAGCTCATCAGGAGGACGAGAAATCTCGCTAATAAAGTTAGTTCCTTGAACTTACATTTTACAATTAATAAACTATCATGTAACCATAACAACCAAATTTCATTTCTATAATTAATGATGAGCTTGTGATAGCGAAAGAATATGTACATCTTCTTGGGGACATTGTTTTTTAATTGGTGACCATAATGAATGAATTTTGCGGTGATTTAAAAAAAAATTTTTTTCAATCATTTATTTTTAGACGTTTCGAATTTTGTAATTTTTAATCCAATTTTCATGTATTAAAGAAAATCCAATAAATTTGATAATTGTATATTTAGAGATCAATATATCAGTACATCAAATTGGATGTTTGTTATTATTATTATTATGCTTGTATAAAGCCTAAATAAAGTCATTCATAAATTTCATGGATGAATTTGCATTTTCGACGAAACGAGCAGAATTTGGGGGTTTTTGGGGTCACTGATTACTAATCCTTTATTAAAAAAAAAAGATTTTCAAACAATTTTTTGAACATTTTTTTGAAATATTTTTTTAAAATTATTATCTACGAATTATAGAAAAAATATTATCTATGGAATTTCTCGAATAATTTTCAAGTATTAGATAAAAGAGAATTTTTGTTTCATAAATTTTTTTTCAAAGAAAATGAAATATAGAAATTGTCCACTTTCAATTTGAAAGTTTTGTGTATGATGCCGCGAAGTGCGAAGAAACTTCTGCTAGTTAAAACTTCCCAGTTTCAATCAACCAGATTTCAACTTTCACGCTGTGCTGTCAACCATGCTAAAAATTAGGCAATGAAAAAGATAAATTGTCTCAATACATGCAAAGTTGGCAATACCGGTGTTAACAAAACACTTCCCAAGAAATATGGCCGCACGTATTGGACAGGCAATAAATCGAATTTGGAAAAAACATAATGGCTAAACAGAATTACCTAAAACCACAGCCTCAGCAAGCGGCTTTTAAAAGCTCTAAAAGCTTTGCCCCCGTGCTGTTAGGTAAAGCTGCTGTGCGCAGCGGTGGCAAAGTGTTTTATGGCATTCACGGGTTTTTGTAAATTAGATGTTACACTTCATATAACTGCTTACTTTGCTAGTGGTAATGCAGTTTGCATTACCACGAGCACACACGATTTTCCACAAACTAGGACACTTTGATTAAACAGATTTTTTTTTTTTTGTATAAGAAAATTGGTATTTGGAATTTAAAATAATATCAATGTGAGAAATAGCAATAACAAATTGACGCAAGCAAAATAAATGCATACGTAAAATATTAATACTTGTCAACGAAGTCATTACAGTCAAGAACACCTTGTAGATGAGATGCGTGGGTGCATAGCATAAATAAACAGTAACTGCCTACATAACCCGCTAAAATTAACCATTTAGCACAACAGTGCATTAAACTAAGTGTGTCTACTTACAACTAGGATTAAGGTAGCGAAATAACCAAAAAAAACTTGCTGAATGCACAAAGGCATATTACGAGCGCTCATCTGTCTTACGGCGAAGTGACAGATAATGTCGGTGTTTGTTCAAGCAGTGTGTATGTTTCGCTAATTGTAATATATTTGTGTGTGTGGCTGCTAGGCTTTCCAATGCATAAGTGGAGGCGCTCTGGACGTAAATACATTTTTGAACAACAATAAATGCTGTAATTCTACTTACAAGATTTTTTTTGTAAGTTCTACATGTTTATTTGCTTTTGGTTTATAAATGAAGACAAGACCAAATGGGCCTGTAGAATTAGACGATGTGAACGGGAACTAATTCGTTTCAGATAGCCGTAGGTAAAAACAGGTGTATTTAATTATAAGGAATATACCTCTGCGATACCTCCCAAATCAAATAAACAGAACATTGTTTAAAAGTCACTTTTATGTGAAAAAATCATAAAATTTGGAGTATTTTAAAAATTGCAGTAAGACTGCAGTAGATTAATTTTTTTGAATGTTTCTGTTTACTAGGTAATTCCAAACCGGTTAATTTAAGCCCCGGTTGTTTCATTTCATTGATTATTTATTTAAATAATTGCCGAAAACCATCGAAATTTTCGAAAATTTCAAGCATTTTTTACTCTGAAATCAAAAACGCTAGACTCTTGAAACTTTGGTGAAATATGTTTCTCATTACCCTCAACTTACATAAAAAATTTCGTTTCAAAATGTTTATTAGTTTTCGAGAAATTCTATTTGTTTATTAAAAGGGTCCCAAATGTTTAATGAAAAATTTACCTATTAACGTTATCAAAAATAATTCAACCACAGCTCATTTTTTTCGTCAAGACGTCAATTTTACGAATCTGTTATGGGCGTATCGATTTTCAATAATTTTGACCGTCAAAATGGCGTTAACAACATAGCTATTTTTCGGAGCAGCGTTTTTTGCAAATAACTTTACAACAAATGAACGTATCTGCACAAATATTTCATATTTGAGTTGCTGGTATTTTTCTACAAATTTATAAAAAAAAATTGTTGCTCTGGGACATGTAGGAGCCGAGATAATTTTTTAAATTATTTAATGCGCCGAACGTTTATTTATTAATATTTATGGCCAAAATTGAAACTGGTTGTTAATAAGATCTTGAATTTTGTGAATTCTTCAAGTCCTATTGAAAACGGGCCCTTTTTGAGGTCAAAATATAATTTTTAATACATTAGTGATTTTAGAGCGTCTTCAATTTGTTTGGCTCAAGGGACAGGCGAATTTTTGATCAAACGAGTTTCAAATTGGGGTAGCGAGAGAAATTCGTCATATCTTCTTTATTTTCCGGCCAATTTCGACGTTTTTTTTTTAATTTGGGGTAGCTCACGAAAATAATAACAATGGGCATATTTGCAATATCCAAATAATAAACAAATAATTGTTATAAACAATTTTTTTTTTTTAATTTTTTCCTTTTTTAGGCTTATGCAACTTATAATGTGCTAATGTATTAAATATCAATTTATAAAGATTATATAATGGTAACAATGTATGCACAAACTATTTCTCCATCAAACAATATACGATGTTACAGCATTGTTACCATTATATAATCTTTATAAATTTATATTTAATACATTAGCACATTATAAGTTGCATAAGCCCAAAAAAGGAAAAATAAAAAAAAAAATTGTTTATAACAATTATTTGTTTATTATTTGGATATTGCAAATGTGCCCATTGTGATTATTTTCGTGAGCTACCCCAAATTTAAAAAAAAAAAACGTCGAAATTGGCCGAAAATAACGGAGATATGACGAATTTTTCTCGCTACCCCAATTTGAAACTCGTTTGATCAAAAATTCACCTGTCCCTTGAGCCAAACAAATTGAAGACGCTCTAAAATCACTAATTATTAAAAATTAAATTTTGACCTCAAAAAGGGCCCGTTTTCAATAGGACTTGATGAATTCACAAAATTCAAGATCTTATTAACAACCAGTTTCAATTTTGGCCATAAATATTAATAAATAAACGTTTGGCGCATTAAACAATTTAAAAAATTATCTCGGCTCCTACATGTCCCAGAGCAACAATTTTTTTTTATAAATTTGTAGAAAAATACCAGCAACTCAAATATGAAAGATTTGTGCAGATACGTTCATTTGTTGTAAAGTTATTTGCAAAAAACGCTGCTCCGAAAAGTAGCAATGTTGTTAACGCCATTTTGACGGTCAAAATTATTGAAAATCGATACGCTCATAACAGATTCGTAAAATTGACGTCTTGATGAAAAAAATGAGCTGCGGTTGAATTATTTTTGATTACGTTAATAGGTCAATTTTTCATTAAATATTTGGGACCTTTTTAATAAACAAATAGAATTTCTCGAAAACTAATAAACATTTTGAAACGAAATTTTTTTTGTAAGTTGAGGGTAATGAGACACATATTCCACCAAAGTTTCAAGAGTCTAGCATTTTTCCTTTCAGAGTAAACAATGCTTGAAATTTTCGAAAATTTCGATGGTTTTCGGCAATTATTTAAATAAATAATCAATGAAATGAAATCAACCGGGGCTTAAATTAACCGGTTTGGAATACCTAGTAAACAGAAACATTCAAAACAATTTATCTACTGCAGTCTTACTGTAATTTTTAAAAAAACTCCAAATTTCATGATTTTTTCACATAAAAGTGACGTTTAAACAATGTTCTGTTTATTTGATTTGGGAGGTATCGCAGAGGTATATTCCTTATAACTAAATACACCTGTTATTACCTGTGGCTATCTGAAACGAATTAATTACACCGTTTTTTCTATTTCTGCAGGCCAAAAATGACCAAAAATAGACAACCAGGTACACGTATTATTTTTTCTCACTTGATGTATATACATCTGATAAGAGTCAAAATAGCAATGACGACTCACTTGTACCGGGTGTAATAAGGGGTCTCTCTTATTATTTTTTATTATTTTAGGATGCGACGTGTCGCACGTTAATGGTGGAAGCGAGTTTCGAATGCCTGGATCGTCAATTGATAATTGATACGCCTGGCAGACTTTTTAGAGAGGCACCTAATTTATTTTAAGTTGAGATTATTAATAAGTTAAATTTCTCTTGCAAGTTTCTTGAGCAAACTAAGTTAAAGTAATCGTTTTGGGTTTTATTTCAATAGTGACTGAAATGACTTATTAGCGTTTGAGCCCTGATAAGTGAAAATGCAAGGATTACCTTTGATGTCGTTGACAGTGATGGGTCGAATTGCAGCGTTAAAATTGGAAATATACCATCCGCTGGTAAGTGGTAACTCCTAGGCAAGGCTAGTTCCTTTTAACACGTACAGTACGATTTATACCATAAACTTGGGGTTCTTTACACTTAATACTGGTTTTTCTCTTTTTGACAACCTTACTTTTTTTCGTTCTGACAGCGACGACCCAACTGCGATCATCTCGTTTTTTTATTTTCTTTTTTTTTTACCTCTCAGGTCTGTTCGCGCTGCAACACCTCCTCCCTTTCGAAAGATTACTTTTTAACTTAGTTTGCTCTATATCTAATAAAAAATTTTTTTAACATTAAACTAGCTTAATTACTACTTAGCGTCTCTAACACTTCTCTTTTTTATGTTCACTTCGCGACACTGGCACTACGTCGGCGTTGGTTTACCACACTAACTCACTGTTCTTAGTCCAACATGATGACTCGTGCTCTTCTTTTGGTCTGATTAGGGAATATCTCTTGTCTCAGCTAGGGTAGGCTCAGAGGGCTTGTCCTCTGGCTCTGAGTCTTCTTCTTCCGAAGATGCCTCCTCGTCACTGCTTTCGAGGCCTGTGCTGGCCTCATCAAGTTGATTACCAGAAGGAGCTGGTCTGAGGTCGTCTATATGTAAATGGGTAAGTTTACCGTTCCTGTCTATTTCAAAGACTTCGTCCGAAATCTTTTTTGTAATAACGTGCGGACCAGTCCATTGTGGCCCAAAATGAGTTCGGTTTTTACTATCATGTTTCAATCTTCTGGCCATTACTAGATCGCCTCGATAAAGTTTTATCTTTGGAGGATGGGATTGTGGAGCATATTTTTGTTGATAATTCCTTTGTCTTTGTTCTATCGTCGCTCGAGGTATACGATTGGTGACTTCTCTTTCTTCCACGTAAGTTGGAATTTCCCAACTGCCTGGTATGGAGATCTCGTACCCGAGTAGTGCTTTACTAGGCGATTCTCTTGTTGCTGCGTTCTGTCTTCGCCGTAATGTAAACATCACTTGATGTACGTGTTTATCCCATGTTCGTTCTGGTTTCTGTTCTAGGGCGGCTCTGAGCATCTTCTTTACCTCTTGATTCTTGCGTTCCACCGGGTTTGCTTGTTGATGCTCAACCGCGGAGAAAAAGGTCTTAATATGGTTCGTCTCACAAAAATTTTTATATCTGTTACTTATATAACAGGAACCATTGTCTGAAATGATAGTCTGAGGGCAGCCATATCGCGCTACAATTTCTTCTTCTATAAAGCGTACTAAGGTGATCCCATCGGCTTTCTGGCAAGGTTTTGCCTCTACCCATTTAGTAAACAGATCTTCCGCAATCATTATGTACTTATTCCCTTGTTTGGTCGTAACGTACGGTCCAAGTACATCCATACTTATCTTTTCGAAGGGAGCAGTGGAGGTATGAGCTTTCTGCGGGGCTGGTTGTTGAATTTGTCTGGTTTTTATAGAAGAACAGGTCAGGCAGTTCTTCACGTATCTTCCTACTTGTTTATAAATGGATCGCCAGAAGTAGGTCTGTTTGATTTGTCTGATTGTCTCATCACGGCCAGGATGTAACTGATGATTTGCATCATGGTGAACATGTATTATTTTTCCAGTGAGGGTTCGGGGAACTATTAACAATTTCTTTCCGTTTGATTTTTTCCATAGAAGGTCGTCCTGGACTTCATAATTCTGGTAAAAGTTTTCATCATTGGAATTGTTTGGACCTGTTCGTTGTATTTCTTCCCATCGTCGTTTGTCCCGTCTCAGTTTTCTAAAGTTTTGTTGATTCTGCGTAATCTCTTGGTACACTGATAGACGATCAATAGTTTGTATAGTCGAATCTATTTTTTCTAGTTCAGGTGGTAATAATCGGGCTACGTCAATTTCATTATGTTGGTCATCGTCTTCTAGCGGATTTCTGCTCAAAAAGTCGGGTAGCTGGTTAGCCTTCCCTGGACAGTGTTCAATATCGAATCGAAATTCCTGGAGTAAAAGAGACCATCTCGTAAGCTTTGCCTTAGAGTCTTGGTGTTTATGGAGCCACAGTAAGGCGCGACTGTCGGTTCGTAACGTAAAGTGTACGTCTTCGAGCAAATGTCTGTATTTCTTTACCGCCCATATCACACACAGCGCTTCCAATTCGTTTATATGGTATTTTCGTTCAGTTTTATTTAAGGTGGTACTAGCATAGGATATGATATGTTTCTCGCCAGTTTCAGTTTGCTGATAGAGAACGCAGGCCATTCCTGTTGTACTTGAATCTGTTTGGAGTATAAATTTTTTGTTGTAATCAGGTCGGTGCAGCTTTAATGGTTGAGCAACTTTTTTCTTTAAAGCGTCAAACGCTTCCTGACATTTCTCGTCCCATTTAAAAGTGATGTTCTTTTGCAACATTCTGGTTAGAGGCTGGGTGAGGTAGGAGATATTTGGGATATATTCTCTCACCCAGTTAATCGTTCCCAAAAAACTTTGCAATTGCTTTTTGTTTCGTGGTATTGGGAAATTATTGATTGTTCCGATGTGTTTTTCTTGGGGTGTACTAATTTCTCCATCTATATGGTACCCAAGATAATCGAGTGAATTGGAGGCGAATACGCATTTGTCAGCTGCGATGTGAAGGTTATGGGTTTGTAATCTTTCAAGTACTAAACGAATGTGAGTGATGTGGTTTTCTATGGAAGGACTATATATCAAGATGTCATCTAAGTATACCTTACAAAACTTATGCAGGAACCCCGTCAACACTTCGTGTGTCATTAGACGTTGAAATGTTGCAGGTGCCCCGTTTAGTCCAAAGGGCATCACGGTGAATTGGTAAAGTGATCCGTCTGGGGTTGAAAAAGCCGTGTACCTCTTTGAATTTTCTTCCATCGGAATTTGCCAGTATCCTGCTTTAAGATCGAGGAGGGTAAAGAATTTGGCTCCCCCCAAGTCTTTGAGATTTTCTGATATTTTTGGAAGCACTGAAGGGTCTTCCTCGGTGATTTCATTTAGCTTTCGAAAATCGACGCAAAAGCGTGGCTTTTTATTTTCCCTCTCTATGATCACAGGAGGAAAACTGTACTCTGATTGCGACGCTTCGATGACTCCTGCACTCAACATCTCTTGAATCTGTTCATATAGAATTCTTTTCTTCGTGGGTGTCATCGGGTAGGGTCGAAGGTTTAGGATTTTCTTTTCTTTGAGTCTTATGGTGTGTTTTGTAGATAGGGTAGTCCGCTTCATTGGCGCATCCGTGAACAAATGTCCATAATCTTGTACTACCGGTCGTAATTCATCATGATAAATTTCGGGTAGTTTAAGGGTCGTCGGTAATGTTCGGAAGGATTTATCATTCGGCTGATTTGGACTTTCCCAGTAAATGGTTCTCCTCTGTTCTACTCCATAGTGCAGACACTTTCTTTTAAAATCTAATACCACTTCTTGGGCCTGTAAGAAGGGTGTGCCAAGTATTACTTCTTCGTGTAATTCTTGAATGATCTGGCAAATGATCGATAATTTACCTCCTCCGAGACTTACTTCAACACTTTCCTCTCCTTGGGTATTCACGGTTTGAGCCCCGCAGGCTAGTTGTAAACTTTGTTGCTCTGCTTGGCGTGTGGATTTCGGCAGGAGGGTGGTTCGGATCACGTTCATTGCTGCGCCCGAATCCACAAGCGCAACTCGTTCTGTCCCATTAATAGATACTCGTATCCGTGGTAGTATTGACGACTTTTTGGTTTCCCTGATAACGGTGTTAGTATGACCAAAAGAATCCTGGAGTAAGGCTGACACATCCATGTCGGCAAATGGATCTCTTTCTGGTTCATCTGTTTGTGTGGCTATTGTGGTATGCGTTGTTTGTGTATATAAGCTAGGCTCCACATTGTTTACGGGGCCGGTTGCGTTGCAGCGGGTGCTTCGTTCTGGCTCCCGGCCCTCCATCCGTTTCCCTGGCGTCTATTCTTTGGACAGTCTCGAAATTGGTGAATGTCTGGGCATCGTCGACATATATTTACGGTATTTTGGTTATTGAAAGTATCAGATCTGTTTTGTCTGTCATTTTGTCGGTCATGTTCTCGCTCTTCTGTGTTGTTCGAATTCTTTTGTTTTCTCATGGTCGCCGAGGCGATCTTTTCTAGGTCCATCTCAATTTGTGAACTTATGCGGATAAGGTCATCGGTGTCATTGCATGGGTATACTCGCAAGCGAGATCGTATCTCAGGTCTAAGCTGCTCTATGATAGTTTCCGTGATGATTTGTTCGCTTGCGTCGGGGTCCAGCCTAGCAAACAGTCCTCTTTTTCTAGTTATGAATAGTGTCACCTGGTCGTTCTCTTTTTGTTTGTCACCATATAATTTTGATCTAGCCATGGCTAGAGTTGATGTAGAATTAAATTTATTCAAGAGCCTGTCCTGAAAATTACGGAAAGTCAAGGGCAGTAGTCTGTACGGCTCGTACCATCTTGCCGCGTCTTCCTTAAGTTGTTCAGCTGCTATTGATACTTTGTCATTGTCTTCGTCAATACGATTTCGACGATAATATTCCCGTAATCTGGTAATGAATACGTGTGGATCCTCATAATCGTACCCGTGGTACACTGGCAGTGATCGATATACTGATGCTCGGCTTTCTCCTCCCATTACTGTAGTCAAGGCTTGGGCGAAAGATTCTGCCAACTGTTTTCCTAGTTGATCCATATTACCTACGTTCCTCGATCCTGCTTGGGTCTGCGTCGACTGAGGGTTCGGAAGCATTTCCGTGGTCATTAAGTGTTCTGAGGATTGGTTTGGTCTTGTTTTGAAAGTCCAGTCAAAATCTAGCGACTCACTTGGTCCGTTTAGGTCGTTTTCCGGTAGTAGATTTCGAGTTAAGTTCAGCAACGTCGTTATGTTATTCATTCTTTTTACCAGGTCTTCCCGATCTCCTTGGTTACTAAACCCGTCCATCCCTTCGTACACCCTGCTCGATCCGAGTGCACTTAGAAATTTCTTGGTTTAGTATGTTTCTTTTTCTCACTGTTTTCACCTGGTCTCTTTCGTAGGTTCTCAAAATTCTCTTATTTTTGACCGTGCTAATTTTCCTTTTCTTAACACACGGCCCCACATTGTTGGTTCGCCATAATAAGGGGTCTCTCTTATTATTTTTTATTATTTTAGGATGCGACGTGTCGCACGTTAATGGTGGAAGCGAGTTTCGAATGCCTGGATCGTCAATTGATAATTGATACGCCTGGCAGACTTTTTAGAGAGGCACCTAATTTATTTTAATCTCTTTGGATTCTTTTACAGGTTCAACCCTTAGCAAAAAGGTCAGGGCTCAAAATTTTAGCCCGAAATTTATTAAAAGATTAAGATATTTTATAAAATAAAGTAGTTTATTCAACATTAACTGATAACAAGTATAAAAATTGACCATACATCTTTGTTTAGGAAAACTATGTTCCAAGTGATGGTTTCCCTGTATGCAAACAGGTAAGAATAAATAGGATACTAATATTCAACTAAAATAAATTCTTTTTTAGAATATTTCCTCGATCACAGGTAAGTAATCAGGGTAAATTTAGTTATAAGGAACTAAATTAATAATAATTTTTATTTCTTTTCTTTTAGGTTATCTACATAAGTCCGAGTGGGAAGATTATGCAAGATAAGGTAAGTAACGTTAATATTAATTATTATTCAGTAAGATAACTAAAAATAAAATTTGAAATAGAGTTAACTACGTAAGTTGAGATTATTAATAAGTTAAATTTCTCTTGCAAGTTTCTTGAGCAAACTAAGTTAAAGTAATCGTTTTGGGTTTTATTTCAATAGTGACTGAAATGACTTATTAGCGTTTGAGCCCTGATAAGTGAAAATGCAAGGATTACCTTTGATGTCGTTGACAGTGATGGGTCGAATTGCAGCGTTAAAATTGGAAATATACCATCCGCTGGTAAGTGGTAACTCCTAGGCAAGGCTAGTTCCTTTTAACACGTACAGTACGATTTATACCATAAACTTGGGGTTCTTTACACTTAATACTGGTTTTTCTCTTTTTGACAACCTTACTTTTTTTCGTTCTGACAGCGACGACCCAACTGCGATCATCTCGTTTTTTTATTTTCTTTTTTTTTTACCTCTCAGGTCTGTTCGCGCTGCAACAGGTGGTCCAAAAAAAACCGGAATTTTTTATTTCTCTAATAGTTTCGCCAATTTTTAACCGATTTTAATTATTCAAAAACTTAATTATAACTAAAAGATCACGTTATGAGGTAATATAAATATATTTTAATTATTATTAAAATTGTAGATGGCGTTAGTCATCAAACTTGGGCCTTCTTTAAGATCTGCTGGAACTTTTTTTGCTACATAAACAATGAAAAGATTGAGGTAGCATAATAGAATAAACATTTGTGAATATTTTAAGACATCAAACACTAAAATCGACCAGTTAGTTCCGAAGATATAGTCCGGAACATATAACCGTTTTATCACAATTTTGTTGATATTCAATGCCTCTCGTCTAAACACCAATATTTATTTTAGTCAAAACGACATTAAAATATATTTATATTACCTCATAACGTTATAATTTAGTTTTTGAATAATTAAAATCGGTTAAACATTGGCGAAACTATTAGAGAAATAAAAAATTCCGGTTTTTTTTGACCACCCGGTATAGTAGACAAAACAATTGAAAGAAAAACAATTGCAATGACGTAGCGCTTCTGGTGGAAAACTCAAACCAAGAGATCTAATTGGTCATTTGACAGTTCTTGATAACGTCAGATCAATGACCAAATCCACATTAATAAAGTGGAGCTAAGTGATAATCTTGACCTCCAAGTATGGAGCTTTTGAAACTGTAACTAGGAGAGGATTTGTTGGTGCCACGAATGGATCGAAGATTGAAGAGTAGATCCAAACTATAGCAAAAAGCTGTTAGTTATACCTTCACCGTCTTCCAGGCTAATATTCATGATATAGGCATCTGCACAAGAGGAGCAAAACACTTAAAGCTCTAAAGTCATTTTCTTCTTGAAAGATTTTGTAGATCTAATCCATCGCAATGGCTTAGCAAACGATGACATTACGGAAGAATGAACAAAAATCTTTCTACTGCGAGGCCTAGCTCCAGGATCATGAACAGAGAAAACAATGTATGTACTTGCAATGAGCCATTAAAAGAAAGAATTAAGACTACTAACAGGTCTTTTTATTATGATTTATTGCCTAGTGAGACACCATCTCAAAAAATTGGCTAAACTGCCGAATTGTATCGGCATTGTATGAGGACATCTAAGGCCAGAGAACATATACTTTGTCAAGTTAGTTCGCTAAACTGGTGGCTTTAACACAGTCAAAAATGGAAAAAATGGCTTCTAAGAATATCCTAGGATTCTTCTAGAATGAGTATAAATCCAAATCTACTGGCAGAAGATCATTTCTAATGTCATTTAACCTCTAGTATGGCGAACCTAATTTTGATTCCCACTACTATAATCTATCCAAATTTAAAAAAATCCAATTCAACAATTAATCTACCATCTACCTTTGTTTGGTAACAAGAAATGAAGATTAAGATTAAAAAACCACATGATTTACGAAAAAGTATATAGTTTTCTCCAAGAGGTTTGGTATTCTATGAAATGTCGTTATTGGACACTTTCTCAATAAAAAAACCGTGTCTAAATTTTAGACAGACATCCCTTAGGCCCAGGAGAAGACATTGATAGACACAATGGCTTGAATAAAGAATTCCCAAGGTATGAATTGGCTTCTTCCCTTGAGTCATTTAGAAACTAGAGATTCCAAAATCCAAAATTTTGGATTTACCCATTTGAGATGTTTCTGAATCCAGTGATACAGTTAGGTTTTTAGTAGAAAAATCGCTAATCAAATTTGTCCATTTTTAACATCGGAAAAAATTATAGTAGGTCTTGAAAATTGAAATTAATTTCAGGATCATTTTTTTTGTAAACTGGAATTATTAATGATGCTTTTAACTGACTTGAAAAGTGTCCATTTTCAAAAGATAAGTGTCGCCGGTCTTTGATACCATAAATCATAATTTAGAATGATATTCATTCATTCATTTTGCAGTTATTTTTTAAGTACCTAAATGCATTTATTTTGACCCATTCGATAACCTAAATGCATTAGTTCAATCCCAATCACATATTTCATAAAAAAAAAAGTTGGTCCAGGACGGATTTGAACCCGGTACCAACTGCTTGGAAGTGCAAAACTGATGCCCATCTGCCAACAGGCCAACATACCAGAGTGGTGCGTAATACTAATATTATAGATAGGTCTTTATTTCTATCTACACTTGCTTTTGTCATTGACGGGCGGAGCCAGCTTATGAAATACAATGGGAAATCACAACATTGTATGAAATTCCTTCAAGGCGCGGATGTAACGTACTATTATAGTAAGTTGTATAGTATTTTATACTCAATGAAATATGGGCTATGATTTGGATTTGGATTTTCTAACCGTTTCTCGGTGATTACGTCTGACCAATACATCTGGATGAGTAAATAATATTTTAGTACAAATTTTGCTGGCATATTTTTTTCTCAAAACAGCAGTGGCGTCTCGTAAAAAGGGTTTCTATAGGCATAGAAATTTAAAAAGACGTAAATAAATTATTGTAATAAATTTTTTTAAATATATACGTATCAAACAGCATTGTATAAATTGAATGCCTTACAAAGAAGCATTAGCGACTCGTTACAAGGGGTTGTATTAAGTAAAATTCGTAAATTCGTATATAAATCACAATTTATGTATTTTTAAAATTTCATATTTTATATAAAATGACAATATTGCGACCCCTCCCCTAAGGAAGCAGTGGCGTCTCATTAAAAAGGGTTATATTGTATAATATTATAAAAAGACGTATATAAATTTCTGCTTATGAATTTTTAAAATAAAATAATGCACTAAATATTTATTATCGAGTGCCCTACAAGGACGCAGTAGCGACTCGTTACAAGGGATTATATAAAGTAAAATTTAAAAAATTCGTACGTAAACCATAATTTATTCATTTTTTATATTTTTATAAAATAATAATGTAGAAGAATATTTAGATCTCTCCCCAAGGAATCAGTGGCGTCTCGTTAAAAAGTTATATTGTATAAAACTTTAAAAAGGCGCATATAATTACTATTTATGAACTTTTTAAATTATATGATGCACGAAATAGCATTGTATAAATAGAGTACTCTACAAAAAGGCAGTAGCGACTCTTTATAAGGGGTTATATTAAGTAAAGTTTCAAAAGTTCGTAAAAAAATTACAATTTAAGAATTTTTAAAATTTTATACCTACTTTATGTATCCTCTAAGAAAGCAGCGGCGTCTCATTAAGAAGGGTTGTATTGTGCAAAATTTAAAAAAAAGTATATAAATTTCTGTTTATGAATTTTTAAAATAAATTAAGGTTCTACATAGTATTTTATAAATAGAGTGCCCTACAAAGTCTCAGTAGCGGCTCGTTATAAGGGGTTATATTAAATAGTTCCAAAATTTTGTAAATAAATGATAATTTACGCATTTTAACAATTTCATACTCTATGTAACAATATAACTGAATTTTGTAACCCCTCCCCTAAGGCAGCAGCAGCGTCTCATTAAGAAGAGTTATATCGTATAAAGTAAAACAAAACGTATATAAATTCCCGTTTATGAATTTTTTAAATAAAATAATGCACTAATTAGCATTGCATAAATAGAGTGCCCTACAGGGACGCAGTAGCGAGGGGTTAAATAAAGTAAAATTTAAAAAATCGTACATAAATTACAATTTATACATTTTTTATATCTTTATTATATAAAATAACAATGTAGAAGAATATCAAGACCTTTCCCCTAAGGAAGCAGTGGCGTCTCGTTAAAAAGTTTTATATTTGGTAAACTTTAAAAAGACGTATATAATTATTATTTATGAACTTTTTAAATTATATAATTCACCAAATAGCATTGTACAAATAGGCTGCATTAGCGACTCGTTACAAGGGGTTATATTAAGTAAAGCTTAAAAAATTCGTACATAAATTACAATTTATGCGTTTTTAAAATTTTACATTTTCTATAAAACATTTCCGTTGATTTTTGTTATTTTTTCATTGATTTCTGTTACTTTTTTATTGATTTTCGTTGAATTTCGACTAATTTCCATTGATTCAGACTTAATGATGATCTATCTTTAAAAAAAGCCCCGTTAATATCACATTTTTTACAGGGGTGTGTTTCCATTCAAAATAAGTCACACATTTATTCGATATTCATCCAACTCTTCCAATTTCATATTGCTCACCAGTTAATCCCACATAAAATTCACAACGAATTTCAGAGACAGAATTAATCTAACATCTCCAAATTATTATCCAGTCAACTTCCTATCCCTCGAGCATTTGTCACGTCGATGACAGCTTAAACGATTTGTTCAATTTGACGTGACTAAGTAAGCAGAACAACTTGAAAAAATCCTATAAGTATTTATATCAATGTTGTTATCTGCTAGTTAACATTTCAAACACGCCTCATCTATTTTAAAAGCAGACAAAAATGCAGCAATCACTTCCACAGTGTAAATCAATAATTGGCCACCGGCCAAGATGTGTTTTTTTCACTTTTAGTACAAAAATTTGGCATCCTGCGTAATGAACTGACTGCCAAAATAACCCCAAGTACTTCATAATTACACTCGGAAATGTTTTTCTCTGCAAGCGCAGCAATGTTAGAAAAATAGGTGCTTTAACGATACTGAATGAAAATACTATTTTAAAGTGATTTGGGCGGTTTCCAATTTATATTTTCATTCTTATTTTTTTTTTGTTCCTCGACAAGCATTTAAACATTGGACCGAACCGGTGCGGAAATGTACGGTTTGGAATATTGCACTTGTTCACAAAATGAGAAAATTTGGTGGGTGGAATGAAATTGGCAGAAGAAAAATTCATCTACTTTTGAGAATTCCAACAAAAAATTGATATCTAGCCAGTATGAAGTTTCAATATTAATGATTTTAACACTACCGGTGTAATAATTGATTCACAATAATAAATGTTTTTATTTTATCCACTGAAAATGACAGTATTAGTTGCTTATAACCGTGCTTGAAATAATTTTATAATGCACCAAGCAAGAACAAAGACCAACGTCCATTTTCAATGATCAGATACGTGCACGCTATGCCTTCTATTAAAAATGTATGTGGTATTGATTTTTATATAAAAGTATATATGCTGTTAAGTGGTTTGCATGTGTACCGAAAATTATACTATTTTATATCAAAAAATTTCCCTTAGCGAAAATCAAATAAACAAATGATTGATTGAGTTTTCAAGAATCTAATTCGTTATAGATATAATGAATAGTTTCGAAACGGATCAGTTTGTGATACATTGCGCATAAAGAAGCAACGGAACTGTTTCTATTTTTTTTTATATTCAGTTTGGTATTTTCGTCATCAACAGAAACCTGGAATTCTTTTACAAAGTCATAACGAGAGTTCTATATTAATCATCTTAGAAAGCATAACGATCTCCATCAACAAACCGCAGCTGCAATACCTTGAATCGGCAGAGAGATCACTAATCAGCAATATGGTTTTTGTCGGAAGCGTTCAACAGAAGATCTACTCATATATGTTACCAATATAAAAAGGATGCAGTCAAAATATTTGGAGAATCTCAAGCCATCGCTTCAAATATTCCCAAAGCATTTGGTGGAGTATGGAATCAAAGCTACCAGCTTATGATTTGCCCAGATCAGGAATCAGGATATGAAATTTTCTCTCCAATTGACTCCATTAATCTCAACATAAGGTGAGCGGACTTTATGTTGTAATTGATGAAGCCTCTTCACTACCTCAATTCGGGTGTTCCACAAGGATCTAGCTATTTTAAAAAACTTAAACAAAAGTGGACCAAACAGCATCATATGTTAGACCATATCGTCTAAAAGTTATTTGTGGCATATTTCAGTTTTCTTGCTGCTCCTTAAATCTTAAGTTTTAGTATGAAATGTCAGATTGTCTTCCAATTTTCAATATTAATAATTTTTATTTGGAAGTTCGTCCGATTTAAGTTGCAATTCGTTACAGCAGGTTATAGTTTCTATTTTGCGTATTAAAATATGACTCCTCACAACTGAATAAACCTGTATTCGCATTTGATCGGTATGTGGTAGAAAAAAAAAACCACAAAAACGCCTCAGTGGATGAACGTTGTGAACGAGGCTTGTCCCGGGCTAGAGGGAGGGTCTTTTGCCTTTCGAATTTTACCTAGGTAAGTCATACATTTCTTGTAGTTGCTTAAATATCGCTATTTATAAAATTTGCTTATTAATTATTGCTTCAGCTTTATTGTGCTATAGTAAAAATAATAATTTGTCAAAATAATTGCAGTATTTCGTATTATTTCCATATTTTGGATTATTTTCAGATAATTACCTAGTAGCACTGTTTTTTTAAGCACGTGGATGGGTATTCCCATTTCCGTTTTACCGTATCTTGTCTAAAGTAGACGTTTTCGTGGTTCAATTATTGTTAATTGACACGTTATACAATATTTAAATTGTATAAATTATCGCTGTAAGTGAAACTTGCAGATTATCGTTATTTCGTACATAGAACAATTTCTGTGTGGATTTTTATTGTTATTAGGTTCGACTGTGGTTCATATAAGCTGGAAAAAGGAAAACTACACTGGTTTTGGATAGTGAAGGAAGTCCACTTGAGACTTGGATTTTTGCCGAATTTATTTACTGTCCAGAGCTACAGATTTCTGTCCAATAGCTTCCAAAGCATACGGGGTAAGTGATCTATAGTATTTTTTCTTCTCTTTGAATTAATCAATTTGTAGTACATTTGATCACTTGCTTCGGATGTGACAGAAGTCCCATTTTCTGGTTTCCTCTTTTCATCATATTCACGCTATCACAGTTCTATATCGATTTTATTATTGACAAATTATTTTTATTAGTTCATTCCTTAATTTTCGTGTAAGTTGCAAGAGTGTAGATTTACCTTGGTTTTACGTATTTCCTGTCATTTTGAATTAGGCATAAGTTCATTCATTTTTGTCCGTCGGAAAGCGGAAGACATTGTCGGTATTTCATATATTAATTTTTGATATTTTTACCGTTAAACTATTAGTAAAATATTAACTTGAAATCTTCATGTGTGCTAAAATTTCGAATTTATTTCAATATTGTGATTATTGTTACCAATTATTTTGTTATTAATATTAAATATCTGAATCTTTAGAGTTATTACTTCATTATCGTTTCTAAGTTTAAATTGTCCCGTACAAATATGACATTAAATTATAGTCCTTTAAAAATTACAGTCTCCTCATGGTTTTCAACCTATAGGACAAATTCAATCAAGTTAGGTTATTTGTTAACGAACTGATAGTGAAGTTTTGCAACCTTACTAAATTCTTGAGTTTGAATTTTAGTATTATTTTGTTAATAATTCAATTTTTTTAGTAATTGGTGTCAGATACCGTATTTTTATGTAAATTTGGTAATTTTACAAATTCTAATATCTTGTGTCATTTTGACATTTTTTTTCTATTGTAATATTAAGAAACATTAATTTTGTGAATTTTATCTAGTAATTTAACTATATTGCATGAACTTTGTTATTTTTTCATCTACCACACTAGTTGAAATAATTTTCAACCTAGTTTTATTTCTCTATTTCCTTTTCTTAACTGTTCTGTCTTTATTTCATGACATCTGGTTTTCTGGGAATTTAACTCACTGGAAATCGATACTGAGTTAACAACATCATAAGTAAGGAGATATTGGGTGTTCCCGAAAAGTAATAAATTTGGTTGGAACCTGGACACTCTGGACTGAGGAAGAGTGTGGAGACAGGATCTCGCAACCTTTTCATCAAACTCGAGTACTCGCAGGATTCATCGCTACTAGGAGAACCCCTTCCGTCTCAATCGAGTAAGCATTTACAACAGTAAAACGGACAGACAGAGAAATTGGTTAAATTGCAATTTTTATTCATATTTTTTGTTCATAATTTCAATATTTTTAATTGTATTTAGTTCTGACTCATTGTTTATTGTAAAGAATTTGTAAGATTAAACTTGTTAAATTCACAGCTTTCTTTTCTTTCTAGTTTATGTAGTAAATACCTAATTGTGTTTTCGATAAACTTTTGTGTATTTAGTTATAAATACTCTGGCGCCCATATATTGCTCTCAATAGTATCTCAGCAAGGCTTCACCGCATTCACCCCCAAGCTGTAGCTAGCTGGAGCTAATTGTTTGGCTGCACTTGGAATTGGGCCAATTCAATTTACAAGTGTCGTTGCAAGCGGTAATATTGAAAAATTGTTAATTTAATGAGCTTCTGAGGGAAGAAGGTTACCCTAACACGTGATATCGCGACGAAAATTATTAACTGGCCTCGTCCTGAAGCTTAGGCGAAGAAGAAATGACCTCTATTATGTTTGGGTTACCATGCAGACTCCTAACATCACATCCATTTCTCGGGCAACCCTGTATCCGGCACTTAACGCCGTGCCTAAATAAAAAGTCGTAAAATATACAACGCAGAAATAATATCGCAATAGGCTGTACTTCACACATCATCGGCATGATAAATCGCGTGCGTGTGTATTAACGACAGGCCGCTCGCCAGTGATCTGTTTAGATTGAGATATGATTTATTTCGCTAAAATAATATTTGCCAGGCTCTTATTGCAGCTGATAGATGAAATATTTCATCGGGGAAAATAAAGCAAGGCAACTCTTACGTACGTATCGATTCAATAGGAAATTTGAACATATTGCGGGCAAACCATATTTAAATTAATTAAAGCTATATGAAATATGAAGTACCTGTGCGTTGCGTGGCATAGAAAATAATTCGTTCACAATTTTATACCAAGGATACCTTGAACCGTTGCGATTTTGAAATCCTTAAGTCATCCATATAGACGAAGCAAAGGACCCTAACTTCTTGTGGACTTACCTGAAGAGTCTTCCGAAATTTTTACAGAATTTACTCGCTTGAAGGGGAAGTGGAAACATTAAAGGAGGCCTATTTTCTGCTTCTTCCTGCGTTAATTCCGTGACTAATACCTGAACCGCTTATTTGCCATATTTCATCAAAACACTTAAACTTTATTAGATCGCAGAGTGCATCTACATGGCACACGGATTTCGTTTTAATTGGCAGTAAACCCTGCTGGGCGAGTGAGGCTCCTGAGCGATTTGTAGATTGGCCGGCTGCCATGCCGGAACATGCCTCATACTCGAATTTTTGCGCTAAAGAAATTTCCCAGAACGCCACTACATCACCACCAACATGAGCCAGCAAGTAGACTTTTTACTTCTATTCGGTTCTGATAATTAGAAGGCAGACGCCAAGGAACAGATTTACTATTACTGCGGGGGTATTTTTTGGTCGCGGAGTAATTTTAGTGACAAACTTATGAGGCTTTTAGACGGTGAATAATTAGCAGCTCAGGATATCAGAATCGCCTCCAGTGACGTTAGGAATTTCGAAGGTGACAAGGATTAACACGTTTGTTGTGGTTGCGATACATTTTGAAGAGTTTGTAATTCATCGGTTTTTCAGTAAATTGAGAAAGTAAAATTACTGTTGTAATTAAATCTATCGAATCATTGAATTAAATATAGGGTGCAACACTGAAGTATAAAGTAAATTTGGCACTAACTGAAATAATAATGTAAGCTTTTCACTTCCAGCCAAGTTGACTTAATCTAATCATGAGAGGTCTAAATTTTTTTAATTTTCAAGATTTTACGGATTGAGCACAAAGTTTTTTTTTTAATTTTGTTTCTATTGGATTGGTCACAATATCAATATTTAAAAAAAAGCAAAAATATAAAGTTATTTAAGTTGATCTTCTCTTCTCCATTTCGTTTGGAATTCAGAAATATAAATATAAATCTAAATAATTACGCGTCTGACTGATACATCAATAGGTATTTATCAAGCTCAGCCCATAGTAAATCTAAATACAAAAGTTGTAGTAATCGTGGAAATAAAAGTATCATCACATCGCAGCTGGTTCATGTTTATTTACGTTTGTAAACGTCCTAAACCTATATCTTGATTTACGACACAATAAAGAAAAACTTGAGTGTCCTTTTTAACTTGGATCCAGATCACGTCGACAGAAATCGAATCTAGATGCAGACATTTAGGTATATACTTTTCGTTCTTGACGATAACACATTTTAGTGGAGGAAAATTAGAATTTAAAAGTGATGTAATCGTAAAGTTGAATTTTTTTTTTTTTTGGTTTTTTTATACATGCAAATGAGTAAAATCACGAAAAAATTAGCAAAATCGTAGAAAAAATGGTCGTAGAAAAATGAAAAAAAACTAAAATACTCGTAAATAGACTATCGAACTGTTGGGTTATAGTTACATTAAAAGTACATCCTAACCTCAAAAAAATCGAAATTTCTCATTTTTTTTTTAACAATAGTACAAGTGGGATAAAAATCTTCAGATCTCTACGGAGAAAATATGTATTTTCATATTATAAAATACGTTATTAAATTTAAAAAAAAAATTCATTTTAACGGCTACAATTTTAATATTTTCGAAAAAAAATTAAAACATTTGACGGTTAATGAGAAATGGTCGTAGGTAAACTTGTTTTAAAAGCGTAGTTTTTCAAATTAAAATGTCGTTTTCTTTAATTAAAAAGAAAAAAATTTAATTTCACTTTTGGCCTACTAGAATTTATTTTAGAGGAGCCAAAAATCAGGAAATCATGTTAGCGATTTTTTTATTGACAAACTGAATACATCATGATGCTCAGCATCCTTTGAAACGCATTTGTGCTAAGTTTCATGCAAAAATTTACATATTTGTTTTTTATGAAAAAGCGAAGTTTTTAAGAAAGAGAGTTGTAATTTTTTTTTTTGAGATATAATGCAAATTACGTAAAAGTAAACACTGTCACTCATTTTTGAAAATAAATTAGCATTCGTTTTGTCATCTCAAAAAAAGGTCTTCTTTCTCTAAAAATTTTGCTTTCCATTAAAAACAAATGAGTAAATATTTTTGCATGAAACTTAGAATAAATATGTTTCAGAGCGCGCTAAACATCATGATGTATTCGGTTTGTCAATAAAATAATTGCTAACATGATTTTTTCCAAAAACCTCACGTGGTTATCAAAACGTAACTTTCAGAGATATAAAAAAAGTCGCGTTAAAATCTATACATAAATAAAGTTTTTATGGAAGTGTGTTCACTCAAATGAGGACACACTGTACAGGGTGATCGTTTGAAAATTCTACTTTTTAAACCCTTTTATTTTGTTTAAAAATATAGCTAGAAAAAAAATATATCTGTAGCAAATTTTACCAAGTTTTTGTATATGTTATGAGTCTGCATCTATCTTAAAGAATATACAGGGACCGCCACATAGTCGCATATTTTGAAACAGAACACTCTGTATATTTTTCATTTAGGTGTATTTATTCAAATAAATACACCTAAATGCAAGAAAAATAAGTTTAGATTTTAAACAATTTTTTAATAACAATACCATTATTTTCTAAACAAAGGTTTAATTTTTTTATGTAATTTTGTCTAAAAACATTATTTAGTTGTACCCCAAACTTTTAAGAATATTATTTATTTGAATAACTTAAGTTATTTTAAGATGAAATATATAACAATTATATATATTCATAAAGGGGATAAAAAGGGCTATCCAAAAATCTAAAAATATACAGGGCGTTCCGTTTAAAAAAATGTGACTATGTGGCGCTCCCGGTATATTCATTAGGATAGATGCAGACTCATAACATATACAAAAACTTGGTAAAATATGCTATGGATCCAATATTTATTTTTTTAGCCATATTTTTAAGCAAAATAAAAGGGTTTAAAAACGAATTTTCAAACGATCACCCTGTATAAGCTTTAGACATTTCAACTTGATAAACAGATTCTGGCATATGTTCAGAAAAAAGTACCTACATAAAAAAACCTGCACTTTAAAAAAAAAGTTTGCACTACGACTATTTCTCATTAAAATGGTAAGCGGGGTGGCCACGAGACTAGGGTCATGCTTATATCTCTTTCAATCATGAACCGATTTAGACGAAATTTGGTACAAGGATATTAGACCTAATTTCGGATGGACATGCAGATATAGTCAAAATGGCCGACTTCCGGTTTCACCGGAAGCGCGTGTACCTTCGATTTTTTAAATGCATCACCCAGTATATTTTATGTTTTTCGGAATCTGCAACTCAAATTACATAGAATAGCGTTGCCAAATGTACACTTTTCTCAAGGAATTTTTAATTTTTTCAAATTTATTTTTTGCCGTAGCAGGTCGTGATTGGGAAAATATCCTTTCCAGTTGATTCTAGTAACTCATATTAATAGAGATATCATCAATTAAATCAATAACAAATGCCTCATGAAAGAATAAAATTGAACGATAGCAATTATAAGAATTTCGATGCTTAACTACTTGCACTGAATTCAATATTTTTTTTCTTCTTTGATCCATTTTAGTTGATGTTCTTTTCAGTCTCATAATCAAGTGTCTTATTTCGAGAGGGTGCTGGAACATCACAAAATAAGTCGAATATCTATAAATATTCCTCTTAAATTGGTTCATAAGGGAGCCCTTTGAAGTGGGTAAGTGAAACATAATTTGATAATAAAGTTCGAAACATCTAAAATTGGGAAGGTTAAACTAAGACAATTTATAGTTACAGGAGGACGGGACTAATTTTTGTCATATTTTTTGGATCTTATTTTTAATGAGACATTTAAAATGACGACAATTATCCATGCTAAAAATGACATAAGTCTCTTGCTAAATTAAGGAAATATTGTTTATTTTCCGTTTTTTTTTTTTTAGTTTTTGGCTTTATAATTCTCTAAATTGTCTTGTTTCCTCATCCCATTTAAATTGTTAGTGCCCCAAAACCACAACAAAATTATACAGTACATATAAAGCACAGAAAAGAGTTTTACTATGGTTTTTTATTACTTTTATTCCACTTCATTCCAACTTTCATGTTGTGGTCAAAGTCAGTGAAGAAGTTCGTTAATCATCGCGCGCCTTATTCTATCTGCACCATGTGAGGGTGGTGCTATTTAGGCAACACTGCAACAGTCCAAACAGGCACCTTCACTTCCCATCGTGATAATCAGATTTTTTGCGTATCATCCTGTGGAATTACCAGGGATATTGACTTCACTGAGGTGTTAGAAAATATAATGAGTCTAAGAGTAACATATCAATTCTCGCCGATAAACTGAGGGATAATTACCTTTATTTATTGTGCTCATATCCCACATGAACTTCAAAATACTTTATTTTAAGGAAGAATGGATCAGCATTATTTTTAAACTGATAATTCAATACGTAGCGTCTGGTAGGTGTAAGTAGGGGGCGGTTTCTCGAACAGGTCACCGATCTACCAAGGAAATGTAAAAATAAGCTTAGTTATCCTTTGGGTTGATTCAAATAATATCCTAGCGGAAGGTAGAGAAGATAAATTATAGGAAATGATAAAGTTGGGCGCCATTATGTTTTTCCGTTTGGTTTTTATAAAGGAAGAAGGTAAAAATTGTTGACTGCTATTATTGGTTGGATCCGCTTTTGAACAGGTAAGGCATCCCACCAAGTACACTTTGAGTTTTTTATGTCGCACTAGATTTAAGTTGATGATCAGTAATGGTCTAATTACTAAATAATTATCTCAACTAACTGTGGGAAAAACCTACAGTTATATACGTTCGTAGAAAGCTTAACTTTATGCTCTCTAAAACTGGCAGAATTAAATTATTTCTTAAACTCACGGAATTAAGGCGAAGGCGGAGGTCCTTTACCTAAAACCAACGTACTCAAGGAAGTTGCGATAAAACAGAGTTGTTTATTAAATTCACCGTTAGCATCGCATGTTTAAAAATGAACCGCCTCAGTCTATATAAAATACAAACGTTAGCTGTTTACTACTTGAAACTGAAAATAGTGATACGCAAAATTTGCAAAAACTGAAATTTTGTTTTTCAGTCATCGCGTTATATCCCACATGAGTTGTCTTTTTAGTTCAATGACTCATTCATAGGAACATGTGATTCTCTTTAGCGTTATATTTTTAGAAGAGCCGCCGAAGATAAATCGATTTTTTTTCATAAATAATCAGCCTAGACGTGGAACTATAAACAAACATTTAATTTACGATGTTCTGTAAAAATACCAATACCTGCTGCTTCGCTTTATCGAGTTCCGTCATTAGCAGAGCCGGCGTAACATGCATCAAAGCTGGTTTACATAAATCCTACATTTTCGTATGGATTTTTTATGTGTACTAAAAAAGAGGAGCGGAACAAAATCAAAATAAGTGACTGTAAGCACTTCATCGTGCGTTTTATTCGTATGTTTGTTTTCGTTAGAAAATTAGTAAAATATTATAACATTAATTCTTGGTAGGCTTTGATGTGATTTAAATCAATTCATATACCACCAAGTGGCATTTCATAGCATTTGGAGTAAACTATATGAACCAAAACGTATCGAAATACCTGAAACAAAACATCAAAGGTTTTAGTTAGTATTTGGGTGAGAAACTCTTGCTCTTCGACAAAGAAGAATTTTATTCCGAAATTTTCGGGTTGAGGATAGCTCAGTAGAGGAAATAAGCTGAAGTTAAATAAATAAAATAATATCTCGATGAATCGAGTCCACATTTAGACTAAAAGGCACTAAAGAAACATTTTTGAATTCAGTAAAAACCGTCGAAATCAGTTTAAATTTCTCAATAGCTATCCCATTATAGAAGTTTTATTGCTTTTAAACTGCTGCTTTAGGTTTTTTTATTTTTTTAATTATATTTTTATTGTCGATAGTATTTATTAACACGACCTCCTTTCTGTGCGCTGCTAAAGCTAAAATCAATAATAAGGTCACTGTATATGGTAAATAATATAGAACCTATTATGGTAAATATGTATGTATACAGAAAATATTATTCGTTTGTGCAATGTTGTACCGTAATACCTGGCATAGATTATATTCCGGTTTTACGAAGCGATCAATAAAAGTGTAAATATGTTTATCTTATCAATGGAACTAATGAAGAATTACTTTTTCATTTTGCTTTCCATACGTTATAGGAATTTTCCTGTTTATCATGCACTACAGGATTTGCTCAATCAAGAATCGTAATGACATGCTACAGAAAATTTCTGCGAAGAATATAACAACTAGTATAGAACTTGAAAATGGTAGGTATAAGTTGTAGTATCCCAAGAGCAAATTTAACGAAATAAATTTACTATTTTTATAGCTGGTGTCTTAAACTAACTATAACATTAGAATCAAGCCAAATAAATAATCCTGGACAGTTTTCACAAACACCAAAAGTTGCACCAACATCTAAAAGATTATAAAATTTCGAGGTGTCCTTAAATTCATGTTTCCTAATTAATTTTGCGAATAAATCTATAAAGTAATCTTTACTAGCAACTATATTCTTACTCAATGCTTTCTCTCTTGAAAACCTTTTTTTATTAAGGGGGAAGCCTTATTAGAAAAGGGTTAAATTTTGTCATTGGATATTAGAGACGGAGTTTAAAATGAACCAGACTTTCTGCAACTGATTTTATTTACCAGGGATGAAGTCAAATTTCCTCAAAAGAGGTGCCCAAATAGAAAAAAATGTCTATTTACCACACAGAAAATTCTAATTTTTTACGACCTGTAGATTTCCAACATCAGTGGTCTGTTAACATTTGGCAAGGAATTTTAGGAACTGAAGAAATTGGCCCATATTTTTCTGACAATAATCTTAGCAGTGAAATGTATATCCAGTTTTTACAACATTTTTGGAAATTTTATTGACAATAATTGGTCCAAATATCAATTTTCTATTGTGCTCAAAAACGACATATACAGGGTGTAAACTAAACCATTAACAAGAAATCAAAATTATATTCCTAGCGAAAATTTGGGAAAATTAAAAGTTAAATTTTTTATACCAGGCTAATCTATGGACCAATTGGAAAAAACGAATTCGGCCGACTTTTGATATATTGCTTATTTTTGAATATACGGGGTTTTTATTGAAATTAGAACAATTTTTTGAAAATGCACCTCTTACTTTTTAAGTGTAACTAAATAAATTAACAGATGCATTAATAGCAATGGGAACCAATTTAAACACACCTATGTTTAGTTCTTTTAAGTTTATACTTTATTTTTTAAATGTTAAATATTTAAATTGTTATTTTTTAATTATTTGCCGTGTTCCTCGTTAACATAAGTGTAACTGTCTTACGATTAGATTTAGGTATACGAATACCTGATATTACTCGAAAGAGGATTGAAATCTTGAAAAATATACAGGGTGTACCGTTTAAAAAAAAATAAAAAATTGAATTTAAAATTTGATAGAATTGACATCGAAAATTGGACATCCTGTAAATAATAGCAAGAATTTTATAATAATTTTGAAACAATCAGGGCAGTCTTATTAAGCTAAATTTTCAAAAATAAAAAACTATTGCGTTGATGACTTATTCCTAATTTTCAAAATCGAGGCGTTTGTCATAATTTTCGGAAAAGTTCAATATCTTTCAAATTACTAGTAGAAAGTAGGCATATCCCTACATCATTAAAAATACAACTCTCCATGGAATCTAAATTTAAATTCTAAAATACAGGTAAGGGTGGTAAACATAAAACAATGCAAATTTTAACAAATTTCACTGCGCCACCACCATTTCTTTCCAAACAAGTTTTTTTCTGGGTTTTAGAAGAAGCAGTGGCTCAATTGTAATAAACAATTTTAAAGGTTTTTGAATAAAAGTAGTGGTTTTGAAGAAATTTGAGTTTAATCAAAAAATTTCACAATCGGATTTCGTCACCCTGTATCTCTATAGCCATTTTTCGAAACATGTTTTTTCAATTTACTGTTAGTACAAAATTCTTTTAATTCTTCTTCATTTAGGAAAGATTTTATACAGAGTGAGAAAAAAATATGCTTTCGATACTGCAAAAATAAAAACGATATAACAGTTAATAAAATTAAAATTGATATTTTGTTTGTCCCCCCTCAAACACATATTACTTCTGCCTAATGGTGGGATATACTAATTACAAAATTACAAGAATTTTGTATTAACAGTAAATTGAAAAAGCATGTTTGGAATAATCGCTTTGATGAAATCAGAATGTGAAGTTTTTTGATGAAACTCCAATTTCTTCAAAACCATGACTGTTATTCAAAAACCCCCAAAATTGTTTTTTACACTTGAGCCAATGCTTGTACTAAAATCCAGAAAAAAACAAAAAATTTGTTTGGAAAGAAATGGTGGCGCAGAGAAATTTTTTAAAATTTGCATTGTTCTATATACCACCCTGTATTTTAGAATTAAAGTTCCTACAAACTAAAACACACCGATCTACTCTAAGACCGGATAATAGGCTCTAATATGCTTCAAATCGCGTCCAAATATCTTTCATATTTAACTTCAAATGTATACTAAAAATTTACTTTATGCGTTTCAAAGTTCCAGCAGTTTAGTTAATTTTTCGCTATCACCCCCTATTTGGAGTTGAAATTGCACTTTTCCTTATAATTTAAAATTCCCCACTATCCTTATGTATTATAATGCGCTGAATATGAATTTGACAAAAAAAAAATTTGTACCTAAAACGTTATTTTTTTACCATTTCAGTGAAGAAAAGAAAAAAGTGTGAAAAATGTTTTTTTCACAGTATGAAATAAAAACTTTTAATATCTTGACACTATTTTGTTATTTGTTTAGATATATTGAAACAACAATAGAATTTAGTATCACGACGTAGTAATTATTATACTTAGTTTGTCAATTTGTCGGATTTTGAAAAATTGGATTGGATTTCTGTAATTCCGAATGGCGATACAAAAAATTTTGTTTATAACATGTGACTAAAAAGTGTTTTTTTACTAGTATGGTTTACAGCACTCGCCTTCGGCTCGTACTATAAACTCCACACTCGTAAAAAAATACATTTTTAGTCATTTGTTATAACAAAAGATGTTTTTTTAAAAATAGTATTTAATGTATTATTTTTTTGATGCACTTTAACCGAATTTGACTATAAAATATTTTTCCGCTAGCACCTCCATTTAACCCCTCTCTGGAGTTGATACTGCACTTTTCCTTATAAATTGAAATTTCCCTCTACCATTATTATGATGCACTGATCTGGCAAAAAAATTTTTTTGACAAGTCAAATTTTTGGCAATGAATTTAATTTTTTTTCCTACGATATCGAAGTCTCTTGTTTGGAAATGATCTTCTCAAAAGCAATTTCTTGGGTTTCCAGACAGATCTTTTTGAATTTCAGCAAGAAGCTTGTTTAAAAACAAGAGAATTCGATATCACAGGAAAAGAAAATTAAATATTTCGCCAAAAAATTGATTTGTCAAAAATTTTTTTCTCAAACAATGGGGAATTTTAAATTATGAGGAAAAGTGCAATTTCAACTCCAAATAGGGGTTAAAAGGGGGTGCTAGCGGAAAACTGACTACAGGCCAAAAATTTTGCATCTTTATATAGCGACTCTATGTGGGGTATCTTGCATATTCTGCTATTTAAGTGGTGCATTTTAGGAACCATGCACGAACTCCAGATGATAAAAATAAAAAATGCTGGAACGGTATGCAGTTGTTGACGTTGATCTAAAAATACTACCAGCATTTAGATACATACAAGATAAATAAATTTTATTACAAAAAATGTTGCACAAATCTGTACCAGATAATGACATTAAAAACTGCAATGGCTCACACCTCAAATATTTACTTTGGAATTTCCTATAAACTCACAAGAAACCCTTCACAGCATAGGCACGTTCTATAAATTTTTCACTATAATATATAAACATTGACGTTATCATCCTAACAATGCGTTATCCGCGTTTAAATATTTACTTGGCCATAATCAGTGTTAATTTCTGCAATTTAAAACTTAGCCCGCTTTGTGTGGTATAACTCAAATAGTGAGCAATTATTTACTCGTTGCATGATTCATTTTAAAATTCCCGGAGTAATCATTGTCGTCTTATAATCAATCACATATTTACTTGTATCAATATTTATTATGTCGATGTCGGAAGTAAAAATTGCGTAAGGACGACAGAGGAAATTCTTGGGGTCAGAACGAATCAATTTACCCAGCGACACCCCAATTCGTTCAATCTGATTCAACCTCAGATTTGTCCTACTCTGAATTTGGGGAATATAATTAAATTTCCCAAACGGTTTCAACTTTCTGTATGACACATCGTGCAACTTTACTACTTATTTTTTTTCTTAACCACCCAATCGGCCGTAGTAGATCGTACTATTAACCTAAAGTATTCGATTCCCAAAGAGTGCGTTTAGAAGTCTTCTTACGAATCCACCGGTTTTTCTTATGATTCAGGAAAATTTACTATGAAAAGGCCTTTGAGGGAACATTGCCTTGGATTAATTCAAGAGTGTAAAGCAGAAAATAGATAAATAACGAACAGTTACTTGTGACTCATCTACTATAAACCATTTTATCTGCTGAATGCCGTATAAAACACAAACTATTTTCTGCTATGACAAGCCTTGACACATCAGTGATACGATTCCTTGTTAATAACGGACCTTATCAGCATGGCGGAAAGGTATAGATTAGAATTTTTAATTAGTTTATGGCTTTGATAAGAGTCTAGCTGTATCATCTCAATAGGTAAATGATATAAAATATAATATGTAGTTTAATACACCTAGATCAAATTGCATTCTAGCAGTTATATACATTTAAAAAAGGAATTGCCGTTAGAATCCTCACAGGGAATCCACACCTTTTCCCTGTCAGATCAATCAATCAATCAAATTTGTTTATTCGTTGGGACAATAGAAAGAATTAAACGTCCAGTCGTTAGCAGGTAAAAGTCCTGCGTTTAAGGTCATCTTTACAACTCTTTACTAATACAACGCACTATTGCCAAATCGGTTAGAGTAATTATCGTTTCCACATCACACATTCTAAAAAAATCCTTTTTGTGGTTCTAGTAATATTTCCTTTTCTTTCTAATTACAAGTTACCATTTTATTGGATTATTTCATACACTAGATAAAGCTATTGTTGTTAAATATTTCTAAAGTCTCTCTATATGCAAAATAGAATGCCAAATAACAGGAGTATTGCAGTACGATGAGATGAAGCGATAGGAAGCTTGATATCCACTTATGGCCGATGAAATTAAACAATAGGTCTGACCATCTAGTTTCTACAATGATCTAGACAAGACCTCTTTATTTGGAGTGTAACCAATTATTTTCCGTTTCCACGCCTAATTAGCGTTAGCAGTGGATCGGTATTTCATTCAAAATGAAAACAATTAATTCTTAAGACACATATTATATAAATAACTACTACTAATGAATGACGGTAAAATAAGGAGGCTTATATCATGCTTAAGAACAAATACCACATAAATTACTGTTATCTTTATAACCTATTGTAAATTCTATTGTTGTATCGGCTCGTCAAAGTTGATAGTCGTAATATAAACGTAATAATCATAAAATCAACACAAAGCCTACAAATGGATCTAAAATATTATTCTTGTAAGACAGAGTAAATAATATTTCTGAATAAATTCGATTTGTCATGTTGTAGCGAATTATCTAACATGATAAAAACAATGTTCTATAAAATAGCTTTGATAATATGTACCTTGTGGACTATTTAGGCTTGTGCGGTAAATCGAGGGGTGCTCAATCAAACACGCTACATGCATTAGCTATAAAATAGTGATAATTCCCACGAGAACCTATATGCATGCATAATATGTTTGGTGATACACCAAGCGGAAATAAAATTATACTATGCAAAATGCAAGGATCTAGCGTGAAATGGACTACGTACTGTTCGTCTTACAGATATATTTTTCTTAGGTATAATCTCGAATCATTAGTAAAGCATCAATTTTTTGCAGGAAAAAATTTATACGCGATGGTCATACCTCTCGTGGCTTTTTGTCATCATTAATTCACATATTCGATTCAATTTACGTTAACACAGAATTATTTTCAAGTCATATTTTTATGCACACGAGTAATAAATCGGAGATATTTTTATGCATGATGCACTTACGTTGATTAATATTTAAATTGATAACATTTAACTGACATATTTGCATAGTACCTACGTGTATCTATACTTTAAGCCCACAGATATATGCATAATCGTGCAATTGCATGACTATTAGATTACTTAGAACCTAAGCGATTGCCTAGTAGAGGAACGCAGCAATAATTTATTTATTATTTTTGTAAATTGGCAGTGTTGTATTTACCAAGCCGAAGGACTTACTTGGGTTCGCTTTAACCCCGTGTTTTTATTTTATTTCAGGGCGTTCCAGGGATCTCATCAGTCGGAGTAACTTACCTTTCTCTAGTTTTATTTAATTTCTAATATTAATAAAGATGTATTTAATTTAACCTGAGTACACTGATTTTATTCAAGAATATTTTAAAATCTGGGTCATATCCAGATGCAGTGACCTGTAATTGATTATCTTAGGTTTGAGAAACTAATAAAGACTAACTGGAGCTTATAGCTTTTAGATTTTAAATCATAGATGTCTCTATTATAATCGACTTTCAGTTTTATAATCAATTTTATATATAAACAAAATAAGATAATGAACTTCTTGTAACCTGCGACAACTTTAAACTGATAGTTATTTTAAATATAATAAGAAATTGTCTTTAATATCGATCTTAATATTAAATTCTAGTTTATGGTAATGTCACTGAGGTCGCGCGTATTTATTCTACCTAAACTGTTCAGTGATTAATGGTTTTGATGGAGGCACTTTCTTGTTTATGTTGATTAAAATTTATGAAACTAGCCAGCTTTGGACAATTTTTATGCAATACTACTAGCTAGGTAGGTACCCGATGTTTTTTATCTTCTATATGAATAATCCTTCCTGACTTCACCATAATAACTTCGTCTGCATATAATAGGTTAAGATACCTTTGTAATGTCTTCGTTTTTTCTTACTTTTTAACGGATTTATTTTAAATGTTCATACTTTTTTAGGAGCAACGTGGATACGTCTTTTCGTATATCTCTCCAAACTCGTTCTCCCCAATTGTCACTACACTGTCACTACTTATAGTCTAGATTTTCAACATATCTAGCCATTAGACATAGATTATCGATTTTACATCAATTATTATATTAATTCTTAAATTTAAATACATGTATGTCATAAATAGATGACTCTATGTTTCACTTTTCGCTAGAGAAACTTAGAATCTCACTCACTGCTGTCAAATTACTACTATTTTAGTTACTGATTAATCTTTAGATTGTTAAAAGTTACTTTTGCTTATGTTTAAAGTCATTTTCTAATTAGTTTTGTGGTTTTTTAGGTTGGACGCGTCCTATCTACGAGGGCTGCCTTATTGATGTTCGATTGCAAGTGTTTACCGGAAAAAGATTGTTGGTCCTCAAGACTTTTATCCTTTTGATTCTTTTAAAACACACTCGTTTAGCTAAGTAAGTCCTTCGTCGGGTTCTATTCAGAGAAAGAAATTTTATATTGATTTATTTTTGATTTATTTAATTTGAAAAGAATTTATTTTTATTTTTATCAGTTAGAATACATGACAATACAAATATATAAATCTACAATTAGGGACAGTTGTCTCTGCGTATTTCAGGGATCTGTATACGTCAACATAGACCAAAAAACTATTAAGAGAAACAAATGATTTTTAATTATAATAGTAAACTTCGCCTGACTGCATTAATTTGTAATTACTTTTTTAAAGTGCTCGGGTTTAACGTGTAATGGTGCCTACTTATAACGGTGCTTTCTCTCTATATACTTACGTAAATTCTTTATACGGAAAACTCGGGCGCCAGTCCTTTAATTTTTAAGTGCAAAGAACTACACTTTTTGACTCTCCTATTTGGGAGAACAACCCTGAATAGCGAAACAGCGGAGATACGGAATAGCCAGAGGTCGGAAGCTGGAGGTCTATCTAATGGACTTCGACCATACTGCTCAAACGGGTTAATCAGAAATAAATGACAGAAATAATAACTCGTGAATTTTACCTCTTTAAAATAACGTATTTATTCAGCAATATTTAGAAACAGATTAATTAACTCTACTACCTCCACGACTGTACAGTCGAGTATGTATAAAACTGTTTAAAACGATTAAAAACAAGTCAAGCTGGCAATCAAGAGTCTTGACGCGATTTTACGACGGAATTTTCTGATACGTTGGGTTAATTAATTACTGCGTACGACAAGCAAACGGACCTTTCCAATAGGATGTATTATGCACGGCGGGCAATCGGTTAGCTATAGATATTGTAGTCTATACGGAATATTTAAACACACGGCAAACTACTGCCACAAACGTAGAGCTATTTGTTAATGATTAGGTTGAATAACGTAAGTTTTCCGAGTCAACGCTATGCAGATCAACTTTATGGATGGCCCTAGCGAACAGATCTAACCAGTTGATGCATATAATGACTATTTGGCTTAACGTAGGTTTTCCGGTAACCTATTATGCATGGAGGCTTTTAAGATGGCCCTAGCGAACAGATCTCAGCAGCCGATGCATATATTATCAAACAAAAGACCCACGGAGGTATTACTAATTAGCTCTGGTTTGATATAATACAACGATACTTACGGACAAAAAGACCTTTGAATATCTATACTTAACTGAAGGCAGTCCCTGCAAATTGCAGCGGACTACGGTGTGTTCTTACCGATATAATATTCAAATAAATTTACTATTAAAACTCGGCGGTATGGAAATGTTGAAGGCTTCGGATTGATCTGCAACTGCTGGCGGTAGATCGGATCTGATAATGCGGAATATCTCGGAATGAACATGAACTGCTGCCGGCTTTCTCGGAATCACTTCACGAAGTGAGCGCTCCTCTCCCTTTTGTAACCTTTATGACGTATCTAGGCGGCGTGATAGAGGGGCGGTCACTGACTTGAAACGAAACGAACGATTCGGATGCACAACCCGGCGTTATTTGCAGAGGTCCAGCGGATTATGCAATTAGGCGCATCAATTCAATAAACGTCAATAACCGGAAATGAGTTACTTGCAATTTCTATACCATATTGCAAAAAGAAACGGGTTAAAACAGATACGGATTAACATTTTTAGTAACGAATGATTTTTATTTCCGACTCGGCCATTATTTATAACAATTCTCGGATTTTACTTACACGGGGGATTGTCGAAAATTAATCAATTAATTACTTGACTGCTTGTTTACCAGCGGACTTTTTAACAACTCATTAATAACTTAACTAGAACAGGACTTACTTACTAAAACAGCGGCAGGGTGTACCCAAGTGACGGTAATATTTAAAACAAACATGAACATTCCTGGATTGGAAAAATCACTTCGTTACAAACGATAATTGTATCGTGAAAAAAAAACGACCCGACGCTCATTCTAAATGCATGGCGAATAAAAACTTTTCGACAAATTAAATATCACTGTCTTAAAAGTTGTCGAGTTGTCGAGCGGTATATAAAGCCCAGTAATTTATTAAGCAGGTTCAACCTACTCAAGGGAGCTCTGGATCTAGAACTACCCTTTTCAAGGGAATATTAAATCTACCGTTGTTACTGATGTCATATTTATAAAGGTCGTGCCTCAACAATCGTATTCTCGTTCTAGTGTATATTACACGGTAGAATATTAGAACCCTTCGGATGAGTGAATGATGAATGAGGCATGCCTTAGCCATAATATTATGTAAACTGCAGTGAGCTGATAATATTTCTTAGAAGTTAGATATAGAGGAAATTGTGACGAACTTTCGCAATAGCCATAATATAGATAATATATTTAATAATGTTACTTAGTTTCTGATTTTATTAAAAAAATATGAATTATTTAAAATGTATTATAAAGAGGTTTCTGGATATACGCATAATACAAACGTGTAAATACTCCTATGGCGAAAGCTGGGAGGTAAAGCAGTCGTTTAAATGAACAAATAACGAAATTAACAATATGATAAAATCGTTTATCACACAATTTATTAACAGCTACCTAACGTGTATAAATAATAAACGTCTTGTTCCACAACAGGTTGAAAAATGCTGTGCTATTTGCTGTGTAACCACATACTCAACTTGTTAATGAACGCCATAATGAGATAGATAAATAAGTCAAAGTCACTTTGGTTTTAAAAATCAATTTAAACAAGCGCAAATTAAATAATTCAACACGTGTACGGCTGATAAATTAAGTGAAGTCGCTAATTTGTAAGGTATATTAGTCCAAGCCCATTAATTTAGAATATTATACTTATTTCAAAAATGAAGTTTCAATCTCTTGTTTTTCATTTAGATAAAATGTGAGTTTTTTTAGATTGAAGTATTGTAAGTATTAGGAATATGGGTAGAACTAAACACACTGTATAGTTTAAGAATTATTGATTTATTTTCCTCCTCACACTACAACGGCTAAACTTACAAAAGTGTTTCAGTTTTCGTAATTCCCAAAGTTTTGTTATTATTGCTTAATCAACATAATGGTGTTAAACTAAACATGCCTACCCAAAGAAAGATATATAAACACATTCATTCAAACGTGACATTCTAATATAAACTAAGGGCGGCTTATTTTTGAATCGTTATTTATTATGGACAGTAAATCAAAAAATAACAAAAACAAGCGCCTTAAAAACCTTTATGTTTCAGTCCAACCGGCCCCATATTTTTGGCCGTTTTTGCGTCACTTGACAAATTTATTTATACAAATAATTATATTTTAAATTTTGACCCAGAGATTTTTTTTACAATTTTTGTCCACGCTGAAGAATCAAACCTGAAACATGTTAATATACAGAATATTTCAGCCACATATTTATAATAAAGGGCCGTAATTGATATATTTTTATTATTTAGCAAGAATATAAATTTATGTATATGAGAATAGGAACGAAGTTTCTGGAGTCTTCAGAATAATGCAAAAATATTCAAATATGTATTTCAACTTCGGAGTTTCAAATCAAATAATCTACCAGATGCTTTTAAGAGCTTCAAAATAGAGAATATAACATTTGAAATTATAAATGTTTATGCTAAGACGAATTTCATTATTTACACGAGGCAAGACTTGGAAAATCAAACGGCAAGTACCCCTTGGGTTTTAAAACTCGGTTGGTCAAGCTTTTTTTAAATAAATCCGTGTTTTCCTCAACCTAAAAATACAGTTTATTGGAAGAAGGCTTACCTTACGCATACAAGTAGTTATTTTTAGTAATTTTGTAGTACCTAATTGTAAAATTATGAAACAAGAATTGAATCAATTAATCGATTCAAGCTCTCATTCAATCCATTTCCTCCTACTCCTATGGGATTCCAATTATAATAATTCTATACAGGGTGATTCACGAGGAAAGGGACAAAATGTTATGGTAGATTGAGTCCACTTAGGTGAATTAGAAATGATTAAAAAAAGCCAGAGCCTTTTTTGTATTGAACTACAGGTGATTTATGAGTTTTGCCCAATATTTCTTAAGGTAATATCTTTTAAACTAATCACTAAAATCAGCTCGTATTGTGGGTATATAGTATACTATTAATTGTCAATTTACATGGATAATCAAAGACGAAAAATTCCAGGGCCGGCTCAACTAATTTTTATTTTTAGGGCACCTATGAGAAAATTCACCCATTGTACGTGATTTCTAAATTCTAATACTGAATTATGAAACTACATACGAAAATGATCGAAAACATGTATTTTGTTGTTTTGCCACACTTTGGGCGAATTTCAAATAAACGATCAATTTTCGCCAAAATCGAAGGTATGCACAAAATAAATTTATAAAATTACATTTTTCTCTCTCATTCAAACTAAAATATTTGTTATACAAAATGTTGTGATTTCATATGTATGATTAATATGAAATAAATAATCAAAAATAAATAATTTCAACACCTGATTAAGTAATTTTTATTTCTGAGGTTTCTGTGAAAAATCAGTCTGTATACATTTTTCGCAAATTCTAATAATACATTGTGGAACTACATTTAAAAATGAACGAAATTATTTATTTTTTATCACAATACATCAATAAACTGAACATTATAAACAACAAATTCACAGAACATAAAACCCTCTATAAAATGAAAGCCTGCTGCCTCCCTACATTTTCTTTGTCGTAAAATAAAATTTCCTACGGCTTTCCTAATAACGACAGGATTATTAAAGTTCTGTTTATTGATGTACTGTGATAAAAAAAATAAACAATTTCGTTAATTACTTCTTCACCAAAAGTGAGGAAGATATGTATTCGTGAAAAAAATTTTGAAAATTTTTATTGCATTTCTGGACGATTCTCGACGAATTATGACGATACACAAAAATTTTATTTTTTTGAAATAAAGCTTTGAAATTTGGTACACACGTTCTAGAGGTCAAGGAAAAGATTGAGTTCGTTGATGAGCAAAATCGCTCCACTGAAATGGGGTCTACCGGACCCCAGCATTTCTACTTCTAACTTTACAAACAAATTTATTCGTGAGGAAAGATTATAAATAGGATCTGATATACAACTCATTATAATATTGTGTCTAAATGTTGAAATACACAAAATACGCCAAAAAAACAAAATACGTACAAAAAAAACAAAATGCGTCAAAAAGCAAAATACGTCAAAAATTACTTTTGTTAAAAACTCCACCACACGGTGAGGAAGTTTTGATCCCATAATTGGCAGCGGGTTTTGTTAATGTAGTTCCATAATTTATTATAAGAATTTGAAAAAAATGTATACAGACTAATTTTTTTCACAGAAACCTCATAAATAAAAATTACTTAATCTGATGTTGAAATTATTTATTTCTGATTATTTATTTCATATTAATCAACCATGAAATCACAAAATTTTGTATAACAAATATTTTAGTTTGAATAAGAGAGGAAAATGTAATTTTATAAATTTATTTTGTGCAGACCTTCGATTTTGGCGAAAATTGATCGTTTATTTAAAATTCGCCCAAAGTGTGGCAAAACAACAAAATACATGTTTTCGATAATTTTTGTATGTAGTTTCATAATTCAGTATTAGAATTTAAATATCACGTACACAGGGTGAATTTTTTCATAGGAGCCCTAAAAATAAAAATTAGTTGAGCCGGCCCTGGAATTTTCTGTCTTTGATTATGCATGTAAATTGACAATTAATAGTATACTATATACCCACAATACGAGCTGATTCTAGTGATCAGTTTAAAAGATATTACCTTAAGATGTATTGGGCAAAACTCATAAATCACCCTGTAGTTCGATAAAAAAAGGCTCAGGTTTTTTTCAATAGTCATTTCTAATTCACCTAAGTGAACTCTATCTACCATAACATTTTGTCCCTTTCGTCGTGAATCACCCTGTATATAATTACAAAATCTTTTTATTTTGTAGCTTCTAGCAATTTATGTCGACTGATTGTTAGATAAAATTATACAGATATCAAATATTTTGTCTTTAAAATCTACGTAGCAACAAGTATAAAATGCCCAGTAAGGTCGTCCTAATGAATCAATTAAATAATTATAGCTTGAGCAATCATAATTAATCCTTTGCGAATCTTGCGAAATTGTTTTTTACGAAATATAATCGTAAATTAAATCAACGTAATAGCAACATTTTTTGAAAAAAATCGTAATTTTCAATTTTTCAGGATTGTTTCTTCGGCAAGGTCAAAAATTGTATAATCCCCGGTCCAGAAATAAAAAAATGTTTGAAATATTTAAATTCAGAATTTGCAAAAATCAATAATGACACTGGTTCCAGCCCTTTCTGGAATATTATTTTGTTTTCGCGTGCCGATTTCTTGATAATTCTTGCAACGAAACACACTGATTTTTTTACACAACATTTTTATTTTATCTGGTTGACAAATGTGCCTTTGACTTGCCGCAACTGTACAACATGTATGGGTGAAATAAATGAGTGCTAGTGTGAGTAATGCAGGGACAGGAAATTAAGTTGTAAATAAACCTTATCTGGATAAGATCATGCAATAAAAAAATTGTAAAGTTACATAACGAAAAATTGATTTATTTTAGAACAAAATATTATTTTCGTCAGAAATTAGATTGACAGAATACGGAAAGCTATGAAAAAGCTCTTCATAGTTTTTGAGAAACGCATAGGGATAGATGTATAGCATAAGGATTCTGTTTTCTGCGCAAAATTTTTTCGAGTTTCCCAAATTTTATTTTATTTTTTTTTTTATATATTTTATAAGCTGACTGGATGATCTTTTTCCATAGAAATGTCAGTAATTGTTTCTGGTATTATACCGTGTCTAACAAAACTTCACCAAACATCACGACTAACTAACTTTTACTAATTTATTTTTCGACATGAGATCTCAAACGTAAACCTTTTGATGTTTTCCTCGGTTAGCATCATAAATATGTTTTACTTTGAGCATAAGTATTTGATATATAAATAACTAGACGCGAATACCAAACTCTAATCAGGTGTCTAAGGATTACCTATTTAATCCATATTTGTAACAACAATTTGTTGCAGTCGGCAGTAAAACTTAATTTATCACTATTTTTCTGATAGGTAGTGTTGTTTATTTTTACCAATTTCAGACATGCCAAATTCGAATTGGCATTGCTGTCTAATGATTAAGTATATGTAGTTTTTCTAGCAGTTTTAGGCGATTAAATTGCTTACCTACCTATTAAAAGTAAAAATTGTCCTTAATTCTACATACTATACTAATGAGTTTGTGCAATTGTGTAATTACCAATTTATACAAATAATTGCAAGCGCTTTCCTCTGATCCAACTTAGTAGCATTTAATTTCAAGCTTCTGTCATCCCCAACAAATATTTGTGCACCAAATCGAAAGATATGTCAGACCGGAAAGTCCAAAATACCTAATTTGATTTTATTTAACATTTGAGCCGTTGTAGCTCCGTTAGGAAACACTATTTATCAACGTGCCAGCTTAAGACTTGGCATACTTTAACATCATAAACTTCATCTTTGCTCTTTTTGAAATACATTTCTTTTTATATACTTCAGCAATATTTAGCACAAAAATTTTGTTCCTCAAGTTTGATACAATAATTATGAAAACCTTGATTTCCAGACCTAGACTAGTTGGTAATTTAAAACATATCTTACCAGCAATCGCAAGCATTTTATCACAAAAAATAAACACAAATCAAACTAAAATATGTGCCACAAAAACTTCAACCCGCGAACTCCGACCCCGACAATTTTCTCGTCGCCACTCTGGGGAACACCCGCCACAATCGTGAAAAGTCGACGGTGGACTGAGCCGGTGCACTTGCCGTATACCGACGACGTGATGTGTGGGAGTCAGGCTTGGGAGACTTCGTTTGAAAGGACGGAACTTTGGGTCAAAATGGGCGCACGCGTAATTATTAACTTGCACCTTCGCACACATGCGGCCACGTGCTCTTTGACAACATTCCTCTGCAACTCATCCTTAGTTGATCCTGTCCTGGAGCATTTTTTGTTTCGTTTTCGGCGTGCCGGATGTGGCGTTTGTCCACCATGAGCAACTGGTGATTTTGGTTTGATTAAAACCACGGTGTTAGAAAAAGGAATTATCATATTTAAACCAATCTCCAATTTTGAAATTATCTTTTGTTCTGGGTTGACGTTTTCGTTAAATTTTAAGCAAATTTCTTTATTCTATCATTTAAGATAGAAAATTTTTTGTTTATGTTAAAATTGACATTTTGTATCTATAATAAAATTGTCAAGTCATACCTCATTATTTACGTTCTTTTTCCTCAGTTAAATGGACTAACATCAATCAGTATTTATACAGAGGTAAGTGTTTTATTCAATGCCATTGAGATTTATTTACAAAAATGTTTAGGATAAAGAGGACAGTGTTTAAACACTATAAAAGTCTTTACTCATGATAAATGAAATTTTATTAACAATAGCTTTACAGGAGTTGCTCAAAATGCATACCATTGACTTCCAAACATTTTTAACATCTTCGAAGTATTGAATTTTTCGGCAGCTAAAATTATGTGAGGATTACTACGCTATTTCAAGCACATTAACCCCATAGTAAGCTTTCCATTTGTAACCAACTGGTCTGTCCACTTCATCGAAATTATCTGCGAAATTATTTTCCAAAAAGTCCAAAAATGAAGCCAAAATTAACCAATTGGGAGACAAAATATTAGGGCCACAAAAATTGTCTATGGTTTCTATCTACATTAATACTAATTCAGTTTGAAATGTTCTAGGATGAATTTCATGGGGATTTTCTTGGGACCACAGGTGTAGTAAGACTAGTAAGTTGTGATAGTTTTTTTTACAATTCTCTTTCTTTTTTTCTAGTTTACCGCACCTCTTCTTGTACCTGTAGCCTTATTAGTCCCCAAAATTGCCCGCAAAAGCATTGCATCTCTATGCATTGAGCTTATTGGCTTATTACAAAAATTTTGTCCTCTAGGTCCATCTTCCGGCTTTAGATTTTGAACACGTAAATGTTATGGTTATGGTTTTCTATTTAGTGCCTGTAGAACTCGAGTTTTGGATACTAGTAAATTTTGTTCCCGGAACTGTATATTTTAAGATTTTCTGCAGTTTTACAATATTTTAAGATTTTCTGCATTTTTACAATATTTTAAGATTTTCTGTACTTTTACAATACATATTTTAAAATTTTCTGCAGTTTTGCTATATTTTTAGATTTTCTGGATTTTTACAATATTTTAAGATTTTCTGTATTTTTACAATATTTTAACATTTTCTGTATTTTTACAATATATATTTTCTGCAGTTTTAAAATATTTTAGGATATTCTGTATTTTTACAATATATTAAGATTTTCTGCATTTTTCAGTAGTTCAAAATCACGAATTGATCACGTGATCAACATCTCAAATTTTCTGTATTTTACAGCATTTCAAAATCACCAATTGATCACGTGATCAACTGTGTCAATTTTTTGCGTTTTGCAGTACATATTTCAAAATCACGAATTGTTCACGTGATCATAATCTCAAAATTTTATATTTCTAAATTTTCTGTATTTTTAATAAGTACACGAATTGATCACATGATATAAGACTAAAAATGCATCAAAATTCCCCTTACTATTAGAGAACAATCTATTTATAGAAATAATTTTGAGATGTTGATCACATGATCAATTTGTGATTTCGAAATTTTGTAAAATACAGAAAATTTTAGATGTTGACCACGTGAACAAGACGTGATTATGATACATCACTGAAAAGGAAATTTTAAGCCCTTTCGAATGATCAAAAACTCTATTTAAAATTCTCGATACAGATCAATTCGTAACTTTGAAATTCCCTAAAAACACAGAAAACTTAAGATGTTTATCTTGTGATCAATTGGTGATTTTAAAATTCTGTAATAAAACAGAAAATTTGATTTGTTGATCACGTGATCAGTTCGTGATTATGATATGTCATTAAAAAGGAAATTTTAAACCCTTTCGAATGGTTAAAAAATATATACAGGGCTCTATTTAAAATTATCGATATAGATCAATTCGCGATTTTGAAGTTCTGTAAAAATACAGAAAGTTTGATATGTTGATCACCTGATCAATTCGTGATTTTTGAAATTATGTAAAATACAGAAAACAAGATGTTGATCATGTGATCAATTCATGATTTTGAAATTCTGTAAAATACGGGAAGTTTTAGATGTTGATAATTCGAGATTTTGAAATATGTACTGTAAAATACAGATAATATGAGATGTTGATTACGTGATCAATTCGTGATTTTGAAATTCTGTAAAAATACAGAAAACTGCCGATGCTGATCATGTGATCAATTCGTGATTATGATATATTATTGAAGAGAGAATTTTAAGCCCTTTCGAATAATCAAAAAATATAAACAGGGCTCTATTTTAAATTATCGATATTATAGATCAATTCGTGATTTTGAAATTCTGTAAAAACACGGAAAATTTGAGTTATGAATTTGTGATTTTAAAATTCTGTAAAAATACAGAAAATTTGAGATGTTGATCACGTGATCAATTCGTGATTTTGAAATACTGCAAAATAAAGAAAATTTAAGATGTTGGTCACGTGATCAATTCGTGATTATGAAATTCTGTAAAAATAGAGAAAATTTAAGAATTTGATCACGTCATCAATTCGTGATTTTGATATTCTGAAAAAATATAGAAAATTTGAGATGTTTATCACGTGATCAATTCGTGATTATGATATATTATTAAAATTGGAATTTTAAGCCCTTTCGAATGGCCAAAAAATATATACAGGGTTGTATTTAAAATTCTCGATATACATCACGTGATCAATTCGTGATTTTTAAATTCTGTAAAAATACAGAAAATTTCAGATGTTGATCACGTGATCAATTCGTGAATTTAAATTCTGTAAAAATACTAAACATGTGAGATGTTGATCACGTGATCAATTCGTGATTATGATATACCATTGAAAAGGGCATTTTAAGCCCTTTCGAATGCTCAAAAAATATATACAGGGCTCTATTTAAAATTCTCGATGGGATAGGTCCATTTCCGGAAAAACCGAAAGTGATTTTCAAATATTTCTTCATGGAAAATATGGCTCCTAATGAACTAACTATATCTTCAACCCGAAAACCAAATGTGTAATTTCAAAGACAATAAAATGGAGCCTTGTACAATGATTTCTTTGTCACCCTCGATAAAACAAAACGACAACGCTGACATGAAAATTGTAAATAAGTTTAAAACAAATGTCAGTTATTTAACAACGCAAATTTACACAGCCAACTGTTCGTGATTTCTACTTTTAAATTTATTATTGTGGAAATGCATCGTTGTAGAAAATGTCAATTATATCAAAAACCACAAGAATTTCGAAAACCCAAAAAAATTTTTAGCTTTAAAAAAAAAATGTAGAAAATTTTTTTTTTATTAAATTTGACAAGTGACATGAAAAGCAGTTCTTGTGGTTTGAATGATAATCGATCATTGCTTTAATTACACCCGTAGATCAAATTTCAATAAAAAAACGGTTAACATAAAACATTTTGATGGCACCCAATTATTTGCTGAATTATTTGAAACAGCTTTTGTCACTGTCACCTTTCTACTTACAATTCATATGCAATATTGCAACTTTGGCATTCTTCATCATGGCAAACAGTATTTCTAACTGCTGTGTCAAAAATTTGTGTTAATAAATTATTGATCCACGCAATAATACCTGAAAAAACTAATCTTGTTACCTAATTGATTAAAATAACACAGTAGCAGTTAACCCAATGTTTCTTTTCATGTTTTAATTTCGTTTTTATCTAGATCGGGGATAATTAGGAATATATTTATGGGGGTTTTGCATGCTACCAGC